>CM022302.1:222777008-223993659 GCA_011799875.1 Thinopyrum elongatum | reverse complement strand
CCGTTTTGCAAACTCTTAGAAACGAGCGCCTTTATGCTAATATGGAAAAATGCACATTTGGTGTTGAGTTTTCTTGGGTTTTGTTGTATCATCTAAGGATGTTCATGTAGATGAAGTTAAAATTGATGCTATTAAAACTTGGCCACAACCAACCAACTTGCAACAAGTGCGTAGTTTCCTCGGCCTAGCCGTATTCTATCGTAGATTCGTTAAGGACTTTAGCACTATTGCATGCTGATACGTCTCCAACGTATCTATAATTTATGAAGTATTCATGCTGCTATATTATCATTCTTGGATGTTTTACAATCATTTTATAGCAACTTTATATCATTTTTTGGGACTAACCTATTGACATAGTGCCCAGTGCCAGTTGCTATTTTTGCTTGTTTTTTACATCGCAGAAAATCAATATCAAACGGAGTCCAAATGCAGCGAAACTTTTTGTGGATTTTTTATGGACCAGAAGACATCCAATGGGCCAGAGCAGCACCTGGGGGTGCCCCGAGGGGGGCACAACCCACCAGGGCGTGCCCCGTTGTGTTGTGCCCACCTCGTTGGCCTCCCGCACCCCCTCTTCGCCCTATAAATCATCAAATATTCCAAAAACCCTCGGGGAAACCCTAGATCATAAGTTCCACCGCCACAAGGACTCTGTATCCACGAGATCCAATCTAGACCCCGTTCCGGCACCCTACCGGAGGAGGAGATCATCACCGGTGGCCATCTTCATCATCCCGGCGACCACCACGATGAGGAGGGAGTAGTCCACCCTCGGGGCTGAGGGTTTGTACCAGTAGCTATGTGTTTAATCTCTCTCTCTCTCTCTCGTGTTTTTGAGATGCACAATCTTGATGTATCGCGGGCTTTGTTAATATAGTCGGATCATATGGTGTTTTCCCCTCTCTATCTTGTTGTGATGAATTGAGTTTTTCCTTTGAGATTTCATTTTATCGGATTGAATACTTTTATGGATTTGAGAGCACTTGATATATGTCTTGCATATGAATACCCATGGTGACAATGGGGTATTATATTGATTCACTTGATATATGTTTTGGCACTCAACTCGCGGATTCCCGAGGTGACATTGGGGTAATCTATGCATAGGGGTTGATGCACGTTCTTGTCTTTGTTTCTTCGGTAGAAATCTTGGGGCACTCTTTGAGGTTCTTTGTGTTGGATTGAGCATTACGAATCTGAATTTGCTTTGGTGTTATTTTAGTACGAACTCTTGGATAGATCGATCGGAAAGAATAGCTTTGGGGTGGTTTCGTACCCTACAAACAATTTATTCTTATGTTCTCCGCTAGATAGGAACTTTGGAGTGATTCTTCATCGCATGTTGAGGGATGGTTATATGATCCAATTATATTAGCATTGTTGAGAGATTGCACTAGTGAAAGTATGGACCCTAGGCCTCATTTTCAAGCATTGCAATACCGTTTGTGCTCCGTTTTATCACTTGCTACCTTGCTGTTTTTATTTATTTAGATTATAAAAATATATTTCTACCATCCATATTACACTTTTATCACCATCTCTTCACCGAACTAGTGCACCTATACAATTTGCCATTGTATTGGGTGTGTTGGGGACACAAGAGACTTTTTATTATTTGGTTGCAGAGTTGTTTGAGAGAGACCATCTTCATCCTACACCTCTCACGGATTGATAAACCTTAGGTCATTCACTTGAGGGAAATTTGCTACTGTCCTACAAAACTCTGCGCTTGGAGGCCCAACACGAGTCTACAAGAACAAGTTGTGTAGTAGACATCACATGCCTTGAGTAAGAAGAGTGCACCATTTGTTTGGGGACCATCCCAAGATACCGCATTTCATGAGCTTAAGAATTTTCTTACACATTCCCTATTGCTTGCATTACCCAACTTTGATAAAACTTTTGAAGTACATTGCAATGCTAGTGGTAATGGCATAGGAGGTGTGTTAATGCAAGAGAAGCGCCCCATTGCTTATTTTAGTGAGAAACTTTTCGGAGCGCAACTTAACTACCCCATCTATGACAAAGAGCTATACGCTTTAGTGCGAGTTTTGCATGTGTGGGAACATTATCCTCGCCCTCATGAATTTTTCATCCATACAGATCATGAAATGCTTAAATATCTTAAGGGTCAAACAAAATTGAATAAGCGACATGCCAAATGGAGTGAGTTTATTGAGTCATTTTCTTATGTTATCAAGTACATCAAAGGTAAGGAAAATGTTGTGGCGGACGCTTTATCCCGCAAATGCATGCTTGTAACTCAACTTGAATTGAATGTTATTGGCTTTGAGCACATAAAAGACTTGTATGCGCATGATCCTACTTTTGCTACTCCTTATGCCAAATGCTTGATGCATACATATTGGGAGCGATATTACATCAAGGATGATTATCTAATGAGAGCTAACAAACTTTGTATACCCGAGTCTTCTCTTCGTTTGTTACTTTTGCAAGTTTTTTGTAGTTTTCTTTTATGAACCAAACTAGTGATAAACAAGAAACTAAAAGATTCAATTGCAAGATCTAAAGATATACCTTCAAGCACTCACCTCCTCGGCAACAGCGCCAGAAAAAAGCTTGATGTCTACTACGCAACCTTCTTGTAGACTCGTGTTTGGCCTCCAAGCGCAGAGTTTTGTAGGACAGTAGCAAATTTCCCTCAAGTGGATGACCTAAGGTTTATCAATCCATGGGAGGCATAGGATGAAGATGGTCTCTCTCAAACAACCCTGCAACCAAATAACAAAGAGTCTCTTGTGTCCCCAACACACCCAATACAATGGTAACTTGTATAGGTGCACTAGTTCGGTGAAGAGATGGTGATACAAGTGTAATATGGATAGTATATATAGGTTTTTGTAATCTGAAAATATAAAAACAGTAAGGTAACTAGTAACAAAAGTGAGAACAGTATTGCAATGCTTGAAAACAAGGCCTAGGGTTCATACTTTCACTAGTGCAAATCCTCTCAACAATGATAACATAATTGGATCACATAACAATCCCTCAACATGCAACAAAGAATCACTCCAAAGTTCCTATCGGAGAACATAAGATGAAAATGTGCATCAACCCCTATGCATAGATTACCCCAATGTCACCTCGGGAATCCGCGTGTTGAGTGCCAAAACATACATCAAGTGAATCAATAGAACATCCCATTGTCACCACAGATATCCCATCGCAAGACATACATCAAGTGTTCTCAAATCCAATACTCAATCCAACATAATGAAACCTCAAAGAGCAAGACTCAATTCATCACAAGAAGGTAGAGAGGGAGAAACACCATATGATCCAACTATAATAACAAAGCTCGCGGTACATCAAGATCATGCCAAATCAAGAACAAGAGACAGAGAGAGAGAGAGAGAGAGAGAGAGAGAGATCAAACACATAGCTACTGGTACATACTCTCAACCCCAAGGGTGAACTACTCCCTCCTCGTCATGGAGACCGCCGGGATGATGAAGATGGCCTCCAGTGATGGTTTCCCCCTCCGACAGGGTGCCAGAACGGGCTCCCGATTGGTTTTTCGTGGCTACAGAGGCTTGCGGCGGCGGAACTTTCGATCTAGGTTTCTTTTCGGAGGTTTCTATATTTATAGGAATTTTTGGCGTCGAAAACAAGTCAGGGGGGTTCTCGAGGAGCCCACAAGCCAGGGGGCGCGCCCTCTAGGCTTGTGGTGGCCTCGGGACTCTTCTGGCCCAACTCCGATGCTCCGTGGGTCTCTTCTGGTCCATAAAAAATCACCATAAATTTTCAGCTCATTTGGACTCCGTTTGATATTCCTTTTCTGTAGGACTTATGGGACACTTTGGATGCAACAAGACATTCGATACGCTCTTTAAGAACTACTTTTGGCACAAGATGTTTCGTGACGTCTCACGCTACACCAACCGATGCTCTACATGTCGCAAAGCTAAGTCTAAAGCTCAATCCCATGGTCTCTATATGCCACTTCCTATTCCATATCACCCATGGGAACATATTAGTATGGACTTTGTGCTTGGTTTTCCTAGAACTCAAAATGGAAAGGATTACGTGTTTGTTGTTGTGGACCATTTCTCTAAGATGGAACACTTTATCCCATGCAACAAGATAGACGATGGTTCACATGTTGCCAATCTCTTTTGTAGGGAAATTTTGCGTCTACATGGAGTGCCAAAGACTATTGTCTCAGACCGCGGCGTCAAGTTCCTAAGCTACTTTTGGAAGACCATATGCGCCAAGCTCGGAATCAAGCTCTTATTCTCTTCGGCATACCATCCACAAATCGACGGCCAAACGGAGGTCACGAACCGTACGCTATCTACTCTCATACGTGTGTTGATCAAGAAGAATAACAAGGAGTGGGAGGAGTGCTTACCCATCCCCGAGTACGCCTACAATCGCACAAGACATCGACTACCGGCAAGTCCCCCTTCGAGTTCGTCTACGGCTTCAATCCTTTGTCCCCATTGGATATTCTACCGCTGCCACTATAAGAGCACATCAACATGGATGCGAGCGCTAGAGCAAGCTATCTCAAGAAGGTGCATGAAGATACAAGACAAGCAATCGAGCGCCAAGTACAACGTCTCGCGACCAAGCTCAACATCAACAAGCAACCCATGATATTCAACATTAGAGATCTTGTATGGCTACACCTTCGCAAGGACCGCTTCCCCAACGAACGCAAGTCCAAGCTTCTACCTCGAGCCGACGGACCCTTCAAGGTGATCACACGCTACAACAACAATGCATACAAGGTCGACATCCCACGCAACAAGTACAACGTGAGCGATATCTTCAACGTCAAGGATCTCTCTCCCTAGCATGGTGATGAGGTTTTTGATCCGAGGTCGGATCTTTCCCAAGGGGGGGAGATGATGCGGAGCATCCCAAGGTCATCCCCATGGACCTACCATCATCTCACCAAGTGCCAAGTGGACCCATGACTCGTCCACGTGCAAGAGCTCTTGAAACCGAGGTGACATCTCTCCTTTCGCAATTCCTCTTTGAAACGCATGAGACATGGCTATTAACTCAAACGGAGACACTTTGCATACTCAGGTACCAAGGAGTTAGCCATGGATAAGCCAAGGAGCAAGATCGACCGATGGGAGAAGAGGAGCGTGAGGACGGAGAAGAAAACGGCCAAGTCCAGACTTTCCCGGATGATCCGGACCCCCATCCGGACGATCCGGACCCCGGCCCGGACGAGAGACACCCTGGATTAGAACGGCCCCGAGTGAAGCCGGACCAACTCCCGGGTCATCCGAGTCCACCCGGACATCCGGACGCAGACCCGGACATCCGAACCCCCTGCTGCCGCTACGACGTCCCCAGACGATTCGGACGGTCACCCGGATCATCCGGACCCCTGACACCCAGATCATCCGGACCACCATCTGGATCATCCGGGCCCCCACATGCATGTGCATTTTGGGCCGAAGCCCGTGTACCCCTTCGCCCCCTTAGACTATATATACGCCTCCTCCTCCACTTTTCTAGGGTTAGCAAACTGATAGCTCGTTTTGGAGATAGAGCTTTGCTCATCCACTTGTTACCTACTCCTTTGGAGATCAAGGCCTCCTAGGAGAAGATCCCCCAAGTGGATTGAGGACCCCCTCTTGAGGGAAGATCCCCTAGTGTATTCAAGACCTCCTTCATGGAGATGAACTAGTTACCTTTGTCTCCCTCTTTGTTGGATTTGGGCCCTTGTTTCCCTCTTTGTGTACTTGGATCTAGCACATGTGTGATTGGATCTAGTTGATTTGAGTGATTTCCTCTCTTGTGTTCTTCGTGTGTTCATCGTGTTCTTCGGGAATCCCCCTCCAAATCATGAAATATCGGCCCCTAGGGTTCCACCCTACATCACGCGGGTTCCCAATGCGACAAGTAGTATATGCGTGCATAGATTAAGGGATTATGTTGATGATGTCGCTGAAAATCAGGGGGCATGATCCCTTTATCGATGGACATGCCAATAGTAGTGGCCTCGAGTCGCGGTAAACTCGATGTAATGGCTATTGATGGGACCTCTTGGTTTCGCGGTGAGTGGTCGCGGTTCAGTTTTCGGGTAAAAGTTGTCAGGACACAACTCAATTGTCCCACTACTCCCACGTGGCAAGCCTTCTTTATTAAGTTAAGAGGGGTCTTCGGATCCAGACAAGGTGTTTGAAAAGGGTGTTTCAAGGAGGGCCTTGTTAAAAGAAAAGGAGGGCCCTATTTATTAAAATAAAAGGGTGAGCATATCTTGTTAAAATAACAGGCCCCAAAGAAAAGGGTGAAGGGGAAAACCCAAACCTCGGATGAGGTGGGAAATGAACACAACCCGCTCGCCCTCCCGAGGTGTTGGAACCCGGGACGTCGAGTAGATCTCGCTGCCAAAAAGGGGGGAGCGACATTTACCACATCCTGGGGTCGGAGGTAGCCGCTCGCCCGCGGCTCCATGATGTTGCCGGTGGTGACAATGGAGGGCATCAATACCTCTCTCTTGCTCGCTGCCTTCTCCTCGGCTGCCTGAGAGGCAGATCCCTTCCCCTTGCCAGCCATCTCTTGAGGGCAGAGGGGTGAGGTTTGTAGATGGGAAGCGGGGTGAATCGCAGGTCTCCGGGCGCTAGAGCTTGGGAGTTTGAAGCAATGGAGTTGGGAAGGAAGCGTGAGATGAATTAGATTCATTTCATTTTTTAGGCTAGTAAAAATGCTAAGGGGCCCCACATCACGCAATAAAATCTGCAGGTTCCCAATGCGACGTGTAGTATATGCGTTCATAGATTAAGGGATATTGTTGATGATGTCGCTGAAAATTAGGGGGCATGATCCCTTTATCAATGGGACATGTTGTCGGCGTTCTGGGATCGAGGGTACCCAGACTTGCCTGCCTATGGCCTAGCACGTGGCCCCGTCGACGGCCCAGTACGGCCCAGCTACAAAACTCTACGAGCAAGACCCTCGCGAGGGCCCCCCGACCTCACGAGGCGAGCGACACCAAGACCTCCCAAGGGGCGGCTTCCCGAGCCTGGCTCCCGAGGAGTGGAGATCTCTATGCAGGTACCCCGCCTCACGAGGCTCGCGATGACGTGAGCCATGACAACCAAGGCCAGGCAGGCGCCAGCAGGCGCAGAGGAGGACAGCTTCTTCTTTGGTGCTAAGGAGGCAAGGACCAGCGTGGGTTCCCGAGGGATCCCCCAAAGGTTTCCATTCCGGTGCAGCGAGACCAAGACCACGAGCTCGGCAGGACGGATGTCATCACCGAGCCCACCATTGCGTCATGGCCAGAAGCTTTGTAGGAGAAGACCACCTTTCATTGGGATAAGATGTACTTCTTGTCCCCTATCAAATTGGTCGTTGTGGAATCCCTTCCCGCCTAAGCTATGAGGGAAGAGGACCAAGGCCACTATAAATATAGGCTAGTCTCCACCGTATAGAGGGGTGACTCTCCAAGAGATCCTCTTCGGGCAGACCCATCTTCTCACCCACTGAGCCCTCGCGAGGCTGCTCATCCATTGTACTAGTTCATCCTCAACCTCCTCGTGAGGCCAATCCACCACAAAGCAGGAGTAGGGTTTTACACCGCAAGGTGGCCCGAACCTGGGTAAACTGTTGTGTCCCCTCTTTCCCCGCTCGCACGAATTCGACGAGGCCAAGCCATGGAGCGATGAGCTTGAGGCTACGGCTAGGCTAGATCTTTGTACACGCCCCAGAGTTCGAACCTTGTTGGGTCCGTGGAGGCCCGATTCCGACATTTGGCGCGCCAGGTAGGGGCGTGTCGAAGTTTACTCTTCCGCTCCGCCCTTTCGCGCCTCATCTCTTCCATGGGTGATGTCGTCCGCCTCGCTGCTCCGACCTCTATCCCGGGGAACCCTGCGGGCTGCTCGACCTTCGCTCCAGACCTGCGCCGAGTGCGGTGGCCGGTCAGGTTTAGGTCGGTGCTGCCCCCGCGCTACGATGGCGCGGTCAACCCCGAGGAGTTTCTCCAGCTATATGCCCAGAGTATTCTGGCAGCAGGAGGCGACGACAAGGCCATCGCGAACTGGCCCCCTCTGGCCCTCACAGAGGTTCCGCACTCCTGGCTCCGCGGCCTCCCGGAGGCCTCGGTGCCCTCCTGGGAAGAGCTCCGCGGTCAGTTCATCGCGTGCTTCGCAGCTCCGGGGCCCCCCGCGGTCGCTTGCATCCTTGGCGGGTCGCAGGCGCCCGCATCTGGTCGCCATGTCAAGAAGATCTTCCGTCAGGCGAGCGTCGCTGGGCTTCGGCCCGAGATCCCGCGAAGCCGCGCGTGGCGCGAGGTCGCCATCACCTTAGACTCCAAGGACCGCCCCGAATCTACGACCGTTGCCGGTATGCTCCCCATGCTATGCACGCCCACCATCAGCAATGTTGCGGTCACCAAGACTCTCATCGACGGTGGCGCCGGCCTCAACGTACTTTCCGTGGAAACCTTTGAGATGCTTCAAGTACCGTACGACCAGCTCCTGCCAACCAGGCCGTTCTCGGGGGTGACAAGGGGCTACGCCACCCCTCTGGGGCAGGTGCGCCTCCCCGTTACCTTCGGCAGGCGTGACAACTACCGCACCGAGCTCATCGACTTCGACGTGGCCCACACAGGCCTCCCGTACAACACCATCCTGGGATACCCTGCCCTCGCCAAATTCATGGCGGTGACCCATCCAGGCTTCAACATCGTCAAGATGTCGGGCAGCAGGGGAGTCATCACCATGGCTGGCGACAAAAAGGAAGCGGTGCGGGTCCTCAAGCTCGCCTACGCGGCGGCGGCAGCTTCACGCCTGTACGCTGAGGGCGCCCCGGAGGCTCCCGAGGCCGCGCCTGCAAAGAAGAAGCAGCTGTTCTCCAGGACCGCGCCGAGACAAAGAAGGTGCCTGTCGGCAGTAGCGGCTCGGGCCCCACCTTCACCATTGGCGCCGACCTTCCCCCAAAGTAGGAAGAGGCGCTGGTCGGTTTCCTACGGACAAACAAGGATGTGTTTGCATGGGAGGCGTCCGATCAGGTGGGCGTCCCGAGGGAGGTAATGGAGCATCACCTGGCGGTATGCCCCGGCGCGCGCCCGGTGAAACAGAAAGCACGGCGTCAGGCACAGGAGAAGCAGGTGTTCATCGTTTAGGAAGTGCGCAAGCTGCAAGAAGCCAGAGTCATTCGAGAGGTGCAGTACCCGCAATGGCTAGCCAACCCAGTTGTTGTTCCTAAGAAGGGCGGAAAGGAGCGCATGTGCGTCGACTTTACAAGCCTCAACAAGGCTTGCCCTCAGGACCCATTCCCGCTTCCGCGCATCGACCAGATTGTGGACTCCACCGCAGAGTGTGATCTGTTGTGCTTTCTGGACGCTTTCTTAGGCTATCACCAGATCAAGATGGCGGCCGAGAACGTCGAGAATATGGCCTTCATTTCCCCGTGTGGCGTGTACTGTTATACCTGCATGCCCTTCGGGCTGAGGAGCGCCGGTGCCACCTTCCAGCGGCTGATGCACATCGCGTTGGGACCACAGCTGGGGAATAATGCAGAGGCATATGTTGACGACATCGTAGTCAAGTCACGCAAGGCAGAGACCCTGATCGAAGATCTGGAGGAAACATTCGCCAACCTGCGCAAGGTGAATCTGAGGCTTAACCCGGAGAAATGCATCTTCGGGGTCCCGTCCGGCAAGCTGCTTGGCTTCCTTGTCTCGCACCGAGGGATCGAGGCCAACCCCGAAAAAGATCAAGGCAATTGAAAAGATGCGACCACCTCAGACCCTCAAGGAAATGCAAAAGCTGGCAAGGTGTGTGACTTCCTTGGGGCGCTTCATCTCTAAGCTTGGCGAGCGCGCCCTCCCCTTTTTCAAGCTGATGAAGAGAACGGGCCCCTTCGAGTGGACCCCGAAAGTGGAGGCGGCCTTCGAGGACCTCAAGAGGTACCTCACGAGCCCCCCCCCCCCCCCTCCCCATCATGGTGGCGCCCCGTCCTCGCGAGCCCTTGGTGCTCTACTTGGCTGCCACCCCGCACTCGGCCAGCGCGGCGCTTGTGGCGGTCCAGGAAGGCCGCGCAGCCTCTGCCACTTCAGGACAGCGCCCTAGGGACGCACACCCCTTCATCGCCCGGTGTCGTCCCGCGCCTCATCGAGCATCCGGTGTACTTCGTCAGCATCGTGCTACGGGATGCGCGCGCGCTATCCTATGCAGCAGAAGCTCTTCCTCGCACTCCTTGTTGCTTCCAGGAAGTTGCGCCACTATTTCTAGGGCCACCCCATCAAGGTTGTATCCGCATAGCCCCTGGAGAAAGTGCTCCACAGCCCCAACGCTGCCGGCAGAGTCGCTGAGTGGAACATCGACCTCCAAGCTTTCCATCTAGAGTTCAGTACGACTCGGGTTATCAAGGGGGCGGCCCTTGCCGACTTCATGGCGGAGTGGACGGATGCTCCTGCCCAGGGTCCGAGCGAGGACCGGTCCCTCACACCCGGTGATGAAGCGCCCGATGGCTAGGTCATGCACTTCGACGGCGCCTTAGCGCGACAAGGCGCGGGGCTGGAGTGGTGCTCATTTCCCCCACCAAGGACAAGCTCTTCTATGCCGTGCAGCTCTGTTTCCAGCGTGGCGAGTAAGTATCCAACAACATCGCGGAGTACGAGGGCATGATCGCCGGGCTCAAGGCCGCAACCGCTCTGGGGGTCAGGCGCCTCACCATCAGGGGCGATTCCCAGCTCCTCGTCAACTTCTCCAACAAGGAGTACAAGCCGAAGGACGAGCACATGGAGGCATACCTAGAAGAGGTACGTAAAATCGAAAAGCGTTTCTTGGGCTTGGAGTTGCAGCATGTTCCGCGTGGCGCGAACAAGGAAGCAGATGACATCACCAAGAGGGCATCCCGCCACGAGCCTCAGAAGCCGGGCATCTTTGAGGAAAGGCTCTTCAAGCCGTCGGCTGCGCCTCCAGTCGCAGGCCCGACGCTGCTTCGGGAGGAGCCACCGCTAGCACCACCCTCGGGCGCCCCAGCATGCGGCCCGACCTCGGGAGCCCGCCTGCTCCTGGCGTTGGAACCTCAGGCGGGCGACTGGACCGAGGAGTTCAAGGCATACTTGCTCCGTGGCGCCCTGCCGGAGAAGGAAGAAGATGCAGAGCATGTGGCTCGACATGCCACTGCTTATTGCTTGCAGGACGGCGAGTTGTACCGCAGGCGCCCCAACGACGTCTCGCTGCGGTGCATATCAGAGGAGCAGGGGCGCGAGCTATTGGCCGCCATCCATGGTGGAGACTGCGGGCACCATTCCTCGTCGTGCACCCTCGTGGGAAAGGCGTTCCACAGCGGGTTCTACTGGCCTACGGTGCTCCACAACGTCACTGAGCTGGTCCGATCCTGCGAGGCCTGCCAGTTCCACGCCAAGCAGATTCACCAGTCGGCTCAAGGGCTCCAGACCATCCATCTCTCATGGCCTTTCGCGGTCTCAGGGCTGGACATTCTAGGCCCGTTCCCTCGGGTGGCCGGCGATTACTGCTACCTCTATGTCTCCATCGACAAGTTCACTAAGTGGGCGGAGGTGGAGCCTGTGCACACCATCCTCGCAGGATCGGCTGTCAAGTTCATCAACGGCCTCGTGAGCCGATTAGGTGTCCCTAACCGCGTCATCACCGACAATGGCTCCCAGTTCACAAGCAATCTCTTCAGGTCATATTGTGCTAACCTTGGAACACAGATATGCTACGCTTCGGTGGCGCACCCGTGGAGCAACGGCCAGGCCGAACACGCTAACGCGGAGGTCCTGAGGGGCCTCAAGACCAGAAGCTTCAAGAAGAAGCTCGAGGCCTGCGGCAGGGGTTGGCTGGACGAGCTGCAGTCCGTGTTGTGGTCCGTCCGCACCACCGCGACTAAGCCGACCGGTGAGACCCCGTTCTTCCTCGTCTACGGGGCCAAAGCGGTCCTCCCGCTCGAGATCAAGCATCGTTCCCCGCGAGTCCTGGCATTTGACGAGGCGTGTCAGGATGTCTCGCGAGGGACTGACCTCGTGCTCGGAGAGGAGGCCCGCCGCCAGGCCTCTCTCCGAGCCGCAAGGTACCAGCAGGCCCTGTGGCGCTGCCACTGCCGCAGCGTCCGCCCCCAGACTCTCGAAGTCGGAGACCTCGTCATGAGGCGGGTCCTCTCCAGGGAGGGCCTCCATAAGCTCTCGCCCATGTGGGAGGGCCCGTTCAGGGTCGCCTGCGTCTCCAGGCCTGGCACCGCACGCCTGGAGATGGAGGATGGGGTCCCCATCCAGAATGCCTGGAACATCCAGCACCTCCGCAAGTTCTACCCGTGACACTCTCACGTAATAATGAGTGGGGCTGTACATGCCCCGGAGTCTCCCGGTGCACCGTTTTGCGGCCTCATGGGAGCTCCCACCCACGCCCCAGTGGAAGCCCCATGCTCCGCGCTGGCGGAAACGGTCGAACAGCGACTATGCCCACACCCAAGTGGAGGCCCCATGCTCCGTGCTGGTGGGAAGACTAGTACAGGCGCCGGACGCGGCTATTTTTTCATCCTCTCTTGTAATCGAATTTGCAATTTCTTGGAATGAAGTTTGGAGTTTTCGCATCTTTGTTCGAAAAAGGGTCGGGATTTTTCTCCTTGCGATGTTTCCCTTCTTGAATCTTGTCTTTTAAAGGGAGTGGAAGCTGCCTGTTGCTCCCTCCCGCGCGCCCCGCGAGCGGGGCCTGGGCACGGTGTTTACGCTTGGGCTAGCCCCAGCGGCGTCGAGGACCCAGGCCCCAATGGCCGCGGGTCCGCCTGTATGCACACCTCTCCAAGGCTTTGGCGCCTAAGTCCTTGTGTGACACTCTCGAGCGAGCCAACATGCATGTGTTGCCACGACCCAGCGTACCGGCGGTGACTGACCCTCGCTCGAGGGCTCTAGGCACAGGGCCCGACATCTGGCCGAGGCGCCTCAGGAGGCCCAATACCCTCGTGAGCCTCTCGAGCCTCCGGAGCCATCCGACTCGTGAGGAGGAAGTCTTCCCGACAAGCTTCTTCGGCTACCTCTACGCTCCAGCAGCATCATCGCCAGAATACGAAGCGCGCATAGGATCGGAAGCTCCAAGCGCGCGCCCACGATGCAGGAACCCACCAAGGGCCATGAGCGCACCGAGCTAAGTTATCCTAATCGCACGAGGCAGGAACCTTTCAATTAATGCCAACATAATTGAAGAACATAAGCAGGAAACACTAATATAAAGGCGTGAGCACCGCAGTTCATTACACGCCCCCACAGGGCTCTCCATGATTTTTGGTGCAGGAAATAAAAAGCAAAAGAGACAGCCTCCCGAGGGCCGCAGCTCACGAGGCGCCGACTCCGGCGTCGCGGTGCCTAGTCGGTGTCCTCCTCCTCCTTGACCTGGGTGTGGCGACGCGGCGGCTCGTCGTAGTCATCGTCGCTCGAGCTCCCCTCGGAGGAGCTGCCGCCGCTGCTGGAGGCGTCGCGGCCGTCGCCAAGGGCAAGTTCACCGCCAAGGACGTCGTCGCCTTGCTAGTCGTCGTCGGAGGGGTGATCGCCACCACTACTGTCGCCCTCTGGGCAGCACCCTAGGCGTCCGCCGTCTTTCCCGAAGATCTTGACGAAGAGCGTCATCACCCCATCGTACTTGAAGTGGAGGGTGTGCCTCCCCTCCAGGCCACGGGTGCGGGCGAACGTCTGCCACCCACGGGTCAGGAACACATAGCCCGTGGGGGTAACCTCGACCTCCGCCCACGAGGACCGGTTGCAGCAGCCGTCGGGCTGCAGCCACAGCCCGACGGGTCCTCCGGACGGCAGCCCTTCCACGAAGGAGCGCGGAAGCTGGATCCAGGTATGCGGCGGGCTCTCCATCCACACCACGAACTCACAGACCATGTCAGCCAAGTGAGCCCGCGGGCGAGGTGGTCTAGCGACCACCGCGTGCTTCCCTCCGCGGCCTCGGCCGCCGCGGCCATTTCCGTGGGAGGGGTTCTTCCCACGGCTGCCGGAGCCAGCGTGAACTGCCAGCGGAGGGCGCCCACGCCCCCGAGATGAAGCTGCGGGCATAGCCGCGGACTTGCGGGGGCGGCCGCGCCCCCTCTTGGGCGGCGGCGACTCCAGTCCCTCTTTGGGGGCTCTGCCCTTCTCTTCGGCGGTGAACCTCCTCACTGGCGCCATGGTTGCTTCGGCGAGATGGTGGTTGTGGTGAGGATTGGAGGAGAAAGGGCGAGAAGACAGAGATGGGATGGGGATCTGCCCCCTCGCCCTCTTATAGGCGATCGTAGGCCAACCGGCGCCCCTCCACCTTCGTGCAATGATGGCCTCGCAGCATGCACGTCCAGACTTTTGTCAGTCTGGGCGATTGCTGAGGTGACGTGGGGAAGTGGAGGCGTCCGCGTCCCATCGTGTGCCACACGTCAAGCCTGGCCCGCAAGCGATTGGGGCCCGCGTCGCTTCGCCCTTCACTCCTTGCCTTCGCTTCGAAGCCAGGCCGAGCGCCTTGGGCCCGGGGGCTACTGTCGGTGTTCTGGGATCGGGGGTACCCAGACTTGCCTGCCTACAGCCCAGCGTGTGGCCCCGTCAACGACCCGGTATGGCCCAGCTACAAGACTCTGCGAGCAAGACCCTCGCGAGGGCCCCCCGGCCTCGCGAGGCGAGCGACACCAAGACCTCCCGAGGGGCGGTTTCCCAAGCCTACCTCCCGACGAGCGGAGATCTCTATGCAGGTACCCCATCTCACGAGGCTCGCGATGACGTGAGCCATGACGACCAAGGCCAGGCGGGCGCCAGCGGGCGTAGAGGAGGACAGTTTCTTCTTTGGTTCTAAGAAGGCAAGGACCAGCGCGGGTTCCCGAGGGATCCCCCAAAGGTTTCCATTCTGATGCAACGAGACCAAGACCACGAGCTCGGCAGGACGGATGTCATCACCGAGCCCACCACTGCGTCATGGCCAGAAGCTTTGCAGGAGAAGACCACCTTTCGTCAGGATAAGATGTACTTCTTGTCCCCTTTCAAATTAGCCGTTGTGGAATCCCTTCCCGCCTAAGCTTTGAGGGAAGAGGACCAAGGCCACTATAAATATAGGCTAGTCTCCACCGTAGAGAGGGGTGACTCTCCAGGAGATCCTCTTCGGGCAGACCCATCTTCTCACCCACTGAGCCCTCACGAGGCTGCTCATCCACTGTAATAGTTCATCCTCAACCTCCTCGTGAGGCCAATCCACCACAAAGCAGAAGTATGGTTTTACACCGCAAGGTGGCCCAAACCTGGGTAAACTGATGTGTCCCCTCTTTCCACGCTCGCACGGATTCGACGAGGCCAAGCCATGGAGTGATGAGCTTGAGGCTGCGGTTAGGCTAGATCTTCGTACACGCCCCAGAGTTCAAACCTTGTTGGGTCCGCGGAGCCCCGATTCCGACACATGCCAATAGTGGTGGCCTCAAGTCGCGGTAAACTCGGCGTAATGGCTATTGATGGGACCTCTTGGTTCCACGGTGAGTGGTCGTGGTTCAGTTTCGGGTAAAAGTTGTCAGGACACAGCTCGGTCATCCCACTACTCCCACATGGCAAGCCTTCCCTGTTAAGTTAAGAGGGTCTTCAAATCCAGAAAAGGTGTTTCAAGGAGGGCCTTGTTAAAAGAATGCCCTGATTACCTGGAAAATGTCTACCTTGGGTCTACACATGGCAGCAGCAAAAGAAGATGCCAAAGACAAACCTGAATGATTTACAGAAACCTCGGAGTCCGAGGAATCCTCGAGCATAGAACCAATTTAGAAGAACTAGCCTCCAAATCCGAAGACCTGAAGTTGAAGCTGTTTCAAAGAGTATATCAATGTCCTCGGCTTCAAGACCAGTTCAAGGGCTACTGACGGTGTCCTGGATTAGGGGGTACTCACCTAGTCGACCTACCATTCATGGGCCGGTCCGAGGACCCACCTATAACCAAAGAATGGTCCATGTTTTCCATAACCCTCAGTTTACTCAAGAAGGAATCTTCCGAAGACTTGGCGCACACTTCAAGGCATATTCAAATATTCGGCATGTTTATCTCTAGATCCAACCGACCATGTGTAGCCCTAGGTACCCCCAGCCCCTATATAAGCCGAGGGGTTTAGTCCATAGAGGCAACACTTTCAGATTCATTCATACAATCTCGAGGTAGATCGCATGTACTTTGTACCCCATTATATCAATACAACCAAAGTAGGACATAGGATTTTACTTCCTTGAGAGGGCCCGAACCTGGGTAAACATCGTGTCCCTGTTCTTCCTGTTACCATCTAGCCGAGAACACCAGCTCGGGACCCCCTACCCGAGATCTGCCGGATTTAGCTCCGACACCGGTGTCCTCAACCGCGTGATATGCCTTTCAATAGTCGTCAGATCAAACAACGCATGATTCTCGTTCTTGCACCTCACGACATGCATCTCTCTCCACCAAAAGAGCACAGAAAAGGGAGAAAAAGTAGTGCCCCTGCTTGCACGTGTCGCCACTCGCTTGGACCACGAGTGATGCTACTCACCGCCATGTCGTCAACGTTGCTCTCGTTGTCGTTGGTTGCAGTGTGGCTCGCTCCCGGTCATAGATCCGCGTGCTCGCGGTCGCAGCACCCCTGATCGTCATGGCTCTTGTTGGCTTCCCCGCATGCAGCTCTCGTTTGGCGACGGTCACACCTTCAGTGGAGCAGCAGCGCCACCATCAGCTTGTAGCAATGTCGTCCATAATTTTCAACATTATCATGTCGGGGTTGCAGCACTGCAGTTGCCTGGTACCAGCAACGATACTAACAAGTCAAAAGTTGCAATGTTTAGTTTCCTTGGTACTTAGGAAGATTTTAGCACAAGTTAAGTGGCAAGCAATACAGTCTACACATGCATATCTAGAGTATGGACAGTGGATGGCAAGCAACATGCAAGTGCAAGAAAGTAAAGGGGTAGAGTTTGGCAGATCAAGCGCAATGAAGACACGGTGATTTTTGTCGTGGTTCCCATAGGTGGTCCTATCGTACGTCCATGTATATGGAGACTTCAACCCACAGAGGGTAATGGATGCGCGAGTCCACGGAGGGCTTCACCCACAAAGGACCCACGAAGAAGCAACCTTGTCTATGCCATCACGGCTTACGCCCACGAAGGACTAGCCTCACTCGGGGTAGATCTTCACGAAGTAGGTTGTCTCCTTGCCCTTACAAACTCCTTGGTTCAAATCCACAAGCTTGGAGGCTCCCAAGTGACACCTAACCAATCTAGGAGACACCACTCTCTAAAAGGTAATAGATGTTGTTGTTGATGATGAACTCCTTGCTCTTGTGCTTCAAAAGATAGTCTCCTCAACACTCAATCACTCTCTCACAGATTTGGCTATGTGGTAGGAGAAGAATTGGAGTGGAAAGCAACTTGGGGAGGCTAGAAATCAAGGATCAAAGGTTGGAGTGGAATCCCCTTGATTTCAACACAAGTGTAGGTGGTTCTCTCTTAGAAAATGGATATGAGAAGTGGTGGTTTCATCCTGGCTGCCCTCTGAGAGTTGTTGGAATGGGTGGGGGTATATATAGCAGCACCAAAATCCTAACCGTTATACACCATTATGCACTACTCGGTGGGACCGGGTGAAAACACTCGGTGAGACCCACTGGTATGAAAGGTTTGAACTTTAGGCTTTTCGGTGAGACCGGAGGAACATCTCGGTGAGACCGATGGGTGATGACCTAATCACTTTCCACACTTCGGTGAGACCGATCGAAACCACTCAGAAATTTCGAGATGAAACCGATAGGCAACGAAAGCTTGGCAAGTGCTCTTCGATGAGACCGAAGGGTCATCTCAGTGAGACCAAGTTGCTAGGGCTAGTGGCTATGTCAAGTGTTTCACAGTGGGTCCGGATAGGAGTGGTTCGGTGTGACCGAGATAGACTTTAGGGTTTTGGACATAGATGAATGTGAGAGTGTGGCTGAGGTTTTGGAGCAATATCTCTAAGCCCTTGAGCAGTTACTCCATGATCAAAACCTCATCCCATTTTAATAGTATTGGCTTTCCTATGGACTCAATGTGATCTGCTTCATCCGTACGCACTTTCTCCTTACTGCTTCATCTGCACGCACTTTGAAATTTGCAGAGAAACTGGTGCATCTGATGCATGTTGTTGGCCAATTTTTTGTGACCGTGAAGCACATATGGAAACACGTTCTAGCACTTGAACAATTCATTTTGCTGATATCTCCTAGCGAATTTGCTTCCATATCAACCGAAGATTGTTTCAATCCAGTGAGATTTTGTGTCCAGCGCGACCATTTTCTTTTTATACTGCGGGAAAATTTTACTTCGAATGACCATAGAGTTGTCACCAGTGCAACAATAAAATGCTTCCAACAATACAAATATATGATTCCATTAAACACCTTTTTACCATTGTTATTACTGGCGGTTTCGAAGAAATTAAATTGGGACTTTGCTTCCAAAGAATTTGGTATTTGTGTCCAAAGAAATGGGAATTTGCTTTCAAAGAATTTCGAACTTGCATCTAAAAAAATGAGTATTTGCTTCCAAAGAATTTGTATTGCATCTAGAAAAATGAGGATTTGCTTCCATATACAACAAAAATAATGCATCTAACCAGGTTTTGCATCGCCTAAGCACAATGCAGACGCCATGCTTCCAAAGATACATATTGTGCTTCTAAATCATCATGATACTATTTTCATATATCAGAGAATTGCTTTCATACAAACATATATTTTTTTAATACAAAAAGGAAAATATATAATTTCCGCAATTGTGAACATTTGCATCTTCCCGCAAAAAAAAAAAGAACATTTGCATCAGTTAAACAGAAAATTTGCCTCCATGGTGATCAAGAAGCACTGAACCATCTATGTCAGTGACACGATCTGCAAGCATAAGTGCAAAGATTGTCACTTGCACCGTGGCCTTGTGGAAAGACGTGTTGCATCTTACTACCTTCTTCTATACTTTCTGCAATCCGAGACATAATCATGCGACTGAGTTAACAAAAATCGATGAACAAATCCTAGAGCGACGGAGAAGAACTCTACATGCTTAAAATAATGAAAATGACCAAATGGAGAAAAGAACAATACAAACTATGCCTCCTCCATTCATTCATGATGATTTAATGATACATGCAATCCAGTTTCAAACTAGTGCATCAATCAGGACTCGCACGTGCTTCACCCTGGTCGCCTACTTGCACATGCAATGCAGAGATGCAACGTCGCCGGGTAATCCACGGTCCTGTCTCCTGCATCGCGTAAGAGGCTATCCCAATTGACCTCGTTTCCAAACCGAGACAGCGCTCAGGCAAGGTGGATCAGAGGCCAAAACTGCAGGTGGAGGGCCCAATCCTGGCGGATTTAAGCACGGCGACGAGGGAGGTTACTAGCTCGTCGGTGAGCAGACAAGGTGACTCAACGACAAGGTGGAACTCGTGCTGGGCAATAAAGAAGCGGAGGGGCATGGCGAGCTCAGCGATGTGCATGGGATGAACAGGAGAGATGGAGAGAGTTAATTCAGGGAATGATTAAGGGGCGTGGGCCAGAAAATCGGGTGGTTAATATCAGGCTTGATATGTCTCAAAAAAAAATCAGGCTTGATTTAAGGCATCTCTCAGCCGTGAGATCAAATACAAATCAACGTTGTTGTCCGACGGGTCTGACGAATGATTCACATCAGACTACTGTAGGTAAGTGTTTCCCTTCATGTAAACAGCCAAAATAAGGAAAGTCCATACCTTTAACAACAAATCCTCCAAATTATGAATGTCAAGCCTAGATCTCAAGGATGGAGATCAATTTACAATTTCACCAAACTATTGAATTCCCCAATCAACAACACATCAGAGCAGAAATTGGCCTCTCACCAGAGCAATAACATTGCGATATATGCCAGTAAGTCACCATATACAACAACATTGTTACACATATCCTACGAATCATTTCTATTGTATACTGCTCCCCGGTATCCATCACATGGTCATGCTTCTTACGGTCATCTCTTTCAGAGTGCTAACAGATCTGTAGAACAACTTGAGATTACGTCCAACTTTGTCCTGCAAGGGCAGCCAAAGAAATTGTATCATTTTCAGAGCACACCAACCCCAACAAAGGCAAGTATGAGAAAGAAGTAGATCCCAAACTTCTCAGCAAGTTCAAAAGAAGTTTTTATATTCACCTGGCCCAATTTTGCTTACATACATACATTAATTTAAAGCTGAGCTAATGAACTGAGACATTTATATGAGTTCCGTACCTCTTTCAAATGCTCTAACCTCTCCAATAAAGGGAGTAGTTCATCGGAAAATGAAGACACGTCTTCTGCACAAGCTCTACAAATATATGAACGTAATGGTGTTTCAGACTTCAAGAATAAAACAGTAAGAAACAAAGTGTTTGCAAAACCAATAAATATTCATACTCATCGTGGAAATGAACAAGGAGAATAGTGATGGCACATTCAGCGACTTGGAGTAGAAGTGTTATAAGCTGGTCTCGGTTGCCAGCCATGCAACACAAATCTATCATTGCAATATATCTCCTACAAAGAGAGAAACAGTCTCGTGGTTACCTACTGAAAATGCTGTTGATGAGTAGATAGCATCAACCATTGATACAATATAAACTTCCGATCATTGCAGGATAGCTAATGCATGATACAGTGCTAGTAATAGCATGATAACACATGAGAGAAAAAACTTTACCACGGTCAAATAATGATGTACTTGTATATTTTCGCTATTGTCATCCCAAGCAGAATACAGAACATTTAGTCAAGGGACCAGGAATTTTTTTTTAGTTCTCTATTATGTTTTCCCCTTCGAAATGTGCGCATTATTGCTGAGATGTTTGAATGACAAGATAGCGTGCATCTGAACCAAGATTGTGGGTAAGAATCCAGAAACAAAATAGAGTGGTACCTTTTACGGATGTTATCGTTGGGCGAGATGCAATCTTGCTTCATGCATACTTTTATTATCTCATCGACCTCCTTCCTAGATAACTCATTCAAATCACGAACCTATAGGATGAAGCAGACAAATTAACTCTTGTGGAATCAAAGATTGAGAGAGCATACACATAGTTACTTTCAAATCCAAAGAACTAAACCACCAGATCATTTCCATCAACTCCAGATATGTATTCAACTTCCAACTACATATTCAGCTGATATGCTCCTTACCTGGAATCCGCTCTAAGTAACATATTTAGTGTCAAGGTAGCTTAGCAAATTAAATACCTTATTCAACAACAAATATTTTTCTTCACCTACTCTCTCAAGAGCAAGTGTTACAGAGTTCAGAAGATTTGAAACCATTTGTAGTGTTGGTTGCTGCTGACCAAGTTTGTTGTTATCACCGTCTGAAATCTGCAAGGTCAGGTTGCAGAATGTTATCAACAATGTATGAAAACATATAAAGCACCAAACAATTGGACTCTGCATTTGACTTTTACATGGTGATACACATATAACACTACATTGGTCACTTAGTTCAATTCCATAACCCCCTGCGTTGATTTGGTAGTAAATTCCAAGCGTTATGCAGGATTGCAGACAGCCATATCACATGATAGAATTTTTGTATATTTATTTTGACAATATCATAAGTTTATGTGTTTACCAGCATATTACTTCAAAATAAACAATCAAAGTTCCATACTGGAGAGCGCCAAAGCAACTATTAGGGACATGTGAAGTAACATGTGGAACAAAATTGTTTTTTTTTCACCGCCTTTTTTTGGAAATATCGAATAGAAAGCGGCATAGAAGTTGCATTGAATATAAATTTATGAGAAAGACGTCACAACTCACAAGCCTCCAGTACAGCATAGAAGTTGCATTGATCACTACAAGCACGAGTTTATTAACTAACAGATTATTACGAGCAAGGTTCTAACCAATCAAAAAGTAGGATGACTGCAACCAAATAGCAAAATCACCAAAATACTTTTTTTTCCTTTATTGTACTTAAACCTGACAGTACAGAGAACACGACCATGAACAAAAAACATAATAGGGGTTTAAACAGCATCACTTACTTGAAACCGCATGTTCTTCTTTGTAGCCAGAAAATATAGGTAAGAGATTAGGCCAAAGCAGATACCAAATAATACCAACTCCGACTTCTGATTCTGGTGGGCAGTGACATTTACATGTATTAGAAGAGACCCAAGTGCATAAGAGTACACAAATAGAAGATTAGGACTTGCCTCAATCATATTTGGTGATTGAATGAAATTCAGAGATCCAAAATCAAGACTAAAAAGAGAATGCATCATGGAGAATAGATCTTGGACATAGCTGCATTCATCATTTTCCTCGTATGCCCATATCTATAAAGTATACAAAGAAGGTGAACCCACCATAATGTAGAAGACGAAAATCAAATGAGAAGCAAATAACAAACCTTGCTGAGAATAGAAACCACCATATTAAGCCGCTCCAAGCTGAAGGCATTAGCTCCAGATATGTTCTCTCTTAAAATGCTATTAAAAATGGACTGATGCTGCTTGGCAAAATCCACTATCTCACGTACAATTTTGTTCTTCACCTGAATCAAGATTTAAATTTCTAGTGGAACAGAAATACAGAAATTTCACAGACTAACATCAAAGCAAAGGATGTGTCTCAAGTAGAACTCATCACAACCAATAGCCCACGGTCCCCATGAAGACCATTGATTATGCAAAGCAAAGGACTGATGCTACTTAGAAGGAATTGCTATTTAACTTAAACAGTAAAATGTCCCTGAACTTACGTCACTGCAATGGCCATTGACAAAATAGCAAGACTAGAGCAAGATCGTTAAGCTAATCATATTTAGCCATCGATCATCATAATTAAATACAAAACAATATAGAAATACCTAGAAGTAGGGCTATGTACTTCATGTTAGCTTATAGCTCATCAAAATTTATATTTCTAATTTTTCTTTTTACATTCTTTTATTTAATGCTTTTTTTTGCAGGGCCATCGCCTGCCGTATACGACTATCAAAAAGAAATTGAACTTCACAGTGATCAAATGCCATTTAATCTTCATTGTTTGGTTCTCGTGCAAATAATTTTTTTCCCAAATGTAACTAGGCATATGGCATGAAAAAAAAAGTGGATACCCAGAATAGTACACACTTATGTTTCCAAATGCTCGGTGCAGATGACATAAGAAAATGTGGACATACTGACCTCAAGAAAATCAGCTGAGTCCACGAGGGATGTGAAAGATGTGATTATCTGCAGTACTGGTGCAGTAAGTGACCACTTCTTGTCAATTTCCCCAGCTCGTTCCTTCACAACATTGGAGTTTAGCCTTGAACTTCCCTGATAATATACAAATATTGTAAGTGCATCTGCATAAACAATAAGCATTTAACAGCTAAACGGTACAGACTTCATAGCACACCTTTTTCTGATAACCCAAGAGGTTGCACGATGAAAGATTTTGTAAAGCACCCATGGATAACAAAATCTGAGAGCCATGTTTGCCATAATGGTGAGTGATTCTCAGAAGTAATGAAAACTGAGCATCAATAGTGCAAAACCGCTGTGAAAACTCTGATGAGAATGGCATGTCCTACAAAAACAAAAGAAAGTTGATGAAACAGGACAGTAGGAAAAGCAAGACAAAGAACTATAGGCAGCAAACTTCATTGCTAATGCTAATTACAAAACCATGAGCACACTGACAATAAATGAAATCTTTCAAAGAGAAACTCCACTAAACTTTTCCACACAAACCCCATCTTACTGTGGCTGTTCATCTTTAATACTCCATGTGTACAAAAAGACAAAGATAATGGAAAATAATGCAGTTATCCGGCTTCATAAAACAATAGAGATATGTTATCACTACCTTCTAGAAAAAAAGAACATAGGCATACCTAGAGTTCCTCATTTCAGACAGATAAAATAAAAGCCATAAAACAATCAGATGTAAGAACATTGGCTGTCGGACCATATCTTCATGGTTCAGACAGATAAAATAAAAGTCACAAAATAATCAGATTTAACAACACTGGCTGTCAGACACAGGGACGACCATATCTTTGTGGTTTGAAACGGCCAATAAAGCAACCAACATTTATCCAGAAAATCCATAACAATTTCACCGTTAAATTCCTATCCATGTGTACCTTTTAGTAAAATGGAAGACACCCCTGCTTGAATTGCACTACCCAAATCTGATATGGTGGCCTAGACTAGTTTTTACTTCTCATTGTCCTATTTTTGTAGTTATTATTAGATACACTCCCAAGTGGTAGCTCTATCCCACATAGAAAGTGAGAAGGAAAAAGAAAGCTTCACAACACAAGCACAGATTCATTTTCAAAGGAGGTTAGCAATAAGTCAGAGGCATATAATAAAATAATGCCTAAAACTAGCCAGCAGATTCTCAAAAAACAAATTTACAGCAGTTGGAAACAAAGTCTGCACCTTTGACAAATAGTTGCTAACATCAGTTAGACATGATCTGAGAATTCCTCGACTTTGAAGCTGGTTTAAGAAATACTTTTCATGGTCAATACTAACTAATGAATCAAGAACGTAGAACGAAATTGCTTTCCCAGTTTCGCTCCCATGGATAGCATCCTTAGTAACCTGTAATAGAACAAAATGAAAATGAACCATATAACATTCAACAATGTGCTTAGTAAATGTAGTCAACTTACAATAAGACATGAAATTTCATGAATATTAGGGTTGGTGCACAACATAAGAATACAGCAATGCACACTTTAGTAAGTATAATTGGAGAATGTTGTATTTAGGGTCTAAAACCATCTCGCCACACAGAAGACCAGAACCATGTTGGTGTGGTGATGACAGGCAGAGATATGCATATAAAAAGTTTACACAGCCGCTTTGATTGGGACTGAGTGGTGCAACATATCCATGTCACAGATGTACAGCAAACTTGCAATACCTTATGCTTCTCTTCAACATAATCGCAATAGAAATTTTGCCTAGATCTCTAATTAGAACATAAGGCCAGAGAAAGGAATGCTATCCAACACCAATAAGAGCATCATCTAAAGCATGACAAATAATACAGAAATTATCTACAATTTATCCAAACAATTTTGTCAGGCTAGCATATGGCAAACTTAGCCTAGTGTCAACTGAATAACTGTCAGTTGTCACTTCAGCTATCTGGCCTTTGAGTATTATGGCCCCAAGCTACCTCATATGCATCTTCAGACATGACAGGGTTTTAAAAGAAAATTCAACTGACTGGTGCAACACATCAAACAAAGCATCCATTATTTTTTAAACAGAAGAATGCCTAACCAAATCGATGACCGCTTGAGCTTCCTTCCTTATGATAGCAAAGTTGGCACGTGCTAATTCACTTTGCTCCTTCAGAACATTTTGAAGAGTGAGTTCATCATCATCTCCCTCCTGTTCTTCAAGTAGCAAGAAACGGATAACTGACGGAGGAACATCAGAGTCGAGAATGCTACCACAATACTGGAAGTAACTCAATAGTAATGCATATTGGCTGCAAAAGACAATCCAAAGTCAGCATTTATACTGGAAAAGGAAAGAACAAGTTGGATTAAAAAGGTTCTTCGTGCTCTAGTCACCAATGATGGTGAAATTACCGTCTTCTCAAGGTTTCGGACGATTCATTTCTCATTATTGTCATAATGAGCTTGAACAACAATGAGTTACAGGCTGCATTTGACAACTGTTTTGCCGAAATAATGTCAAGGCACGTAACTGCATCAGAATCTGCACCAGTTGGGCATATGAATCTTTCATCCCGCATTTTAGCCATACAGGTCAATGCTACCTTGAAAATAGCCACATGAACAAATTTAAGTAGTCTACAGAAGGTACGGTACTCGATTAAGAGAATGATAATTGATACAGAGCAGCTAAAGGACAACTTACATTGGTTAAAATATACGCCATTTTCACTGAACAGTCTGGAGATGATGTGGCACCCAATGAAGCGTCAAGCAGCCTGCAGCATTGTGTCCAATATGATTGTTACACTTATCAAGAACAAGACTTTACATTCTACGAGAAGAGAGTCCAAACTCACTCAAACAATAACTGTGAACGATTCTCAAGCAATGACATCCTTCTTGATACAGCTACCTGAAGTTAACAACAAGCGGGTTACTATATCAAATTTCCAACAGAAAAGATTAAGTGGTCATGCACACACACAACTCACTTCAACAATTTGAGACCAGCTAGTTAACATGTGAAGCTGGGCTGCCTGTTCTTCAAGGTTTTTGTTATATCTCCAGGCCCATTTCAGCATATGATGGAACGATTCTTTTAGCTCTCCTTTCTCAGACTCGCTCAATTGTGTGTGCAGTTCTTGTGACATCTGAACATCAAAAGAATCAACTTGAAAAACATAATAATCTCAAAACCCAATATGAACAGGACTGAACACGCAACCTGGATAAGCTTTTGATGGAACGCATCCAGATCAATCAGTCGATCACCTCTCTCCGAAAAATAATATACACCGCCAAATTCAGATGTTGCAGAATTCCGTAGGATCTCTTCAATCTAAGAATCAAAAAATTGATGAGATACCAAAAAACAAAATAATAATTTCACAGGTTCAAATGCACACCTTTGATTCAACTCTCAGATTTGAAAGCAACTGAGGGTATTTCATTGAAGTGTCTGGACATCTGAACTGTACAACTTCAAGCAATTCCAAAACCTACATGAAACAAATAGCACATAAGATTTTCTAGCTGACAAATTGTCAAGACGTCTTACTCTCACTGTTAAGGAATAAAAGTTTAGCAAGTCCGGATACTTCTGAAGTTTTCTGGTGTCCTGAATGGTGTGCAGGCATGAGTTTTATTAACGCCGGTGAAGCATTTGCGCTTCAAGCCACCTCTGACTCCGTTGTTCACTGTTCAGTGGCTAGGCCATCAATAATCCCAGATCATTGCCAAGTCTAAAAGGCAATCCAGCCAGCCAGTGATGTTGCCACGAGATGGTCCCTCATCCAAAGAAGCTCTCCTTTGTGGTCCATGGTCCACTCAATTTTGAAACCAATGTTCTGGGTATTGAGCACCTAGACTGCTCCATAATTCACTTTTTTGGTCCAAAAATATTCTCCATGCATAATCTTCTAAGCTCATGTAGTTGCACAGGTGCTAGAAATTTCTAATAGATTTTTGATTTCATGTATATGGTACCTAGTAAAATAAAGCATGGCCAACTAGGGGTGTGTTTGGTTGGAGAACCAAGTGGAATGGATTGGAATGTCATGGTTCCATCCAACTGGAATGGAACAGGTCCATTCTTCTGTTTGGTCGAAAATAGTAAAATATAATGGAAAGGTTACATCTCGGTGTTTTGTTGGAGAGATATCCCATATCTTCAATAGGAAGGGTGAGATTATCCCCCCCCCCTCTCTCTCTCTCTCTCTCATATGCTATGTATAATCACAAGTTCTCAACAATCATAACCCAGATGGTAGCAATAATTAGTGCATACAACCACACAAGTCAACATTAACAACAGATCGAGGTTTTCTCGATTTCAGCAACCACAAAAAAGTCAAAGGTTACTATGTAAATAAAAAACACTATCTTTACTGGAAACAAGCACCTCAAATAATTGACCACACCATGCTACTTCCTAGTGCACCTGAGAAGTAAAATTATATAACCTATGATCCAAACTTCCAAAGCATCTAGATAGAGAATGCCGAAACTTGATCACTGGAACATGCAAGAAAACCAGGGATGCCTCGAATAGCACTTACATAATGTAAACTGTCCCATTACATCTAGCAACCTCGGGTTCGCAAATCAAGAAGAACAGGCAAAACTTAGAAACGGAAGTTCTGGGAACATGGTTCTATATCCTTGCAGATGACTCACGATAGCAAAACAAATTGACGCCTCAGAATCAAGCCTGCGAGGTGGGCGGTCGCATTCCTCTTCCTCTGTTCCTCAATGATGGTGAGCTTGATACCCTTGCCCTTGGGGTAGCGACTCTTGAATAGTCGACCCTGTAGTTGCGACTAGTCGCGACTCGTCGACTAGTCGACAGACATTTTTTTAGACTCATCGACTAGTCGTTCAACTCAAAAACAGTGCCTTGGGCAGGCTCACCAACAATGCAGCTGCTACCGGTGTGTCTCCCGGCGCAAGAGCACCTGCAGAGATTCCACAGCGCAGCCGTTGACTTCCCAATGGATCTTGTGCGTGCTCACCTTGCCGGGCTGCCACCCAGGTGTGGCCACCGCTGGCCAAAACCAGCCCTGGCCCCCTGCCTCCCCTTCCGCAACATTTGCACATCGATGCTTGAGGTGCGCCCACATGAGACAGGAGGTGAGTATGTGAGAGGTTACTGGGTGAGAGGATGGAGCGGTGAGATTGGGAAGTCACATGAGAGCACAGAACATGAGATTCTAGCAAGAACAAGACAGTCCGGCTGATTTGGTGTTACCTCAGCATCTGAGGGGAATATTCCTCTGTGTGGAACCACCTCATTGCATTCCACTCCTCCAACCAAACAGCCGGATGGCCCCAAATCTGGAACCAACCCATTACAATCCACTACATTCTCCAACCAAACGCACCTTAGGTGTGATACTAGCTTATGGTTACTAAAAGGAACTGACAAAAATGCAGGCAGGCAGCTAAATCAAGTTGGACTATTAAAGGCAGCAGCAAGAATTATATCTAGGACGATGATCAATGAGTAAAACAGTAGCCATCGTATTTCCAGCCATATTTCTGTGGTTTGTTGGAGCTAACCTTGTTGTGACTTGAACAAGGAAGATAAGTCCAAGTTGGGTTCGTGCCAGAAGCTGCCAGCAACAGCTAGCTAATTGCCTTAGTAGTGAGTAAGAAAGGGCTGCAGCAAGCAGTAGTAAAAGCGAAGTTGGAATCTACATTAGGTGCCAGAGTTGTACTCTTGTTTTGGTAGAAGATACTGATCATGTGCTAGCTGTATAAGAGTAGTCTAGCTAGGTCGGTTTGAGTAAAGTCTTATATAAGGACATGCGCCCCATGGATGTAAAAATAAGCATTGCTTACTAAGTGAAAGAGCAAGGGCATCTGTTGCCCAGAACAAGAACTTTCTTGTGTGTGTGTGTGTGTGTGTGTGCGTCCAGAAAGAAAGAAGAGAGGTTCAGGCTAACAGCCCTAATGGTACCAACAGATTTCGAGGCGCTTTCACTAAGAAACTAAGGGCTCGCAATAATTGCGCAGAGCTACAGTGAGGTAATAAAAAATAAGTCCTGCCCCAGAAAAAAACATTCCATCACAATGGAGATACCATCATACTTATCAAAGTACACATGTCCAACTGAATGCTAATGGTGACATCAGTTCCCTGGACATTTTGTAGTTCAGTATAATCCGTACACTTGGAGGCGGGAAATCAAGTTCAACTCTCGTAACCAGATCATCTTCTAACAAGCTGCATTTAATATGAAAATATACTGACAATAATCCAACACACACTAGATCACAGATTTACAGACACTACCGCACAGAACTATTTCTTCATTCAAAAAACAAGCAAGTCAACAAACAAAAATAGCAGACATTTACCTTATTTCTATTCATCAGCCCACTGCTAGTGCAAATGGGAGTGCCAGGAGATTGGAACATGCTTGCATTCTTCATGTTCTCAGCACAGTGACCAAAAGTATCATTAAGAATAGCCAGACAAGCTTCCCGATACACAGATGATGATATATCAGATACATGTAGTGCCAATGCTTGTATCTTTAGCAACCACGCCCTCTGAAACCAACAAACTACAGTTTAATAACAGAACAAAAATACCAACAAGACTAAAATAGCAGTCAACCACCAAAACCAATAATATCCTGAAAATCAGCCATTTGGTTTCGCAGCTGATATATGATTGCTAAGTAGCAAAACAAGATCTCCAAAAATCCAGTTGTTTTCCCATATCCCATCAGATAAAAGAATTGTGCTGTCAACTTGCTAGCACTTTTCAGTTATTGCAAAGTATTAGCAGTTCGGTAGTGTCCAAGTAGTTGCACAAATGCAACAAATTACCTGAAATGGAGAATACTTGAAGGTTGCTATTAAACTACCTAGCATGTCCCTAACTGTTTCCAGATTGTGCTTCCCTACATTTCGTGACAAACTATAATTTGATATATATATAAGGAATAATTCAATGGAAGATTTAATCGCTCAATGGATTGACATCAAGTTTTTACCAAGATTGGTTCTCAGTTTTGTTAACTATTCAAAAAGGACTTCTAAATATTGATGATCGAGAAAGATTTTTTCTACAAAGAAAACAAGAAAGATAGATGTGTAGAGATTTATACCTCATGGAGCATGCTGATGCGAAGAGCTTGATTATTGTTCCTTTTGGGAAGTGGTGAAACACCGATGGTCCCAACATGCTGAAATCAGTAGGCACAGAAAACTATGAGTTTCAATTTAAGCATTTAGCTATGTTGACTGAACAGTAGAAAACAAGAAACGAGAACCTTTGAAAAGAACTGGTACTTCGTTGTACTCAGGAGATCCATGACAGGTCCACAAGTTAAAGGATCAAGACATGACTCGTACATCAGCTGAATTCAGACAAGACAAATGAACTTTTGTGCAAAAAGACAAAAATTGTAAAATAAGATTATCTGATTTCTGTCAACTCAGAAAACAAACCTGAAAACTGAACTCGTGAAGTAAAGCATTTATATCTGGCTTTGTCACCTTTTCGAGATTGTCAAGGATTATCTTTAAACAACTGTAGTACAATGGCAGTCAGTTCATCAAGAAAGTACATCACTATATGTAAGCACGTGGCATGAATTAAACCTGTAGTGGGATTTTGGTTTTAGAACAGTTCGTTCTATAGGTCCATTGACATCAAATCTTAGGAGTAAATGTGTAATGTTGGGAGCTGGACGACAAATATTGTCAATAAGTAGCTGCATGAAACATGTCTAGCAGGATTAAAAATGACAGGTATATTAAGTAGTCCGTAAGAGAAACTCAAAGAAAGCTACAAATAGCAACCTGCAGTATTAGAACACCGACGTCATCTTTTGTGTTCTCTATGACCTGGAAATCGTCAAAACGGAACTCCAAGCAAGCAGCGTAATCCTCAATTACAGATTTAGCAACATCTTCTTTCAGAAGCAACTGTACAAGCCCAACTATTCTAGAACTGTCATGGAAAGAAACTAGTAAACACATTGGCAATTTGCATATTTCTCTTCAGTAAATTGTAGATGTTGATAGGGAATGAAATGTAGTCTCCAACATATAGCAAGCTGAAACAGGCAGCCGGAAGCAAAAAAAAATGCAAGTAATATGTATTCCCAAGTGAAAATTTCCAGAAAATACTTCTATCAAAATATTAGAGAAAATCCATACCTCAGGATGCCCATAATTTTTATTGAACACTGCTGAATTTGAGGAAGATAATCATATCGAACAAACTCTAGCAAAGATATAATTTGTCTATGATTTTGAGATAATATAATCTCCAAGGGCTGCATAATTCAAAGGAAAAAACAATCAGATAGAGAGAGGAATGACCAACAAAAACTAGAAAATGGCATAAGAACGATTAAAAACCTGGTAGAGTGGACGGAAAACATCAGCAAGAACCAGATCTCTCTCCATTACGAGAATAAATATTTCAAGTGAAAGATGGACAGCTTTCTCCAGAAGAATCCCATAAGTTTGGGTAGTCCGTTCATTAATAAGAGTGTCAACACCCATTAGTATGATGTTCATAATATTGCGGAATGCAACCTTCCCACACATGAAATCCTGCACATATGAAGGTTTTTGTGTACAAGTTCATGAAAAATCTTTAGATCTTTGAAACAATGTCTAGATATATTTATGACATCGGAGATACACCATAAAGCATAAGCAGCAATCAGCTACTGGAGCAAAGAACATGAGTATATTATATAAATTCAAGAGCACAGAATATATACTCATCTGCTTTAAACCTTTGTTTCGTTGAGAAATATGTAGTCAAGAAAATAAATCTATACACTGTACTTGACATTGATAAGCATGAGAATTAACAAATTAAATCAGGTAGTAATTCCTGAAAAGAGTTTTCTCTCGGATCATTGTATTGCTAAGATGTACGACATACGGAAAGAAAGCTGACAGCACGCCTGATGACAAGTGCCAGAGACTATCTTGCAGCCTTCAATTTCTAAATACAGTAGAGGAAGATCTTTTTTTTTTTTACTTTTAGTAGGGTGCTCAAGAAAGTTATCAGCCACTATAATCAAGAAAACTATACAAACATATACAGCATAATGCCAGATGACCCTTGACCAAAATAAAGTGAAAGGCTACTACAGAAATATAATAGGACATACTACTGTAGATCAATGCATTGGACAATGAGTAAGGACAAAAGTTATGCACCATTCACAAGGGATCCAAACGGCGAAAAAGTTGTGATGAACTCCCAGGTACAATACTGACATGTAAATTATATAAGATCTAAGGGCAAAAAAAATGGGCATACTTTCACAAGTTCTAGCACCGGGAGCTGTTTCTCGACTGAGGCATTTGATGTTGAAGGCCCAGACGTGTTAAAAGCAGCATAAATATCATCATCCTTTATATCGTACATGCGCAAAACCCTGGATTCAAACAATAGCCAACTTATTTGAAGAGCATAATAATTGCATTGTGTAGCAGAATAACTTCAGTATAATAGAAACTTCCATCAACCATAAAACTGCTGAATTCTCTCACTAAGGAAGATATTTCCCACTGGCTGGGATAACATAGAGGAGTTATTTCCCACTTGCATATAGTTGGTCTTTCAATACAATATAAATACGCCTCTCCCGACTGTTCGCAAATAAACAAATTATAGATAAAGAGAGAGATATAAATCATTATACTCACATATGAAAGTGCTCCAAGCAGGCCAGTGCTAATTCCCACTTTTCCCGAGGGTCAGCATAGGCTCTTTGGGGAAAAGGCCCAAAGACATCCTCATATACAAATTTAAAGATAGCCATGAACCTAGAAGGAAAAGATATTACTATTCAAAATGTTTAAAATTGAGCACAAGTACAGAATAGATGATGATGATAACTTACCTCCGGCCTTTGTCACTTATGTTTCTTTCTTCTGCAATGAGAGCATTGACCAAGTTGAGAAATGATATGGTTGATGGATAACTCTCCCTCCTTGCTTCAACTTCATTCAACTCAAACCTCATGTCATAGACCTATGAAAAATACTTTCGTCAACAATGAAAAACACTAACCAAGCTACTACACCTAGTATTATATAGGAAATTAGTAAGAACTCCATTTTACCCCCTCAAGTTCTCAATTCATGCCCAACAATAAAGGGCAGCCCGGTGCATGTAGCTCCCGCTTGCGCAGGGTCCGGGGAAGGGTCCGACCACTTTGGGTCTATTGTACGCAGTCTTTCCCTACATTTCTGCAAGAGGCTGTTTCCAGGACTCGAACCCGTGACCTCCTGGTCACAATCCAGAACCAAAAGTCCAAAACCAGGTGTTCGACACCCTAAGACTATCAAAACTGGTGCAAAATCACTCGTAGGCTGGTCATTGCCATGTTGGCAGCTACACAACTGGTATTTGCTGAGCTCCTCTCCTTCGGTGTACCTCTTCTATTCACCAATTTGGGCTTGCCAGTGACCAGAAAAGTGCCACCTCACTTTCTGTATCAGACCAGCGTGCTAGACTCAGCGACTTGACTAGGTTAGCTAGCCGGCGAGTTGAACTCCAAGTTGTTGACTTGGCTTGGAGAAGAGAGGAAAGTGAAGGGGGGTGAAATGAAGAAAGATGAAATGTAAGGGGGAAAGGAAGGGAGCAGTGGTGGCAGCGTTAACAGCTCCAACACATAGGTCATCATCCCCCCCTGCATACGTACAGAAGGAGGTGAGCATGCTCACAGCCACAACAAGAGCAAATGGGAGGTAACGGATACAAGTGTGGTTCCGTTGCCTAGCTTTACTTTTGGCAAAAGAAAAAAATTAGACGACTAATCGTCGATTAATCCACCGGCCAGAGAAGCAGCCTCGACTTGGGCTCAACTCCACTTGCGGTCCTGGTTGCGCAACTGGATGACTAATCATCGATTAGGCGCTGTTAATCAGAGATTCCTGGTTGTCCCACTTGAGGCTGCACTGGATCTGGAGGAACCCACGCCGTCAAGCTGCTGCTGCTGTGCTAGTTCGCTGCTGCTGCGCCCCCGCATCCCCCGCTGCAGCAGCAAGAGAGGAGGGGCGGTGGCAAGAGAGCTGCTGCAAGGGAGCTGAGACGTGAGAGATCCATCGTGTGGAAGTGAGGACTGAGCAGTGGCGGCTTGGTCACAGTTTCTCACGGAGTTAGAGCAGAGAGAGGTAGGGGCTTGAGTTGACGGTGCAGATTAATAGTTGTAGCATCCAGTGGCTCTTGACAATGGGAGAGGAAATGGCACTAGCTGGGCTGGCCCAACAACTAACGGTCATTCTCCCTATTTTTCCTATTTATTGTTATTAGGTATTGTATTTGTAGGATATAGTAGTCAACGACTAGTAAACGATCAGCCATGATTAATATTAGCTAATCTTGACCAATCCACAAGTCGGTACCCCCACGACTCCACTTGACTTTACAACTTGTAGTCTTTGCTTTTGGCAAAGTGAGGTAGGACACCTCCACTAACAGTGATTGCATTGCCCACTTGCAAGTAGCAAGGATATGAACAAGCAAAGGACGCAAATATGCCTCAAAAGAACCAAAAATATGCACTAGCATGCTAAACAACAGCAATATGAACAAGCAAAAATGTAATTACCAAGAACTACAGTCCATTTAAGTATATTATATCTTACGTTCTTAACATACAGGACAGAGAATAGGAATAATTTATTTTCCTTCACTTTGTAGTTTGTATTGCTTTACGACAAGTTAGAACTCAAGTCACTGAGTAGCAAACATAACCCATGTGAGGTAAACATGAGTAATTTCAAAGTGAACTTTGGGGGTACCTGTGTTGCCGCATGCTGCCCAGGTGGTACCGTAACCACCGGAAGATCATATTGTTCAAGATAACTCCAAACAGCATCTTTCAACTGGGGTGAAACTTTGACAAATGCAGTGATTGAATTCCGCAAAGCCCCCTGGACATGAATTAGCACAAATTATGAAAAGCAACAACAAAAAAAGATGACAAAAGTACACATGTAGGCATAAAAAAAACATGTACCTTCAAATACGGGGGCACATTTTCATAGCTTAGAAGCTTAAACAAAGGTTCAATGTCAGGGAACCATTTCCTTCTTTCAGATGGATTTCCATTTTCCACCACCTACAGTATGTTGACAATTTACAAAAAAACCGGAAGTGAGTATTCCTTCGTAACCAAAAAACATACTTTTTTAGGCAAGCCACAAATAGCTCCTTGCTTCAGAAAGAACATATCTAAGAAGCAGACTGAGACAACAGAAACAGATTAATTGAGAAACAGATGCATGTGCACAAGTACCAAAAGCAGCATGAATTTAAATATTAATACATCATTGGCAAAAATAAACAAGCCTATAGAAAAGACAGTCTAGCTTAAATACAACATATACAGAGAGGAACATCAGGCGAAGGACAACTTGGACCATGATAGGCAGCAGGGATCAGTGAGATAACTTAACTAAGACAAATGTTTTATTAGCCTTGTTGAAAATCCTACTATTTTGGAATGCCGGTAATAACATAAACAAGGGAAGTAGTTAAAAGGTTAGAACAGATTGAATTTGCTAACATATAATCTTACTACGATTTCTCAACTTCACTAGAAAAATATACACTTGACAACATTTGTCCAGAACTAGAGAATTACAGCATGTATAATATGTCAGGGGGAGCTAATACTGAAAAAATATAACTTTGAAAATTTCCAACTATGAAAGATGATAGAAGGCACAAGAATAAGAGCAGCCGAAATTGCAAACCTTCTGAAGGACAGCTAAATACGCAACAAGTGCCTGTGCATCTCCCTCTGGAAAATCAGGCAACATGCTTGTGGAAGATTGAAGGGATTTCTTAAACTTCTCTTCGTAAATAGATAAGCAATCAAACAAAGTGTTCCATCCAACTGAGCGGTAAATTTTTCCCTGGAGCAATTCGTATACCTTGGCGGCACCAACGTCACTGGAAGCCTGAAAGCCCAAATAGTTCAGTCGGAGCAAAAGATGGCATATTCAACAGATTAGTAAACATTTTGCATACCAAAGTACTTAGAAGTCCAAGGAAGGCCACGAGGGTTTGTGTATTGGTGTGATCTTCGCCTGCATATACGACAAAGGTCCACAGTTCCTCGTTTCCATGCACTAGCTCAGGCTCTTTCTGATGAGAACACAAAAGGATGGAGTAATCATAGAAACAAGTTATCAAAACTAAGCTTATAAAGCAACGAAAATTATCATGTGAGCACATTTTTTTAAACGTAAATGTGAGCACACTTGGAGGTCCTTTTACTGACAACAATTAATAAGTACATAGAAAGAGATAACAAAGGCAGTGAAGTTTCTTTAATGTAAAACAGGAATTCTATGTTAAGGTCAAGCAATTGATACAAAAACATTCATTCGATTGTCACAAAGGCAATGGCTGGTGGCAGCTGCTAGATGAAACTGGTCAAGAAGAGGTTTGCTGAAGCCTAAACCTAAACTCAACTTAGAGAAAACATTGATTAATTCAGTCAGTACAAGCAGTGTGTCAACTAGCTTGACCACACTAAATCTTGGTCAAATTACTGCAATTGGCAACAAAAAAAACAAATTGCAGATCTTTGAGCATTACAGACATCAATATACACCAGCAGGTATTAAATTGGATGCCTAGGAATCTAGGTGCACCAAAAAAAATAAAGGTTGCATCTAACTAGGAAAGCAAACTGTGGTTTGAGTCAGTATTGCTGGAGTGGATGGAAATATTGACAGAACCATTATCTGTGATTTAAATAGTATGTCAAATCTGTGCAAAAAAATCCCAAAAACATGCACATCATACATAAATAGTTTCATAGCTTTAGCAAAGAAACCGAAATCACACATCATATCGTATGGTGCACAGGATAGTTAATGACCCGTGTCTTTAGGAAACACTAAAGTACTATAGCTAATTATACAAATTATCATAAAACCAAGAAGACAAGGTTAAACACCATGACATCACGCTATCTCATGTACATTTTCAGGTCCATACATTTGACTGGAAGAACATATAAATGAATGAAGCAATACCTGATAGATTTCCCCAACTAGTTCCAGTAGGGATACAAAAGGCTGGTTAGTAGGCTCACCAATCTGTTCCCCACTTATATTAGGATCTTCTCTATGATCCCGTGGTAGAGAGTATGGGCTGAGAGCATTCATTGCTTTTTCCTTGATTTCTTTTATCTGTTAAGGAAGATAATGTTATTGTTTTCTTTTCCTTTTTCTGTAACAAGAGTGACTAAAGGTACTTAGCACGTTATAAGCATTGTATAACAGTTACTGAATAATGATTACATTTGGTTGTAACAAAGAAATTAGAAATCATGTTGTGGCAAGTGTCAACATACATTGAGGAACTATTCTAACCTTATCTCTAGAAGTCGGATGGGAGAGAAAGCACATCATCAACTTGTGCGCATAGCCAGTGTACATGTAAACAATGTCATCATCGTCATTCTGCATCAAATGGAAAGAAACATGATATATTACCTCCATATCAAAAACTATTCTTACACAACAAATTTGACCAATAATATCAAAAAATCACAATGGCCCAAATCTACGAACTTCTGCATGTATTGTGGTCAGATTTGGCCAAATTTTGATATGAAAATGGTAGCATTGTATCGACAAAATATTAACCATTACTTGGCATCTAATGATAACCTCAGCTGTCCATATTACAAGTATTCATGAACAATATAACAGCAAATAATATAGATGATTTGTTCACTAAGGCGCTAGGCGACGGAGCAGCGCCTAATCAGCTCAAAGTTCTAAATGGTGCTAGGTGCTGGTCGGCAGCAGAGGGCTAACTAGCACCCAGCTCACCTAGGTGGCCAACTAGCTAAGGGGACTCGAGTGCAGGAGGGGAAGAGAGAATGGCTGTCGTCGAGATCAAGGCAGCAATGTGCCCTTAACTGCCATGGTGTCAAGCTCTTTCTCATCATGCCGTGGCTCTGTGTGTGCAGGTGAAAACCCTAAGTGTCCGTTTGGATGTTGAAATTGAATTGGTCTACTGAAACCAGAGCACCAGTTCGATTCATGTGAAAATGGGAGCATCCCATACTTTGATATTATTTTATTGTGGTTCAGGAATATTATCATGGAAATGAAATCACAGCCTGGTTTCATTTTCTGTTTTGTTGCTGGCTATCCATATATACGCCTAGAAACTCATGCCACTCTTCCTCTTCTCATCTTCCCCCTGTCGCTCTTCCCAATTCCATCCATGGCCATTGCTTCCCTAGCATCCTGAGTTGCGACTCTAGCAACATGACCGAACTCCGGTAAACTCACCCTGCACACAATAGAGATTGAGAACTTCCTCCAGGTGTAACCTCGAGAGATGGAGACGGGGAGGTAAGGGGAGGTGCAGATCTTGAGCTCACCAGATAACATGCAGGAGTCAGATTCGGATTATGACACTCTGCACCCATCTGCTTAATCGGCAAAGACAAAGAGGATGAGGTGGCACCTGTGACGGGGAAGAAGACGGAGCACCGAGGGAAAGAAGAGGTTGTGGGCCAGCAATGGGGAAGAAGAGGATCAGGTGGCGGCGGCGTGTCACAGGAGCTTGGCGGCAGTGGTGGCGGGTCGACATGAGTTATTGAATGAAATGAGAGGTGGCTGTTTCCAAACGATACAGAGTGTCAAGCTCGCTATTGGTCCTAGTTGTTCAGCAAAGCCTGTCGAATTGGGCTCGAAATCCGGTCCTGGCCCTGCCCATCCAAACAACAGATATGGCTGCGATACAACTCCAATTGCCAAATTCTCAGCTCAATTCCAGCATCCATATGGGGTGTAAGGGCAAGTGCAACATCTCCCTCCTCTCTATCTCTACTTTCGTCACATATTTTTCAAAATTCCTGCATTTTTAGTGGTGCATCAAACACATATTTTTAATATTTTCTTTAACGCCGGTTTCTGCAGAACAGTACAAATGAACTGGACAGCATGACACTAAGGCTCCGTTCGGATGTCTCTTAGCTTCATCAAATCCACGACTCCGGCTTCGTGCGCCAGCTTCCCGCGAGGAGCTGCGTCCGCTTAGGAGGATGTGGTCAGCTTCTCCCCACGCTGCATGGGCTGTGGATGGGCTGCAGGCAGATAGCCAGTTAGGGAAGGCAGATGGAGACATGGGCTACAGACCCAATTAGGGGTGAAAGGTGTGGATGGCTGTGATGCGTCCACCTCGCCATATCCAGCGGCTACTACGTCTTCTTCCAAATGTGTGTCGGCAGCAAGCCTCTCTACAGCACGCCTCCTCCCGTAGGAGAGGAAGGCGACTGGGATCCGGACAGCCTGGGACGACGACTTCAGGTGAGCCCTGGGGAAAGGAGAACGACGGCGGGCGATGGGGGTTGCGGCTGCCTAGGGTTAGCGCGAGAGGATAGGCGCTGGCGTCGGTCTGACTGGGCGAGGTCGAGGGTGCCTTCTAGCAAGATGAGACGGTAAGCACAACTTCGGGAGGGCATTCACACATAATTTCGAGCAACTCCACGCTTCCTCTTTTGGCGAAATTGGGCAAACGCAGCTCCACGAAATTACACTGCAAGAGGCATGGGCTTCGCGGAGCTGCAGCATTCGGGCCAGCACCACGCGCAGATTTGGTTAAGCGCGGAGCCAGAGAGGATCCGAACAGGCCCTAAGTTCCCATATTTTTTAAGTCATGTGTTTCATATGTCTATCTAACATTCTAAATGACCCTAAGGTGACACGGTTATACAAAAACAAATACTGAATGAGAAACATTTATATTCTTATGTACAAAACAAGCTTGCTGTGCTCAACCAGTGGTGGTCATAATGGTTAATTGGGTATACCATTACCAAATCAGAATACCAGATGGTCTCAGAGTGCAGAGTTGCCATACCTGGTAAGCAGCTGCTTGCATAACTCGCTCCCGTAAAAATTTAAAAGCATTCAGGCAACAGATAATATCCAGACATGACCAAATATCAGTCACAGCTCTGGAGGAAGCATTAATGACTGAGTCTCTTGCGCTATTTCGATCTTGTGTTAACATCAAAAGAACAGTCCATGCAAGCCGCACTACACCAACAAATCCTTCAGCGGTGGTATCGTTACATGTCTTCATCACCTGGCATGACAACAGTCCCAGCTTGCAATGAGCATAAATTTTGCTATATGTTCCAACATAGATTAGTTTAATATGTAAATTTAAGCATATTTTTAAAAAGCTTACTAGTTCATGAAATTCATGTCTGAACGAGGAATCAGACGATGGCAAAGATGTTTTCTCATGGGAATTACTCAGGGCATCAGAAACAAAAGTTATTACAAGAGAGAATAGGACACCATAGGTGATCTGCAAAGGTAAATGATATAGTTATGCATTGCATCACAAGTTGAGAACACAAACAATTAAAAATTGCACAAATACCATGTCTACAAATGTCAAAGTAACTAATTCAAACTTCAAACCTGAAGCTCAACAGTAGAATTTTCATTTACTTCAGCTGCGCAGTCTTTTAATATTGAAAATGTATCCTTAACCTCATTGGGACCTACATGAAGTTGCAGATCATTAGTGGTGGTTCGCTTTAACTTGAAGTGAACAGAAGGATATCCAGTCCAGGAAGGCTAATGAATAACAATGATTCATTTCCCTCAGAAAGAATAACAACTTAAGTCATCGCGCAAACGTATCAGAAGATCATAGCAGGTGATATGGCAAATTCAAATTCATATTGCATTTAACTCACCCATTAGTTTGATTAGTGCAGAAAGAGCGAGGCAGTGACTCAAACTTAATCTCTCTCGGGAGACAATGGCACGCCTCTCGACAAGAGCTCCTCTGAAATCAAGCACATAGCGCTCAGAGCTTGGTCGGCCAATACCAGATGGTTCTTCCCGGTTAAGCACCTTTATGGGGAAAGAGATAAAACTGTCAGTGACCGTTTTTCAATAGAGTGAAAGAGAGATGCATCATAGAAATTAAAGAGAAATGACACCTGTACTAATGCACCATCCTGGAATGAATTGTTCAATACGGTACTCCTATTATTCAAACTTCAAAGATATACGGTGCTTTGGATATGGCAGTCCGTGATATGTTAAGACTATCACTTTCTGTAATAGTAATGTATTGACAAAATAATGTAAATATCTATAGTATGGAAGTACTTCTGGTGGTAAATTAAATGGCACTAGTTTGCAGTGTCAAATTAGATGGCTCTTAATTTGTGGACACGGTATGAGAAAACTGGCTACACATTTTCGAATGTAATATATATATTATTAACAGAGTAGACACTAAGACATGACTTTTATGGTCTGACTAGGAATACAACTACAAGAATTTGAAGGGGGCAATGCCAGCAACAGCAACAGGGCCAGGTTATGGTGAAGTTGATGCATAAGCCCCCTCCTATTGTCCACTATTTTAGTTGATTTTAAATTAATCTTGAAGCTTGATCTCAGCGAGAGCAAACTCCAACTACTCATACGGAGGAGGGGGGAGGTACACAAAATCAGCAAATGGAGCCTGTGTTCACTTGTTGCCACTGGAAACATAAGTATGTTTCAAAAAAAATTAGAAAGAACCTGTAGATGTGTGTGTACTTTATGTTGCCTGCAAATTTTCATGAAAAAAAATTGTGTGCCATGTGCATAAAAAGGCAGAAAAGCTAGCAACTTTGCGACCAAATTCAGTTGCTATGCATCAAGTACTCAAGCATTTGTATGTGTGTTTTCTTTCAGAATTTTCTAAAATCTAATATCGCATTTTTTAACTCGGGCCAAGAATTAGGAGCCAAATCGTCACACTCTTACCTCCCATGATTGTAATATAATATATGTCAATATTGCTCGGAAAATAAAATGTGAAGGATGCAGCATATGGCATATTCAAGTTCCATAAAGTCCAACCTTTACAAGGGTGATTATCCGCTGTCGGAGACCGTCGCTAAAAAGAGCCTCCATTTGATTTTGGATTTCGTACATCAGATCAGCATCAAGCCCTTGGTCAAGTACAACAGACTACAGAAGATAAAGAAAACCAATGAAAGCGCCCTTTAATCTCAAATTCAGATGTAGCTAGGATGAACTCGATTGGTAGACTACCCGCAACAAAATGTACAGAGAAGTTATCAGATCTCTCCTCTCCATGTACCAAAGGCCAGCTGCAAGCCTATATATTTCCAGTGGCTCCCGACCATATAGAACCCACTACAAAATCACAACAAGGCGTGCATGTAAGGTAAATGGTCAAATACAAACATAGATAACATGTGGACATAAAGTAAACTTTAGTTCTGCAAATTGTACCTCTCTGTTGGCAGAAACTAGCAAGCGAACACACTCAATTTCATTAAGATTGAGTTCATCACTCAGCTTAAGGGCCTGAAAAAATCATAGATGCAAATCTTAGCATCAACAAAGCTACCAAAAAGGATGCCAGGAGCCATACTACAAACAGAATGTAAAGAATCGTAAGTATAATTAGAAGGTATGAAATTACAGGACACGTGAACAACAGTTTTCCATGGTTCAATAGGCACCTTGAGCTAAGACGTTTGTACGCGATCTCAATTGAGCACTATAAGCCAAATTCACAACTCGTAGGTTTAAAAAATTGTGCATGGCCTACCAAAAGTAGACCCATCTGTTCATGCAACATTGTTGAATAAGCTACTTAGCACCACAATCACCACCTAAGAAAACATCAATCCAACCCGTCCTTACAAAATCCCAACAAAATTCGTGCATTTGCAATAGCTAATCCCACTCAGTTATCTACCACAGTCCACAGACTAATCAAAGTTACAAGTTTACTCCAGGAATCAAGAGCTAACTATAGTAAGGTGTCATCTCTATTCTTGAGCTCCAATTAACAGCACAAAATGTCACGCAGTGATCAACATAAGCAGCATATATAACAAATTATGCAATTTGCAAGCGTTCCTTGTGTGTCTCGCACCAATATATCTGGACTGAGGGGGCAAACTTACAGTCTGCACGTCGGTGTCATCGAGCGTGATTGGTGGCATGTCCGAGAGCCGAACCTCCTTGGCCTCCACCTGAGTTCGATCGGACGCCTTTGGCCCCTGCACGCGCGCACACGGCAGAGACACCAAAACCAAGCCGAATCAAACCGAGCTCACACCAGCCTAATTATACAACGAGGAGGGCACGGAACGAACCGGGTAAGAGAGGAGCGCGCGGAATGCGGGGGCGGCATCGCGGACGGCGTGGAGGAGCTCCACGCGCTGCGCCGGCGACGCCGGTGCGGGACCGAGCAGCGCCGCCTCGACGACGGCCAGGAGTTCGCGCGGCGGTGGCGGCGCCATGGCCGGTGAGCTCTCCCGTCGTAACCCTATAAATCGGCGGTGGCCGGCGGAATGGGAGGGGGCGGATTAAACCCTAGGGGAGCTCGAGGCGGGCTTCTGGGTTTTGGAGTCGGGAGTTTCGGGCTGCTTATTAGAGCAACTCCGACAACAAAAAAAAACATCCCCAATAAACCATTTACTAGAGGGGGCTAGGCGCGCCCGCCGCGCCGTTACTTTGCAGCGCCGATCCCAAATCCAAATCCGACTAAGAGCGTCTCCAACAAGCGCCGCGCTGAAAAAATACAGATTTTTACGCGCGCGCAGCCGCTCCTGACACTCCAGCGAAGACGCAAAAAACGCGTGCGGCACAAGTGGTTCAGCGCGCGGGGCAAAACGGCATCGTGCGCCGCTTATTTCGCGCCCGCTTCAGCGCGCTGCACACTCGAGCGCCCGTGCCGTGACTTCCACCTACCATCAATCCAGGCGCCGCCGCCCGCACCACCCCATTTGCTCCGGCGACCCGACGGCGCTTCCCCAGCCTATCCACGCGCCGCCGCTACTTCCTCCGTCTCCCTCTAGTCGCCGCCGCCCCTCACGCGCGCCATTCCTCCGACGAACAGCGCCCGGCCGCTCACTGTCGCTCGGCGCCCACAGGTGTTCGACAAAACACTTGCAAGGTATGTATTGCTTCAACTTCACTTTTTTTACATGAATTTGGTGCATGTTATTTGTAATTTTTATAGACTAGTTTAAATTCAACATTGTAGATGAGTTCGTCATATGATTCTTCCGAAGAAGAATTTGAAATTGAAGAGGAGGAGGACCTTGCAATGATCCTAGCTATGCACATCAATAAAAAATCGAAGCACGGTGGTTCGGTTATGAGTCGGCAGAATATTTGGAGGGACAAGATCGATGCCGACAACAGATTGATGAGGCACTATTTTGTGGAGAATCCCACATACCCCGAGTCGTACTTCCGGCGTCGGTTTAGGATGAACACCGAGTTGTTCAGGCGCATTGCAGAGAAACTGGCGAGACATGATCGGTTTTTTCAGCAAAGAAGGAATGCCACCGGAGAACTCGGGCATAGCACCTTTCAGGAGGTGACAGCCGCTTTGCGTATGTTGGCATACGGTATTCCGGCTGATCTAGTTGATGACCACTTGGCCATGGGTGAGAGTCAAGCCATCATGTGTGTCAAGCGCTTCGCAGTCGGAATTATGCAAGTGTTTGGCCCGGAGTATTTGAGATCTCCCAATGTGAAGACGCCGCAAGGCTTTTGAAGATGAACAAAGCTCGCGGGTTCTCAGGTATGCTTGGCTCAATAGATTGCATGCATTGGAGTTGGAAGAACTGTCCTAAGGCATGGCATGGGCAATTCCACGGCCAAAAAAATGGTTCCACTATAATCCTTGAAGCGGTGGCCGATCACAAGACTTGGATTTGGCATGTTTTTTTTGGAATGCCTGGATCTTTGAATGACATCAACGTTGTTAATCGGTCACCACTCATGAATAAAATTGCAAATGATGAACTGCCACCGGTGCAGTTTGTAGCAAATGGCCATACATACAACTATGGCTACTATCTTGCGGATGACATCTATCCAAAGTGGCAAACATTTGTGAAGTCGTTGAAAAAATCGGAAGGTAAGAAAGGTTTAGATTTCCACAATGCTCAGGCGGCGGCTAGGAAAGATGTGGAAAGAACTTTTGGGATTTTGCAAACCCAATTTGCTATTGTGAGAGGATCGGCTAGATTTTGGGATCAGAAGATGCTTTGGTACATCATGCATGCTTTGTGTGATCATGCACAACATGATCATCGAGAATGAGCGTGGCCAAGATTTAGACTACTCTCAGTATGAGCTTTTGGGACACATCCCGTGCGAGTGCGGCGGAGGGCTGCGAGGGTGGCCCGATTTGTTGTCTCCTATCATGCCATTCGACGTGCCGAAACGCATGATAATCTTCAGAAGGATCTCATCGAGGAGTGGTGGGCATGGAATGACCGACAAAGAGCATGATGATTTGTATGTTTGATGTTGTATTGTTGATCTATTTGTTGTATTGGAAGATAAATTATTTGTTTGAGCTGTAATAAAATCGAACTATTTTATGTTGATTTTTTTGTTTGATCTTCTTGGTTTTGTTTGGAGTGCATATGTTGTTTGTGCTGGGCGCGCGCCGTTTTTTTGCAGCGCCTGCTGGAGCGGCTCGCGCGCTATATTTTGCAGCGGTCGCTGGAGCCAGCGCTCAGCTGCGCGCAAAAACTGACTATTTCGATGCTGTAAAGACGTTTTTTGCGCGCCTCCAACAAACGCGCACCCCGTGGTGCGCTAAAATAACTTTTACAGCGTCGAAATAACAACTTTTTGCGCACAGCAGAGCGCTGGCTCCGGCGGACGCTGCAAAATATTGCGCGCGCGAGCAGCTCCAGTAGGCGCGGTAAATGTACAGCGCTCCCGCCCAGCACAAATAACATTTGACACTCAAATAGAACCAAGAAGATCAAACACATAAAAAAAAATCAACAATAAATAGTTCAATTTATTACAACTCAAACAAATAGATTATCTTCCAATACAACAAATCGTTCAACAATACAACAAATAGCTCGAGGGGCGGCGGCGACGAGAGGTGGTGGAGGAAGCAACTGCGGCGCGCGAGGATAGGCCGGGAAAGCGTCGTCGGGTCACCGGAGCAAATGGGGAGGTGCGGGCGGCGGTGCCAGCGCCTGGATCTGGCGGCTGGTGGAAGTCGCGCGCGAGTCGTCGATGTCCAGCGCGCGGGAGCGGGCGCACGAAATAAGCGGTGCGCGATGCCGTTTTGCTCCGCGCGCTGAACCAACTATACCGCACACGCGTTTTTTACGCGTCCGCTGTAGCGCCCGTTCCGGCTGCGCGCGTGCAAAAAATGCGATTTTTCCAGCCCTGCGCTAAAATCGCGCGCCTGTTGGAGATGCTCTAAGGACCTCTTTGATTCGTAGGATCTTCAAAACGTAGGAATAGGAGAAGTATAGAGTTGAAGTGGCATGCCCATTTGAATTCTATAAGATTAGCAATGAGTGTTTGATGCCACGGGAAAAGCAAAAAAATTGTAAAAAGAGGTTGGATTGGATGTTAGATTTCCTATGAAATGTAGTACAAAAGAAAAATTCCTATAGGATCCAATCCTATGAATCAGAGGACCAACATAGAAAAAAATCCTAAGGAATTTTTTTTTGCGGGTAAAATCCTAAGGATTTCAATCCTACAGAAATCATATAAAATTCCTTTGAATCAAAGAAGCCCTAAGAGCATCTCTGATAGAAGATGTAAATTTAGAGATGTAAAACAGAAAATATAAACATTTACATCTTTAAAATATACTTTTTGCATCTTTTAGAGCATTTTCAATAAAAGATGCAAATTTAGAGATGTAAAAATTTACATCTCCAAAAAGTACTTTTTGCATCTTCAAAAAAGGGGCCAACTCCAACAGATGATGCAAAGCAAAGATGTAAAAGTGCAACTCCAATAGGTGATGCAAAATGGAGATGTAAAAACTAGTGGGCGGCGGCCGAAATGGGGCGGCGGCAAAGGGGACGGCGGTGGCGCGACGGCGTTGGGGCGACGGCGGAGGGGCGGCGGGGGTGGCGAATCGGTGCGGCGGCGACGCGAAGGGGCGGAGGAGCAGCGACGACGACGCGAATCAGGACGGCGGAGCAGCGGTGATTCGAGGAGAAGAGAGGAGGAGGAATGGCGTAGGGGTGACGACAAAGGTGGAGGAGGGTCTCTTTAGCCGAAGGAGGAAGCCACGGCCGCCGGCGACAGCTAATCGCCTGCCGCAGCAGCGTTCGGCTTCAAAATTTTGGCCGGCCGAGGTTGGTTTGCCTCCGAGTTGCACCCCCAGTGCCATCTGCCTCTTCACGCCTCCACCGCGTGGCTTGGCGGCCCGCGGCTTCTTCGCAGGCAGCTCTGGCGCGGCGGCAACTGGCCGAGGAGGGGCAAATCCGGGGCGGCGGCATGGAGGCGGAGGCAAAATTAGGGACCGTGGTCACGCCGACGGCGGCTGCGACGAGGTGGTCGGACCAGCGGTGGGCGAGCGACGCGGCGGGGTCATCGGCGTCAGCCATGGCGGCGGCTGGTTGCAGTCTGCAGTCAGGCGGACGGGCGGCGATCGAGCGGAAGCGAAATGAAGGCACTTGGGAGGTTGGCGCATGACCACCGTTTTTACATCTCCTGTAGGTGGAGATGCACATTTGCATCGCGAGGTGTTGTAGTTTACATCTTCGAAAGGCGGTGATGTAATTTTTCTTGCGTCTACATCATTTGTTGGAGAGGAATTTTTTGGGCTCGGAGATGCAAAAGTTAGTTATTTTTGCATCTACATCATCTATTGGAGATGCTCTTAAAAAGTGTCAACTCCAACATACGATGCAAAAACAAAGATGTAAAACAGCTACTCCAACAGAAGATGCAAACTAGAGATGTAAAATCGGCCGCCGGCTGCGCGTCTGTTGTTCAACAACTGCACAGCCGCATTTGCAAATTGAATTTTCATAATTCTAGCAACAAAAGTGCATCATCAACCATAGTTTTAAATCCTACAAGCAAAAGCCAATTGTCTCAAACGAAGTTGTTGGCCCAACAGATGAAAATGCGCATAGACATCACTCAATTTGTGTCCTATCCATTGTCACTAGTGCCATTGTGGACGGTGGTGTGGTCATCATCAATGGCTTCTTTGTCGATGTTTTCTTGCATTGAAGTCTTGTTGCCGCGGACTCCATTGGAAGCACCTTCATTGCCACATCCCATGTCGCTCATGTTGTCACCGAAGCCACCTCCCATGCCACTCATCATGTTGCCGCCAAAGCCATTGATACGTCTCCAACGTATCTATAATTTTTGTTTGTTCCATGCTATTATAGTATCAATCTTGGATGTTTTATGTGCAATCATATATCACTTTTTGGGACTAACCTATTAACTTAGTGCCAAGTGCCAGTTGCTATTTTTTGCCTTTTTTTGTTTTCCAGGAAATCAGTACCAAACGAAGTCCAAATGCCATGAAACTTTTTAACGATTTTTTTCTGGGCATAAGAGACCCTATAAGTTTCGGGAGGAGGCCAGAAGGCGAAGGAGTAGGGCACAAGGCACATGGGCGCGCCCAGGGGCGTAGGCGCACCCATGTGGCTTGTGGGCCCCTCGTTCCTCCATTTGACCTAATTCCAACTCTATAAATTCTCTAAAATCGGGAATCCAACACGGAGTCACCCCAAAATATCTTTTTCGCCACCGCAAGCTTCTGTTCTTGTAAGATCCCATCTAGAGGCCTTTTCCGACACTCTGCCGAAGGGGGAATCGATCATGGAGGGCCTCTACATCAACCGCTGCCCTTCCGATGATGTGTAAGTAGTTTACCACAGACCTACGGGTCCATAGCTAGTAGCTAGATGGCTTTTTCTCTCTCTTTGATCTTCAATACAATGTTCTCCTCGATGTTCTTGGAGATCTATTCGATGTAATCCTTTTTGCGGTGTGTTTGTTGGGATCCGATGAATTGTGGGTTTATGATCAGATTATCTATGAATATTATTTGAGTCTTCTCTGAACTCTTTTGTGCATGATTATTATAGCTTTGTATTTCTCTTCGCTCTATCCGTTTGGTCTGGCCAACTAGATTGATTTATCTTGCAATGGGAGAGGTTATTTGTGATGGCTTCGATCTTGCGGTGCTCAATCCCAGTGACAGAAAGGGACATGACACGTATTTGTATCGTTGTCATTAAGGATAAAACGATAGGGTTTATTCATATTGATTGGATTTATTTTTTCTACATCATGTCATCTTGCTTAAGGCGTTACTCCGTTCTTTAGGAACTTAATACTCTAGATATATGCTGGATAGCGGTCAATGTGTGGAGTAATAGTAGTAGATGCAGGCAGGAGTTGGTCTACTTTTCTTGGACGTGATGCCTATATACATGATCATTGCCTTGGATATCGTCATAAATATGCGCTTTTCTATCAATTGCCCAACAGTAATTTGTTTACCCACCGTATGCTTTTTGTTTGAGAGAGAAGCCTCTAGTGAAAACTATGGCCCCCGGGTCTATCTTTATCATATATTAAAATCCAAAAATACCTTACTGCAATTTATTTACCTTTATTTTATTTTTATTTTTTGTTTATCTATCTATCACTACGAGATCTGATCCTTGCAATAACCGCCAAGGGATTGACAACCCCTTGTTTGCGTTGGGTGCAAGTATTTGTTATTTTGTGTGTAGGTGCTGTTCACGAGGAGTTGCGTGGTTCTCCTACTGGATTGATAACCTTGGTTCTTAACTAAGGGAAATACTTATCTCTACTGTACTGCATCATCCTCTCCTCTTCGAGGAAATCCCAACGCAACTCACAAGTAGCAGCCACCTTCCATGCCAGTCATCATGTTTCCGCCAAAGCCACCTCCCATGCCACTCATCATGTTGCCGCCGAAGCCACCTCCCATTGCGCTCATGTTTCCACCAAATGCACTATTCATGGCACCACCCACCATGTTCATGTACCCCGCCCATTCCACCTCTCATTCCTTCTCCCATGGCACTTCTCATTCCTCCCATTCCTCCTCCCATCATGCTTCTCATGAGCATTCATCGCGTCAAAGTTCGACATACACCTTTGCCTTGGCATCAAGAGTAGATGTGTGCATGAACATAAACTTGAGTGCCTTCTCCTCGACCATCTTCATCTCATTGGACGCCGCATTTCTCTCCTCAAGCTCAACCTTTCTTTCCTCGGCCGCTACCTCTCTTCGACCGCCGCCCTCTTCTCCTCGGCTGACGCCCTCCGTCGCTCGGCTTTACTCCTCTCCTCCATTTCTTTGAGCTTCAACAATTTTCTTTCTTCCGTGTACTCTTTCCTCGCCATGACGATGGCATCAGATCCTTCCTTGAGATATTGTCTCCGGCTGGGCTCTTTCTCTCATCACCGGGGACATCTTCTTCATCCTCCACCACCACACTTTTCTTCTTCGAAGCATCGAAAACTTCTCTAGTTTTCCACTTCTCCTCATCCTTGAGCTCTTTTTAGCAATGATGAAAAGTGAAAGGTCTTCCTTTCTTCTTCCTCTTCTCTCATTTGTTGTTCCTATCTCGAAATAATCCTTGCGCAATCATTTTCTACAAAAAAACAACCAACATGTCTTCATCAAACTAGTCAACATTTCCACAACTTCGGAAAGTAGAGAAAGCACACAAGAACAAATGATTGTTACCAAGTCACTATCACCGCAACCACTCGGGTTCATGCGGTCGATATTTGCCAAGCAACCCGCCCACTTTTGACGTTCAGCGTTGATGGTGCCCCAACGTTGACGAAGGGAGTCACTTGAGCGATAGTGGCTGCTAGTGTTGCGCGCATTGAAGCACTCCTTGATGCGCTGCCAATAAGTGTTGGCAGATTGGTCGGTCCCAATGGTTGCATCTTGAGAGACTTTTTTCCATGCGATGCAAATCAACACATCTTCGGTGTTGGTATCATTTGTGGTTCTTCCCTTCATAACGAAGCCCTCATCATCCATGTCGAGATTGTCATCACCATATTGTGGAGTTTCATATTCTTGTGATGCATACTCATGTGAATAATCATCATTTGTCGCGCGCATGAAAGCTTCATCATTGAGACAACAAATGGACATACACGCAATCAGCTTCACATTCTACTGGAATCGATAATGGAAATTTGAAACAACAAAGAAATGCACAAACAATTTTTTTTACCTTTGCGACATATCATCGAACACGTTGGATGCGGGTGCCATCGGTGTGGACACATCTTCCTCCATGGCCGACGGCGGCGGAGGAGGAGGTGGATGAGAAGCTCCGTGGTCGGAGGAGGACACCAAGGTCGGCGGCGGCTGCAAATCGCCCGCCGTAGCCGCGTCTGCCTTCGAGATTTTGGCCAGCCGAGGTTGGTTCCCCGCCGGGTTACGGCTCCGCGCCGCCGGCCGCTTCATGCCTCCACCGCGTGGCTTGGCGGCCCGCTGTTCCTTTGCAGCCTTCGATGCTACGACGACTGGCCGGGGTGGGGCAAATCCTGGGCGGCGGCAAGGCAGCGACGGCATGGAGGCAGAGGCGGCCACATTGGGGAAAGTTGGCGTAGAGGCGGCGGCCGCGGCGAGGTGGGTCAGGGCACCGGTGGCGGAGTCGGAGAAAGCGGCGGGGTCATCGGCGTCGTCCATGGCGGCGGCGGGCGGGAGGTAGACGGGCGGGAGTCGGGCGGCGGCTGGTCGCACGAAAGACAAATGAACGACAGTTGGCAGTTGGCGGGCGGTTGCGTTTTTACATCTCCGTATGGTGGAGATGCAAATTTGCACCGCGAGGTGTTGCACTACAAAAAAAACCACTTCCGTGATGATACGTGTTTGTCACAGTAGGTCACATTTTTTGTCATGCATGTACATCCATAACGATTTTATGACAGAATCAAGATAGTCATACCTGTGCTGTCGTAGAAGTGTTCCATGACATTACCAAAATTATCATCACGGAAGTGTCCACTTCCATGACGATAAATCGCGCGTCATAGAAGTGCTTTCGTCAAGGGTAACCGACACGTGGCATCTACCGTAACGGGTCGCCGTTAAGCTATCGGGTCCGGTTTTGGATCCGATAACCCGCTAACAGCCACGACCAATGGCGATTTTCCACGTGTAAAATTCTCATTGGCCGACGGAACCACGTGTCAGCTCCGCGTTGGCACAGATGTCAACCGTCCATTGGACAAGAATCGCCAATGAAACGTTGACATGTGGGACAGCCCAATAGAGGCCATATAGGTTTGAAAGCCGGCCCAGGAACAAGCCCACAAGATTTCATCATATCTAATGGGCCGACCCGTTAACAGCCTAACATTTTCTGGACCAAATTACGGCCCACATCATATACGGGTCATTAAAGGACTGCAATATTCTGGGCCAGTTTACGGCCCATATCAGATCCGGCCCGTTAACAGCGTGCAATAGTTTGGCCCAAATTACGGTCCATAACGGATCCGGCCCGTTAACTGACTTTCATTTCTTGGGCCAAATTATGGCCCATAACAGATACGGCCCTTTAACAGCTACTGTGCCGTCGGGCCCATTGGGGGCCTGATTTGCTCTTCGGCCTCTTAATGGCCCGTTTAACAGTTCGGCCCGATATTAGTTTCGGCCTGTCAGCGACCCTATCTACATATGGGCCTCTTTCGGCCCGGTTTCGCTTTCGGCCATTTAAAGGCCCGAGTTGCACCTGGACCTAATTCTGGTCCGTAGTTACTTTTGGCCTCTTAACGGCCCGTAGTCTTCATGGATACATTCTAGCCCAAACTGCCTATCAGCCCGTTAAAGGCCCTTGAGAGTGTTGGGCCTAATTTTGGCCCGTTATACATCCGGCCTGCTTCCCGCCCGTCATGTAATTGGGCCAGCCAAGGCCCAAAAACATTTCAGCATGTTAATGGCCCGTCACACAAATGGGCCGATGTATATTACAGCGTGCTGTCGGCCCGTGAATTGTTCACCACAATTAAGCCTCAGTCTAGTTCTCAACCTGTTAAAAGCCAATTTAATTTTCCGGCCCAATTAAGGCAAGCGGTTTACTCGGCCTTTTAAAGGCCTGAAACTAATAGTGGGCAGATTAAGACTAGACATAACTAAAGGCCCAAGATGATTGTAGGCCCACGGTTCGGCCCGTACTAGCGATTGGCGACCGACCAGTTTTAGTACCGAAATTATTTTTTTATAAACCTAACCTATGGGCTCATTGCGCTCCGATCGAAGATTACGACCTTTTCTCAGAGCAACGAAATAAACAGCAAATAAAATACAGCATCATGACGAAGAATAAACCTAGACTATACAACAAAGAAATTACAACATATTACATCCCCTGGGCATCAAAGTTCGCCGCCAGTGATAATAAAGGGCAACCAGACAGCAGATTCCATAAACTGGGCAGGTCACCACCAGTGGAAGTAAACAGGCCGACAAAATAATAGACAGAACCGACAGCACTTCAACACAGTTCAAGAAAGGTTAGCCCGGCCCAGGAGCTGCAGCGCAAGCAGCTTAGCAACCTGATGAGACTGTGCTTGTTTGACGCTTATATCCACCAACTTAAGCTGCATAGCATCAATAGACGTCCTGTACTTATGGTTAATCTTGCATAGAGATTGAAGTTCCAGTCGGATTTGAGTGGAAGCATGTCTTTCTGCTTGAATTTCAGACTGAAGAAGTCGAACAGATTCAGGCGGCGACTTGATCGAGCTTGTGTCACTGAGTAAGTTCGACACTATATCAAGACATGACTTTGTGGTTGTATAACTACCCTCAAGATGTGTTGCCTTCTTCTCTGGAATATATGTTAGAGGGACAAACAATGGGTTCGTCTCACTATCATTGTGGCAGTTCTTCCTAGCATCAGTGCTGTCACCCTGAAAGAGAAACAAGTAGGTAGATAACAGGTTTTGCACGTATAAGCATCAGCGCTGTCAATTCATCTCATTTCTTTGTCAGAAATAAAGAGACACGGTTTAAAATAGCATTAACATAATAGGCATTGTTCATAGTTAAGACGGCAGGGAATGGCATTGTGCAGGAGCGGCCAGCTTCACCATACCACTGGATTACAGATCAAGAACACAGGCATACATGTAGTGCTAAACAACGTATAAGCATGAATGGTGAGTGTACTGTCAATTTATACCATTTCAGATTGGTAAATAAAGAGACATGATTTAAATAACATTAATATAATATGACATTGTTCATAGTTGAGACATAGCAGGATATGACATTGTGCTGGAGTTGGTAGTTTCACCACACCACTGGATTACAGATCAAGAACACAAGCATACACACAGTGCTAAAGAAGATAACTTGCTATGTTTAGTTTAATTTACACGGTATGAATAAGGAACTAGGTTGTACAACTAAAGACTGAAATTGAGAAGGAAAAACTTATGTTTATGTACGTCTTCGTTATAAACTTTGAACAAGCAATTTGATGCAGACGACAAAAATAAACAGCATTTGCACTCATACCTATCCAAATATACACAACAAAGTTTGAAGGCTCGAGGAGGACAAACTTACATTAGGAGTGAAGACAGGCTCTATAAAGCCCTTGTCCATATTGATAGGGGGGCAATTCAAGAAGTTTACCGCACACTCTTCTTCAAGAGCATTGCCTTTATTCTATATTTTGTTAAGAGTAAATATAGATGTGAAAATATAGGAACAAATGGCGATTATTTAACCTAAGATGTAGAGTACAAATGTAAATACAGCTTACCGGCAAAAGGCACTGACAAGAGCAATGCAGAGCTAAACTTCTTCAGTAACATTGGTTTTATTCAATATTTTCGCAAGAGTAAATGTAGATCTGATGTGTAGAAAATGCAGGGCAAGGGAAAATAAGCTGCAAAGTGTACATGAAGAACTAGCTGACAATATAAGTACAGTGATGAAGGACAGCATATACTTACAAGAACAATGCAGAACTAAATTTCTTCATAAGCATTGGGTTTATTCTACATTAATGTAAGCATTAATATAGATCTGATAATTTGGAGCGAACAGTGGATAAGCAAGCTATAATGCACAATGATGTCACATAATCCACCAGGTATGAATGTAAGTACAGCGATAGGACAATAGGTACTCACAAGAGCAAAGCAGCGACCAGCATAGTTGCGATATCCTAGGTTTTGCGACGTTGGTTCTATCGCCAATATAGGTGGGGTGCTATCTGATTTCTCCGGTAGCACCACCTTTTTCAAGGACTTTGCTTGTACTTCTTCAGGTTCTGCAATCACCCTCTTCCTTTTGGATGTCTGAAACACAAGAACAATATTTGAATGGAAAAACATCGTATGACGACAAATGGAATATGTATTGATAATGGATGGGCATGGCATCTTCACATATATCATGAGTAAACTAAGCAGATGGCGGTGCAACGAAGCAAAAGAAATGTAAGACACCTTATGCAAGATATGTGCAACCAATAAAACCTTGCCAAATTAGAATGGGCACCTTATTGGGTGAACATGATAGGCCATCTGCCTTTGACTCCTTGAGCTCAGAATAGTCATTAAGATCATATTCTGAATACGAATCTATAGGTCGGGAGCATGTGGGTTTCATTGCATCCACAATGGACACCAATCCCTTGATGCCAAGTTTGTTACCCATTGAACTGTTCCACAATATTCTTCTGATGTGCGCATTCTTATATTCATTGTGATTACATACAATATCTGAAAAGCATGAAAACATAAATAGTAGTGAGATTACCTTTGTAATGCAGAGGATATTGTAATATAATAGGGGCTCCCTGTAAACCCTTATGTGCTATCACTGGATTCTGATGAGAGAGCCCATGTGTGTTGTAATATGGTGAGTAGATTAATATAATCTGGCACAACAACACAAAAAAATAGGCTCCCTGTTGGGAGCTCCAGATATAAGGATAGTTGGCAGATGATAGGTTCATAATATACCGTATAGAAAGTTTATTGACAAACCATGATAACGAGAGCACACAACCACTAGGCAGATCATAGTGTAGATAATAGGGGTACACCATAACCACCATAAATAAATCGGGAAAGCGGAACTAGCTGGAAAATACAGGGTTTTGCCGCTACTAATATGCAGCCTATCGATCACCTATAGGCCAGCTCTATTGATCTGAAGGCGCGCAACTGTTACTATCAGTCTAGTCTATCAAAGACCGCGCGGCTCCCACCATTTCCGGGATATTATGGCAGACCAACTCGAAGTGCGAAATCATGTAACAGAACCGGACCAATAGAGCTATCGACTGCAGATGTCCCTGCTCCCCTTCCTGACAAGGAACATACTGTACTTACTAAAGAAGAACAGAAGAGGAACATGTTAAAGAATAGAAGGGGAAGCATATTATTGAGATTCCCCTTCTTTCTATACAATGTTGGTTGCCCGCCCATGATGAATCAGAGCGCCCAAAGAAATGCCATTCCATGATGTCTCTCTATATGTGGCCACATGCATTTGGAAACTCAAGTGGGAGCATTAGCTAACCAATTAAATGTGTGTCTGTTAGCTAATGTCAGTAACATATCACATTCGTATTTGAAGAACCTTAGGACGTATGATTGGTGTGTTATTTAGCTTTAAAGGGTGGACAACTGCTAGTAGGACACAAAGCACCCACGCAGATCATAGTGAGATATAATGGGAAAAACCTAAACATCAGGAGTAAAATCAGGAAAGTGGAACTTGCTGGAATATATGTGCTAGTATTGCTGGTACGACTAGAAAGGCTTCGGATACCAGCTCTCTACAACTGAAGGTGCAGTACTGTTACTATCAGTCTAACTCTCAAAGGCGACACATACGACCGAATACGAAGAGTTGAAAGCGTCCATGACAATCGACATGAAGACCAACACAAAGAGTTGAAAGTGTCCATGACAAGCGACCGAATAGACCTGTACACTGCAAATGTCCCTGCTCCTCTTCACTACAAAGAACATACTGTACAACTATTATACTCCCTCTGTTCCTAAATACAAGTCTTTGTAGAGATTCCACTATGGATCACATATGGATGTATATAGATACATTTTAGAGTGTAGATTCACTCATTTTGCTCCGTATGTAGTCCATGGAGGAATCTCTACAAAGACTTATATTTAGGTACGGAGAGAGTACTTACAAAAGAAGAACAGAAGAGGAGCATGCTAAAGAAGAGCAAGCAGATTTTGGATAATAAAATATTGGTTGGCCACACATGATGAACCAGAGCGCATTAAGAATGCAACTCCCTGCTGTCCCTCGATATGTGGCGCATGTGCTTTTCGAAAGTAAAGTAGGAACATTAGCTGACCAATTAAACATTCTCTGTTTTAGTACATGTCAGCATCATATCAGATTCGTATTTGAGCAACTAAGTTTGGAATTATGAGTGGTATGTTGCTTAGCTTGATGGGTTGAGGAGCACTGCTTGCACGTACGTCCCGAAGCACCTACGATAATGGTACTGAATATATGGGAATGTCTACATGCAAGTCGCCTGACTTTCCTCATTTGGGTCAGTCGACCATTTCAGGCGGTTGGATGAAGATCCTATGTCTCCTAACCCTTCTTCTTCCTCGCCTCTTATTCTTCCCCTAAAGACCACCGCACGGGTCTCCGGCCGAACCACCGGCCCCTGCCCTCCCCTGAACCGCCCACCACCTCCACTCTTCCGCCGCCTCGGCCATCCCTCTAGCTAACCCCACCCCCACCCGCGTCGAGTTTTGCCTCCGGCGAGGCCCCACCATAGCCCGACGACAGCCCCCCACAACCACGGTCCCCACCCAAAACCCTAAGATAGATAATGGGGCAGCCCTCCGGCGAGCCCCTTCCTTCCCTCCGGCGAACTCCCAAAAATGGACTGACCCCAATTTGAAATTCAATCGACTGTCATTTAAGCTAATACGGAATATAAAAGGGGAAAACCATAAGCATTGCGAGTATAGTGGTACGCGTGCCATGGCGGATCTGAAGGTGCAAACCGGACAAAGGCAACTTCGCAACCAATGTTTGGTTTCAACTAACAAGTAAGATTCTAAGTGATGGACAAGAGATCACAGTAAAGCAGTGGCGATCTATTTTCTTGCTGAGATAAATAACTTGAGCAGATACGAAAGAGTACCGCCTCTGGTGTGGCGCCGTGTAAGCATCTGTGATACGTCTCCATCGTATCTACTTTTCCAAACTCTTTTGCCCTTGTTTTGGACTCTAATTTGCATGATTTGAATGGAACTAACCCGGACTGACGCTGTTTTCAGCAGAATTGCCTTGGTGTTATTTTTGTGCAGAAATAAAAGTTCTCGGAATGACCTGAAACTTCACGAAGAATATTTTTGGAATAAATAAAAAATATTGGCGAAAGAATCAACCAAAGGGGACCCACCGGCTGTCCACAAGGGTGGAGGGCGCCCCCCCAGGGCGCGCCCCCCTGCCTTGTGGGTCCCCTGGACCTCCACCGACCTCAACTCCAGCTCTATATATTCACTTTCGGGGAGAAAAAAAATCAGAGAGAAGGATTCATCGCGTTTTACGATACGGAGCCGCCGCCACCTCCTGTTCTTCATCGGGAGGGCAGATCTGGAGTCTGTTCGGGGCTCCAGAGAGGGGAAATCATCGCCATCATCATCACCAACCTTCCTCCATCACCAATTTCATGATGCTCACCGCCGTGCATGAGTAATTCCATCGTAGGCTTGCTGGACGGTGATGGGTTGGATGAGATTTATTATGTAATTGAGTTAGTTTTGTTAGGGTTTGATCCCTAGTATCCACTATGTTCTGAGATTGATGTTGCTATGACTTTGCTATGCTTAATGCTTGTCACTAGGGCCCGAGTGCCATGATTTCAGATCTGAACCTATTATGTTTTCATGAATATATATGTGTTCTTGATCCTATTTTGCAAGTTGTAGACACCTATTACGTGTTATGATCCGCATACCCCAAGGTGACAATAATTGGGATGTTGGGGAACGTAGCATGCAATTTCAAAAAAATTCCTACGCTCACGCAAGATCTATCAAGGAGATGCATAGCAACGAGAGGGGGAGAGTGTGTCCACGTACCCTTGTAGACCGAAAGCGGAAGCGTTAGCTTAACACGGTTGATGTAGTCGAACGTCTTCGCGATCCAACCGATCAAGCACCGAACGTACGGCACCTCCGAGTTCTGCACACGTTTAGCTCGATGACGTCCCTCGAACTCTTGATCCAGCAAAGTGTCGAGGAAGACTTTTGTCAGCACGACGGCGTGGTGACGGTGATGGTGATGTGATCCGCGCAGGGCTTCGCCTAAGCACTACGACAATATGACCGGAGGAGTAAACTGTGGAGGGGGGCACCGCACACGGCTAAGAACAATTGATGTGCCTTTGGGGTGCCCCCCTGCCCACGTATATAAAGGAGGGGAGGAGAGAAGCCGGCGGCCAGGAGGGGCGCGCCATGGGGGGAGTCCTACTTGGACTCCTAGTCCAAGTAGGATTCGGCCCCCCCTTTTCCTTTCTTCCACCGGAGGGAAAAAGAAGGAGAGGGAGAGGGAAAGGGAAGGGGGGCACCATGCCCTCCTCCTTGTCCTATTCGGACTCCCTAGGAGGGGGGCGCGCAGCCACCCCGCGGCTTCCCTCTCTCTCCCTTAGGCCCATGTTGGCCCAACACTTCCCCGGGGGGTTCCGGTAACCCCTCGGTACTCCGGTAAAATACCCGAATCACTCGGAACCATTCCGATGTCCGAATATAACCTTCCAATATATGAATCTTTACCTCTCGACCATTTCGAGACTCCTCGTCATGTTCGCGATCTCATACGGGACTCCGAACAATCTTCAGTCACCAAAACACATAACTCATAATACAAATCGTCATCGAACGTTAAGCGTGCGGACCCTACGGGTTCGAGAACTATGTAGACATGACCGAGACACATCTCCGGTCAATAACCAATAGCGGAACCTGGATGCTCATATTGGCTCCTACATATTCTACGAAGATCTTTATCGGTCAAACCGCACAACAACATACGTCATTCCCTTTGTCATCGTTATGTTACTTGTCCGAGATTCGATCGTCGGTATCTTCATACCTAGTTCAATCTCGTTACCGGCAAGTCTCTTTACTCGTTCCGTAATGCATCATCCCGTAACTAACTCATTAGTCACATTGCTTGCAAGGCTTATAGTGATGTGCATTACCGAGAGGGCCTAGAGATACCTCTCCGATACTCGGAGTGACAAATCCTAATCTCGATCTATGCCAACCCAACAAACACCTTCGGAGACACCTGTAGAGCATCTTTATAATCACCCAGTTACGTTGTGACGTTTGATAGCACACAAGGTGTTCCTCCGGTATTCGGGAGTTGCACGATCTCATAGTCAGAGGAATATGTATAAGTCATGAAGAAAGCAATAGCAATAAAACTTAACGATCATTATGCTAAGCTAACGGATGGGTCTTGTCCATCACATCATTCTCCTAATGATGTGATCCCGTTCATCAAATGACAACACATGTCTATGGTTAGGAAACTTAACCATCTTTGATTAATGAGCTAGTCTAGTAGAGGCATACTAGGGACACTGTGTTTTGTCTATGTATTCACACATGTATCAAATTTCCAGTTAATACAGTTCTAGCATGAATAATAAACATTTATCATGATATAAGGAAATATAAATAACAACTTTATTATTGCCTCTCGGGCATATTTCCTTCAGTCTCCCACTTGCACTAGAGTCAATAATCTAGTTTACATAGTAATGATTCTAACACCCATGGAGTCTTGGTGCTGATCATGTTTTGCTCGTGGAAGAGGCTTAGTCAACGGGTCTGCAACATTCAGATCCATATGTATTTTGCAAATCTCTATGTCTCCCTCCTTGACTTGATCGCGGATGGAGTTAAAGCATCTCTTGATGTGTTTGGTTCTCTTGTGAAATCTGGATTCCTTCGCCAAGGCAATTGCTCCAGTATTGTCACAAAAGATTTTCATTGGACCCGATGCACTAGGTATAACACCTAGATCGGATATGAACTCCTTCATCCAGACTCCTTCATTTGCTGCTTCCGAAGCAGCTATGTACTCCGCTTCACACGTAGATCCCGCCACGACACTCTGCTTGGAACTGCACCAACTGACAGCTCCACCATTCAATATAAATACGTATCCGGTTTGTGACTTAGAGTCATCCAGATCAGTGTCAAAGCTTGCATAGACGTAACCATTTACGACAAGCTCTTTGTCACCTCCATAAACGAGAAACATATCCTTAGTCCTTTTCAGGTATTTCAGGATGTTCTTGATAGCTGTCCAGTGATCCACTCCTGGATTACTTTGGTACCTCCCTGCTAAACTTATAGCAAGGCACACATCAGGTCTGGTACACAGCATAGCATACATGATAGAACCTATGGCTGAGGCATAGGGAATGACTTTCATTTTCTCTCTATCTTCTGCAGTGGTCGGGCATTGAGTCTTACTCAACTTCACACCTTGCAACACAGGTAAGAACCCTTTCTTTGACTGATCCATTTTGAACTTCTTCAAAACTTTATTAAGGTATGTGCTTTGTGAAAGTCCAATTAAGCGTCTTAATCTATCTCTATAGATCTTGATGCCTAATATATACGCAGCTTCACCGAGGTCTTTCATTGAAAAATTCTTATTCAAGTATCCTTTTATGCTATCCAGAAATTCTGTATCATTTCCAATCAACAATATGTCATCCACATATAATATCAGAAATGCTACAGAGCTCCCACTCACTTTCTTGTAAATACAGGCTTCTCCAAAAGTCTGTATAAAACCATATGCTTTGATCACACTATCAAAGCGTATATTCCAACTCCGAGAGGCTTGCACCAGTCCATAAATGGATCGCTGGAGCTTGCACACTTTGTTAGCACCCTTAGGATCAACAAAACCTTCTGGTTATATCATATACAACTCTTCTTTGAGAAATCCATTAAGGAATGCAGTTTTGACATCCATTTGCCAGATTTCATAATCATAAAATGCGACAATTGCTAACATAATTCGGACAGACTTAAGCATCGCTATGGGTGAGAAGGTCTGATCGTAGTCAACTCCTTGAACTTGTCGAAAACCTTTCGCAACAAGTCGAGCTTTGTAGACAGTAACATTACCGTCAGCGTCAGTCTTCTTCTTGAAGATCCATTTATTCTCTATGGCTTGCCGATCATCAGGCAAGTCAACCAAAGTCCATACTTTGTTCTCATACATGGATCCCATCTCAGATTTCATGGCCTCAAGCCATTTTGCGGAATCTGGGCTCATCATCGCTTCCTCATAGTTCGTAGGTTTGTCATGGTCTAGTAACATGACTTCCAGAACAGGATTACGGTACCACTCTGGTGCGGAACATACTCTGGTTGACCTACGAGGTTCGGTAGTAACTTGATCTGAAGTTTCATGATCATCATCATTAACTTCCTCACTAATTGGTGTAGGCATCACTGGAACTGATTTCTGTGATGAATTACTTTCCAATTCGGGAGAAGGTACAATTACCTCATCAAGTTCTACTTTCCTCCCACTCACTTCTTTCGAGAGAAACTCCTTCTCTAGAAAGGATCCATTCTTAGCAACGAATATCTTGCCTTCGGATCTGTGATAGAAGGTGTACCCAACAGTCTCCTTTGGGTATCCTATGAAGACGCATTTCTCTGATTTGGGTTCGAGCTTATCAGGTTGAAGCTTTTTCACATAAGCATCGCAGCCCCAAACTTTAAGAAATGATAGCTTAGGTTTCTTGCCAAACCACAGTTCATACAGTGTCGTCTCAACGGATTTAGATGGTGCCCTATTTAACATGAATGCAGCTGTCTCTAATGCATAACCCCAAAACGATAGTGGTAAATCGGTAAGAGACATCATAGATCGTACCATATCTAATAAAGTACGGTTACGACGTTCGGACACACCATTACGCTGTGGTGTTCCAGGTGTCGTGAGTTGCGAAACTATTCCACATTGTTTTAAATGAAGACCAAACTCGCAACTCAAATATTCGCCTCCGCGATCAGATCGTAGAAACTTTATTTTCTTGTTACGATGATTTTCCACTTCACTCTGAAATTCTTTGAACTTTTCAAATGTTTCAGACTTATGTTTCATTAAGTAGATATACCCATATCTGCTCAAATAATCTGTGAAGGTCAGAAAATAATGATACCCGCCACGAGCCTCAACACTCATCGGACCGCATACATCGGTATGTATTATTTCTAATAAGTCATTGGCTCGCTCCATTGTTCCGGAGAACGGAGTCTTAGTCATCTTGCCCATGAGGCATGGTTCGCAAGTATCAAGTGATTCATAATCAAGTGATTCCAAAAGCCCATCAGCATGGAGTTTCTTCATGAGCTTTACACCAATATGACCTAAACGGCAGTGCCACAAATAAGTTGCACTATCATTATTAACTTTGTATCTTTTGGCTTCAATATTATGAATATGTGTATCACTACAATCGAGATTCAACAAAAATAGACCACTCCTCAAGGCTGCATGACCATAAAAGATATTACTCATATAAATAGAACAACCATTATTCTCTGATTTAAATGAATAACCATCTCGCATTAAACAAGATCCAGATATAATGTTCAGACTCAACGCTGGCACCAAATAATAATTATTCAGGTCTAAAACTAATCCCGAAGGTAGATGTAGAGGTAGCGTGCCGACGGCGATCACATCGACTTTGGAACCATTTCCCACATGCATCATCACCTCGTCCTTAGCCAATCTTTGTTTAATCCGTAGCCCCTGTTTCGAGTTGCAAATATGAGCAACAGAACCAGTATAAAATACCCAGGCGCTACTACGAGCATTAGTAAGGTACACATCAATAACATGTATATCAAATATACCTTTCACTTTGCCATCCTTCTTATCCGCCAAATACTTGGGGCAGTTCCGCTTCCAGTAACCAGTCCCTTTGCAGTAGAAGCACTCAGTTTCAGGCTTAGGTCCAGACTTGGGCTTCTTCCCGGGAGTAGCAACTTGCTTGCTATTCTTCTTGAAGTTCCCCTTCTTCCCTTTGCCCTTTTTCTTGAAACTAGTGGTCTTGTTAACTATCAACACTTGATGCTCCTTCTTGATTTCTACCTCCGCAGCCTTTAGCATTGCGAAGAGCTCGGGAATTGTCTTTTCCATCCCTTGCATATTATAGTTCATCATGAAACCTTTATAGCTTGGCGGCAGTGATTGAAGAACTCTGTCAATGACACTATCATCAGGAAGATTAACTCCCAGCTGAGTCAAGTGGTTATGGTACCCAGACATTCTGAGTATATGTTCACTGACAGAACTATTCTCCTCCATCTTGCAGCTATAGAACTTGTTGGAGACTTCATATCTCTCAACTCGGGCATTTGCTTGAAATATTAACTTCAACTCTTGGAACATCTCATATGCTCCATGACGTTCAAAACGTCTTTGAAGTCCCGATTCTAAGCCGTAAAGCATGGCACACTGAACTATCGAGTAGTCATCAGATCGAGCTTGCCAGACGTTCATAACATGAGCATCTGCTCCTGCAGCAGGCCTTTCACCTAGCGGTGCATCAAGGACATAATTCTTCTGTGCATCAATGAGGATAATCCTCAAGTTACGGACCTAGTCCGTGTAGTTGCTACCATCATCTTTCAACTTAGTTTCTCTAGGAATGCATTAAATTCAAGGGAACGGTAGCACGGGCCATTGATCTACAACAACATAGATATGCGAAAACTATCAGGTACTAAGTTCATGATAAATTAAAGTTTAATTAATCATATTACTTAAGAACTCCCACTTAGATAGACATCCCTCTAGTCATCTAAATGATCACGTGATCCATATCAACTAAACCATGTCCGATCATCACGTGAGATGGAGTAGTTTTCAATGGTGAACATCTCTATGTTGATCATATCTACTATATGATTCACGTTCGACCTTTCGGTCTCAGTGTTCCGAGGCCATATCTGCATATGCTAGGCTCGTCAAGTTTAACCCGAGTATTCTGCACGTGCAAAACTGGCTTGGACCCGTTGTATGTGAACATAGAGCTTATCACACCCGATCATCACGTGGTGTCTCGGCATGACAAACTATCGCAACGGTGCATACTCAGGGAGAACACTTATACCTTGAAATTTAGTGAGGGATCATCTTATAATGCTACCACCGTACTAAGCAAAATAAGATGCATAAAAGATAAACATCACATGCAATCAAAATATGTGACATGATATGGCCATCATCATCTTGTGCCTTTGATCTCCATCTCCAAAGCACCGTCATGATCTCCATCGTCACCGACTTGACACCTTGATCTTCATCGTAGCGTCGTTGTTGTCTCGCCAACTATTGCTTCTACGACTATCGCTACCGCATAGTGATAAAGTAAAGCAATTACATGGCGATTGCATTTCATACAATAAAGCGACAACCATAAGGCTCCTGCCAGTTGCCGATAACTTTTACAAAACATGATCATCTCATACAATAACGTATATCACATCATGTCTTGACCATATCACATCACAGCATGCCCTGCAAAAACAAGTTAGACGTCCTCTACTTTGTTGTTGCAAGTTTTACGTGGCTGCTACGGGCTTCTAGCAAGAACCGTTCTTACCTACGCATCAAAACCACAATGATTTTTCGTCAAGTGTGCTGTTTTAACCTTCAACAAGGACCGGCCGTAGTCAAACTCGATTCAACTAAAGTTGGAGAAACAGACACCCGCCAGCCACCTGTGTGCAAAGCACGTCGGTAGAACCAGTCTCATGAACGCGGTCATGTAATGTCCGTCCGGGCCGCTTCATCCAACAATACCGCCGAATCAAAGTAAGACGTTGGTGGTAAGCAGTATGACTATTATTGCCCACAACTCTTTGTGTTCTACTCGTGCATATCATCTACGCATAGACCTGGCTCGGATGCCACTGTTGGGGAACGTAGCATGCAATTTCAAAAAAATTCCTACGCTCATGCAAGATCTATCTAGGAGATGCATAGCAACGAGAGGGGGAGAGTGTGTCCACGTACCCTTGTAGACCGAAAGCGGAAGCGTTAGCTTAACGCGGTTGATGTAGTCGAACGTCTTCGCGATCCAACCGATCAAGCACCGAATGTACGGCACCTCCGAGTTCTGCACACGTTCAGCTCGATGACGTCCCTCGAACTCTTGATCAAGCAAAGTGTCGAGGGAGAGTTTCGTCAGCACGACGGCGTGGTGACGGTGATGGTGATGTGATCCGCGCAGGGCTTCGCCTAAGCACTATGATAATATGACCGGAGGAGTAAACTGTGGAGGGGGGCACCGCACACGGCTAAGAACAATTGATGTGCCTTTGGGGTGCCCCCCTGCCCACGTATATAAAGGAGGGGAGGAGAGAGGCCGGCGGCCAGGAGGGGCGCGCCATGGGGGGAGTCCTACTTGGACTCCTAGTCCAAGTAGGATTCGCCCCCCCCCCCCTTTTCCTTTCTTCCACCGGAGGGAAAAAGAAGGAGAGGGAGAGGGAAAGGGAAGGGAGGCGCCGCCCCCTCCTCCTTGTCCTATTTGGACTCCCTAGGAGGGGGGCGCGCGGCCACCCCGCGGGCTTCCCTCTCTCTCCCTTAGGCCCATGTTGGCCCAACACTTCCCCGGGGGGTTCCGGTAACCCCTCGGTACTCCGGTAAAATACCCGAATCACTCGGAACCATTCCGATGTCCGAATATAACCTTCCAATATATGAATCTTTACCTCTCGACCATTTCGAGACTCCTCGTCATGTCCGTGATCTCATCCGGGACTCCGAACAATCTTTGGTCACCAAAACACATAACTCATAATACAAATCATCATCGAACGTTAAGCGTGCGGACCCTACGGGTTCGAGAACTATGTAGACATGACCGAGACACATCTCCAGTCAATAACCAATAGTGGAACCTGGATGCTCATATTGGCTCCTACATATTCTACGAAGATCTTTATCGGTCAAACCGCACAACAACATACGTCATTCCCTTTGTCATCGGTATGTTACTTGTCCGAGATTCGATCGTCGGTATCTTCATACCTAGTTCAATCTCGTTACCGGCAAGTCTCTTTACTCATTCCGTAATGCATCATCCCGTAACTAACTCATTAGTCACATTGCTTGCAAGGCTTATAGTGATGTGCATTACCGAGAGGGCCCAGAGATACCTCTCCGATACTCGGAGTGACAAATCCTAATCTCGATCTATGCCAACCCAACAAACACCTTCGGAGACACCTGTAGAGCATCTTTATAATCACCCAGTTACGTTGTGATGTTTGATAGCACACAAGGTGTTCCTCCGGTATTCGGGAGTTGCATGATCTCATAGTCAGAGGAATATGTATAAGTCATGAAGAAAGCAATAGCAATAAAACTTAACGATCATTATGCTAAGCTAACGGATGGGTCTTGTCCATCACATCATTCTCCTAATGATGTGATCCCGTTAATCAAATGACAACACATGTATATGGTTAGGAAATTTAACCATCTTTGATTAACGAGCTAGTCTAGTAGAGGCATACTAGGGACACTGTGTTTTGTCTATGTATTCACACATGTATCAAGTTTTCGGTTAATACAATTCTAGCATGAATAATAAACATTTATCATGATATAAGGAAATATAAATAACAACTTTATTATTGCCTCTAGGGCATATTTCCTTCATGGGATTCTTTCCGGTGATTACCGTAGTTTGAGGAGTTCGTGTATTCACTAAGTGCTAATGCTTTGGTCCGGTTCTCTATTAAAAGGAGGCCTTAATATCCCTTAGTTTCCATTAGGACCCCGCTGCCACAGGAGGGTAGGACAAAAGATGTCATGCATGTTCTTTTCCATAAGCACGTATGACTATATTCGGAATACATGCCTACATTATATTGATTAATTGGAGCTAGTTTTGTGTCACCCTAGGTTATAACTATTGCATGATGAATGCCATCCGACATAATTATCCATCATTGATCCATTGCCTACGAGCTTTTCACACATTGATCTTTGCTACGTTACTTTGCCGTTGCCACTGTTACAATTGCTACAAAACTGCTACTGTTACTTTTGCTACTGTTGCTGTTACTTCCATACTACTTTGCTACTAAATACTTTGCTGCAGATATTAAGTCTTTCAGGTGTGGTTGAATTGACAACTCAGCTGCTAATACTTGAGAATATGCTTTGGCTCCCCTTGTGTCAAATCAATAAATTTGGGTTGAATACTCTACCCTCGAAAACTGTTGCGATCCCCTATACTTGTGGGTTATCAACACCTTTTTCTGGCGCTGTTGCCGGGGAGCATAGCTCTATTCTCTGAGTCACTTGGGATATAACTTTTAGTTTGGGCGCTATGGTTGCTCGACGGTTGAGCTTAAACCGTTCGAGGGGTCCTATATTTGGAGGTATCTATGCCTCTCGCCTTGCTAAGCGCTTTGAGATACCCATTAGGCGCGATGAGAAAGAGGAGATGCTACTACCCACTTTATATTTAGACTTAACAGTATGGTAGCACATGCTTTTATTAGCGCTGATAAGGAAAACAGACTCATCTATAACCTGGTATTCAGCCAGAAAACTTGTCAGATTATTACTTTGCCTGCACCTTTTTCGTTCAATATTCATTTAGGCACGTACCTCATTCTGCCCGAGGGCATTTATGCATACTGGGAGAGGACGCGATCCCCAGTTCCTGAGCCAGAACCATCATCTGATTCGTATGAGGTGTCTATTTATCAGTGGGAGCCACAGGAGCTCGGTAACCAGTGGAACCCTCAGGATCCTCCTCAGTACCAAGGAGAGGACTACTTTGGTCCATGGGCGTAGACCAACTTAGACCAAAAGCCTAAGCTTGGGGGAGTACGTATTTCTCACTGACATTACATTCATGTTCACACACTCATTCCAGTTGTCGGTGTTCATACTTTTTCATTGTATTATCCCTGATAGTTTATTTCTTTTTCTTGCTTTCTTCTTGTGTGTTTGAAAAACTTTGAGAAAATCCAAAAAAATTAGTTGTAGTATTAAAAGAAAACCCAAAAAGATTTCTCGTTCTTCTTTTGCTTGTTGGGAGCTTTCCCGTGTAAATAGTTTTTCTCGTTCTTGTTCTACTTTCTTCAGAAAAACAAAAACTCCAAAAACATTTCAGTGTGTTTCTTTGAAATTCTTTTCCTTTCTTTGGGTCGTAAGGAGAAGACCACGATGAAAATGTTGAGTGGCTCTCATATGCATTATTGTTGATCTAACAAAGAGCCCATATTACCTTGTCTTCTCCTTTGAATAAATGTTTGCAGATTCCAGCTTAGTCCAATGCACGTGCACTATTATTATTATCCAAACCGTTCGGTCGTGCAAGTGAAAGGCAATAATGATGATATTTGATGAAATGATTGAGATGGGAAAAGCTGGTATGAACTCGACCTATCTTGTTTTTATAAATATGATTAGTTCATCGTTCTTGATTCAGCCCTTTATGAATGAAACATGTTTGCAATGACAATTAGAGATTATAGTTACTCATGCCATGCTTAATTAGCTAGGAGTTTATAATGATTTACCTTGCGTGCCAACATGCTTTTAAAATGGTTGTGATGTAGTATGATAGGATGGTATCCTCCTTTGAATGATTTGAGTGGCTTGACTTGGCACATGTTCACGCATGTAGTTGAAACAAAATCAACATAGCCTCCACGATATTTATGTTCTTGGTGATTTATATCCTACTCATGTTTGCACTCAATGTTGGTTAATCTTAACGCATGTTTATGACTGTTGTCGCTCTCTAGTTGGTCGCTTCTCAATCTTTTGCTAGCCTTCACTTGTACTAAGCGGGAATACTGCTTGTGCATCCACTTCCATAAACCCAAAGTTGTTCCATATGAGTCCACCATACCTACCTATATGCGGTATTTACCTGCCGTTCCATTTAAACCTTCAAATGATAATCTATTTTGTATGCCCGAATCGCTCATGTAGTGACTGGGGGCTGTTAGTATCTTCCATGCTAGGTGGGTTATTCTCAAGATGAGTGTTGATTCACTTATCATTCACGGGAAAGTGGCTGGTATTCGGGATGCCCAGTCCCATGCTCAAATCAAATAAAAAATAATAATTTCAAACAAAACTCCCCCAGGATTGTTGCTTGTATGGATGGTACCCGTTGTTTCAGACCAGCCGTGGAGTGTGCTTGTTGGTTGAGGGGGAGTAAAAACTTTACCATTCTGTTTGGGAACCGCCTATAATGTATGTAGCATGGAAGATACCGAGATCTCTTGGCTGTTATGTTGACAATGAAAGCATACCGCTCAAAATTATATTCATCTTTGTTTCAAAAAGCTCGATCTCTGGCACCTCTGCAAATCCCTGCTTCCCTCTGCGAAGGGCCTTTCTATTTACTTTTATGCCGAGTCATCATCCTCTTATAAAAAGCACTAGTTAGAGAGCACCACTGTCATTTGTATGCATTGTTATTAATTGATATTGAGTATGACTATGACTGGATCTCTTTTACCATGAATTACAATGTCTAGTCAGTCCTCGATCTTCAGGGGTGCTTTGCATTTATGTTTTGCGGTCTCAGAAAGGGCTAGCGAGATACCATTTTGTTATATCATATCACGATTGTTTTGAAAAAGTGTTGTCATCCGAGATTTATTATTATTGCTAGCTAGTTGATTATGCCATTGATATGAGTAAATGTGAGACCTAAATGTTATTGTGAATATGGTTAGTTCATAATCTTTGCTGAAAACCTGAATGCTGGCTTTACATATTTGCAACAACAAGATCAAACAGAGTTTGTAAAAGTTTTTCTTTATCACTTTCAGTTTGTCAACTGAATTGCTTAAGGACAAGCAATGGGTTAAGCTTGGGGGAGTTGATACGTCTCCATCGCATCTACTTTTCCAAACTCTTTTGCCCTTGTTTTGGACTCTAATTTGCATTATTTGAATGGAACTAACCCGGACTGACGCTGTTTTTAGCAGAATTGCCTTGGTGTTATTTTTGTGCAGAAATAGAAGTTCTCGGAATGACCTGAAACTTCACGGAGAATATTTTTGGAATAAATAAAAAATATTGGCGAAAGAATCAACCAGAGGGGACCCACCGGCTGTCCACAAGGGTGGAGGGCGCGCCCCCTGCCTTGTGGGTCCCCTGGACCTCCACCGACCTCAACTCCAACTCTATATATTCACTTTCGGGGAGAAAAAAATCAGAGAGAAGGATTCATCACATTTTACGATACGGAGCCGCCGCCACCTCCTATTCTTCATCGGGAGGGCAGATCTGGAGTCCGTTCGGGGCTCCGGAGAGGGAAAATCATCGCCATCATCATCACCAACCTTCCTCCATCACCAATTTCATGATGCTCACCACCATGCGTGAGTAATTCCATCGTAGGCTTGCTGGACGGTGATGGGTTGGATGAGATTTATCATGTAATCGAGTTAGTTTTGTTAGGGTTTGATCCCTAGTATCCACTATGTTCTGAGATTGATGTTGCTATGACTTTGCTATGCTTAATGCTTGTCACTAGGGCCCGAGTGCCATGATTTCAGATCTAAACCTATTATGTTTTCATGAATATATATGTGTTCTTGATCCTATCTTGCAAGTTGTAGACACCTATTACGTGTTATGATCAGCATACCCCAAGGTGACAATAATTGGGATTCTTTCCGGTGATTACCGTAGTTTGAGGAGTTCATGTATTCACTAAGTGCTAATGCTTTGGTCCGGTTCTCTATTAAAAGGAGGCCTTAATATCCCTTAGTTTCCATTAGGACCCCGCTGCCACGGGAGGGTAGGACAAAAGATGTAATGCAAGTTCTTTTCCATAAGCACGTATGACAATATTCGGAATACATGCCTACATTATATTGATGAATTGGAGCTAGTTCTGTGTCACCCTAGGTTATAACTGTTGCATGATGAATGCCATCCGACATAATTATCCATCATTGATCCATTGCCTACGAGCTTTTCACACATACTGTTGATGGCAGTACCGCTCAACTACGAGATGCTTGAAAGTCGATGTATCAATAATGTTCCCAAGAGTAGCATCGAGCCTCGAAACGGCAAGCCATGCTTCAAGCTAAGTCAGTATGGATCTAATTGATTGCTAAACTGAAGGAACGATCTCTGTCGAAGATTCTCATTCTGAAGTAGGTGCCTAGCTCTGGAAGGATGGACGGGATCATACCTATTTGAATTGAAGAACATTCTGCTATGTTACTTTGCCGTTGCCACTGTTACAATTGCTGCAAAACTGCTACTGTTACTTTTGCTACTGTTGATGTTACTTCCATACTACTTTGCAGCAGATATTAAGTCTTTCAGGTGTGGTTGAATTGACAACTCAGCTGCTAATACTTGAGAATATTCTTTGGTTCCCCTTGTGTTGAATCAATAAATTTGGGTTGAATACTCTACCCTCAAAACTGTTGCGATCCTCTATACTTGTGGGTTATCAATCTGCTGAGGCGTTGAGGGTGCTGCAGTAGTGATGGCTGTCGGCTGTGTGGAAGCAGATCTAGGAGGGCAGACGGTGGCGGCGACGGAAATATCCCGGCGCGGTGGATGAGACGGTCGTACGAGCAGCCTCGGCAACGTGGACGACGGCGCGGATGAAGCGAGAGGACGCAATGCAAGGATCCTGGTCCGAAGCCGTGGATGAGAGAGGTCGATCTCTTGTAATGGACGACGGCGTCGGGGTATCAACTCCGGCATGGTGGAGGAGGACGGCGGTGGATGGGGTGGCGGACGGAGGAGAGTGCGGTGGAGAGGGTGTTTTGGCGCCCACGGAGTACGAATGGGGAAATGGAGGGAGAGAGGAAGGGGGAACCATGTCTTCAGGGCGCGCTTGTCTCAAATGCGAGGAAATTTACGAACTTAGCCCCCATTTAAAATTTCCTACATCACAGCAACATTTATCGGTTGGGGATAGGACGGTAATCTCGCATACACCGAATATTTGCCGACGGAGATTTCGGCCGAGGAGAGTTTGTTTTGGCGCCCACCATGTATGAATCAGGGAGGGAGGTGAGAGGCAATTTCGGCCGAGGAGAAACTATGTTTTGGCGCCCACCATGTATGAATCCGGGGAGGTGAGAGGTGGAGGCGGTTATGTCACGTTTGAGTGAAATTACAAGCCTACCCTATCAAAACCTATAGAAATCGAGTCGATAGGCTTCGCGTGTCAGGGATAGGCAGTAATTTCACTACAAAAAAAACCACTTCCGTGATGATACGTGTTTGTCACAGTAGGTCACATTTTTTGTCATGCATGTACATCCATGACGATTTTATGACAGAATCAAGATAGTCATACCTGTGCTGTCGTAGAAGTGTTCCATGACATTACCAAAATTATCATCACGGAAGTGTCCACTTCCATGACGATAAATCGCGCATCATAGAAGTGCTTTCGTCAAGGGTAACTGACACATGGCATCTACCGTAACGGGTCGCCGTTAAGCTATCGGGTCCGGTTTTGGATCCGATAACCCGCTAACAGCCACGACCAATGGCAATTTTCTACGTGTAAAATTCTTATTGGCCGACGGAACCACGTGTCAGCTCCGCGTTGGCATAGATGTCAACCGTCCATTGGACAAGAATCGCCAATGAAACGTTGACACGTGGGACGACCCAATAGAGGCCATATAGGTTTGAAAGCCGGCCCAAGAACAAGCCCACAAGATTTTGTCAGATCTAATGGGCCGGCCCGTTAACATCCTAACATTTTCTGGACCAAATTACGGCCCACATCAGATACGAGTCATTAAGGACTGCAATATTCTCGGCCAGTTTACGGCCCATATCAGATCCGGCCCGTTAACAGCCTGCAATAGTTTGGCCCAAATTACGGTCCATAACGGATCCGGCCCGTTAACTGACTTTCATTTCTTGGGCCAAATTATGGCCCATAACAGATACGGTCCTTTAACAGCTACTGTGCCGTTGGGCCCATTGGGGGCCTGATTTGCTCTTTGGCCTCTTAATGGCCCGTTTAACAGTTCGGCCCGATATTAGTTTCGGCCTGTCAGCGGCCCTATCTACATATGGGCCTCTTTCGGCCCGGTTTCGCTTTCGGCCATTTAAAGGCCCGAGTTGCACCTGGACCTAATTCTGGTCCGTAGTTACTTTTGGCCTCTTAACGACCCGTAGTCTTCGTGGATACATTCTAGCCACAACTTGCCTATTGGCCCGTTAAAGGCCCTTGTGAGTGTTGGGCCTAATTTAGGCCCTTTATACATCCGGCCTGCTTCCCGCCCGTCATGTAATTGGGCCAGCCAAGGCCCAAAATCATTTCAGCCTGTTAATGGCCCGTCACACAAATGGGCCAATAATGGGCCGATGTATATTACAGCGTGCTGTCGGCCCGTGAATTGTTCACCAAAATTAAGCCTCAGTCTAGTTCTCAACCTGTTAAAAGCCAATTTAATTTTCTAGCCCAATTAAGGCAAGCGGTTTACTCGGCCTTTTAAAGGCCTGAAACTAATAGTGGGCAGATTAAGACTAGACATAACTAAAGGCCCAAGATGATTGTAGGCCCACGGTTCGGCCCGTACTAGCGATTGGCGACCGACCAGTTTTAGTACCGAAATTATTTTTTTATAAACCTAACCTATGGGCTCATTGCGCTCCGATCGAAGATTATGACCTTTTCTCAGAGCGACGAAATAAACAGCAAATAAAATATAGCATCGTGACGAAGAATAAACCTAGACTATACAACAAAGAAATTACAACATATTAGGGCATCAAAGTTTGCCGCGAGTGATAATAAAGGGCAACCAGACAGCAGATTCCATAAACTGGGTAGGTCACCACCAGTGGAAGTAAACAGGCCGACAAAATAATAAACAGAACCGACAGCACTTCAACACAGTTCAAGAAAGGTTAGCCCGGCCCAGGAGCTCCAGCGCAAGCAGCTTAGCAACCTGATGAGACTGCGCTTGTTTGACGCTTATATCCACCAACTTAAGCTGCATAGCATTAATAGACGTCCTGTACTTATGGTTAATCTTGCATAGAGATTGGAGTTCCAGTCGGATTTGAGTGGAAGCATGTCTTTCTGCTTGAATTTCAGACTGAAGAAGTCGAACAGATTCAGGTGGCGACTTGATCGAGCTTGTGTCACTGAGTAAGTTCGACACTATATCAAGACATGACTTTGTGGTTGTATAACTACCCTCAAGATGTGTTGCCTTCTTCTCTGGAATATATGTTAGAGGGACAAACAATGGGTTCGTCTCACTATCATTGTGGCAGTTCTTCCTAGCATCAGTGCTGTCACCCTGAAAGAGAAACAAGTAGGTAGATAACAGGTTTTGCACGTATAAGCATCATCGCTGTCAATTCATCTCATTTCTTTGTCAGAAATAAAGAGACACGGTTTAAAATAGCATTAACATAATAGGCATTGTTCATAGTTAAGACGGCAGGAAATGGCATTGTGCAGGAGCGGCCAGCTTCACCATACCACTGGATTACAGATCAAGAACACAAGCATACATGTAGTGCTAAACAACGTATAAGCATGAATGGTGAGTGTACTGTCAATTTGTACCATTTCAGATTGGTAAATAAAGAGACATGATTTAAATAACATTAATATAACATGGCATTGTTCATAGTTGAGACATAGCAGGATATGACATTGTGCTGGAGTTGGTAGTTTCACCAAACCACTGGATTACAGATCAAGAACACAAGCATACACACAGTGCTAAAGAAGTTAACTTGCTATGTTTAGTTTAATTTACACGGTATGAATAAGGAACTAGGTTGTACAACTAAAGACTGAAATTGAGAAGGAAAAACTTATGTTTATGTACTTCTTCGTTATAAACTTTGAACAAGCAATTTGATGTAGATGACAAAAATAAACAGCATTTGCACTCATAGCTATCCAAATATACACAACAAAGTTTGAAGGCTCGAGGAGGACAAACTTACATTAGGAGTGAAGACCGGCTCTATAAAGCCCTTGTCCATATTGATAGGGGGGCAATTCAAGAAGTTTACCGCACACTCTTCTTCAAGAGCATTGCCTTTATTCTACATTTTGTTAAGAGTAAATATAGATGTGAAAATATAGGAACAAATGGCGATTATTTAACCTAAGATGTAGAGTACAAATGTAAATACAGCTTACAGGCAAAAGGCAGTGACAAGAGCAATGCAGAGCTAAACTTCTTCAGTAACATTGGTTTTATTCAATATTTTCGCAAGAGTAAATGTAGATCTGATGTGTAGAAAATGGAGGGCAAGGGAAAATAAGCTGCAAAGTGTACATGAAGAACTAGCTGACAATATAAGTACAGTGATGAAGGACAGCAGATACTTACAAGAACAATGCAGAACTAAATTTCTTCATAAGCATTGGGTTTATTCTACATTAATGTAAGCATTAATATAGATCTGATAATTTGGAGCGAACAGTGGATAAGCAAGCTATAATGCACAATGATGTCACATAATCCACCAGGTATGAATATAAGTACAGCGATAGGACAGTAGGTACTCCCAAGAGCAAAGCAGCGACTAGCATAGTTGCGATATCCTAGGTTTTGCGGCGCTGGTTCTATCGCCAATATAGGTGGGGTGCTATCTGATTTCTTCAGTAGCACCACCTTTTTCAAGGACTTTGCTTGTACTCCTTCAGGTTCTGCAATCACCCTCTTCCTTTTGGATGTCTGAAACATAAGAACAACATTTGAATGGAAAAACATGGTATGATGACAAATGGAATATGTATTGATAATGGATGGGCATGGCATCTTCACATATATCATGAGTAAACTAAGCAGATGGCGGTGCAACGAAGCAAAAGAAATGCAAGACACCTTATGCAAGATATGTGCAACCAATAAAACCTTGCCAAATTAGAACAGGCACCTTATTGGGTGAACATGATAGGCCATCTGCCTTTGACTCCTTGAGCTCAGAATAGTCATTAAGATCATATTCTGAATACGAATCTATAGGTCGGGAGCATGTGGGTTTCATTGCATCCACAATGGACCTCAATCCCTTGATGCCAAGTTTATTACCCATTGAACTATTCCGCAATATTCTTCTGATGTGCGCATTCTTATATTCATTGTGATCACGTACAATATCTGAAAAGCATGAAAACATAAATAGTAGTGAGATTATCTTTGTAATGCAGAGGATATTGTAATATAATAGGGGCTCCCTGTAAACCCTTGTGTGCTATCACTGGATTCTGATGAGAGAGCCCATGTGTGCTGTAATATGGTGAGTAGATTAATATAATCTGGCACAACTACACAAAAAAATAGGCTCCCTGTTGGGAGCTCCAGATGTAAGGATAGTTGGCAGATGATAGGTTCATAATATACCGTATGAAAAGTTTATTGCCAAACCATGATAACGAGAATGCACAGCCACTAGGCAGATCGTAGTGTAGATAATAGGGGTACACCATAACCACCATAAATAAATCGGGAAAGCGGAACTGGCTGGAAAATAAAGGGTTTTGCGCTACTAATATGCAGCCTATCGATCACCTACAGGCCAGCTCTATTCATCTGAAGGTGCGCAACTGTTACTATTAGTCTAGTCTATCAAAGACCGCACGGCTCCCACCATTTCCGGGATATTATGGCAGACCAACTCGAAGTGCGAAATCATGTAGCAGAACCGGCCCAATAGAGCTGTCGACTGCAGATGTCCCTGCTCCCCTTCCTGACAAGGAACATATTGTACTTACTAAAGAAGAACAGAAGAGGAACATGTTAAAGAATAGAAGGGGAAGCATATTATTGAGATTCCCGTTCTTTCTATACAATGTTGGTTGCCTGCCCATGATGAATCAGAGCGCCCAAAGAAATGCCATTCCATTATGTCTATCTATATGTGGCCACATGCATTTGGAAACTCAAGTGGGAGCATTAGCTAACCAATTAAATGTGTGTCTGTTAGCTAATGTCAGTATCATATCACATTCATATTTCAAGAACCTTAGGACATATGATTGGTGTGTTATTTAGCTTTAAATGGTGGACAGCTGCTAGTAGGACACAAAGCACCTACATAGATCATAGTGTAGATATAATGGGAAAACCCTAAGCATCAGGAGTAAAATCAGGAAAGTGGAACTTGCTGGAATATATGTGCTAGTATTGCTGGTACGGCTAGAAAGGCTTCGGATACCAGCTCTCTACAACTGAAGGTGCAGTACTGTTACTATCAGTCTAACTCTCAAAGGCGACACATACGACCAAATACGAAGAGTTGAAAGTGTCCATGACAATCGACATGATGACCAACACGAAGAGTTGAAAGCGTCCATGACAAGCGACCGAATAGACCTGTACACTGCAAATGTCCTTGCTCCTCTTCATTACAAAGAACATACTGTACAACTATTATACTCCCTCTGTTCCTAAATACAAGTCTTTGTAGAGATTCCACTATGGATTACATACGGATGTATATAGATACATTTTAGAGTGTAGATTCACTCATTTTGCTCCGTATGTAGTCCATGGAGGAATCTCTACAAAGACTTATATTTAGGTACGGAGAGAGTACTTACAAAAGAAGAACAGAAGAGGAGCATGTTAAAGAAGAGCAAGCAGATTTTGGATAATAAAATGTTGGTTGGCCACACATGATGAACTAGAGCGCATTAAGAACCCAACTCCCTGCTGTCCCTCGATATGTGGCGCATGTGCTTTTCGAAAGTAAAGTAGGAACATTAGCTGACCAATTAAACAATCTCTGTTTTAGTACATGTCAGCATCATATCAGATTCGTATTTGAGCAAGTAAGTTTGGAATTATGAGTGGCATGTTGTTTAGCTTGATGGGTTGAGGAGCACTGCTTGCACGTACGTCTCGAAGCACCTACGATAATGGTACTGAATATATGGGAATGTCTACATGCAAATCGCCTGACTTTCCTCATTTGGGTCAGTCGACCATTTCAGGCGGTTGGATGAAGATCCTACGTCTCCTAACCCTTCTTCTTCCTCGCCTCTTATTCTTTGTAACACCCCCCTGTTTCAACCACAGTGATCTCCTCTCAATCATGCCAAGTCATCATCATTATGCCATAAGAAAAACCATTCAGAAATCTTTCTACCTCAAGTTCAAAATTTAAAATAAAGTCGGATAATTATTTCTTCAAATTGCCAAAACAAAATAATTCATCATGTGGCAAATATTCCTAAGGCAATTATAAAAATAAAACCAACATTAAAAAAATTCCCAAATTGCCCCTGGAAATTAATTCAGAGGTCCAACAACAATTAAACTGGTCTTTCCAATTTCTAATAATACCTAACCTTTTCTTTTTGCCTCCAAACTTTTTGTGGCAGTGCCAGTCATTGCCTAGTATTAGATTTGGCAAGTCCCATATTTTACAAAATACAATTGCTAGCTAAAAGAAAATGCAACAGAAAAGAATAAATGAAAACAGAAAAAGGAATAAAGGAAATGAAACTAAACCTACTATGCACTATGGCCTGCTAGCTACAGTACCGGCCCAGCTAGCCACCACAGCCCAGCCCATCACGTGGTCTTCCTCCTCCCCGTGTTACCACCAGACGCCATCGCCGGTGCCATTGCCGTGCGATGGGCGACACCGAGGCCATAGGGGCTCGCCTGGGAGTAGATAAGGACGTCCCCGACCTCGCCCCGAACCCTAGCCTCGCTCACTCCCCCCCCTCTCGCCCCAGATCCGCTTCTCCTATCTCACCCGAGCGCCATCGCCGGTGTTCACTCGCACCCTTGTGTCCACCGAGCTCCCCGGCGCCCGAGCTGCTGTCCAAGAGGACCGCCGTCATCTCCTCCATCGCCTGAGCCACTGGATTGGAGCCGGAGAGCCGTCTCGACGCCGTCTGCCTCGATCTCCTTCGTCGGACGCCGCCGCTACCTCGCCGTCGATCCTCTTGACTCTGGCACCCCCTGGCTCCCCTGAGCCCCTGCCGGCCCTCTGTGAGCGCCTTCTCAGTTCCCCTCTCCTTCTCCCGCACGCCCGAGCCCCGTTATGCCGCTGCCTTTACCGAAGCTCCGCCGCTGTGGTCGAGCTCCAGGCCGTCGCCCTAGTGCCCCTCGGGCTCGCGTGAGCACGCCGTCGTGCTGGTAGTGCAGCGTAGGTGTCGCCTGCGCGCTTGTTTGGTCTAATGCGAGCCCATGGCGCCTAACCGAGCAAGCCCGTAGCCGCGCCGCCGCTCCGCTCATCGCCGGCGTTGATTCCGGCAGCCCCGCGACCTGCTACTTGCACCACCGGACGCGCCGCGTCGCCAGCTCTCCAACGCCCCCACCCGCGCGACCAACCGTGGCCGGAGTCGACCGCACGGTCCTCGCCGCCGTTAGCGCGCCAGAGTGCCGCTGACGTGGCGGGTAATTAGCCACTAAGCACGCGCTTAATTAACCCCAGTGAGACTGACAGGCGGGCCCCGCTGTTTAACTAAAATGAAATTAGATTCTAGTTAAAAATTAAATAAACCACCTGGGCCCACACGTCAGATTTGACCCTGCCCAGTCAGCGTTGACCGGGCCCAGTCGTCAGTGACTGTGGCCAGCTGACAGGCGGGTCCCACTGCTACTGTTCACCCTTTGACCTGGGCAACCGACTGGCCCCACTGTCAGCCCCAGTACACTGTTGGGTGCACTGCACCGGGTGCACCCAGTGTTTCCGGTTACTGTTTAAATTCAATTTAAATAAACCCAGAAATTCCAAAAAATGAATAAAACTTTGAAAAATCATATAAAATAAACCGTAGCTCGGATCGAAAAACTTTATACATGAAAGTTGCTCAGAACGATGAGACGAATTCAACCGTGCCATCTGTTTCCTTGTCGGGACCCTCTACGGAGGTGAACCCGCAACTTTTATCCTGTTTCTGGTAGATGAATAGTGCATATACACCGGTTAATAATTCCAACTTAAATCCTAAAATAACTAAAATGATTTAGACATATCTTTAGGCAACCCTGCACTGCACGTTAGCATAGCATGCTCTGTGTTGCATATGTTTGCTGTGTATTGATCTGTTTCCTCCCCCTCTTCTCTCTCGGTAGACCCCGGTACCGACGCAATTCCCGAGACCGACGCAGCTCAGGAGCCCGACGGCACCGTTGACGACCTTGCCTTTGCCGCTGAGCAACCAGGCAAGCACCGCCCCTTTTGAACATGTCTATATCGCCTATTCTTTCTCCCTCCTGCTTGCATTAGAATTTTCTACTGCTTTGAGTTATCCTATTCTGATGCATAGCCTGTTTATTGTAACCTGCTATTGATACCTTACCTGCTTATCCTAAACTGCTTAGTATAGGCTGGTTAGAGACCCACCAGTGACCCCACTTGTCCCGGTTGCCCCGCTGGATCATCGGAAGACTCGACGACCAAGCCCCAGCACCGCACATCACCCCCTAGTTGTACGACACTGCAGCGTTACCATCGAGTGCCGAGGGTGATACCTCGTTTAGCACTTCTGATGTTAACTCTGTAGAGTAGCTATTCGGTCGTGGTCATCAAGGGTGATTCCTCCTTCACCACTTCCGATAACGACGCCGTCGTGCAACACGTCAAGTGTGAACCTCGAGGGTGATTCCTCCTAGTTCACCTTGACGGATACATCGAGTAGGAATCCAACGAGGGTGATACCTCGGATTCCCTGATGTCATGGACACACGGATACTTGGACTTTACAACTGTTACTTGGAAAGGCGGGTCGACCCTGAGGGGTACCCGCGAGTGATGTGGAGACGGGTTGACCTGGAGGGTACCCGAGAGTTAAATACAAGGCGCGGCCGAGCATTCTTAGCCCTTGCCGCAAGTCCTCGAGATGGGGCGACGGGGTCACATCGATCGTGAGTCTCTACTCGTTACCGCACTACCAAAACACTAACGATTTGGATATGTGATCTAAGTGGGCCTCTGGCCCGTAGCACTAACCATCACGTGGGAATAAGTATGGGCACTCTGCGTCGTACGTTTCTTCCGAAAGCTTTGTCAGACGTCCAGTTCAGCATAGCGGCACGGACGGACCGGCGCCATCCAGGCAGAGGTGGTGCCTGGCTTCACCGTGTGCGCAATGACCCGGAGTGCACAGGGCGATGGCCCAAGACCCCTGAGCACTTACGATGTAGACTGACGGGGACCTCTTTGCTGAGCCTAGGTAGGATTGCGGCATGTCGTTTGGCCGAGGCCGGGCATGACCCAGAAAAGTTTATCCGGCCGGAGTTAATCGAGCGTGGTGGGTAAGTTGGTGCACCCCTGCAGGGAAGAACTAATCTATGCATAGCCGGATCCTCGGTAACGGACGCTCAGAGTTGTATCCCGATCGATACAACTAGAACTGGATACTGAGATGAGATATGGATAGTAGGGCTCTGGGATTGCTTTCTCGCAGGGAGTCGATAAAGGATCTCTGGCCGAGGTTGATACTTGGATATTAGGGCTCTGGGATCGCTTTCTTGCAGGGAGTCGAGGAAGGATTTCTGGGCGAGGTTGATAGCACTACTACTACTTTATATTGTGCTAATCTACACTCTTCTAATGCTGCAAGACCGATGAAGATGCTAGTCTTCGATAGGACTAGGCCTTCTCTATATTCTAGCATTTCTGCAGCCCAGTCCACATATACAGCCTTTCTTTGATAATGTTGCATATGTAGTGTAGATCCTTGCTTGCTGAGTACTTCGGATGAGTACTCACGGTTGCTTTGCTTCCTCTTTTCCCCCCATATCCGTTTGATGCAACCAGATGACGGAGCCCAGGAGACAGCTGCCCCACCGACGATCACTACTACTATCACCCCGAAGGTGGTTACTACTACGAGTTGGCTGACGACCAGGAGTAGGTTCGGAGGGTCCCAGGCAGGAGGCCTGCGCCTTTTCGATCGTAGTGTTTCTTTTGCCCCGCCTTCTTAAGGCTTATCTGTTTTTCTTTTATATCTATACTCAGATATCTAACGCTTCCGCTGATGCTTGTTGACATCAAGCTTATGTATTCGAGCCCTCGAGGCCCTGGCGTGTAATATAATGCTTGTATGCCTTTATTTATGTTTTAGAGTTGTGTTGTGATATCTTCAAGTGAGTCCTTAGGCTTGATCGTGTGCATTTACGTGTATGGTTAGTGCACGATTAAGCCGGGGCGTCACAGGTTGGTATCAGAGCCGACTGCATGTAGGAAACCCCCTTCCCAACTCCTTGGCCGAAGTTGAGTCTAGTATCCGAAAAACTATTTTACTAACTTGGCTGTGTGGCTTACGGGCCCACGTCGCCAATTGGGTGGTATTAGGATCTTTTATTCCTCGTCTTTACTCTGGGACTCTGATCTCTCTTTTATTCGGTTAAAGATTTTGCTAACTCTAACACTAGGTTCTCGTAACCGCTTCCTCCTAGAGAGCTCCTTCACCACAGATGATCGTCTGCTTCATCAGAAGACTCTGAAGATACTCCTCGATGTTTCCCGAGACCCTTGTGCCCACTGCTTTTGCAGTTCCCTACCATCGATAAACCCCCGTGGATAACTATGCATCCTTGCCGTTTGTACCTTCTTTTCCGATTGCCCTTTTTATTCCAAGATACCCCGGAATACTCTTCGTTGTTCCGAGAATCCTTAGTGCCTACTGCTTTGCAGCTTCTTTCGCACTGCAGATAATTCCTCACACTTTTCGGGGATTCGTTCATCCCCAGTTGATCATGTGTTTTGGCAAATACTTCATAATACTATCTGATGTTCCAAAAATCCACTGCAACCTATTGCTTTGGAAAGTCTTGCCTGCGTGCATTATGGTTAATTCCATATGTTTGGAAATATTCATTAGTATCCTTTGACACCGTCATTTTGGTCTTATTGATTCAACATGAGTGCGAATGCACGCAATCATCAGTTGATCCTTTTAAATTATCTTTCCGGCTCAGACCTCATTTTGAACATGAACTGGTTCTCGACCAATCTATTTGTCGTCGACTGTACCCTCAGGCCTACTCAAGATGTCCATCCTTGATCAGAGCGTCTGCTTCTGATCCCTCCATTTGGAAACCATAATTCCTTTGTATTTAAGCGTTGAATTATTCAGTTGTTTCTACAATCCGATGCCTTGCATTCTTTATTCTTCTGTTTGAGTACCGATACTCACATCAGATCCTTGCCGACCATCTGATCTTTTGTTGGGTTGCTATCCGACAGCATCGATCATATTCAATAACCTTGCGAGTCCTTCCTCGGATACAGAATGTCTTTGGTAAAATGTATCATCTCCTTCTGTCAACCATGCTCTGCTTCCGAGCTTAAGTTTATTACTCCTGCAATTTGTGGTGTATGTGCCTAAGATGCCCGGATGGGTTGAACATATGCTTTCCTTAACCTGTGTAAATTGAAAGTTATGCGGGTTATATCTACTCGCGTTTCGTCGTATAAATTTTCAACTCTACAACTTCTTCAAAGACGAGAAGTGAATGAAAGGTTATTCATTGAAGAAGTGGGAGTCGACCTTGAACTTTGTGTTCACGCCCATGGACCCGATGTAGAACTCATCATGGAAGCTGCTCGTAAAAATAATTATTCCTTGGAATAAGTTTATCTTGTATCTGTGAATTGATCCTTTGCAATCATGGTTCCAACCATATTCTCTCCTTGATTCCATTTCCTGGACAAGTTAAAATACTTGTCCTCTGCAGATCATTTCACCTGTCCAGCCTCTATTCTGATCTACCTTCAAGTATTACCCCATGTCATCCTGTCATTGCACTACCTCTTGTGAATTCTAATTGGGATGATACTCCATCACATCATTCCTAGCCTGATCGGCTATATCAATATCGTGCTAAATTTTAATTGTGCTACCGGGTCCTTCTTCACGGAGCACAATTTTCGACGATGAGCTAAGCTTATGTCGATCTTCCTCATCTTATCATTTCACCTCGAACAACAAGCTTGATTTCGAGCTTGTGTCGAATCCGTGGTTTTCATAGCCTTTCACTTCATCCTCCCTTTTGCTTGATGTCGTCGCTGTTCGATGACATCTTCATAGAGTCTCTCGACAAAATTTGTCGTGATCACCATCAACACTTTGGCTTCTTCAGAGATGTCAATCGAATTCATGGCTAGAAATACCATCCCTGCCCCTCGATGATTTGTGATATCATCGATGACATCCTTGACTTTCTGCCAACACAGACCTAGTTGTGTTTGGTTATACCCTATGTTCCGAGATAATCTTGGAAATGTTCCTTTGTATCTCTTGTGGTCTTCATATCCAACCCTTACCTGAAACACCATGGTATTGCTACCTCGAAGCATGACTGTGGTATTCTGAATATCAACAAGAACCTTGGAGGCACATTGCCAAATGTTTCTTGCTCTATTATCCAGACACCGTTGTATGGATAACATCTTGAATTCCCTTGCCCCTTTATTTAAATGGTGGTGTACTTGTTGATCTGACATGTATATCGTGCTCTACTTTTCCTTGGGAAAAGATACACTCCTAATTCTTGTGCATAAACACATTTTCCTTTCTATTGGTTTGTTTAACCTTTCTTGTGATCTATATATGATATAAGCAGAAATAATTCCCTGCTTATAAAACACCCCGATGTACAACCTTGTCAATAAGACCCTGTTACTATTGTTGATGACATTCCGGTAACCCTCGATGGACGAGAACTTTGCCTATTGGTCCGCCTCATTTTAACGAGCAGGAAAATGGTTCTCTTCGTCCCTCGCCCTTGGTACCGATGTTGTCACCGACATAACTGACAGACTACCCTCTGACATACCTTGATGTCGTGGCCGGTAAGATGCCACCATTTTCCCTACTTTCGATCGACACCCCCACAGTTCCACAGGATCGTAACCTGACTCTATTGTACATGCTTGATTCCGAAGTATCCTTTGCTCTTGGCTTTGTGTGTTAACCCAAGCCACCCTCCGAGAGATGATCTATTCCCGATGCTCTGAACCCCCTTCTCACACTCTGTTCAGGTATCGATCGTTCGTCCATTTGCTTGAAACTTCCTATTGTACCTTCATACCTTGCTCTCGATGCTTTCTGAAGTTTCAACTCGAGAGATACTTCTGCCACACTCCCTCCATTGTTCACTAGATAATTATCCCTATAAGGGTCAGTTCTCCCGAAGTTACTCTTTACTTCCCCACTTAAATCTCGGGACGAGATTTCTTGTAGTGGAGGAGATTTGTAACACCCCCCCTGTTTCAACCACAGTGATCTCCTCTTAATCATGCCAAGTCATCATCATTATGCCATAAGAAAACCATTAAGAAATCTTTCTACCTCAAGTTCAAAATTTAAAATAAAGTCAGATAATTATTTCTTCAAACTGCCAAAACAAATAGTTCATCATGTGGCAAATATTCCTAAGGCAATTATAAAAATAAAACCAACATTAAGAAAATTCCCAAATTGCCCCTGGAAATTAATTCAGAGGTCCAACAGCAATTAAACTGGTCTTTCCAATTTCTAATAATACCTAACCTTTTCTTTTTGCCTCCAAACTTTTTGTGGCAGTGCCAGTCATTGCCTAGTATTAGATTTGACAAGTCCCAAATTTTACAAAATACAATTGCTAGCTAAAAGAAAATGCAACAGAAAAGAATAAATGAAAACAGAAAAAGGAATAAAGGAAATAAAACTAAACCTACTATGCACTACGGCCTGCTAGCTACAGTACCAGCCCAGCCCATCGCGTGGTCTTCCTCCTCCCCGTGTCACCACCAGGCGCCATCGCCGGCGCCATTGCCGTGCGATGGGCGACACCGAGGCCACAGGGGCTCGCCTGGGAGTAGATAAGGACGTCCCCGACCTCGCCCCGAACCCTAGCCTCGCTCACCCCCCCTCTCGCCCCGGATCCGCTTCTCCCCTCTCACCCGAGCGCCATCGTCGGCGTCCACTCGCACCCTTGTGGCCACCGAGCTCCCCGACGCCCGAGCTGTTGTCCAGGCGGACCGCCGTCATCTCCTCCATCATCTGAGCCACTGGATTGGAGCCGAAGAGCCGCCTCGATGCCGTCTACCTCGCCGTCGATCCCCTTGACTCCGGCACCCCCTGGCTCCCCTGAGCCCCCTGCCGGCCCTCTATGAGCGCCCTCTTAGTTCCCCTCTCCTTCTCCCTCATGCCCGAGCCCTGTTATGCCGCTGCCTTTACCGAAGCTCCGCCGCTGCGGTCGAGCTCCAAGTCGTCGCCCTAGTGCCCCTTGGGCTCGCGTGAGCACGCCGTCGTGCTGGTAGTGCAGCGTAGGTGCCACCTGCGCGCTTGTTTGGTCTAATGCGAGCCCGTGGCGCCTAATCGAGCAAGCCCGTAGCTGCGCCGCCGCTCCGCTCATCGCCGACGTTGATTCCGGCAGCCCCACGACTCGCCGCTTGCACCACCGGACGCGCTGCGTCGCCAGCTCTCCAACGCCCCCACCCGCACGACCAACCGTGGCTGGAGTCGACCGCACGGTCCTCACCGGCGTACCCTGCCTCGCCGTCGTTAGCGTGCCGGAGTGCCGCTGACATGGCGGGTAATTAACTGCTAAGCATGTGCTTAATTAACCCTAGTGGGACTGACAAGCGAGCCCCGCTGTTTAACTAAAACGGAATTAGATTCTAGTTAAAAATTAAATAAACCACCTGGGCCCACGCGTCAGATTTGACCCTGCACAGTCAGCGTTGACCGGGCCTAGTCGTCAGTGACTGTGGCCAGCTGACAGGCGGGTCCCACTGCTACTATTCACCCTTTGACCTAGGCAACCGGCTGGCCCCACTATTAGCACCAGTACACTGTTGGGTGCACTACACCGGGTGCACCCAGTGTTTCCGGTTACTGTTTAAATTCAATTTAAATAAACCCAGAAATTCCAAAAAATGAATAAAACTTTGAAAAATCATATAAAATAAACCGTAGCTCGGATCGAAAAACTTTATACATGAAAGTTGCTCAGAACGACGAGACGAATCCAACCGTGCCATCTGTTTCCTTGTCGGGACCCTCTACGGAGGTGAACCCGCAACTTTTAGCTTGTTTTCAGTAGATGAATAGTGCATATACACCGGTTAATAATTCCAACTTAAATCCTAAAATAACTAAAATGATTTAGACATATCTTTAGGCAACCCTGCACTGCACGTTAGCATAGCATGCTCTGTGTTGCATATGTTTGTTGTGTATTTATCTGTTTCCTCCCCCTCTTCTCTCTCGATAGACCCCGGTACCGACGCAGTTCCCGAGACCGATGCAGCTCAGAAGCCCGACGACACCGTTGACGACCTTGCCTTTGTCGCAGAGCAACCAGGCAAGCACCCCCCCTTTTGAACATGCCTATATCGCCTATTCTTTCTCCCTCCTGCTTGCATTAGAATTTTCTACTGCTTTGAGTTATCCTATTCTGATGCATAGCCTGTTTATTGTAACCTGCTATTGATACCTTATCTACTTATCCTAAACTGCTTAGTATAGGCTGGTTAGAGACCCACCAGTGACCCCACTTGTCCCGGTTGCCCCGTTGGATCATCGGAAGACTCGACGACCAGGCCCCAGCACCGCACATCACCCCCCTAGTTGTACGACACTGCAGCGTTACCATCGAGTGCCGAGGGTGATACCTCGTTTAGCACTTCTGATGTTAACTCTGTAGAGTAGCTATTCGGTCATGGTCATCGAGGGTGATTCCTCCTTCACCACTTCCGATAACGATGCTGTCGTGCAACACCTCAAGTGTGAACCTCGAGGGTGATTCCTCCTAGTTCACCTTGATGGATACATCGAGTAGGAATCCAACGAGGGTGATACCTTGGATTCCCTGATGTTATGGACACACGGATACTTGGACTTTACAACTGATACTTGGAAAGGCGGGTCGACCCTGAGGGGTACCCGCGAGTGATGTGGAGACGGGTTGACCTGGAGGGTACCCGAGAGTTAAATACGAGGCGCGGCCGGGCATTCTTAGCCCTTGCCGCAAGTCCTCGAGACGGGGCGTGATACGTCTCCAACGTATCTATAATTTATGAAGTATTCATGCTTCTATATTATCATTCTTGGATGTTTTACAATCATTTTATAGCAACTTTATACCATTTTTTGGGACTAACTTATTGACATAGTGCCCAGTGCCAGTTGCTGTTTTTTGCTTGTTTTTTACATCGCAGAAAATGAATACCAAACGGAGTCCAAACGCAGTGAAACTTTTTGTGGTTTTTTGATGGACCAGAAGACATCCAATGGGCCAGAGAAGCACCTGGGGGGTGCCCCGAGGGGGGCGCGCCTGGGCCCCCAGGCGCGCCACGGTGGGTTGTGCCCACCTCGGTGGCATCCCGCACCGCCTCTTGCCCCTATAAATTCCCAAATATTACAAAAACCCGAGCAGAGACCCTAGATCAGAAGTTCCGTCGCCGCAAGCCTCTGTAGCCACGAAAAACCAATCTAGACCCCGTTTCGGCACCCCGCCGGAGGGGGAAATCATCACCGGTGGCCATCTTCATCATCCCGGCGGCCACCATGATGAGGAGGGAGCAGTCCACCCTCGAGGCTGAGGGTTTGTACCAGTAGCTATGTGTTTAATCTCTCTCTCTCTCTCTCTCTCTCTCTCTCGTGTTCTTGAGATGTCATGATCTTGATGTATCGCGGGCTTTGTTAATATAGTTGGATCATATGGTGTTTTCCCCTCTCTATCTTGTTGTGAATTGAGTTTTCCCTTTGAGATTTCGTTTTATTGGATTGAATACTTTTATGGATTTGAGAGCACTTGATCTATGTCTTGGCACTCAACTCGCGGATTCCCGAGGTGATATTGGGGTAATCTATGCATAGGGGTTGATGCACATTTTCGTCCTTGTTTCTCCGATAGAAATCTTGCGGCACTCTTTGAGTTCTTTGTGTTGGATCAAGTATTATGAATATGAAATTGTTTGATGTGTATCGTATAATTAACTCATGGATACTTGTGGTGACATTGGAGTATCTAGGTGGCATTAGAGTTGGTTGATGCGTATCATATGGTGTTATTTTAGTACGAACTCTTGAATAGATCGAACGGAAAGAATAACTTTAAGGTGGTTTCGTACCCTACAAACAATTTTTTCTTATGTTCTTCGCTAGATAGGAACTTTGGAGTGATTCTTCATCGCACTTTGAGGGATGGTTATATGATCCAATTAAATTAGCATTGTTGAGATAGCACTAGTGAAAGTACCGACCCTAGGCCTCATTTTCAAGCATTACAATACCGTTTGTGCTCCGTTTTATCACTTGCTACCTTGCTGTTTTTATTTATTCAGATTATAAAAATATATTTCTACCATCCATATTACACTTCTATCACCATCTCTTCGCCGAACTAGTGCATCTATACAATTTACCATTGTATTTGGTGTGTTGGGGACACAAGAGACTCTTTGTTATTTGGTTGCAGGGTTGTTTGAGAGAGACCATCTTCATCCTACGCCTCCCACGGATTGATAAACCTTAGGTCATCCACTTGAGGGAAAATTGCTACTGTCCTACAAAACTCTGCGCTTGGAGGCCCAACACGAGTCTACAAGAATAAAGTTGCGTAGTAGACATCAAGCTCTTTTCTGGCGCCGTTGCCGGGGAGGTGAGTGCTTGAAGGTATATCTTTAGATCTTGCAATCGAATCTTTTAGTTTCTTGTTTTATCACTAGTTTGGTTTATACAAAGAAAACTACAAAAAAATGGAATTGAGGTTGCATCATATTATTCATCTTTATAATGTCTTTTGTGAAAATGATGGAAAAGAAAATTGTGCTCAATTAATAGAAGAAGAATTCTATAAAATGTTTGACAAAAAATCTTTGAATGATGAGCATGATTGCAATGTTGTCGGTATGAACTTTTTGAATATCCATGATGCTAATGATATGCAAAGCTACAAGCTTGGGGATGCTATATTTGATGAAGACGATATTTTTAGTTCCCCAAGTTTTGATGTGCAAATTTGTTATAATGGTAGCATGCCTCCTATTTATGATGATTATGTTGATGAAAGTGGGTTTGGAAGAGTGTCAACTCTAGGTACTAATGATCCCACTATTTTGGAGGGTGTTGAATCTTATTGTGATAATTATGAAAGTGGATTTGGAGAGGTCATGACTTTATTTAGTGATGAATCCACTATTTTGGAAGAGGTTTCAATTGATCATGACAACAAAGTTGCTATCTATGATGATTATGGTGATGACATGTGTGATATAAAGAATAATGATAACCATGAAACTTGTCATCATAATTTTAATGTTCAATTTGATTATGCCAATCAAGAATCCCATGATAGTTATTTTGTTGAGTTTGCTCCCACTACTATTCATGAGAATAAATTTGCTTATGTGGAGAGCAATAAAATTTCTATGCTTGTGGATCATGAAAAGAATGCTTTATGTGATAGTTATATTGTTTAATTCATTCATGGTGCTATTAAAAATTATTATGAGAGGGGAACATATGCTTTTACATATTGCAATAATATCAAATTTCCTCTCTTTATGGTGAAAGTTTTGAAGTTGCACTTGTTTTGCCTTCCTATGCTAGTTGATTCTTGTTCCCATAACTTGTTTGCTCACAAAATCCCTATGCATAGGAAGTGGGTTAGACTTAAACATGCTAGTCATATGCTTCATGATGCTCTCTTTGTGTTTCAATTCTTATCTTTTATGCGAGCATCATTGAAATCATCATGCCTAGCTAAAAGGCATTAAAGAAAAGCGCTTGTTGGGAGACAACCCAACACTTTTACCTACTGTTTTGGTGTTTTCACATGATTAGTCTACTGTAGTAATCTTGTTTTATAGCTTTGTTTCAATAAAGTGCCAAGTAAAGCCTTTGGGATAGTGTGGATGATAGTTGACTTGATTCTGTGCAAAAACAGAAACTTTTGCGTCCAGTGCAGAAATTTCTGTATTCTACTGGAATGTGCAAAAATTCTTAATTTTCTACATATGATGGGTATACAAATTATCTACGTTTTCCTAATTTTTCAGAATTTTTGGAGTAGCAGAAGTATGGTTGGCGTACAGATTATTACAGGCTGTTCTGTTTTTGACAGATTCTGTTTTCAATGCATAGTTTGCTTGTTTTCTAGTTTCTATGGCTTATATTGCTTAATATAAATTGTGTAAATTGTATAATACAGTAGGAATTATGTGGAAACAATTATGAATCTTATCTTGACAGTACCAAAGTGAATGGTTTGTCTTTATCATACTAACTCATCTCACGAAGTTCCGTTAAGTTTTGTGTGATTGAAATTTTCAAGTTTTGGGTGAGATATCGATATGAGGAGAATAAGGAGTGACAAGACCCTAAGATTGGGGATTCCCGAGGCACCCCAAGGCAATATTCAAGGAAGATCCAATCAACTAAGCTTGGGGATGCCTCGGAAGGCATCCCCTCTTTCGTCTTCAACATTATCGGTAACCTCACTTGGAGCTATGTTTTTATTCGTCACATGACATGTGTTTTGCTTGGAGCATCATTTTCTTGTTAGGATTTGCTTTATGTTATTTAGAATAATGTTTAGCATCTTTATTTTCAATAAAAATGTCAAGGATAGCCTTTACCATGCTTATTTTGCAAGTATATGAGTTGCTGTTTCAAAACAGAAAGTTTATTGATGTTGCAAAAATTCTCGAGAAAATTCAGAATGTGATAAAATGTTAAAACTTTTTGTACAATAAGCTCTGATAAATTTTATACAGTGTGGTAAATTTTCATAATTTTTGGAGTTAAAGAAGTATTGATACTCTTGCATTCTTTACAGACTGTACTGTTTGGACAGATTGCTGTTATGTTTGCATTGTTTGCATATGTTTGCTTGTTTAATGATTCTATTTGAGGATAGGAGTATTAAATATGCAGAGGAATTTAGTATGCAATGTTGAATAATAATTTTTGTGATTTTCTATGGTAGAGAATGATAAGGTTTTTGCATTGGTTTATACTAACTTATCTCACAAGTTCTTGTTGAGTTTTGTGTGTATGAAGTTTTTAAGATTTAGGGAAACCGTGATATAAAAGGAATTAAGGAGACGCAAAAGCTCAAGCTTGGGGATGCCCAAGGCATCCGAAGATAATATTTCAAGAAGTCTCAAGCATCTAAGCTTGGGGATGCCCCGGTAGGCATCCCACCTTTCTTCATCAACAATTATCGGTTAGTATCGGTTGAGCCTAAGTTTTTGCTTCTTCACTTGAGTTGTGCTATTCTTGGAATGTCATTTTGTTTTGTTTTACTTGCTGTTTTAATAAAATACTTAGATCTGAAAGTTTTTAAATAAGAGATAGTCCTCAATTAGTTACCCCTTTACTTAACTACTCACTTGATCTTCACTTATATCTTTTTGGAGTAGTTTGTCATTTACTCTCGTGCTTCACTTATATCCTATGAGTAAATTGTTGAATGAATTGAATATCATGAAGTTGAAATTATATGTTCATATCATGCCTAGTGGTAGATTCACATTGGGTTTAGAAAGTGAAATCTTTTGAAGCTTGACAATCACAATATTGGTCATACAAGCAATTAATGAATGATTACTATAAGGAAGAGAACTTTCACATGCAAATACACTATCTTGGAAATATTTTGTGATTGTGAGCCCCCATCAAAATATTATATGCCAAAATTGTTGACGTTGGACAAGGAAGACAACGTAATGATTTATGTTTGTTCATATTCACATAGAAGTTATATTGTCATAGATCCTTCAACATGTGGTGCTTGCCCCCCATCTTTGCTATCCGAAAATTCCGCACCAAGTAGAGATACTACTTGTGCATCCAAAAACCCTTAAACCCAAATCTTATTTTCAAGAGTCCACCATACCTACCTAAGGATTGAGCAAGATCCTTCAAGTAAGTTATCATCGGTGCAATAAGGCAATAAAAATTGCTTCTAAAAGTGTTAGATCATTTAGTGTAAGAGAAAATTGAGCGTTGTACGAACTTGTGATGGCAAAGAATAAAAGCGACAGACTGCATAATAAAGGTTGCTATCATAAGGGGCAATATAATGTGACGTTCTTTTGCACTAAGGGATTGAGCATACAAACAAAAAGCGCATGGCAACCTCTGCTTCCCTCTGCGAAGGGCCTACCTTTTACTTTTATGTATTTACTTTCATGCAAGAGTCAAAGTTTTTCTCTCTATTCCTTTTTATTTTTCTTTTTTGGCAAGCATCATGTGGTGAGGAAAGATCTAGGCACATATATCCAGTTGGATATGGGTAGCATGAGTTATTATTGTTGACATCACCCTTGAGGTGAATACATTGGGAGGCAAAATTATAAGCCCCTATCTTTCTATGTGTCCGGTTGAAACGTTTTGCTCATGTGTATGCGGTGAGTGTTAGCAATCATAGAAGACTATATGATGGTTGAGTATGTGGAGCTCTTACTTAGACTCTGTTGAATAAGTTGAATTGCAATTGTTTGGTGACTAAGAATATAGGTTGTTGAGTTTCAAGAGAATTCATTGTTTGAACCTTAACATGTGAATTGGTTGCTACTTTAACATGATGAGTTTTATGAGAAAGAGTTGCTATTATGATGCTAGGAAAAGTGATTGAAATTACTATTGATCAAACTTATGCACTTTGCTAGCATTCACACTTCATAAATTATTTCTTTTATCATTTACCTACTCGAGGACGAGTAGGAATTAAGCTTGGGGATGCTGATACGTCTCCAACGTATCTATAATTTATGAAGTATTCATGCTGTTATATTATCATTCTTGGATGTTTTACAATCATTTTATAGCAACTTTATACCATTTTTTGGGACTAACTTATTGACATAGTGCGCAGTGCCAGTTGCTGTTTTTTGCTTGTTTTTTACATCGCAGAAAATCAATACCAAACGGAGTCCAAACACAGCGAAACTTTTTGTGGATTTTTTATGGACCAGAAGACATCCAATGGGCCAGAGAAGCACCCGGGGGGTGCCCCGAGGGGGGCACAACCCACCAGGGCGCGCCTGGGCCCCCAGGCGCGCCCCGGTGGGTTGTGCCCACCTCGGTGGCCTCCCGCACCGCCTCTTCGCCCTATAAATTCCCAAATATTCCAAAAACCTTAGCAGAGACCCTAGATCAGAAGTTCCACCGCCGCAAGCCTCTATAGCCACGAAAAACCAATCTAGACCCCGTTCTGGCACCCCGTCGGAGGGGGAAATCATCATCGGTGGCCATCTTCATCATCCCGGCGGCCACCATGATGAGGAGGGAGCAGTCCACCCTCGGGGCTGAGGGTTTGTACCAGTAGCTATGTGTTTAATCTCTCTCTCTCTCTCTCTCTCTCGTGTTCTTGAGATGTCATGATCTTGATGTATCGCGGGCTTTGTTAATATAGTTGGATCATATGGTGTTTTCCCCTCTCTATCTTGTTGTGAATTGAGTTTTCCCTTTGAGATTTCGTTTTATCGGATTGAATACTTTTATGGATTTGAGAGCACTTGATCTATGTCTTGGCACTCAACTCGCGGATTCCCGAAGTGACATTGGGGTAATCTATGCATAGGGGTTGATGCACGTTTTCGTCCTTGTTTCTCCGGTAGAAATCTTGGGGCACTCTTTGAGTTCTTTGTGTTGGATCGAGTATTATGAATATGAAATTGTTTGATGTGTATCGTATAATTAACTCATGGATACTTGTGGTGACATTGGAGTATCTAGGTGACATTAGAGTTGGTTGATGCATATCATATGGTGTTATTTTAGTACGAACTCTTGAATAGATCGAACGGAAAGAATAACTTTAAGGTGGTTTCGTACCCTACAAACAATTTCTTCTTATGTTCTTCGCTAGATAGGAACTTTGGAGTGATTCTTCATCGCACTTTGAGGGATGGTTATATGATCCAATTAAATTAGCATTGTTGAGATAGCACTAGTGAAAGTACGGACCCTAGGCCTCATTTTCAAGCATTACAATACCGTTTGTGCTCCGTTTTATCACTTGCTACCTTGCTATTTTTATTTATTCAGATTATAAAAATATATTTCTACCATCCATATTACACTTTTATCACCATCTCTTCGCCGAACTAGTGCACCTATACAATTTACCATTGTATTTGGTGTGTTGGGGACACAAGAGACTCTTTGTTATTTGGTTGCAGGGTTGTTTGAGAGAGACCATCTTCATCCTACGCCTCCCACGGATTGATTAACCTTAGGTCATCCACTTGAGGGAAAATTGCTACTGTCCTACAAAACTATGCGCTTGGAGGCCCAACACGAGTCTACAAGAATAAAGTTGCATAGTAGACATCAGGGCGACGGGGTCACATCGATCGTGAGTCTCTGCTCATTACCACACTACCAAAACACTAATGATTTGGATATGTGATCTAAGTGGGCCTCTGGCCCAATAGCATTAACCATCATGCGGGAATAAGTATGGGCACTCTGCGTCGTATGTTTCTTCCGAAAGCTTTGTCAGACGTCCAGTTCAGCATAGCGGCACGGACGGACCGGCGCCATCCAGGCAGAGGTGGTGCCTGGCTTCACCGTGTGCGCAATGACCCGGAGTGCACAGGGCGATGGCCCAAGACCCCTGAGCACTTAGGATGTAGACCGACGGGGACCTCTCTGCTGAGCCTAGGTAGGACTGCGGCGTGTCGTTTGGCCGAGGCCGGGCATGACCCAGAAAAGTGTGTCCGGCCGGAGTTAATCGAGCATGGTGCGTAAGTTGGTGCACCCCTGCAGGGAAGAACTAATCTATGCATAGCCGGATCCTCGGTAATAGACGCTCGGAGTTGTATCTTGATCGATACAACTAGAACTAGATACTGAGATGAGATATGGATAGTAGGGCTCTGGGATTGCTTTCTCGCAGGGAGTCGATAAAGGATCTCTGGCCGAGGTTGATACTTGGATATTAGGGCTCTGGGATCGCTTTCTCGCAGGGAGTCGAGGTTGATAACACTACTACTACTTTATATTGTGCTAATCTACACTCTTCTAATGCTGCAAGACCGATGAAGATGCTAGTCTTCGATAGGACTAGGACTTCTCTCTATTCTAGCATTTCTGCAGCCCAGTCCACATATACAGCCTTTCTTTGATAATGTTGCATATGTAGTGTAGATCCTTGCTTGCTGAGTACTTCGGATGAGTACTCACGGTTGCTTTGCTTCCTCTTTTCCCCCCATATCCGTTTGATGCAACCAGATGACGGAGCCCAGGAGACAGCTGCCCCGCCAGCGATCACTACTACTATCACCCCGAAGGTGGTTACTACTATGAGTTGGCTGACGACCAGGAGTAGGTTCGGAGGGTCCCAGGCAGGAGGCCTGCGCCTTTTCGATCATAGTGTTTCTTTTGCCCCGCCTTCTTAAGGCTTATCTGTTTTTCTTTTATATCTGTACTTAGATATCTAATGCTTCCACTGATGCTTGTTGACATCAAGCTTATGTATTCGAGCCCTCGAGGCCCTGGCTTGTAATATAATGCTTGTATGCCTTTATTTATGTTTTAGAGTTGTGTTGTGATATCTTCAAGTGAGTCCTTAGGCTTGATCGTGTGCATTTGCGTGTATGGTTATTACACGATTAAGCCGGGGCGTCACATTCTTCCCCTAAAGACCACCGCACGGGCCTCCGGCCGAACCATCTGCCCCTGCCCTCCCCTGAACCGCCCACCACCTACGGTCTTCCGCCGTCCCCGGCCATCCCTCTAGCTAACCCCACCCCCACCTGCGTCGAGTTTTGCCTCCGGCGAGGCCCCACCATAGCCCGACGACAGCCCCCCACAACCACGGTCCCCACCCGAAACCCTAAGATAGATAACGGGGCAGCCCTCCGGCGAGCCCCTTCCTTCCCTTCGGCGAACTCCCAAAAATGGACTGACCCCAATTTGAAATTCAGTCGACTGTCATTTAAGCTAATGTGGAATATAAAAGGGGAAGACCATAAGCATTGCGAGTATAGTGGTGCGCGTGCCATGGCGGATCTAAAGGTGCAAACCGGACAAAGGCAACTTCGCAACCAATGTTTGGTTTCAACTAACAAGTAAGATTCTAAGTGATGGACAAGAAATCACAGTAAAGTAGTGGCGATCTATTTTCTTGCTAAGATAAATAACTTGAGCAGATACAAAAGAGTACCGCCTCTGGTGTGGCGTCGTGTAAGCATCTACTGAGGCGTTGAGGGTGCTACGGTAGCGATGGCTATCGGCGGCGTGGAAGCAGATCTAGGAGGGCAGACGGTGGCGGCGAGGGAAATATCCCGGCGTGGTGGACGAGACGGTCATATGAGCGCCCTCGGCAAGGTGGACGACGGCGCGGATGAAGCGAGAGGATGTGATGCAAGGATCCTGGTCCGAAGCTGTGGATGAGAGAGGTCGATCTCTTGTAATGTACGACGGCGTTGGGGTATCAGCTCTGGCATGGTGGAGGAGGACGGCGGTGAATGGGGTGGCGGACGGAGGAGAGTGCGGTGGAGAGGGTGTTTTGGTGCCCATGGAGTACGAATGGGGAAATGGAGGGAGAGAGGAAGGGGGGAACCATGTCTTCAGGGCACGCTTGTCTCAAATGCGAGGAATTTTACAAACTTAGCCCCCGTTTAAAATTTCCTACATCACATCAATATTAGTCGGTTGGGGATAGGACGGTAATCTCGCATACACCGAATATTTGCCGACGGAGATTTCGGCCGAGGAGAGTTTGTTTTGGCACCCACCGTGTATGAATCCGGGGAGGTGAGAGGCGGAGGCGGTTATGTCACATTTGAGTGAAATTACAAGCCTACCCCTATCGAAACCTATAGAAATCGAGCCGATAGGCTTTGCGTGTCAAGGATAGGCAGTAATTTCCATCTCGCAGATTTTGGTTACGGGCGGTTACTGCGAGTTTCCCCGCTTCGTTCAAATTTTTGCAGAGAAAGAGTGCACGTTTACCGTGCCAACCCAATTCGAATCCAGTTTGTATTTTTTTTTCGGGCAGGATCCATTTTGTATTCGAATACAAATCTATATACATCTTTTTTATATATATAATTTCAAAAGCACAACACCCTTTATACATAAATATGGTTTACAAATGGCATGATCTCAGATTCATAAGGCTGGATCCATCTTAATTTGGATTTTCAAATATTTGAAACCACTTTATGTTGGAATCCAATGTATGCATTCCTCGCTAACTGTCTCCAATTAATGTGTGCTTCATGCGGTTTTTTTTTACTTCTCAAACACGTATAATGTGTTTGACACACGCAACATATAGTGTAATCCCATTTAGACATTAATTGTATATAAACCATGCATTGTCTCTAATTAAAGAATCTATGGATCACTAATATTGATAAACTATATAACATTACATGTGTCCCCAAATTCAAATGAATATGCATGTTTGATAGAGCAATTTTTGTTATGATATTATCGATGTCGTGATCTCTAGTTTAAATATTTGAATCCCCTTTAATCCAGATATTCGTCTCATATAGCTATCACTCATGCTTGTATATCTCTCTAGACCTATACGCCTTCATCGTCTCTCGGGTATCTCTCGTGCTACTTGTATGTCGACAATGATCTTTTATCTTCGTAACACACTGACGGCACTCTCTCCCTCAACATTCACTCTATCTCTCCCTAAGTATATCTCGCTCCCTGCTATGTGTCTCTAACTATGATTCTCCCTGTGAAATCTCTTTCTCTCACACAAACACAAACTTCGTCTCCCGGGGTCTCATTTCTCTCTACTATTCCCCTGTGTGCCACTCGCACACCCCCTCTCACACAGAGATGTCTTGCGCTCCTTAGGTATGAGAAGCTGCGACTCTCCCTCTTAAATATCTCTTTCTCACACACAAACACAAACTCTGTCTCCCAGGGTCTCATATCTCTCCACCATTTTCTTGTATGTCGCTCACACACTCTCTTTCCCTAGAGATATCTCGCGTTCCCTGATATGTCTCTCTAGCTATCACTCTCCTTATGAAATATCTTTCTCTCTCGCAAACACAAAACTCCGTCTCTCGGGATCTCATTTCTCTCTGATATTTGTTTGTATGTGACTCACATGCACCCTCTCTCTATCTCTCTCACACCCACACATATAACTCAGCCTTCTGATCCACTCGACTCTTATCTCTAACACACACACTAGCTAGCCGATCTCCCTCTAGCTAGCATCTTTATCTTTCTATTTATCTGTTTCTCCATCAACCTTCTTTCTCGCCCTCACTCTTGCTTCCTATCACGCACACTATATATGTTTCTATCTACATGCAGTCATGCGCCCTCTTTTTATGTTTCTCTCTCACACACACATAACTTCACCCCTCCGAACCACTCGGCGGTCATCTCTAACACACAAACTAGCCGATGTCCCTCTAGCTAGCATCTCTATCTCTTTATCTATCTGCAGTTTCTCCGTCAACCTTTCTTTCTCGCACGCATTCTTGCTTCCTATCACGCACACTATATCTGTCTCTCTATACATGCATCTATAGGTTGATCTCTTTTGCACAATCGTTGTGTCTCGCTCTCTCTGCTCGCCATAGATGAATGCTCCAGCCCACACCACTATCTCTTAAAGACAAAAACACATGCTCAATTATCGGGCCTTCTTCCCTCCACTCTCACATGCATGCATATTGCCATACCGATCCGTCTCTCCCATGTCGTTGATCTTATGACTTATGTCTTCTTTCTTTTATCTCGATCATGCGCGCGCGCACACATACACACATCCCACGTATACATGTATACCTCTCGCACATGCACGTTCAAGGTCTCCTATGTCTCCATACATCGTTAATTACCCTCAGCCCTAACCCCACATCGAATCGTTCTCTTCTTGTGTGCACATGAATTCCGTCTGGATGGGTCTCTTCTCTAAAACACACACTCACACTTAACAATCTCCTTCTAGCTACCCCCTCTCTCACTCTTCCCCTATTTCCCCGAAACCAATAAGACCATCCCTTTGTTTAATTCCCGCCTACATGCACCATCGATATATAGTAGTCTTCCTCGGTGTCTATCGAACAAACACGTTACCTCGATGATTATACTTAAGAATACGGTCAATACAGTCATTATATACGAGATATGGTGATTATACGGTCCCTATCATCACACCCGTGTAGCTGTAGCTGGGATTTGATGTTTCTGCACCTCCGTCCTGGTTGATGCATGTAACTACAAATAATATCACTAGAAACTATGTTTATTAGTAAGGTACACGTGCATTGCACGCATGAGATTTGGCAACCAAATTATGAATAAATACCACACTATAGCATGTAAGCTTTGAGTCATATACGTATGATGTAGATGTTCATTAATTCTTATAGTGGTAGTAAATTTCTACAAAATGCACATAATGGCCTAAATATGGTAAATGAACCCGGAGAAGTGCCAAATTTGAACACGGTGCTTTGTAGGGTGTATGTTGATCATAGAAAAAAAAAGTGAACTTCCACATTAATTGAGTACTTTTGCAAACTACAAAAACAATATACCACCATGCCAGCGTCTGACCGCCCTGGCCTACCAAAACCCCTTCCATCGCTAGCGCGCGCTTCCCGCCTAAAACGGTCACCGTCGCTCCAGAACGTCAATGCCGCATTCACGCCCGACGCGACCTCTCACTGGCATCGGCATTGCAGCAGCGCGACGACCGAGACAGCGCCACCCGCGTGGCATCCCGGTGCAAGTGACTGCTCCGCGTTAATGACACCATGACCATCCGTCCGTCCGCCGCCCACATTAATGACACACGGCTGTCGACGAACCTACTCCGGCGCCAGCCGTCCATCCGTCTGCTGCGGCTCATTGCCATTCGCCCGCTATATTAACTTCAGCCCCAACCCCCAGCCATAGCCAAAGACCCACAGTCATTCTCCTCCGGTCCCTTCCTTCTATCGACACCACTCCAACCATGGCCTCCTCGCGCTCCAAAGCTCTCTTGGATGTACTGTCGCAGGAGCAGACGAAGGACATCGCCGGCTCCGCTCCGAGCACGCTCCAAAGCTCTCTTGGACGTACTGTCGCACGAGCAGATGAAGTACATCGTCGGCTCCCCCCCGGCCGCCCTCCGCCGCCACGACCACAAAGCCGGCGCGCGTGCGCGGGCGCAGCCGGCAGCGAGGAAGAGTAGTACATGGTAGGTCACCGCTGCTCTGGTCCCGGAAGGCCACCGCTCCTCCACTCAGTCGACGCCAAGCTTGGTGGGGTAAACATCGGCGGCCGATTAGCCGCTTGACAGCGACGTGGAGGCGGAAATCCTCAGAACCTTGTGCTCCGAAGAAGGAGGTTATCGAGGCGGAGCTGGACAAAGCCGAGGCGGATGAGGAGGAGGCAAAGGCAATAGCCGGAGCATCAGTTCTCGGCGCTCATGGCCGGACATGGTGGTCGGGCGCCGGCGATCGTTTAGATTAGGTTTACAGTAGGTTTTAGTACGGTTTGTGGAAAATATGTAATTAATTTTGTCCAGTTTATAGGAAAAGTTTTCGAAATGTAATGAATTTCATCCGGTTAATTTGAAATTTGCTTTGTTTGCATGAATTTCGTCCGGTTAGTTCATATAGTTGTCGAAAGGTATGCGGGCAGCATTGGATGGCATCCTCTGGCATCAGTGTCCTCGGACAGATGCTGGTGTAAATTTGTGGGTCAGCGCTGGAGATGCCCTAACTATCATGCTATAATCGCTAACAGTGCTCCATTATTTCGCAGGGAACAGTTATCCCTCGATCAAAATCAGATCCGCCGTGTTTCGCACTCCTCCCACGTAAGAGTGGAGACGCTTGCTTACATAAAAATGGAGCAAGTGGACGGCACTGTAGCGTGTCATATCACTCAAACCCACTAGGCCAAACTAGCCCGCCTAACGCGTGGGAAAGCCCCACCCTCGTCATTTTGTTCTAGATTTCTATCGATCGATCGCACGAAAATGTTACACTTTGCAAGTTCAAAAGGAAAAGGCGGCACACTTAAAGCATGCCTATCGCGTTCGCGTCGCACCCCCGACAGTCCGGCTCGCACGCCGCTCACCAAAGGGGACACACTTTGTCTTGCATTTTCACTGACATGTGGGACTGCAATTGAATAAACCGTCGATGGCCGAAATCTAATCGCTCGGCGGGTGTCAGCTGAGAAGAGAGAGACGGGGGAGGGAGAAGAGATCGCCCGCCCACCGCGCACGGACTCCAAGAAAAATGGTGATAATGTGAGGTGGGCCATGCGGGAGTCCGGACCGCTTCCAAGCCCGCTTTTGACGGCCCTGGCCCACCAAAAAACCCCTCCCCCCTCCCGCGCGCGCTCCCCCCTCAGGCGCCAGCTGCCCGCATTCATAGCAAGTACAATACTGGGCTATAAGCCCGCTTATGTGGAGGAGAGAGGCATTGAAAAAGTGAAGGAGTGGGCTCTGCAAGAGCCCGTCTCTACACGTGCTCCTAGGTATAAAAAAACTAATTCTAAAAAAAGGTATAAAAAAACAATTGTGTCTAAAAAAAAGAAGGTAAAAAACATTTGAGAGGAAATAGATAGAGAGAAAGTGAGAAAAAGTTGTAACCTTAGCCAATCTTATAGTCAACACTATGGTACATGAGGAAGGAGGGAGTTGTGCACATGCCAAGTTCACTGGGCTGCCGTGTTTCACACTCCTCCATCGTAACAGTGGAGACAATAGCTTTCATAAAAAATAAACAATGAATACTCCTTGCTCGTCCTCGATATCGGAAAGAATACTTTCATTCGCCGACATGTGGGACGTCGACCATCCTGGTCCACTTGCCATGCACAAAATTATCCTGGTCCACCCCGGTCGTAGCGCAGGCCCAACCTTTCCCACTGTAAGTTGGTGGGACGAACGAACCATCATGACTTCGTTGAATTCCGCTTCTTCAAGAAAACTTACTGTACCCGCAATACAGCTACCACACGCGAAGACTGGACGGCACTGTAGCACGTCATATCACTGAAACCCACTAGGACAAACTAGCACGCCTAGGATTTGTACGTCTCTGTACTGCTATGATTTTGTGTTCTCAAAAAATATCCTTTGTCAATCTAACGATTAGGAGTGCAAAGAAATGGAGGCCTCCTTTGGTTCATAGGATAGGAATTTTATAGGAATAGGAAAATCATAGGAAGTGAGATGACATGCATCTCAATTCTTATAGAGAAAGAGATGTTATTTGGTGTATAGGATAGGAATTTTTCCATTGAGTCTAGGCTAATTTTTTTCCTCCAAAATATGAAGGATTGATTCCTATCCTACATAGGAATAGGAATACATTCCTATAAACCAAAGGGCTTCAAAGGAATTTTTCAAATCCTATCCTATAGAGTTCCTACAAAATTCCTACAAACCAAAGGAGGCCGGAGGGTCTTTCTCTCTCTCTAGATCTCTCTCCATCCCACAACCCCTCTAGCACACCTACACACTCTCTGTAGCCACTCCGAAAGTACGACGTCACTACACATTCATGCTTCCTACAAAAAAATTACACATTCACGCATGTTACAAGTACGTGCCAATTTTGCTGGCTATTAATGTGAATGTATCCGTGAACCAACTCTTTGAGTTTGATGTGAATTAATGTATAATTGTGGACTATTGTCTGATCGATCACTAAGCCTACAATTTTAGGAGCTTGGGCTATTGGCCGATAGACGATGGATCAGACCTATAAGCGTACCACAAGCTCATCAGCCCCAACGTTTCTCTTTGGTGAGTGTTTGCAAGTACTATAGCTCGCACAGTACCTAGCCTACTAACACCAAGAATCATCAAACAAGCCCTGCTGATATGATAAGCAGTTCAAACTTACATCTAAGCATGCCATATATTACATCAAAAGCTGGTGAGGATACATCTGTTTCCATAACTCGGAGAGGGTTCGCATGATTCACTATCAAACAAAAGTAGCAAGTACCGCCCACACAAGACAGTGCACTAGCCCTAAGATGGTTTGATAACACGCATCATTCTGCTAATTAAACACAATGCAAACTACCTTGAAGGATTAGCGCGACCAACTATTTCTTGTCATCGATCTCTTAGGCAATGACCACAGCACGGACATCGGCATGGGAATCGATCTCTGGGGCGATGTCCACAGGATGGACCGCGACATTGAATCGATCTCTGGGGCGATGTCCACAGGACGGACAGCGGCATCGGAATCGATCTCCGGGGCGATGTCCACAGGACGGATAGCGGCATCGGAATCGATCTCCGGGGCGATGTCCACAAGACGGACCGCGACATCAGAATCATCAAGGAAGTCCACCGGCACCTGCACAACCCTAACATATTAGCAAGCACGTTGCAAATAATCAAAAACCAAAACTATGGTAAGCCATTTTTTTACCTTGTGCAGCTCACCGGGGGATCCCATCCCTTTGGGGGCCATCTCCTCGATGGGGGCCATCGCCTTGCCAGGGAAATACTGCTTCTCAACAGCGACTATCTCCTCAAACTCAGCCTTGAGCCTCTCATAGGTGGCCATTAGAGTTTCTAGGGTAGGCACGGTGGGGCCCTTGCTGTTCTTGCAGCTTTCTTTGAGGAGTTCGTCCGCCAACGTCGTCAACTCTTTGGCCAGTGCTTGTTTCTTGGAGTTCTTCGTCTCCATGGGTTGGCCCACCAACATGGCCAACTCGTTGGTCGATGCTCGCTTCCTAGAGATCTCTGTCTCGAGTGGGTTGTCCGCCGACAACTCTTTGCCTAGTGCTCCAGGATCCATCAATAAACTGACAAACAAAAAGCAATCGAAAGGAAACCACAATCGCAATGAAAACAGGAAAAGAATAGGCAGTGAGAATCGGTCGGTGCTTCGCAAAAAAAAGATTCTTGGAATGAAAATATAGTAGCATCACTGATTCGCCCACCTTTCCTTCATCGGTACAGAAGAAAAATGGCAGAAGTGAGTAGCCTGGAGTGAGGTTTTCTTCAAGAAAGGGGAGGAAGGGCTTCAACGAGCGTTCCAGTGAAATGATGGTTGCTTCGTCCAGTCCAACTTCGAGGCCACTTTACCCCTGCTGGTAAAGGTGTGGGTTTTGTGATATGACGGGTCATGACGGTCACACCGAGGTGACTGGTGAGTCTCGACTGTAGCACCTCGCTGTGATTTGGTGGATGGCACGCGGGCCCGGATGCTTGATGTCCTGCATGTAATAGAGCGGCTAGTCATATAGTAAGTAGTTTGGACGACAGACGAGGAGCTCCGTCCTGGTTTATTGGTCCTTGGTCCCTATGATAATCTGTGCTAAATTTTGACTATAAATTTAACTAACCAAATGTTCATGCATGTCATAAAAAATTACATCATTGAAAACTATGTTCAAATACGAATCCAAGGATATAATTTTTGTTAACATGCACTAACATTTTGTCTGTTAAATCTTTGGTCAAAATTTAGCACAAATTACAAAGGGGCCCAATAAAGATTGTGCTCTCACATTTTGTTTTGAGGATACTCCCACATAGAAAATACAAATAATAATGCATGTTGGTGCAGCCCACGTTTCCGATAATTTTAGCCGTGGGCTTGTTCACAATTTTTACGAGGCGGTGGTTGTTCACTTAATGGAGGGTCTAGTACCAAACTTGAACTATACAAAGTGCGACCTGGCACACCGTAACACCACTTGGAATAAGCGGGTAGCTATCTCAAAAAACAATCAACAACTCAAAAAACGGCGACCTGGCACGTACACAATTTTAAACGATTGTTTTGATGGAGTGAAAAAAGAAAACTACCCCACTATACGTATATATAGGCAGGAGCCTCCGTGCTTGCTTGCTAGGGTTGCTCTGTTCACACACTCTCATCCTCTTGAGATCTAAACAAGACAACGGTGGTAACACTGTCTTTCTATCCTCACTGCTTATTACAGATCCAGACGTATCCCCTCCGCCGGTGAAGGGGAGGAGGGGCAGCATTTAGGCCATCATCGACAGTGAGGGAGGAGACCCACTGCCGGCCGCACCATTATCTCTGGCCGAGCACCAACGCGGGAGGTCCTCCGATCCCTTCGTCGCTGCCCTAGTGTGGGCGGATCCGGCCTCCTGCCGCCCACCTATCCACACCCCGACGACCTTCAGGTATATCTTCCTTCGAAACCGGCCTAGCTCTACTTCCCCAGCTTGCTACGTCACTGCATGTGCATCATTTTCTACCTCTTAGCCCCCCTCGTAGCTAGACTCGATCGGATGGTCCAACGTCACCTTTTTTTTTCTATTGTTAGAGGTAAAGCTACTTCATGGAGTCGAATCTTGTACTTGGTTCAAACAAGAAATAAAGGGGGAAAATTTAGTATGTACATCGGACTTGGTACAAACAGGAAAGAAAGGGGGTGAAAGTAGTACAGACTGGTCATCCAACCGGTCTCTTGGTCGAAAAGGGAAATATAGGGGAAACGCTGTACATAGTGGTATGACCAGGACTAGATTTGCTATCCACACATAGGAATAGGTGGCTAGAGTGAACAAAAATGGGACCAACCCAGATATGTTTCTTGGATGTTTGTTTCTCTGGGCAACAAACTCTGAATTACCACTTTATGCCCCGGTTTAGGTACATGGTGCTGGACTGCTGGTGCACCCACTGTCCCATGCCCTTATAGCAAATATTTTGCTGTTCTTAATCTAATGCCCCTGGTAAAATGAAGCCATGCCACTGTTATAAGCCATGACAAGTTTAACCAATTGTTTTTGCCAGTAATTGTTTGAGACTCTGACTGTTTCCTCTGTAGCTTTTTGTGCAAACAGGGATATCCATTTCACCTCGTTGCTATTGCGACCTTTTGGTGCACTGCACAAAACACTTCTTAAAAGAAGTGACTTTTGTGCTATTTAACTAGAATTTCATAATGGAACCGTTGGTTCATTTCGGTGGAACTGCACAAAGGGAGATCTGTGTTCCAAACTTCATCCTCCATATTGGCACCATAACCTTTCTTTAGGTAAGAATGATATTTAATGCATGTGTTCACCTCTATTTTGCGACTGCCATGAGAAAATAATGCTATTGTTTACTAGTACACTTGTACTCCCTCACTGACAAAACCAATTCTGAAATAGAAGGCCAATCATGTACTTGGTTTCACCAACTGGTGAGGATAAAGAGAAACATAGCATGAAGAGGAAGACGAAGAAGAAGGAGAAGAAGAAGGAGGAAATGAAGAAGATCACATGATGGTACCGTCCTATGTTATCCTGACATCTTGCTAGTGGTATTGTATTGCTGTGTTGCTACTAGTCTTACTTTACTTGGAAGACTAGCAAGATGCCCGTGCGCTGCACGTAACATCAAGATGCATTTGTATGAGTAGTTTATCTTGTGAGAGAAAAGGATGAACGAGGGAAGGCCTTATTTGCAAATGTGGAGAGGGGTGTCGGTATCTTTTTGCAAAATTGCCATAGTTTCCTTCCTATCCGTCAGATATAAATCGGACGGCCTATATTGCAGGATGGCAGGCACACACCATCATCACCAACTCTGTTTTTTTATAAGAGTATAGAAGTAGAGAGAGATAGAGAAATGCAGCAGAGTAGTACTTGGCTTGACGACACATCATACTAATTAACTGGATTCTGGATGCATGTGTGACCCAGCTCTACACGATCAACAGTGCCAAGGTGATCTTGCTGAAGCCGAGGCCTCAGTCGAGGCCATTCAAGGGCTCCGGCAATGTCTCCCTTACATGTGAGACGATCCTCCAGGAGCCCTTCCACTTTTGTTGTCTCTCCTGTAAGGTCACTTAATTAATTAGGAGTACTTAAGTAGCACTAATTTATTGCTGCCTAATTTTCCTGTCGGAGTTAAACAAATCTTTAGTAGCACCCTATGCTGAATCATGTACGTGTGTATGTGTGTCTGTGGAGGTAAATCATGTGGTGGAGCAGGGAGGGAATCTTGGTAGTGTCATGACATAATAATGCTATTGTTTTGCATGTCAATTTATTGCCACTGGTTCAATGAGGCAATATTTTGCGTATTGTCCATCATGAACTTGATGCTACTGTTAAAGTAATATGCTAATGTCTTTCTATCCTTTCTCACTAAGCTAATGAAGGTTTCACCTTGTTCCTACTTGTGCAAACAGGGATCATGTTGTGCCAATCGTACATTTTAGTGGAACTGCACAAGAGAATACAATGAACTGTATCCCAGTCAGTGCTTTAACTCTGCTAGAAGTTCTTAATAATCTTTCGATATAATCTCACCACTGGTAAACAAGAGTGATGTCAACCATACATTTGAAGTGCCCAAAAATATATACTATTGAATGATTCAAGTGAGCGCTTTATCATCTCTTCTGGGACTACTTGAATAAGCTTTTTTGCTCAGATTGGTACCGGCCTAAGGCCTTCATCCATATTAGTTTGCTTTCATCTCTATTTGTATCGTGCTACTATGTTGCTACTGTCATGAGAAACTCCTTTATCTTTGCACGTTAAAGTTTTGCAACCTATGATACATGGCAATGCTTTGAGTGTTGAGCTAATTGGCACTGATTAAATAAACTAATACCTCTCTTTAAGCAAGACTACTATGTTGCTAACTTTACCCATTAAGATAATGAGGGTGCTTCTATTTGTTAGTGTATGTTTCATCAACTAGTCCCACTATTACAGTAATCTCACTCTCTCAATATATGTGCCAACAGGGATGCTTGATTTTGGTGGAACTGCACAAAAACTTTGGGTGCTTCATTGCCTCGACTGCTTCTTTCCTTTCCTATCAGTCACTTATCTCGGCTTCCAGTCAAAGGAAATAGTATTTGATATGCTACCTCACACAGGTTGGTAACGGTATTTATCCTGATTATTGTGCTTGTCATATGTGTTGGTAATTTGGTATTCTGCTACTGTTTGCCGATTTCATAAAGGAGTAACTTGGAGCCTGAACTCGCAGGCAAATCATTACATTGGGCGATTTTAGTAGAACTACACAAAAAGATCAGATGGACAGATACTTATGCTGCTGCTATGTACTCTAAAGTTCACTAAGACAAGCATCGATGTTGACAAGAAGAAGTGCCAGAGTGAACACCAACAATATTGCTTGGCGCATAGCCCAAAAAAACGCAGTCCAGTCTTTGGTCCCAACTTAGGCAAAATATGGTGAAGTGCCATGTAGTCGACATTCACATGACACCACTAAGGGAACCACAACATACATATCATCAAAATATCGAACATATATCAAATCATGTTCACATAATTACTTGCAACATGACTTCTCCCGTGACCTCAAGAACAAAAGTAACTACTCACAAATGATAATCATGTTCAAGATCAGAGGGGTATTAAATAGCATAATGGATCTGAACATATAATCTTTCACCAAATAAACCATATAGTAATAAACTACAAGATGTAATCAACACTACTAGTCACCCACAAGTACCAATCTAAGGTTCCGGTACAAAGATTGAACACAAGAGATGAACTAGTGTTTGAGAGGAGATGGTGTTGTTGAAGATGTTGATGGAGATGGCCCTCCCAAAAATGGGAGAGTTGTTGGTGATGACGATGACGATGATTTCCCCCTCCGGGAGGGAAGTTCCCCCGGCGGAATCGCTCCGCCGGAGGGCAAAAGTGCTGCTGCCCAAGTTCCGCCTCGAGACGGTGGCGCTTCGTCCCGAAAGTCCTCTCCTTATTTTTTCTAGGTCAAAATGACTTATATACCAGAAGAGGGGCACCGGAGGTGGGCCGAGGAGGGCACAACCCACCAGGGCGCGCCTGGGCTCCCTGGCGCGCCCAGGTGGGTTGTGCCCACCTGGTGGGCCCCTCTGGTAGTTATTTGCTCCAATATTCTTCATATATTCCAAAACAATTCTCCGTAAATTTTCAGCTCATTTGGAGATGTGCAGAATAGGTAACTCTGACGTAGCTTTTCTAGGTCCAGAATTCCAGCTGCCGGCATTCTCCCTCTTTGTGTAAACCTTGCATAATATGAGAGAAAAGGCATTAGAAATACTCCAAAAAGCATTATTATGCATAAAAACATTATAAATAACAGTAGGAAAACATGATGCAAAATGGACGTATCGCATCACAAGAAGCTTGCAAGCAAAGTGACTAAGGAGTTAGTTACAAGATGATGTATTACGGAACGAGTAAAGAGACTTGCCGGTAACGAGATTGAACTAGGTATGGAGATACCGACGATCGAATCTCGGGCAAGTAACATACCGACATACAAAGGGAATTACGTATGTTGTCATAAAGGTTCGACCGATAAAGATCTTTGTGGAATATGTAGGAACATATATGGGCATCCAGGACCCGCTATTGGTTATTGCCCGGAGAAGCGTCTCGGTCATGTCTACATCATTCTCGAACCCGTAGGGTCCGCACGCTTAACGTTCATTGACGATATAGTACTATATGAGTTATGTTAGTTGGTGACCGAATGTTGTTCGGAGTCCCAGATGAGATAACGGACACGACGAGGAGCTCTTGAATGGTCCAGAGGTAAAGATTGATATATAGGACGATGTTATTCGGTCACCGGAAAGGTTTCGGAAAGTACCGGGGATTTATGGGAGTGCCGGAAGGGGTTCTGGGAGGCCACCGGTAAGTGGCGGGCCTTATAGGCCAAAGGGGGGAAGCACACCAGCCCATAAGGGGGCTGGCGCGCCCCTCCACCCCTGCCCACGCACCAAGGAGAGAGGGAAGGAAGGGAGAGGCGCCCTAAGGCAGCCAGCCCCCCTTTCCTTCCTCCCATGTCCATATATGGAAGGGGGTGGCGTGGCTAGGCAGGCTCCTAGGGCAGCCGCCGGCCACTTGGGGCGCGCCATAGGGCTGCCTCCTCTCCCCCTCCACCTATATATATGAGAGGAGGGAGAGGGGCAACAGAGACCACGATCCCAAGCCGTGTGCAGCGCCCCTCTCCCTCTAGTTCGTCCTCGGTCATAATTTTCGTAGTGCTCGGCGAAGCCCTGCAGAGATAGTTGCACCACCACCGTCACCACGCCATCATGCTGCCGGAACTCATCTACTACTTCGCCCGACTTGCTGGATCAAGAAGGCGAGGACATCATCGAGCTGAACATGTGCTTAACGCGGAGGTGCCGTGCGTTCGGTACTTGATCAGGCGGATCGTGAAGGTGTACGACTACATCAACCACATTGATAAACGCTTCCGCTTAACAGTCTACGAGGGTAAGTAGACATACTCTCCCCTCTCGTAGCTATGCATCTCCATGGATAGATCTTGCGTGCACATTTTTTTTTTCTGTTTTCCATGCAACGTTCCCCAACAGCTACCATGCGATCTTGGGCAGGGCCGCGTACGTGAAGTTCATGTCAGTCCCATCTTACGCCTATCTACAGGTGAAGATGTCGGGCCCAAACGGCACAATCACCATACGGGGAGCTCGGAAAGGGCCTACGGAGTCGAAGTGGCCAATGTAGAGCTCGGTGAGGTCGCCTTGGCCTCCACCAAGCTCACCAAAATAAGAAAACGAATAGGGCCATCAGAGGCCAAGCTCCCACAGAAGATGAGGCCAGGGCCCGTGTTCCAGCTGGCCAAACAAACAAAGAAATTCCAGGTACACCTGGAAGATCCCAGCAAGACAGTGACCATCGGCGGGGACCTCTCAGAGAGCTAGGAAGTGGAGCTCCTCGCCTTCCTTCAAGCCAACTAGGACATATTTGCCTGGAAACCCACTGAAATGCTAGGGGTGCGAGCCAGCAAAGCCGAACACTGCCTAAACATCCGCAAAGATGTGAGGCTGGTGAAACATGCCCAGTCCCGCTTCGCCACAGAGAAGGAATGGCGATTGGGGATGAAATAACATGCCTACTCATAGCCAAGTTCATAAGAGAGGCCGCGCACCTGGATTGGCTGGCAAACCCAATAATGGTATTGCGAAAAACAACATGTGGCGCATGTCCGTGGACTACACTGACCTCAGCAAAGCATGCCCCAAGGACCCGTTCCCACTATCGAGGATTGATCAGATCATCCACTCCATGGCAAGATGTGAGCACTTGTGTTTTCTGGACGCGTACTCTGGATACCACCAGATTCGAATGAATGAGTCTAACCAAGAAACGACATCCTTCATCATGCTGTATGGACCCTTCTGCCACATCACCATGCCTTTCAGCCTCAAAAACACGGGGGCTAGATACCAGCGAACAATGCATAAATGTTTCAACAAGCAGATCAGAGTAAATGCAGAGGTCTACATCGATGATATCGTGGTAAAGTCCAAACAAGGCTCAAGCCATCTCGACGACCTGATACGTCTCCATCGTATCTACTTTTCCAAACTCTTTTGCCCTTGTTTTGGACTCTAATTTGCATGATTTGAATGGAACTAACCCGGTCTGACGCTGTTTTCAGCAGAATTGCCTTGGTGTTATTTTTGTGCAGAAATAAAAGTTCTCGGAATGACCTGAAACTTCACGGAGAATATTTTTGGAATAAATAAAAAATATTGGCTAAAGAATCAACCAGAGGGGACCCACCAGCTGTCCACAAGGGTGGAGGCCCCCCCTAGGGCGCGCCCCCTGCCTTGTGGGTCCCCCTGGACCTCCATCAACCTCAACTCCAACTCTATATATTCACTTTCGAGGAGAAAAAATCAGAGAGAAGGATTCATCGTGTTTTATGATACGGAGCCACCGCCACCTCCTGTTCTTCTTCGGGAGGGCAGATCTGGAGTCCGTTCGGGGCTCCGGAGAGGGGAAATCATCGCCATCATCATCACCAACCTTCCTCCATCACCAATTTCATGATGCTCACCGCCGAGCGTGAGTAATTCCATCGTAGGCTTGCTGGACGGTGATGTGTTGGATGAGATTTATCATGTAACCGAGTTAGTTTTGTTAGGGTTTGATCCCTAGTATCCACTATGTTCTGAGATTGATGTTGCTATGACTTTGCTATGCTTTATGCTTGTCACTAGGGCCCGAGTGCCATGATTTCAGATCTGAACCTATTCTGTTTTCACGAATATATATGTGTTCTTGATCCTATCTTGCAAGTTGTAGACACCTATTACGTGTTATGATCCGCATACCCCAAGGCGACAATAATTGGGATTCTTTCCGGTGATTACCGTAGTTTGAGGAGTTTATGTATTCACTAAGTGCTAATGCTTTGGTCCGGTTCTCTATTAAAAGGAGGCCTTAATATCCCTTAGTTTCCATTAGGACCCCCCTGCCACGGGAGGGTAGGACAAAAGATGTCATGCAAGTTCTTTTCCATAAGCATGTATGACTATATTCGGAATACATGCCTACATTATATTGATGAATTGGAGCTAGTTCTGTGTCACCCTAGGTTATAACTGTTGCATGATGATGCCATCCGACATAATTATCCATCATTGATCCATTGCCTACGAGCTTTTCACACATTGATCTTTGCTACGTTACTTTGCCGTTGCCACTGTCACAATTGCTACAAAACTGCTACTGTTACTTTTGCTACTATTGCTGTTACTTCCATACTACTTTGCTACTAAATACTTTGCTACAGATATTAAGTCTTTCAGGTGTGGTTGAATTGACAACTCAACTGCTAATACTTGAGAATATTCTTTGGCTCCCCTTGTGTCGAATCAATAAATTTGGGTTGAATACTCTACCCTCGAAAACTGTTGCGATCCCCTATACTTGTGGGTTATCAAGACCTTTTTCTGGCGCCATTGCCAGGGAGCATAGCTCTATTCTCTGAGTCACTTGGGATTTATGTTTGTTGATCACTGTGAAGAATTTGAAACATACCAAAACTAAGATCTATCCCTCTACTACGAGGGAAGGTAAGGAACTGCCATCTAGCTCTGCACTTGATTCACCTTCTGTTTTGAGTAAACTTGCGACACCTACACCTGCTATTAATTCTGATATGTCGCAAGTAATTGATGATGCTACTTCTACTATGAATGATGCTTATGATGCTACTACTCTGCTTGATAAAACCGTGCCACTGGGTGAATTACTTGATGAACATCTTGCTAGAGTTAGAACTATTGATTATGCTGAAGATGATGATATTTCTGAAACTGATGAAATTATTGAAACTGAACACCTTGAGACACCTGCTAGACCTAGCTCTCCTAGATATGAATTGCCTGTTATACCTGAGGGTTATGTTATGGATGGAGAGATAGCTAGGGACTTTCTTGCTTGTAAGGATAGAGATGATCTTATGAAATTATTATGCAAGTGGAAAGAAAAATCTTTGAATGCTAGAATGCAATATGATCCTAAGTTTGCTACTTCACCTATCTTTGTTACGAATAAGGATTATGAATTCTCTGTTGATCCTGAGTTAATTACTTTGGTTGAATCTGATCCTTTTCATGGTTATGAACCTGAAACTGTTGTGGCACATCTTACTAAGTTGAATGATATAGCCACCCTATTTGCTCATGAGGAAAAATTTCGCTATTATTATATTCTTAAGTTGTTTCCTTTCTCATTAAAGGGTGATGCTATGTTATGGTTTAATTCTCTTGCTCCTGGTTGTGTGCGTAGTCGCCAGGATATGATTTAGTACTTCTCTGAAAAATATTTCCCTGCTCATAAGAAACAAGCTGCTTTAAAGGAAATATTTAACTTTGTGCAATCTGAAGAAGAGAGCCTCCCACAATCTTGGGGGAGGCTTCTCCAACTACTTAATGCTTTGCCTGATCATCCTCTCAAGAAAAATGAAATTGTAACATCCGAAAATTCTAAATTTTGGAATGTTATATTAAATAAATAGTTTAGATTGTTTGTTTGATTGTGGTTGCTTGTGTGAAATTGAGTGAAATTTGAAACTTTTTGAAAGTTGAATGAGAGGGAATGAAATGACTTTCCCAAACTTTCACCTTGCATTTATGATCTCCATGAATTCAAATTCATTTCATCACCAAAACCCTAGAGTGAAGATGATATGACTTCTTCCATTTAAATAAATGAAAAGGGTTTTGAAAAGATTTGAATTCCATTTGGAAATATTTCAAATTCAGAAACTTTATGCAACTCAATGAGTTTCATGAGAGAAGATAAAATGACTTCTTCAAATGCTAAGAAAGAGAGTTGGAAGTTTCAAAGAATCAAATTGAAAGTCCCTTTGAAAACCCACTTTCAATTTGGTGTTATTTGGTTTTATTCAAATTATTTTTATCCAAAAATAAAATATATGGAAAATAGGGTAAAATGATTCCCTACAGTAGAAAAATGGAGAGAAATAAATTTGAAATTATTTTGGTATTCTAAAATATTTTTATTTGATTCTTAAATGAACCAGTAGCACTATTTGCTTTATTTAAATTTTTATGGAATTTATTTGCCCTTGAAAAATAGTTCTTTTTTTATAAAATCTTTTTCTGAAAATTTTGATATATAATATGCCTATATAAAATTTTATTTTATTTTCGTTATTCAGTTTTCTTTTTCTGTTTTTATTTACAAAAAAGTGCGCATACGCCGTAACTATATGTCGCCCACATGCGCAGCGTAGTGTCAGCGGCGCCCCATTTTTTTTCCTACATGGGCCAGGCCCAGCCAGCAATTTCCTTCTCAGTTTTTTTCCTTCTTTTTCTTTTTCCTTTAGTCGTATAAAAAAAACTACAGCGTGCGCGCGGCCGGCCCGTGGTGCTTTTTAGCCATGCGATTCCCTTCGTTTTATTTGTTCGTCTATGTTTAGTCCCACATTGCCTAGCCTTTGACCCCTAAACCTCTTTTCCACCTATAAATATAGACCCATAGAGCCTCCAAAAATCATCCGATTCAGGTTAAATCAATATATTTTGGTTTGACTAGATTCACTAAAGAAAAATATATTTCTCCTCTCCGGCGGGAATTCTGGAAGTCGTCTCCTTTTCCGAAGTCGTCTTTTCTCTACCTTATAAAGATATCTTTCTTCGTATTTTTTTTATATGTACTCCAGTAGCTTATTATTTCTAGACTAGTACGGTAGAAAAATTAGATTTATAGATTAGTCCCTGTATTTACATTTTAGGACTAGAATTCTTTTAGCCATAGCTCTTTTCTTCCGTAAAACAGCTTGACCCTGATTTTTCAAATAGCCACAACTTTTTACTCGTTCATCCAAATTAGACGAAACCAATGCCTACATTTTCATCTTGATTCCACCTATCTAGTGAATTTATCAAATAAACTTTTTGCAACTTTCAAATTTTGAAATTTGTTCAGATTCATACTCAAATTTCTTTCGATCATATCTTTTTATCCGTACCTCCGTTTCCGATGAACCCAACTGCATCGGATTCGTATTGAAGTAATATTTCCGTTCGCACAATTAGTGTCATCTTTCCAACATATAATTGTGATCTTAGCCAGTTACTCTACTAGTCCATCAAAGAGTTGTTACACAACATTCTAAGCAGATTCAATGCTATGTTGAATTACTTGATCCGTTATTTTCAATCTAGTAATTCTTTTTCCTACATATTCATATTGACTTCCTACATCCAGTAGCATCATTAGTTTCAACTTTTGGTCTTTTCAAATTTGAACGATTCAAATTTGAACTCGAAGCTTCACTTGATCATATCTTGTAAACTGTAGCGCTTTTTCAATTGATTCCTTTTTCAAATTGAATCCCTAGGCGCAATCTAACATCTTGAGCCATCACCACACTTTTTCACCAAAATTAGGATCTGATCCTGCAAAATAATTTGATTTGATTCTTTTGGAGTTTTCGCAATCTTCCTTTGCATTTTCTTTTGGGTCTTTGAGTGATTGCTTATGTGTGGATAAAATTGCTTGCTTACGATAGATTGATCGGAGTGTGACGAGTAGAACTACCTGGAATTATGAGTGCGAAGAATCTTCATCAACAGTACAAGGCAAGTTCACACTTTGATCATACTTTTCAATACCCAGTTTTCACTATGCATTAGTTTCACCCTCAAAGATTGCATGAGTAGGATTGGGAACATGTGGCCTTGCTATGTAGTTCATGAGGTAGGAACCTATGACCTTTGAAACACCCTGGGAATATTCGTTGTGTCATATGTTGCTTAGCCATGCTCGTAGACGGGGATTGGTATGTGAGAATCATGCAAGTTGTGAGAGATAATAATTAAGGGAAAGTTTAAGGTGGCAACATTAAAACACATCTGGGTGGAATGGTTGGGGAACCCTGGAGAAACCAGTGGCTTGCCTGGGCACCTGGAGAAACCAGTGTTTGCCCTAGGGGATCCCGGAGGACCCGTGTGATCACCCTACGGAATGCCACCCAGGCTCAAAGGGATCATATGGTATTTCATGCCTAGAAACTTCCGTGTGCAGCCACAAGCCATTATGGGCTCTGGCATAGTTGAGTAAGTTGTGTGAGCTCTTGAAGAGGTGGACTAGCAGATGTAGGGGAAAGTAGGTGTACCGGTCTACCCAGAGTAGAGAGTTAATGCTTCAGAAAGACTATGTCTCGATCTTCCGATCATGGATGCGGTCGAGTCTTGTGGGGAAAAGTGCGCAAACCTCTGCAGAGTGTACAAACTAATCACGATTAGCCGTGTCCCCGGTTATGGACATCTTGAGTATCTGGTACTTGAATTATTGATTTGATCTCATCACTCTATTTAATGAAATTGTTGGGTTATTAATGATTTGGGAATTTGGGATTGAGTTGGAGGAACCTTCTCAATGACGGCATCAACTTGGTAAAAAAAAGTATTCCTTTGTTGTAGGAAAAAATTGGCTTTATGCAAAATTAAACTTAGAGCCTCCACCAGCCAAATATGCATGTAGTGATAGATATTGTTCATCATTATCCTATGGTGTGAATTTGCCAGTACATTCAATGTACTGACCTACATGGCTGAAACGTCTCATGTTGCAGGAATTCTTACGACGAGTAAGTGATACGTTAGGGTTACGATGTCTACACTCAACTTTGCCGTTGGCGTTGTTGGGAACTCCACAACCTTGTTGTTACTTCCGCTATATGGATTGAGGTAATAGTATTTACGTTACTTTATACATGTGATTTACCTCTGTTATAAATCCTCGAGTACTGTGTGTGTCAGCATACCGATCCAGGGATGACACTTAAGCACAGAGACTTGATCCATTTGGGTCAGGTCGCTACAGAAATACTTGATATCTTTTATAATGGACTAACCGATGATTCTAGGGATCACCTAGATAGTTGTGCTGTTGTGTTTTCTGGGAACGAACTATTGAGCAAGCTGAATTGCTATTCAATAATATATTGAGTAATGATAATGATTGGACACTTCCTGAACCAACTCCTAAGCCAACTCCGAAGAAAAGAGGTATTCTATTCCTCAGTCCTGAAGATATGCAAGAGGCAAAGAAATCTATGAAAGAAAAAGGTATTAAAGTTGAAGATGTTAAGAATTTACCACCTATTGAAGAAATACATGGTCTTGATAAACCGACACAGGTAGTAGAGGTAAATTCTCTCTATAGATTTGATGAAGGTGATATCCCTTATAATAAGTCTGCTAGTCAATGCTTGGATGAGTTTGATAATTTTATTGTTAAACAAGAGAACTTCAATGCTTATGTTAGTAGACAATTGAAACGTAATGCTTACATGCTTGATTGCTTGGGTGATTATATGAGTAGAACTGTTAGTGATCTAAAAATTATTAGTAAACATGCTTCCATGGTTAAGACTCAAGTAGAACAAGTACTAAAGGCATAGGATGATTTGCTCAATGAGTTGAATAGTAAGAACAATGATAATGCTGTTAGGGTTATGACTAGAGGTGGTAAAATGACTCTGGAACCTTTGTATCCTGAGGGCCATCCTAAGAGAGCTGAGCAAGATTCTCAGAGAATTAATACTGATGCACCTAGTCCTAGTAATAAGAATAAAAGGAAAACTGATAGGACTTTGCATGCTTCTAGTGAACCTGTTGTAGATACACCTGAGAACCCAAATAATATTTCTATTTCTGATGCTGAGACACAATCTGGTGATGAACATGAACCTAGTGATAATGTTAATGATGATGTTCATGTTGATGCTCAACCTAGTAATGATAATGATGTGGAGATTGAACCTGCTATTGATCTTGATAACCCACAATCTAAGAATAAACGTTATGATAAGAGAGACTTCGTTGCTAGGAAGCATGGTAAAGAAAGAGAACCATGGGTACAGAAACCCATGCCCTTTCCTCCTAAACCATCCAAGAAAAAGGATGATGAGGATTTTGAGCGCTTTGTTGAAATGCTTAGACCTGTCTTTTTGCGTATGCGTTTGACTAATATTCTGAAAATGTCTCCTTATGCCAAGTATATGAAAGATATTGTTACAAATAAAAGAAAGATACCGGAAGCTGAAATTTCCACCATGCTTGCTAATTACACTTTTAAGGGTGGAATACCAAAGAAACTAGGAGATCAAGGAATACCAACTATACCATGCTCCATTAAAAGAAACTATGTTAAAACTATTGTATGTGATCTGGGAGCCGGTGTTAGTGTTATGCCTTTCTCTTTATATTGTAGACTCGATTTGAATAAGTTGAGACCTACTGAAATCTCTTTGCAAATGGCTGATAAATCAACTGCTATACCCATCGGTATTTGTGAGGATGTGCCTGTTGTGGTTGCAAACATTACTATCTTAACGGACTTTGTTATTCTTGATATTCCCGAGGACGACAGTATGTCGATCATCCTTGGTAGACCCTTTTTGAATACTGCAGGGGCTGTTATTGATTGCAACAAGGGCAATGTCATTTTTCATGTTAATGGTAATGAGCATACGGTCTTTCCGAAGAAGCAACCTCAAGTTCATAGTATCAATTCTATTGGAAAAATTTCAACTATTACTATTGGAGGTTTTGAATTCCCTCTCCCTACTGTCAAAAAGAAATATGATATTCTTATTGTTGGGGACATGCATATCCCCGTTGAGGTAACCTAGTGTTATTCGAAAATTCTCTGGTTTCATGTTATTCGAAAGAAGTTTGTTAATAAGACTTGATCAACCTTGTTAATGGATTCCTTTTGATGAGCATGAGATGGATGAATTTAGAAAGCACAACTTTCTGTACCCACCTTTTACTTTCTGTTATTTAGAATAAATAAAGCAAAAATAGTATTATCTGTCTGTTTTCTGAATTATCCGTGCAATAAAAAAATGTCCTGAAAATAAAAGTTCTCCAAATGCCCTGAAAATTTAGTATGATTTTTTATAGAATATTTTAGAATTTCTGGCACTGAGATTGCACCAGGGGGCTGCACCAGTGGACCGAAAGGGTGGAGGGCGCGCCCTACCCCCTGGGCGCGCCTCCCTGCCTTGTGGGTCCCACGTAGGGCCCCCTCACTTATTCCGGCACCCATCCACTTCGTCTTCCTCTAGAAAAAAATCATCCCGTAGCTCAAACCCGTGTTCTAGCTCATTTTGTTGGCATTTTCGATCTCCTTGTGTAAAGCTCCATTTGCAAAACTGTTTTGGGGGATTTTTCTTCGGTATGTGACTCCTCTAATGATCCAATTAGTTTTTGTTCTAGTGCTTTATATATTGCAAATTTTTGCTACTGTGGTGACCTTGTTCTTAAGATTACATGTCAAATTTATATGGTCCAAAGTAGTTTTGATGCACGATAGAGCCTCTAGGCACTTGTAGGAGTTGTTGCTATTAGTTTTGTTGAGTTTGGTTCACTTTTATTTTAAGTCACTAAAAATTTCAGAGATTTTTCAGAAGAAGGAAAATGTTTAGGAAAATATACCAAGGTGGTTCCTCGAAGAAGCAAGCCCCAAGGCTCGCGATACCTGAGCCGGACCTTGAACCACCAAGAGAAGCTCCAGTGCGGCCTTGCGAGTGGCCGTTGGATCAATTCATGGTTCATGCAAGTTTCAAGGATGAATTTGATGCGTACGTGCGAAATGCTGACCTTGAGGACTTCATGTCAGATAAGTGCTTACAGTATTATCACCTCACTGATTCATTCATGCGAAGATTTAAATTTACATCCCAGCGCAATACTCATTCTGTCCTGTTTGACCTTTATGATAAATCATATACCATGGACCTAATAGATTTTAATGAAGCATGTAAAATTCCGCAGGGGGGAATTCTTAGTGAACCTCGCAAAACTGAATACAATGGTTTCCTGGATAGTATCACTTTAGGAGAGACTAGAAATATTACACAAGCTACCATGGGGAGCATTCATTTTCCTGCCATACATTATTTTGCTCTCTTTATAGGTAGATGTATTAATGGTAAACATGATCATAGCCACCTTTGTGCATCGGATCTTAGTGTCCTCAAGTGTGCGGTAACGGGTGATAAACGATATAACTTGGGGGCTATTATTGCAAGGAGGTTACATAATAATGCTAAAGATGGAGATTTCTTCGATGGGATTTATGCCACCCATTTGGCTAACTATCTCGGGGTACCCATAAGGGGGGATGACATTGAGTTACCACCTGCTTTTCTTGATTATAATGCTATGGTACGCTACCAGTTCCTTGAGAGGAACGAACAGTCCCTCCTATACCGACTAATCTTCGACAGGCAGTGCGCTGTCCATATTACCCTTCCTGCCCCTGCTTTCTTTGACTCTCAGGTAAAACGAGGATACTTTATAACCAGGGAGGAGGCAGCTGAGTACGAGAGAGAGAGGGAGACTACTCGCCTTCATGAGGCAGCCCTACAGGCAGTAGCTTCCGCATCACATTACAACCCCAACTATCACTTTGGATATCCGCCAGGCCAGCCGTGGCCCTAGACCAACTTAGGCCAAAAGCCTAAGCTTGGGGGAGTACATATTTCTCACCGACATTACATTCATGTTCACACACTCATTCCAATTATCGGTGTTCATACTTTTTCATTGTATTATCCCTGTTAGTTTATTTCTTTTTCTCGCTTTCTTTTTGTGTGTTTGAAAAACTTTGAGAAAATCCAAAAAAGTTAGTTGTAGTATTAAAAGAAAACCCAAAAAGATTTGTCGTTCTTCTTTTGCTTGTTGGGAGCTTTCCCGTGTAAATAGTTTTTCTTGTTCTTGTTCTACTTTCTTCAGAAAAACAAAAACTCCAAAAACATTTCAGTGTGTTTCTTTGAAATTCTTTACCTTTCTTTGGGTCGTAAGGAGAAGACCACGATGAAAATGTTGAGTGGCTCTCATATGCATTATTGTTGATCTAACAAAGAGCCCATATTACCTTGTCTTCTCCTTTGAATAAATGTTTGCAGATTCCAGCTTAGTCCAATGCACGTGCACTATTATTATTATCCACACTGTTCGGTCATGCAAGTGAAAGGCAATAATGATGATATTTGATGAAATGATTGAGATGGGAAAAGCTGGTATGAACTCGACCTATCTTGTTTTTGTAAATATGATTAGTTCATCGTTCTTGATTCAGCCCTTTATGAATGAAACATGTTTGCAATGACAATTAGAGATTATAGTTACTCATGCCATGCTTAATTAGCTAGGAGTTTATAATGATTTACCTTGCGTGCCAACATGCTTTTAAAATGGTTGTGATGTAGTATGATAGGATGGTATCCTCTTTTGAATGATTTGAGTGGCTTGACTTGGCACATGTTCACGCATGTAGTTGAAACAAAATCAACATAGCCTCCATGATATTTATGTTCATGGTGATTTATATCCTACTCATGTTTGCACTCAATGTTGGTTAATCTTAACGCATGTTTATGACTGTTGTCGCTCTCTAGTTGGTCGCTCCTCAATCTTTTGCTAGCCTTCACTTGTACTAAGCGGGAATACTGCTTGTGCATCCACTTCCATAAACCCAAAGTTGTTCCATATGAGTCCACCATACCTACCTATATGCGGTATTTACCTGCCGTTCCAAGTAAATTTGCATGTGCCAAACTCTAAACCTTCAAATGATAATCTGTTTTGTATGCCCGAATCGCTCATGTAGTGGCTGGGGGTTGTCAGTATCTTCCATGCTAGGTGGGTTATTCTCAAGATGAGTGTTGATTCACTTATCAATCACAAGAAAGTGGCTGGTATTCGGGATGCCCAGTCCCATGCTCAAATCAAATAAAAAAACAATTTCAAACAAAACTCCCCCAGGATTGTTGCTTGTATGGACGGTACCCGTTGTTTCGGACCAGCCGTGGAGTGTGCTTGTTGGTTGAGGGGAGTAAAAACTTTACCATTCTATTTGGGAACCGCCTATAATGTATGTAGCATGGAAGATACCGAGATATCTTGGTTGTTATGTTGACAATGAAAGCATACCGCTCAAAATTATATTCATCTCTATTTCAAAAAGCTCGAGCTCTGGCACCTCTGCAAATCCCTGCTTCCCTCTGGGCCTATCTATTTACTTCTATGCTGAGTCATCATCCTCTTATAAAAAGCACCAGTTAGAGAGCACCACTATCATTTGTATGCGTTGTTATTAATTGATATCGAGTATGACTGACTGGATCTCTTTTACCATGAATTACAATGTCTAGTCAGTCCTCGATCTTCAGGGGTGCTCTGCATTTATGTTTTGCGGTCTCAGAAAGGGCTAGTGAGATACCATTTTGTTATATCATATCACGATTGTTTTGAAAAAATGTTGTCATCCGAGATTTATTATTATTGCTCGCTAGTTGATTATGCCATTGATATGAGTAAATGTGAGACCTAAATGTTATTGTGAATATGGTTAGTTCATAATCTTTGCTGAAAACCTGAATGCTGGCTTTACATATTTGCAACAACAAGATCAAACAGAGTTTGTAAAAGTTTTTCTTTATCACTTTCAGTTTGTCAACTGAATTGCTTGAGGACAAGCAATGGGTTAAGCTTGCGAGAGTTAATACGTCTCCATTGTATCTACTTTTCCAAACTCTTTTGCCCTTGTTTTGGACTCTAATTTGCCTGATTTGAATGGAACTAACCCGGACTGACGCTGTTTTCAGCAGAATTGCCTTGGTGTTATTTTTGTGCAGAAATAAAAGTTCTCGGAATGACCTGAAACGTCACGGAGAATATTTTTGGAATAAATAAAAAATATTGGCGAAAGAATCAACCAGAGGGGACCCACCGGCTGTCCACAAGGGTGGAGGGCGCCCCCCTAGGGCGCGCCCCCTGCCTTGTGGGTCCCCTGGACCTCCACCGACCTCAACTCCAACTCTATATATTCACTTTCGCTGAGAAAAAAATCAGAGAGAAGGATTCATCGCGTTTTACGACACGGAGCCGCCGCCACCTCCAGTTCTTCATCGGGAGGGCAGGTGTGGAGTCCGTTCGGGGCTCCGGAGAGGGGAAATCATCGCCATCATCATCACCAACTTTCCTCCATCACCAATTTCATGATGCTCACCGCCGTGCGTGAGTAATTCCATCGTAGGCTTGCTGGACGGTGATGGGTTGGATGAGATTTATCATGTAATCGAGTTAGTTTTGTTAGGGTTTGATCCCTAGTATCCACTATGTTCTGAGATTGATGTTGCTATGACTTTGCTATGCTTTATGCTTGTCACTAGGGCCCGAGTGCCATGGTTTCAGATCTGAACCTATTATGTTTTCATGAATATATATATGTGTTCTTGATCCTATCTTGCAAGTTGTAGACACCTATTACGTGTTATGATCCGCATACCCCAAGGTGACAATAATTGGGATTCTTTCCGGTGATTACTGTAGTTTGAGGAGTTCATGTATTCACTAAGTGCTAATGCTTTGGTCTGGTTCTCTATTAAAAGGAGGCCTTAATATCCCTTATTTTCCATTAGGACCCCACTGCCACGGGAGGGTAGGACAAAAGATGTCATGCAAGTTCTTTTCCATAAGCACGTACGACTATATTCGGAATACATGCCTACATTATATTGATGAATTGGAGCTAGTTTTGTGTCACCCTAGGTTGTAACTGTTGCATGATGAATGCCATCCGACATAATTATCCATCATTGATCCATTGCCTACGAGCTTTTCACACATTGATCTTTGCTATGTTACTTTGCCGTTGCCACTGTTACAATTGCTACAGAACTGCTACTGTTACTTTTGCTACTGTTGCTGTTACTTCCATACTACTTTGCTACTAAATACTTTGCTGCAGATATTAAGTCTTTCAGGTGTGGTTGAATTGACAACTCAGTTGCTAATACTTGAGAATATTCTTTGGCTCCCCTTGTGTCGAATCAATAAATTTGGGTTGAATACTCTACCCTCCAAAACTGTTGTGATCCCCTATACTTGTGGGTTATCACGACCTCCAGCAGACCTTCGACAACCTCCGCAATTTCAGTATGAAGTTAAACCCCCAAAAATATGTCTTTGGGGTCCCTGCCGGACAGATACTGGGGTTCATCGTATCCCAGCGGGGGATAAAGACAAGCCCAGAGAAAATCCAAGCCATAGTAAACCTTGAGCTCCCGGAGACAGTGCGTGACATACAGAAGCTCACATGATGTGTGGCAGCCCTAAGTAGATTTATCTCATGATTGTGCGAGAAGGCCCTGCCCCTGTATCGCCTCCTCAAGAAGGGCGACGAGTTCTATTGGAGCGATGAGGCCAAAAAAAGCATTCGCAGACCTCAAGTGATTACTACAATCAAACCCATTCCATGTTTCCCTAGCCCAATCAAAACCAATGTTGCTGTATATAGCGGCGACCACCCAGGTGGTTAGCGTGGTCATTGCCGTGGAATGGGAGGAGGCCAAAAAAGTGCAACGGGTGCAGCACACGGTGTATTACGTGATGTAGCACTACTAGGGATAAGCCTAGCAGTAGCGCGGGTATTTGGTGTATCAGTAGCACGGGGACCCGCGCTACTGATAGGACGCTATAGCTAACATGTAGCAGTAGCGCGTGTTGGCCCACGCTACTGCTATACATGGGTAGCAGTAGCGAGCTTTGCAACAACGCGCTACTGCTAATAGCTGCAGCGCTTTGAATTAAGCCGCGCTACTGGTAAGAGCGCGCAACTGCTAACTTTATTCCCCTTGCTACTGCTAGTTTTATTAGTTTCTGATTTTTTTCTGCATATTTGTTTTGTATTTGAACAAGATTTATACAATAATCTTTAGCATATCATACACATACAAATGTAATCATAGCATATACATACAAATAGTCTCATCAAATCATGTCATCATCATAATCATCATCCAACACAAAGTGGTCTCTCGTCATCATCTCGAAAATAGCGATACAAGTCTCGAATACTTGCAACTACATCGTCATCCATCTAAACAATGATATACGCGAGAAGAGCTATCACTATGAGTAAGAGCGGAACTATGCAGTACATGAGGCGGCGGTTATGAGTCCTCTCTCGCGCTAGCATGAACCTCAAGTAACTAGATTCTGCTTCTTGTCTGCTTTTGAAGCCTTTATGGCTGGCGCCCGAGACCCCCTCCACTTGCGCCTGACACTCAGGCCACTCGTCGTACACTCCCGGAACCTTCCCTTTGTACACGACATAGCACTGCTTCTTCGCCATCAAGAATCTAGGTACCTGTTAGAGATGCATCTTCATCAAGAGAATGTACAATCATATGCAACAAAATATACTTGAGCAACATGAAAAATAAAGGGTTAGCAACTAGATGCAACATATAGTAAACATATAAATAATCAACGCAGTTTCATCATACGCAAACTAATTAACTAGAGGTACACAGGTCATCGTACCCAAACTAACAAATTAAAGTAGCGTTACGCAAGTTCGGTAGGGACCGTGGACATCACAAAGTTTCATCGCTGCAGAAACTATACAAGTTCAAACGACACATATCATCATCATCGGCATCGTAAATCACTAGAAGTTCCATCCTTCCATATCATCGAGGATGCACCCTAGCTTCTTGAACGGCGTGAGGTCCTGACATTGCATGCCTATGCGAGTTCAGACGTCAGCTCACGATATAGGGCCGTGGTGGAACATCCCCTTCTCTTCGACGACTTCTTTCATGATGATCATCGCAATGTCCCTCTGGATGCGAAAGAAGTCATCTCTAAGTTTATAATCCGCTTCTCCACGAGATTCTACCCACTTGCGGATATGATCATCGTTTCTGCTTGTCATGCGAAGCTTTTGGTGATCCCTTCTGAACTCCATCATGAGATGGAGGAGGTAGAATCCATCGTTCTTGCTTGGTTTTGGGACATGGATGCAGCAGAAGTTAGTTTTATGCGAGAAACCCGGCTTCTTGTTCCTTTGTTTCCTGATCTACAGGTAGCCACCCCTCAAGCTGAAGCCTTGGAGAGCATCATCTAGAATATTCATTATGTGGGTGTAGTCCTTCTCGTAGTTTCTGGTAGGGTCGAAATACACGGCGTGGGAGACTCGCGGGTAAAGAACGATAAGGATGGCGCGCCCGTTGCTGTGGGAAAAAAAACACCTCAAATTATTCTCCATATGAGCGAGAAGGAATGATTGAAATGTACGAAAGGGTTGTCCGGCACTGACTTACTTTGGATGATAAGGCAGGAGGACAATTTCCTGGTCCTTATTCTGTACCATGAAGTTTTCGAGGTACTCCCTAGCAGTTTTACGCTCAAAGTCGCCGAGACTCAAGAAGGACTCATGCATGTAGTATGGATCCGCCACACAGATTTGAGAGACTTCTTCTATCTTCATGACGGAGCTCATATGTAGCGCAAAAAGGTAGACGATTGTACAATCGAGCCACCTTGTCAGAAACATCTCGAAGATATGCTCAAACCGCAGGAAGAACACCTCCGCGGGCCGTGTGTCGACGTAGCACTTCCCCTCAGGCACACGAGCCGCGTATGTCGGATATCCTGGATCCTTCGAGGCTAGTAGGCTTTTCTCAGTCGACAGCACATGGTCGTGCAGTCTCCTAAGATCCCCTGATATTGCCTCCAGCGGTTTCAGCGGTAGCATCGGCTCGCCCGTGACATGGAACATGGCCGCACCTTTGACGGGTACACTCTCTTCCAAATCCGCCGTCTGGCTGCTATGTGCTCTGGCCTATTTGTAGGCAGCAGTGCCTTTCTTCGCCGGTCTCCTCCTCTCCTTTTTCTTGGGCTGACCTTCTAGACCCTTCCTTAACCCCTGCCCTAGTGTTATCGGGCTAAGCACTGTACGACCCTCGACTAGTTGAGCCTGTGTTGAGGCGGCATCTTCAGGCGTGTCCTATGAGGATTGCATGAAGAGAGACTTCTTGCAATCCCTGCTAGGACATTCCTGCCCGGGCAGATCATCCATATCCTCATCAGCATGCTGATAGCCCAAGTTGTCATATGGTTGACTCATCATATCTAAGTCACCGTCATAGGCGCCTGTATCGAGGAACCGAAGAGGGTCATCCTCGTCCATCTCATCATCCATTCTTTGTTCTACGGGGGCGATTACATCAGCCACTATTGGACCCCCTTCATCACGTCATCCGCCGCTCTCACCCGGCACTACAGGCGCTGGTAATTGCATAGGCGGGGTGGTGGTGTTCATACCTGCTTGTTGATGTGTGGTTATTTGTGTGCTCTCGGCCGGCTCCAGACAAAGAAGATTCTTCGGCCATAGCAGCACCCAACCCTTGCAGTTTCCAAGCCGCGGCGGGGTCTTGTCATCCTCTCCCCCTAGCCGTACTGGAGGAGGCAAATCCTCGTGCCCCGATTTCACACTCAACAAGGTAACCCTGAAGTGCCCACCGGGCATCGGCTGGCCGTGGAACGTGAGTTCCAAGGTCTTCGTTATCACCGCCTTTCCCATGTCCACCTTTTGGCCTTTGATCAAGTAGAGTACGGTGCACGGGGTTTCGTCGGCCTGCAAACACATGTCTGCGGCGTAAAACATCTGAAAGGCAATGAAAACGGAACATTCTAGATATATGTTGGTGCAATATGTAATTATTGTGAGGGCGTCGAGCTTAGCCAAAGATGAAGGCCCGCCTAGCGCGCCAGAGACTGAGGACGGGCTGCTATGAGTGGGTGCGGGAGCATGCGCGGTTGCGTGAGCAGGTGATGGTGCGGTGGTGTTGTTCACCGAGTTGCTCCCGACGAAACTGGGCATGGGGAAATCATCTACCGTCTTGTCTGGATTTTCCTTCGTCCAGTTGATGATAGCCGGGATCAAGTTAGTAGCGAAATCATTTCTGCAAGCATCTACAGCTGCAGCGACTGCCTGCTATAGCAACTCATTTTTCTCCTCAGCTGCTTTTTTCGCGTCCTCAGCTCCTTTTTTCTCAAACGCAAGCTTCACCTTCTCGTCGATGTCCGCCTGACTAAACTTCTTTTTCTGCTTCTTGGCCTCAGGGCCCTCGTTGTAAAAGTCCTTCCACATGGCCCCGTCTCCGGCGCCGTGCATACGTCCATATTGCAGCCGCTGGTCCAAAGGGAGTCCCTTAAGTTCGTTCAAGGCCCGGTTAAGAGGGGTGTCCCACTTGGGCCTCATTGACGAAGACTAGCTTTCGGCTGCAAGCTGGTGTTGCTTCTCTTGCAGAAGGAACGTGAACTGTTTACGAATGTGTAGTCGACTTGATCAGAAGCTAAATGTAAGGTGGTAAAAGAATAATTACCAGTATTCTAATCAATTTCCTCGTGATCGGGTCCATGTAAAAAACCTTATTTTCCTTGTCCCACTTGTAGCGGGCCCTGATGAAGTCACACTCCAAGGGGTTGGTGAACTTCGTGAAGGGGTCTGGGAGACCCGTGGCTTCACGTTCCGCGTCCTCCTTATCCCTTATGGGCCTTTTGCCAAGGTAGCCACGACTTCCGTGGCGTTGGTTCCCCGTGTTCCTTTGCTGAAGGCTCTTGAATTTTGCAGCCTTAGCCTTGGCTGCCTCGGTAGCGCAAGTGTCCTTGAAATTTTGGAACTCCTCTTCCGTAAGTGTCAGATTTTCCTCCAGAATCTTGGACAGGGGTTCCTCAGCCTCAATAGCTCGTTTCACCCTCCCTTTCCAGGAGGCCAAATCATTGATGAACATGCCCATGGCGTGATTGTTAATCTTTTTCATCTTTGGATCATCCCACGGTTGTTCTATGATGTCATCCCGGTCGGGGAACTTGAATCTCTTGTGCAACTTCGTCAGGAGCAACTGCCTCAAATGTTCTTTACCCCTTAAGTCATCATCGTTGATCCTTGCGCATTCTCGTAGGATGCATCCGACTTGGTTCCCATAGCACTTGCGTGGTTCTTCCAGCTCTAATGGCTCAAACTTGCCAGGGGCCATCTTTGTGATCACCAGTCGTCCGATGCCGAGTTTGTTAGGTTTTCGTATCCTCTGCTTCTTCTGCTTTTTCATTTCGGTAGCGGCTTCGGCGCCGGTACTTTCCCCACCGGTCTCGGCACCGCCATCGGTGCCAGCGCCATCGGTGTCGATGTCGGCGTCAGTACCATCATCGAGGCCGCCCTGCAAACCTTGACTGTGCTTAGCAAACAAAAAGTCGAGGTACTGTTGTTCACCCTCATAATCCATCTCGTCTGCATCATGGTCAGAAGGCCCGGTTTCTTCATTGTTCGACATGTTTCCTACGATTAAGTTTCCTTGTTTAATTCTAAAACTATAATAAAATGAGAAATGACATAAAAAAGGTCTATGGTTTGCCGGAATGTCATTTCATTCCCGTCGTAGCAAATCCCGGCACTCGATATGCCTACTTTCTAGCACAAGTCATGCCAAAATTCACGGGAAATTTCGGCATGACCTTTGCTAAAAAGTGGACATATCGAGTGCCTGAAATTCACCGAAACGGAAATGAATCAACATTTTGGTGAAACATAGGCCACTCGGATCATTTACCCTGTGCATAACCATGATTTTCCAAATATCACATGTCCAAAATATCAGATGTCCAAATTCCAAACATCACATGTCCACTTCAAATTTGCATATAACAGCAAGAAAAATATAGAACTTGAAACTAAATTCAGCCTACCTAAATTTCTGTCCTAATTTGAAACCTAGCTAAACTAGTTGAGTGCCCGTGCATTGCCACGGGCCGCCAACGCTGATCCAACTTTGCTAGTTGTCTCACTGTTATCGACGAACCTACAATAAGCCCTCTTGTGGCCCTAACAACCCCTCCTGCTTAAAGCGCCCATCCCACAAAATAGTATGATACCTTCTTCCCTATACAATGTATAGCTAAACCAAATAAATGCGACTCAAACTTGAATTCCAGGTATACCTATTTAGCATCATGACTTAAAAAAAGTATCCCCATGTTCTTAATCAAATTTTGTATAGCTTGACGGATATTGTTCACCAAGAGAAAAATGTGCTCACAGTGCCGCAAAACAATAAATTTAGGCATGGAGATCTTGAGTTATAGGCATAGTTATAAAAATGTCTTGTACTCCACAAGGATGAGTCCCGTAGAAGAAGAAAAAACAAGAATTTACGTGTTGTATGGTGCTTATTACTACATTGCGACAAATATTAAATCACCAAACCACTGTACATAGTGAACTTTCGAAAGCTTGACATATTAAAATTAAATCAAATTATCTCAAATGTAATAATGCAATAGATATCTTTGCCCTGATGCTTCTTTGGTAGTCTTGTTCGAAGACAAATTTCTCTCTACAATCTATCAACATAGCCTGACAGACAAGCAAGAAGCAAGTGAGAAAACATTAAAAAAAGAACACATTATCCCCATCAAAGGAAGCATCACTGCATCTGCATAACCAAATAAGCAACCTATCAAGCAGGCACATATGATATGTCTATCTTCAATCTATGTTTTCTTCCAACTAAATAGCTGCTATGACAAACTCATATTTCTAGGCATTTTCTGAGCAGCACCTATATCCTTCATGGTCATAAGACAAATGCTTAGTACTTACTCTACACTTAGTAGCAGTGAGATTACTGCCATCCATTGTTGACACCAAATGAACTGTAAAATCATTTGATGGAAACCTCACCTCCTCGAGGGTTGCAGAATCACTGGAGCAAATCCACCTATTAAGTAAGAAAAAGACATAAATAAACGTACAAAAAATTGCTTACTGTGAAAATTTACTATTGTTCATGAGAAAGTGGGAGACTCATGCGTATAGAAAAGCAACATCATACAAAAGCTTGGTCAATCAAATTTGACCCTACTCACAACAAGGAAAAATAACTTCTGATTCATCCCTGCTATTCAGAACCCTCCCCATGCTGCCGCTCCCACCCCGCCATGCGACATCATCCTCGTCGCGCAAAGGCTTTTCACCAGCCTCTGCAACCACACCCCATGGTGGTGGCCATCGGCGTGCTTGTGCTACTTGCACTGCTTGCCGTGCTCACCTTCCTCGCTGCACACCATGCCACCATGGTGGCTGATAGGGGTGCATGAGTGAGTGTTGTGGGAGATCATGAGGAATAGGTTTTCCTTTAACCTAGGAATAGGGGGTTGGGAAAGCAGAGATGTGCGTGCGTGTGGACGTATTTTTGTGGCCGTGGGTTTTCTACCACGAGTTTTTTGGGTGCATGAACATTGACATAACTATCAAGTTTTCTTGAAGCTTTCTCTCTAGCCTTTGAGAGAAAAAGCAGGGTTAGGAAAAGCTAGCACGAGCCTTGTAATCACACATCAATTCCTAACTAAGGCATGAAAAGCTAACCATTAAATCCTATGGGTACATGCAACTCATTATTTATTGATTGTAAAGATGGTCCTAGGGTCATTCTTACTATTCTGCATTATAAAAAATTATCTCACAAAGATGGAATTTCCCTTGAACAGTAGTCAGTTTAGAAGTTGGGTAGATATCAAAACCAAAATATTGAAGCCAGGCACACCAAAAAAGATGCACTTACATTCCCAAGGTGGTCGATGATAGTAAAATTGAACATTGGTTGTTAGACTAATGATACTAACAATGTAGAACACATGTTCTATGTCTTAAACACTGAGGGGGGCATTCTTACTTTTGTTTGGCCAGCTTTAGCAATTTCCTCCCAATCTCCCACTTTCTCCTTACTATCCATCGTATTTTCCCCTCAGTTGACAGCTAACAACATCATGCATGCAACAAAGAAAGAGCAGTGGAGGGGAGTGGACAGGAACTAAAAGGAGAGGAAGGAGGGAGAGTAGAACATACCTCACTAGACCTGACATGGTGTCCGGTGAAGTGCCGGAGCAGTGAAGTCCTGATCCTATCTAGTGGGTGTTCATAGTCGGGCCACTATACACCTCATATGGTAACGACATCGCATGCCCTTACAAAAATTGAACAAAAATCAAAGGTTTCTCTCAGTTGTTGTTGCCCTCGTTACTGTTTTCACTAATGCCTTGGATTCTACACCACAAGGATTTACTCCAACTTCTTCATGTAACCCTGAAGAGTTGTTGAACCATTCAACATCACATGAAAGGATAAATAGTAAACGGTTAAGAAAAAAGAGGGGTGTCAATTTCTGTTTTTTCAACAACCGAAACATGTTAAAACCAGATAGAATATTAGTTGGACATATGTTCCACCAGCAAGAAAAGTACATATAGAAGCAAGTCATATCCCGGGATCAACATATGGCAGCATTTACCACTGACCCGAAATGCAATGATGTCTCTTTTCTTTCTCTCCTACTTCAATCTCAGTGACTACATTGGAGTAAAAACCTGCCAAACAAATGTTGCATCCAGGAATTTAACACTACCACAATTACCGAATCAAATCGAACTGAACCAAATCAAACCAGTCCAGATTCTTTGTGAAACCAACAATGTACATGAAGGTCAGGTGGACGACCTCCTCAAGGAGCAGACTTGGAGCTCCTCACTGGCCGAGTGCGTCAACTCCATAACATCTGGCGTCACCCTTTTATCAGTGACATCCATCAACATCCATACAATAGTCAGTACACAAGGTCAATTCTACTTCTGCACATATACGAATTTGCAAACAATAAATTTTATTCAAAAATCAGCAGCTCACTTATATTCTTACAACAATAGCAGGTCACTTCATTCATACAACAATAGCAACACAAAGCAATGTCGTGACAAGCATGTAAAAATAAAAATAAGAAAGATAGAGAGAGAGGGGATGACAACCTTGCTGCTCAAAGGGTGGTTCTGGTCAACGAAGCTTGCTAGTGTCGCTGGCCCTGTCGAGCCCGGACGGGATAGGGAGACAGGCGACGCTGGTGTTCGTGTAGCGTCGGCACCAACACAGTGGCAACATGACGGCGTCGATGAAAGACTCAGACGAGCTAGAGATGAGCCCGTGCTGTTGTTGTTCGATGCGCGTCCGCATCAGTGACATATTCGCCGGAGATTAGCTGGATGGCCGAGATCGAGTAACTGAACCCATGGAGACAGGCGGGGCCGTCGACGTCGGCGAGGGCGAGGGCAAGGATTGGATCGAGGGACTCCTCTCGATAGCGCGGCTTACGCCATCTCTTTATGTGGGCGGCGCTGGTCACGTGAGCGGCGTGGGCTATGATACGTCTCCAACGTATCTATAATTTTTGATTGTTCCATGCAGTTATATTATCATTCTTGGATGTTTTACAATCATTTTATAGTCATTTTATATCATTTTTTGGTACTAACCTATTGACATAGTGCCAAGTGCCAGTTGCTGTTTTTTACATCACAGGAAATCAATACCAAACGGAGTCCAAACACAGCGAAACTTTTTGTGGATTTTTTTTGGACCAGAAGACATCCAGTGGGCTGGAGAAGCGCCTGGGAGGGGTGCTCCGAGGGGAGCACAACCCACCAGGGTGGGTCTGGAGGCCCAGGCGCGCCCTGGTGGGTTGTGCCCACCTCAGGTGCCCCCCGAACCGCCTCTTTGCTCTATAAATACCCCAATATTCTAGAAACCCTAGGGGAGTCGACGAAAATCAATTCCAGCCGCCGCAGAGTCCAGAACCACCAGATCCAATCTAGACACCATCATGGAGGGGTTCACCACTTCCATTGGTGCCTCTCCGAGATGCGTGAGGAGTTCTTTGTAGACCTACGGGTCCGTAGTTAGTAGCTAGATGGCTTCCTCTCTCTCTCTTGATCTTCAATACAATGGTCTCTTGGAGATCCATATGATGTAACTCTTTTTGCGGTGTGTTTGTTGGGATCCGATGAACTTTGAGTTTATGATCAGGTCTATCTTTTTATCCATGAAAGTTATTTGAGTCTTCTTTGATATCTTATATGCATGATTTCTTATAGCCTCGTATTTCTTCTCCGATATTTGGGTTTTGTTTGGCCAACTTGATCTATTTATCTTGCAATGGGAAGAGGTGCTTTGTAGTGGGTTCGATCTTACGGTGCTTGATCCCAGTGACAGAAGGGGAACCGACACGTATGTATTGTTGCTACTAAGGATAAAACGATGGGGTCTATTTCTACATAAATAGATCTTTTCTACATCATGTCATCATTCTTATTGCATTAATCCGTTTCTCCATGAACTTAATACACTAGATGCATGCTGGATAGCGGTCGATGTGTGGAGTAATAGTAGTAGATGTAGGCAGGAGTCGGTCTACTAATATTGGACGTGATGCCTATATAATGATCATTGCCTGGATATCGTCATGATTATTTGAAGTTCTATCAATTGCCCAACAGTAATTTGTTCACCCACCGTTTGCTATTTTTCTCGAGAGAAGCCACTAGTGAAACCTACGGCCCCCGGGTCTCTTCTTTAATATATTTGCCTTTGCGATCTATTTTCCCTTGCTTTTATTTTCAGATCTATTAAACCAAAAATACCTTGCTGCACTTTATTTTATTTGGCATTCAATCTATCAATATTTACTACTCTCTCACGTCCGTTTGCCAATTTCTAGCGCCGTTGCCCGAAAGGGATTGACAACCCCTTTTACACGTCGGGTTGCGAGTATTTGTTATTTGTGTGCAGGTGCTGTTTACATAGTGTTGCTTGGTTCTCCTACTGGTTCGATAACCTTGGTTTCATCACTAAGGGAAATACCTACCACCGCTGTGCTGCATCATCCCTTCCTCTTTGGGGAAATACCGACGTAGCTTCAAGCCGCATCAGGCTACTGCGTCGACACGGCGGTTCGGGCTGGACGACGGAGGGATTTTGCTTCGGAGAGAGTGCGGGGCCGCCAACACCGACGAGTGCGAGGATTGGTCGAGGGATCGCTACGATGGTGGGATGGGGAGGTCGAATGAAAACAATTCCGATCATGCTTTAATAGTAGAGATTTGATCTTCAGAAATTAATCAAAGATTGATCATGATTTATTCCTTTCCATGTAAAAGTTACCAAATACTACCAAAAATAGATCTTATTGGCAGACAAAATCGGTTTAAATAGATCGTGGGTAAAATCCGGTTTAAATGTGTTGGTGGGATAAAAAACCGATGGGGAAGAATTAACTGGAGTGAGGCGAGACTACCAACTCAGACATTAGGAGTAGAGATTTCTGTCCTAATTTGAAAACCTAGTTAATTTCCTACTAATTAACTAGGTTCATACTACCTAATCTGTCCTAGGGTAAATACTAATTCACCTAGGGTTAATCAATTCTATTTTATATTTAAATAGCAACAATTGCTTTAACTAAAAAAATTAAATACCTAGAATTCTGTTAACTACACCTAAAACACCTAAAATACCTAGAATTCATTTAACCCATACTAATTCTGTTTTTTTAACTAGGGTTCATACCAACTAATTAACTATAGGGATCATACTAATTCTGTTTTTTTAAATAGCAACAATTGCTTTAACAAAAAATAGCAATAGTTTGAAACCTAGGGTTCATACTAACTACCACTAAAAAATAGCCACTAATTTGTCCTAGGTTTTTTTAACTAGGGTTCATACTACGTAATTAACTAGGGTTCATACTAATTCTAATTAACTAACTACCACTAAAAAATAGCCTAGGGTTCATACTAATTCATACTAACTAGCACTAAAGAGCTAGGGTTCATACTAACTCAGAGAGAGAGAGAGAGAGAGAGAGAGAGAGCAGAGAGCAGAGAAGAGGGGAGGGGAGAGGGCTTACAGAGGGCAGAGAGAGAGAGATGGGGTCGGGGGAGACGGCGTGGCACCGAGGCAAGGCGGGGTCGGGGGAGACGGCGTAGCACCGAGGCTAGGCGGGGTCGGGGGAGACGACGACTCCGGCGAGGGCGAGGGCAAGGGAGATGGCGTGGCACCAAGGCGAGACGGGGTCGGGGGAGACGACGACTCCGGCGAGGTCGAGGGCGAGGGCAGGACTCCGGCGAGGTCGAGGTCGAGGGCAGGGCTCTGGCGCTCGAGGCAGGGGCGCGGCGAGGGCACGGGCTCCGGCGGTGATGAGGGGGGAGAAGAGAGAGTGGGGATTTGGGGGAAGAAGCAGAGGCGGGAAGCTCGTGGGGGGGGGGTGGTTAAGTCAACATAGCAGTAGCGCTATTTGGTAAAAAGCGCTATAGCTAAGGGTAGCTATAGCGCTTTTTACCAAATAGCGCTACTGCTATCACCCATAGCTATAGCGCGTTTTACCAAACAACGCTACTGCTATATAACGTAGCTATAGCGCTTTTCCAGAAAAGCGCTACTGCTATCACCAGTACCTATAGCAGTTTTCCTGTTTGTTTCTTCTATTTTCTTTTCCTTTATTTTCTCTTCCTTTTCTTTTCTTCTTTTTCTTTTCTTTTCCTTTTTTCCGAGAGCAAGAACGAAGGGAAGGTGATACAATGTATATAACTAAGGCGATATATATTGCATCATTTGATGGTTAAGTATGTATACAAAATAGGAACATATATATTACATCATTTGACCCATGCATAACGGTTAAGTGTGTACACAAAATAGGAACATATATATTACATCATTTGACTGATAATGGTTTCTCAGCGTCGGCATTTTCGTTTTTGAGTGAGCTTCTTTCCCTTCTTGTTCGTTGACGAATAATTGAGCCCCTCATTGTGACTTTTCCTTTTCCATGGAGTACGATCTTTCTTAGGTAATGTAGTATTGATTCTTCTTTTGACGTATACTTCATCGTCATCGTCATCTTCCCTCATTGGGTTGCCGTACTCGTCGTAGTCTTCCTCGTTGGCGACTCCATCCATTCCAATGTTGTTCCTTTTGCCTCTCCTCACGACAACACAGCTCGGATTGCTCTGTTCGGTTATGAAGAAGCATTGTGTCATGTGCTTAGCGTGTACCCATGGCTCGTTTTTTTGCGATGGCGTTCACGGTAGCGCTCTTGGCGTTGGGTATAGTCATGGTAGTGAAAAACCGGTTTTCTCTTTCGACATTCTTAGCCCATCTGACACGGAACATCGTCACACTGTGCAGTCCAGAGTAGTCAAGCTCCCAGATCTCCTCGACCCTTCCGTAAAATCTCTCAGTTGCGCCGTTGTCGCTGCCGGTCATGCATTCCATCGTCACCCCTGAGTTCTAAAAATCACTGTTCATATCTTTGGCCTCTGTGTAGAATGTGTATCCGTTGATATCGTATGCCTGATAGGTGACGAGGTTGGGTGAGGGGCCATGTGCTAAGGCATATATGAGCAATCCGTCCTTAGAGCCCTCTTTCGGGGGATTAGCAAGAATATGCTCTTTGAACCAATGCAGGAAAGTGGAGTTGTGCTCTCTAGTAACTTCGGCGTCCGTCCTGCATACCCCCTAGTCACGATACTTCTTTGCGATAGTTTCTTTGTGCAGTGTCACGAAAGGATCTACCTGGTCTAGGTGTTGTAGCACTACCAAGTTTGCTCTGTCAAAGTCGTTGCGTCGATCTGAGTAGGCCACATGCGGTTCCCTGCGACCGTTGGAGTGACCTTCTCCTTCGAGCCTCCCAACGTGCTTCTTAACGGGCAAACCAACACCAGGCGACTGGTCTGCGCCATCTAGAAAGTTCTTGCAGAAAGAGATGCACTCTTGTGTCAGATAGCCCTGGACGATGCTTCCATCCGGACGGGACATGTTACGAACGAATCCTTTGATGATCCCATTCATCCTCTCGAACGGCATCATGTTGTGCAGGAATGACGGCCCCAGGTCTATTATGTCGTCCACAATATGGACACACAGATGCACCATGATGTCAAAGAACGCGGGCGGGAAGTACATCTCAAGCTCATTTAGTATCACAACAATCTCTTCCTGTAGCCTTCGGAGCTGCTTCACACTGATCGACTTTCGAGAGATGACATCAAAAAAGTTGCAGACACCAATAAGCATGTCACGGACGTGCTTGTCCATTATCCCTCTAAGGGCAACAGGTAGTATCTACGTCATCATCACATGATAGTCATGGGACTTCATCACGCTGAACCTTTTCTTCTTCGTGTCTAGAAATCTGCTTATCTTCCCACAGTAACCGGAACTAACTTTGATTCCGGTAAGGCACTTGAAGAATTGATCAATCTCAGTCGGACTTAAGGTGAAGCAAGAAGGGGGGCAATGATCCTCTTCCTTTAGTTTTCTGCCCTTCTTCTCCCGCGCCTCTGTCTCCGTCTCTGTCTCCTCTGACTTTTTACGGGGCGGCATGTGCAGATCTGCCCTGATCTGCAAATCTTGCAAGTCTTTTCTTACCTTCGGCCCATCCTTGGTCATATCCGGCATGTTCATTAGTGTCGCAAGCAAGCTCTCAAGGACATTCTTACATATATGCATTTGATCAAGGCAATGAGGTGTGTCGAGTTTGTGCCAGTACTCCAAGTCCCAGAAAACAGACCTCGTCTTCCATACCTTCAGCAGCGGCTCCGGCGCCTTTTTCATCGTCTTTCCCGGCGCGGGGCACTGTTCCCAGTTTTTCAACAGCTCATCAATTTCAGCGCCGCTTCGCTTACGTGGAGGTCCTCGATGCTCAGCCTCACCATTGAATAGATCTCCACGGTTTCTCCACGGGTCGTCCTTCTCGAGCCATCTTCGATGCCCCATGTACACGATTTTCCCAGACCCGCCATCTTTCGTTGACGTTAGCTGCTGAGACATCGTATCATCCATGCACCGCGTGCATCCGCAATATCCATGGCACACCTGGCCTGCGACATATCCGTAACCGAGATAGTCGTGCACCGTCGTGATCAGTGCGACTCTCATATAGAAATACTCGCCTTTGCTGGCGTCCCATATCGTGGCCGGTGTTTTCCATAACGTGTCTAACTCCTCTTGAAGTAGCCCCAGATACAGATTAATATTATTTCCTAGTTGTTTCGGCCCTTGAATCAGCATGCTCATGTGTATGTACTTCGACTTCATGCACAACCAGGGGGGAGGTTGTACATCCATACAAACACGGGCCATGTGCTATGATTGGTGTTCTGGTTGCCAAACGGATTCATGCCATCGGTACACACGCTGAGCACGATGTTCCTTGCATCACATGCGAAATACCGATATTCGCCGTTGAACGCTCTCCACTGGCTTCCATCCATGAGGTGTCTCAGCTTCGGATCATCTCCATCGTCGGGCTTTCTCCTCTCCGCGTGCCAACGCATGAGCTTTGCTTCCTTGGGATCTTCTCCCTCCGTCCCAAAATAAGTGTCTTAACCTTAGTACAATTTTGTAATAAAGTTAGTACAAAGTTGAGACACTTATTTTGGGACGGAGGGAGTACAAAATAACGGTGTAGACGGGGAGTGATCGGTAAGTACCATACAACTTTCTGGGGAGATTTCTTCCCGGCCTTCTTGTATCGAGAAGCATTGCACACCGGACAGCTGGTTTTTTCCGCGTGCTCCTTCTGATAAATTATGCAATCATTGATGCATGCATGGTGTCTAACGTGTGGCAGATCAAGAGGGCACACGATCTTCTTGGCCTCATCCACACTAGTAGGACATAGATTCCCCGCGGGAAGAACATCCTTTAGGTACTTGAGAAGCTCATCGAGGCTAGTGTCGGTCCATTTGTTTTTAGCCTTCGTCTTTAGAAGTTCGAGCATGAAACTCAAGTGGGTCACCTTGGGATCGCAACCATCATTCAATGGAGTGTTTGAGTCTACCACCAGTTGCTGCAGCTTGGCCTCCTCTCTAGAAGTAGCTCTGTCAGTACTCGTCTCCTTGTGAAGCAGTGCTTGAACATGAGGGTCCCGCATGATTGAACTTAGTACCGATGAAGTCTGCAGTGTGGAGTCCATGTTTTCTCCGCCGCCATGTCTGGCCCCTTCTCCACCGCCATGTCCAGCCTCTTCCCTGCCGCCATGTCCGGCCCCTTCTTCGCCGCCATTATCGGTCATCTCTTCGTCTTGCCCCGTGTTGTCATTGCCTGCCCTGTCGGCGTCCTCATCATCATCATCCTCATCTTCAATTATCCACCGAGTATAGCCATCCATGAAACCAGTCATGAGCAGGTGCACCATCACACGACCATCGTCATAGGGGTCGAGCCAAACTCCTCCTTTGCATCTTCGACACGGACATAAAATCTCTGTCCGGTTATTTTCTTTCATGTCCTGCACCGCCAACCGCAACCACCTGTCCACCATCGTTCCACTGAACATCATGAATGCCTGCACGGTAATAATAAACAAATTGATTATAAAAATGCATGCATGCATCAAAGTCATACAAAAATTTGGCATGACCTTCCCTAAAAATAGGACATATAGAGTTTGCCTGGAATTCGCCGAAACGGAAATAAATCGACATTTTGGCAAAACATAGGCAACTCACAAGCACAATTCGGCGGCAACTCATGCCACACACACACAATTTCCATCATATCGCCCGATTATGTCATATCGCATACATACACATATTTCCATTCTTGCAAAAGCACACATTTTTAATCACCTATCTCGAGATCGAGCATGGTGATGATGATGTCGATAGGTGTCGCCACACACACCTATGGAATGATCAAAAGTGGACAAAGCTCTTCTTGACAAGGCTAGATCTAGTTAGGGAGGTACATAGGTCACTTCACTAAATGCTAGATCTACCTAGCTAGTTTGGGAAGGAGATAAGTTCAACTAGTGGAGGAGGGAGGAAAAAGAGAAAGGAGATGCATTAATGGAGGTGGTGTAGTTAGCTAGGAGCAACAAAGAGAGAGAAAGATAGGTAGAAGAAGGAGAGTAATGGGGGGGAGAAGTAGTGAGGACGAAGCAAAGTGAGGGAGAGAGGAGGTGGGAGCTAGGGGAAAGTGAAGGAAGAGAGGATGGGGGAGGGGGAGGGGGGAGGGAAAAGGTGGTGGCTGCGGTTTAGCAGTAGCGCTGGGTATAAAACGCGCTGCTGCTAATAATATAGTAGTAGCGAGCTTCTGGGAGCGGCGCTACTGCTAAGCGGGGCCCGCCATGTGGCCAGGTTCAAACTTAGCAGTAGCACCCTGCAAAAAAAGCGCGCTACTACTATCAAAGTAGCAGTAGCGCGGTTAAAGGGGGCGCGCTACTGCTAAACCTAGCGTGGTGGGAACGGTCGGGCAATTTTAGTAGTAGCGTTGTTCTGCCGAGCCGCGCTACTGCTAAGTCTGTAGCAGTAGCGCGCCTGCATGGCACGCGCTACTGCTAATTAGCAGTAGCGCCCCTTCTTGTCCAGCTCTACTGCTAAGGTTCTGTGTATAAGGTTTTCCCTAGTAGTGTAGGGCACGAGCCAAAGTGCCCCGATTTGTCCCGATGTTCATGAATTGGAGGTGGATTCGAGGAGGAACCCAAAGAACATGAAGAACACTAGGGGAAAACGAGGAGAAATCACAAGAGAAACACTCAATAACAAGTCCAATCACACACCGACTAGACCAACAAACACACAAGGTCCACAAGGTACATGAACAATCAAAGGTAACAAGATACAAGGTAGAGTTCCTCCCAAATCCAAAGGAGATGAGGTCTTGGTGATCTAGATAGATCCTTCCCTAGATGGGGTCTTGATATCCACTTGTGGGATCTTCTCCGAAGAGGCATTGAATCCATTCATGGATCTTCTCCTGGGAGGAATCCCACATGGGAGGTATATGAGCTAAGCTCTAATGTGTAGTTGTGTTCTTATCTATCCTAGAAATGAGGAGGGGGAGGTCTATTTATAGTGCTAGTCATGAAGGGGTATGTGGGAGAGATATACAAGGCCAAAGGCCCGCAGCTGCACACAGACAGTTACCTGATGTCCGGTGTGTGTCGGACGTCCGGTGGCTCGGGAAGGTCCGGACATCCGGTGCACATCAGACTTCCGACAGTTTGCTGCTGGACAGGTGGCACCGGATTTTTGGTAGATATCAGGCGTCCGGTGGCTGGGACTTGTTAGACATCCAGCGGTTGTCGGTCGTCCGGCCTCTATAGCATCCTTCGGCTGCTTCCTTCTGTCTAGTTCCTCTGCATCACGTACCGGATGTCCGGTGATGGACTAGATGTCCAGTGGCAGCAGCTTCAACAGCTCTGTCTTCTTCCATATTCATTTCCAAGCTTCCCTCGCGGATGGTGTAGTTGTTCCCTGGCGCTTGCACTCCTCCTCGTGATGAGGAACGTCGCATGAAAATAAAAAAAATCCTACGAAAACACCCAAGATCTAATCTAGGAGATGCATAGCAACGAGAGGGGAGTGTGTCTGCATACCCTTGTAGATCGAAAGTGTTAGCATTTGTAACGCGGTTGATGTACTCATACTCTTCGTGATCCAATCATGATCCAATCCAATCTAGTGCCGAACGGACGACACCTCCGAGGTTAGCACACATTCAGCTCGATGGCGTCCTCTCCTTGATCCAGCAAGCGAGGGAGAGGAGGTAGATGAGATCGGAACCAGCACGGCGATATTGTGGTGGCGATGGCAGTGAAATTTTGGCACGGCTTCGCCAAGCGCGTACTCGAGAAAGGTGGGAGGAATTGGGAGAGACGGAGGCCGGAGATGGAAGGGTGTTGCCCCCTACGCCTCCCCACTATATATAGGGGTGAGGGAGGGGGGCGCCGACCCTAGACACCTCCTCCAAGGGAGGGGGAAACGACCAAGGGTGGAGTGCCCCCAAGCCAAGGGGGGCGCCTCCACCTAGGGTTTTGTGACGCCCCCGATTCAATCGTACACTAATCATACACGCAAATGTGTACGATCAAGATTAGGGACTCACGGGAAGATATGAAAACACAACTCTAGACACAAATTAAAGTCATACAAGCTTTATATTACAAGCCAGGGGCCTCGAGGGCTCAAATACATCAGCTCGAATACAAACGAGTCAGCGGAAGCAACAATATCTGAGTACAGACATAAGTTAAACAAGTTTGCCTTAAGAAGGCTAGCATAAAAGCAACAACGATCGAAAAGTCAAGGCCTCCTGCCTGGGAGCCTCCTAACTACTCCTGGTCGTCAGCGGTCTCCACGTAGAAGTAGTGATGTAGGGTGGAACCCTAGGGGTCGATCTTTCACAAAATGGAGGGGATCCCGCACAGAACACGAAGAACACGAGGGAAAACATGAGGGAAATCATGAGAGGAACACTCAAGAACAAGTCCAATCACACATCCACTAGACAATCAAACACACAAGATCCGCAAGGGTACATGAACAACAAAGAGAAAGATACAAGGTAGAGTTCATCCCAAATCCAAAGGAGATGGGGTCTTGATGATCTAGATAGATCCTTCCCCGATGGGGGTCTTGAATCCCTAGGGATCTTCTCCTAGATGGAGGTCTTGGCCTCCAATGGAGTGGTGTCTCTCTCTCAAAAGTAGAGGTAGGAGCAAAGCTCAACTAGAAATGAGCTATCATATTTGCTAACCCTAAAAATGAGGAGGGGGAGGTCTATTTATAGTCTAAGGGGCGAAAGGGTAAGTTAGGTAGGCGAACGGGTACATGGGCCTCGGCCCAGAGACATGCACGCAGGCAAGGCCGGATGATCCGGATGGGGGTCCGGATGATCCGGGCGGGGTTCTGGATGATCCGGCTTCGTTCGAGTCCGTGCTGTTGTCGTCGTTCGTCGTAGCCGAACGATCCAGGAGAGGGTCCAGATGATCCAGCTGAGCCCGGATGTCCGGACGTCCGGCCTGGCTCCGTCTGCTTCTCCTTTCTTCCGTCTTCTCTTCCATGCTTCCCTCCTGGATGGTGTAGACGTACACGTGCGCTTCCACTCCTCCTCGTCGATGGTGAAGCTCCGGTAATAGCTATGCATGCACACGAGAGGAGTGTCAAGTAGTATACCATCCTCGAAGGGGTCAAGTGAACACGTGTAAAGGAGATGATTCACCTTTATGTATGTGAAGTAGATGTCGCACGTGTCACTTGCCAAATGGACTCTTGACATGGTGATGTCCGTAGGATGCTCCGCATCATCCCCTCCCCCTTGGGAAAGATCCGACCTTGGATCGAAAACCAAATGACCATGGGAAAGAGATGGCATCCCCGTGTAGAAGTGGACGATCACCAAGTACTCGTCATCTTGAAGCTCGAAATGTGCACTCTCCAATGTCGCACCATCTCATGATTCCTTCAAAAGGAGTAAGGACAACAAACACTTGGAAAAACAAATGTGGTTAGCGTTAGTGCAAAACCAAGCATTCAAGCGGTGATTCACCCAACAAGTGTCGTCCTCAAGCATGCAATATGGTGTGACAAAGGATTGTGGCATGGCAGATAAGCACGTAATGTGAGCAAAATCAAGGACATCATGGAAACAAGCATGTAAATGTGAGGTAGTGATGCAAATATGTGGGACTAGCAAACAAGCATTTACCTCAAGGTCATAACAAGCATGCATCAAGCGTTCAACAAATGGTCTATGGTAATCATATGAATCATTCACAACACCAAAGAGGATGATATGTCTAAACACATGGGTCAAGTGCAAGACAATCCAAGCATAACATTCATAGGGTGTAGTGAAGATAGTGTGGCGCTCAACACAAAAGAAAGAGCAATTGTTCATCATGTGTGAGGCAATTAAGGCAAGCATGTAGCAATCAATGAGACATGGCATATGTGAAGAAATGACATTGTTGCAACCAAGCATATGATAGGAGCAAGTAATCCAAGAATTGGATGCAACACACAGGGTATATATGTCATGAGGCATGGCAATGTGGCAATGATAAGTCGAAGCAAGCTCTTTAGCATGTGTGCAATATGTCAAGATGTAAGCAACACATGAAGTAGGATCCATAATATTCATGCTCATGGTTTGGGGGTTCTAAAAAGAGAAGGATATCACCTTGAAAGCATGTCCTTGTGCGTTATTCACAATGCCGAAGCACAAGCATGTGCGATGTAGAAGCGTCGTGATCGAAGGTGGTTCGCTCTCAAGAGCTCGAATGGTCAACTCACGGGAAGTGGAAGTTGACACCAAGTCAAAGTATATATCCTACACATGCACAAAAGAAAGCAAACAACGTATGTGCATGGTAGATAAACACATTATCCATCATGATGGTTCTCTTCTTTTGCACATTACCATTAGAAGCACAAGTGCACGAATAATATGATGCAACAATGGCAATATTCATGGCACTAGGTATATGGTGCAAAGAAGTAAGACAAGCATGCTTCACAAGAAATATGTCAAAATCTCCAAATATATGTGAGAATGCTATGGGGGCAATCTCATAAGCAAGACTAAGAGCATTGTTGCACGCAATACATGGCAAATCATCTAGCATGAGAGAGGCAACACATGGAGATATAGGACAAGAAGCAATAGGAATCATGTGCAAAGCATGGCAATGGTTGTCATCAACCGCATGAAACGAGCAAGTATGAATCATTGGTGATGCAACAAGGCAAGCAATAATAGTAATCAAGTCGTGCAAGCTAGTAGTGCGAAGATGCAACATACTAGAAGAAATCATGGCAATCATGTCATGTGAGCAAATAGTAGGCATAGGCAATGCACATGACATATCGCAAGCACGAACACAAAGAAAGATCAATGTATCATCATAGGAATGGGTCATAAATCGAACATGGCAATAGCAAGTGATATCTCCAGCAATCTTGCAAATACACATACAAGTACTAGAATCATGGATCATGTGAAATGCAAAGCACGGGTCACCAAAGCACGCCATCCAAATGGAAATGAGCATATCATGTGAAGTGAACATGGCAAGATGGGCATAGAATATGTAATGAACAACAACCCATAACCATGTGAGGGCCATGTAGAAGAAATGTGCGAAGTTCTTGCACAATGGGGATGGTGTGAAAAATAATCCACGGAATCCCAAGTCATCGTTGCTCTCTAGAGCTCGTTTCGTCAACTCATGGGATTGTGAGGTTGACAAGTATTCATGGGTACCTACACAAAAGAGACACAAACCAAAGAAAGTGTGTGCGTGGTAAATGTACACATCATCCATCATGATGTATATGTGCACGTGTGAGTTAGCACAAGATAAGCAATGCTCAATAAAATTTGAAGCATGGTATATGAACATGTCATCCATCATGAAAGAATAGTTGTTATGTATGACATGATGGGGACACAAATTGAACATGCAATTATATGTCACATCAATAGCATTGTTATTCATGGGGAGCATATGGTGCACACAAGTATTGGGATCATGCAATGGATGGGAGTGATCAAAATCTCCTAACATGTATGAGGAAACTCTGGGGTCTCCTCATGAGCAATATCACAAGCATAATATGGAGAAGTGGAACAACATCCAAAACAATGCATATCCGAAGCTAGGTGGTCATGGCATGGTGATGGCTCGTGTCCGCATCAGTATTTCCCCGAAGAGGAGGGGATGATGCAACACAGCTACGGTAGGTATTTCCCTCAGTATGAAACCAAGGTTATCGAACCAGGAGGAGAACCAAGCAACACTATGTACACTGTACCTGCACACAAAGAACAAATACTTGCAACCCAACGCGTAAGAGGGGTTGTCAATCCCTCTCGGGTAAAAGATAGATTGGTTTGTATGATTTTGGATAAATAGATCTCGCGATAAAACAAAATAAAACAAATAAAGAAAAAGTGCAGCAAGGTATTTTTGGGTTTTAAGAATAATAGATTTGAAAGCAAAAGCAAATAAAAATAGATCTAAAAGCAAATATAATAAAGAATAGACCCGGGGGCCGTAGATTTCACTAGTGGCTTCTCTCGAGAAAAATAGCATACGGCGGGTAAACAAATTACTGTAGGGCTATTGATAGAACTTCAAATAATTATGACGATATCCAGGCAATGATCATTATATAGCCATCACGTCCAAGATTAGTAGACCGACTCCTGCCTGCATCTACTACTATTACTCCACACATCGACCGCTATCCAGCATGCATCTAGTGTATTAAGTTCATGGAAAAACGGAGTAATGCAATAAGAACGATGACATGATGTAGACAAGATCTATTCATGTAGGAATAGACCCCATCTTGTTATCCTTAATAGCAACGATCAATACGTGTCTTGTTGCCCCTTCTGTCACTGGGAAAGAACACCGCACGACCGAACCCATCACAAAGCACCTCTTCCCATGGCAAGAAAAATCGATCTAGTTGGCCTAACTAAACCAAAGATTCGAAGAAGAAATACAAGGCTATAAGTAATCATGCATATAAGAGATCAAAGAAACTCAAATAACTTTCATGGATAAATAGATCTGATCATAAACTCAAAGTTCATCGGATCCCAACAAACACACCGCAAAAAAGAGTTACATCAAATAGATCTCCAAGAGACCATTGTATTGAGAATCAAAAGAGAGAGAGAGGAAGCCATCTAGCTACTAACTACGGACCCGTAGGTCTATAATGAACTACTCATGCATCATCAGAGAAGCACCAATGAGGATGATGAACCCCTCCGTGATGGTGTCTAGATTGGATCTGGTGGTTCTGGAACTTGCGGCGGCTGGAATTGTGTTTTGTCGACTCCCCTAGGGTTTTTGGATTTTCGGGGTATTTATAGAGCAAAGAGGCGGAGCGGGAGGCGGCCGAGGTGGGTACAACCCACCAGGGTGCGCCCAGGTGGGTTTTGCTCCCCTCGGAGCCCCCCTCTGGTACTTCTTTGGCCCAACAGGTGTCTTCTGGTCCAGAAAAATTCTCCAAAAAGTTTGGCTGTGTTTGGACTCCGTTTGGTATTGATTTTCTGTGAACTAAAAAACAAGCAAAAACAGCATCTGGCATTGGGCACTATGTCAATAGGTTAGTCCCAAAAAATGATATAAAGTTGCTATAAAATGATTGTAAAACATCCAAGAATGATAATATAACAGCATGGAACAATAAAAAATTATAGATACGTTGGAGACGTATCAGCATCCCCAAGCTTAATTCCTACTCGTCCTCGAGTAGGTAAATGATAAAATAGAATTTTTGATGTGGAATGCTCCCAAACATGTTCATCAGATATTCTTTTCTTTTGTAGCATGGACATTTGGACTTTTATATGATTTAAAGCAATAGTCTAGTTTTGACATCAAGATTTCAATACTCAAGCATATCAACAAGCAACCATGTCTTTCAAAATATCAACACTAAAGAAAGTTATCCCTAGCCTATCATGCTCAATCATTGATCCATTCATGAAACACACTCGCATATTAGTTACATCCAATTCTCAAGTATGATCATAGTGCCTCTTAGTTGGGGCTTTATAAGAGAAGATGGAGACTCAAATAAAAATAAAAATTGCATAAAGTAAATAGAAAGGCCCATCGCAGAGGGAAGTAGGGATTTGTAGAGGTGCCAGAGCTCAAAGCGAAAAAATAGAGATAAAACATTTTGGGTGGCATGCTTTTCCTGTCAACGAAAACGATCAAGTAGTTCCCAATACTTTCCATGCTAGATATATCATAGGCGGTTCCCAAACAGAAAATAAAGTTTATTCCTTTTTCCACAATACTTTCACATTCCACGGCTAGCCGTATCCACGGGTGCCGTCCATACCAACACTTTCCAAGGAATTTATTATTTGACAACATAAAGTAAATTCATTTTTCATTTCGGGACTAGGCATCCCTAATACCTTTGCCGTACTCTCATGCAATGACAAGTGAATAAACACTCATCTTGAGAATAACACATCTAGCATGGAAAAATATCAGCCACCCCCTACCATTTCATGAGTGGAACGAGCACACAAAAAGGAAAATTATTTTGAAAATTAGAGACGGCACATACAAATTTGCTTAGAACGTCACGGGAATACCTCATATAGGTAGGTATGGTGGGCTCATATGGCAAAACTGGGTTTAAGGATTTTGGTTGCACAAGTAGTATTTCTACTTAGTACAAGTGAAGGCTAGCAAAAAGATTGAGAAGCATCCAACCAAGAAACAAAAAATCACATAAGCGAGCATTGAGCATAACTAACACCGAATAATGCACCACAAGTAGGATGTAATTTCATTGCATAACTATTGACTTTCATGCTTACATAGGGAATCACAAACCTTAACACCAATATTCTTACTAAAGCACAATTACTCACCAACATGTCTCACATATCACTATCATCATATCTCAAAACTATTACAAAGAATCAAGTTTATTTTGTCCAATGATCTTCATGAAAGTTTTTATTATATCCCTCTTGAATATCAACTAATTTCATATATTGCAATTTCTTTTGGCAAGCTCAAACAAATTTAAGTGAAGAACATGAGCATAAAAATTTCATCTCTCAAAATAATATAAGTGAAGCATGAGAGAATTTCTTAAAAATTAGTAACTCTCAAATAAATCTAAGTGAAGCATGAGAGCATTTCTTCAAAAATATTAAAGCACACCGTGCTAAAAAAGAAATAAGTGAAGCACTAGAGCAATTCCATAGCTCAAAAAATTTAAGTGAAGCATAAAGAGCAATTCTAACAAATCATAGGATAATTTTGGCTCTCTCAAATAGGTGTGTCCAACAAGGATACTTGTGACAAACTAAAAAGCAAAACAAGCAAAGACTCATACAATACAAGACGCTCCAAGCAAAACTCATGATATGTGACGACTACAAATATAGCTCCAAGTAAAATACCGATGGTCGTTAGAAGAAAGAGGGGATGCCACTCGGGGCAACCCCAAGCTTAGTTGCTTGTTTCTCCTTGAATATTGCCTTGGGGTGCCATGGGGCATACCCAAGCTTAGTCTCTTCTTACTCCTTATTCCTTCATCCATCGTGATCTCACCTAAAACTTGAAAACTTCAATCACACAAAAATTAACAAAACCTTCGTGAGATCCGTTAGTATAAGAAAATCAATCTTTACTTTAAGTACTATAGAAAACCCAATAAAATTTTGTTATTGCATTATATCTATTGTATTCTAACTTTTCCATGGCTTATACCCCCCGATACAATCCATAGAATCAACAAAATAAGCACACAATGCAAAGAAAACAGAATCTGTCAAAAACAGAACAGTCTGTAAAGATGCGAATTGTTCTCATAATTCTGTAACTCCAAAAATTCTGAAAAATTAGGACAAGATAGGAAATTTGTATATAAATCTTTTTTAAAAAATTAATAGTTTTTAGTAGCTTATGTGAATCTAGATAATTATTTTACTGGATGCAAAAGTTTCTGTTTTTCAACAAGATCAAATCAACTATCACCAAAGCTATCCCAAAGGCTTTACTTGGCACAAACACTAATTAAAACATAAAAAACACAATCATAACAGAGGAATAATTGTGCCAAGAACATAAAGAAAAAGGCAAAAATAAATTTTATTCATTGGGTTGCCTCCCAACAAGCGCTATCGTTTTACGCCCCTAGCTAGGCATAATGAATAGATTCAAGTATTGTCATCTTTATTCTTATTTTCAGTAGCTGTGTTCTTGTCGGGAGGTTTTGCAAAACTAACTTGAAACACATTATCCATAGAAATTTTAGCATTACCAAGTTGCCGATCTACGTATCCCCTTTGATTTTCGGCAACAATCCAAGAATATCGTTGATTAACATCATTGAAAACTTGTTGGATTATATCTAAAACGGGGATTTCCTTTTTGAGATTCTCATCAAAATTTTGGTTATTTCCAAGCAGATGTCTCAACATGTAATCACTATTATAAAGGATCTCATCTATTACCGGTTTTTCATGGCTCATACCATAAAAATCAAAAATTTCCCTAGCTTCCCGCACCATGTGATCAAATTCATTCACAAGAACTTGGGTAGCTATCTTTTTAGCTTTAGGATCTTTTATAGATGGTAGCTCATAAAACAATCTTTGCAAGGTAGGGTGAGTACGGATAAATCTATTTTCAAGTTTCAGAACTAGTGCTAAAATAGCTTCCGCATAAGATTTAGCTCTTTTAAGTATAGGAGCATCATCAAGAGTCAAATTTCCAACACAATTGAAAAATTCTTGGATAGGTTCTTTTCCCATAACGTTCCCTTGCCCCAAAACAAAAGTTTTGGCATCCAGATTGCCAGATCGTCCAATTTTAGGAGTTAGGCTGTCATCTATTTCTACCAAAGTCACTCATGGTGACAAGTTCAAGCAAATAAGAGATCTGACTAGAAAAATGGCGAACGGAAAAAGAGGGCGAATAAAACGGCATATTTTTGTGAAGTGGGGGAGACGAAAACGAGAGGCAAATGGCAAATAATGTAAATTGCAAGGAGATGAGATTTGTGGTTAGGAACCTGATAGATGTTGATGATGTCTCCCCGGCAACGGCGCTAGAAATCCTTTCTTGATGGCTCGTGTCCGCGTCAGTATTTCCCCGAAGAGGAAGGGATGATGCAGCATAGCTACGGTAGGTATTTCCCTCAGTATGAAACCAAGGTTATCGAACCAGTAGGAGAACCAAGCAACACTATGTAAATGGTACCAGCACACAAAGAACAAATACTTGCAACCCGACGCGTAAGAGGGGTTGTCAATCCCTTCGCGTAAAAGATAGATTGGTTTGTATGATTTTGGATAAATAGATCTCGCAATAAAACAAAATAAAACAAATAAAGAAAAAGTGCATCAAGGTATTTTTGGGTTTTTAGAATAATAGATCTGAAAGCAAATAAAAATAAAAATAGATCTCAAAGCAAATATGATAAAGAATAGACCCGGGGGCCGTAGATTTCACTAGTGGCTTCTCTCGAGAAAAATAGCATACGGCGGGTAAACAAATTACTGTAGGGCAATTTATAGAATTTCAAATAATTATGACGATATCCAGGCAATGGTCATTATATAGGAATCACGTCCAAGATTAGTAGACCGACTCCTGCCTGCATCTACTACTATTACTCCACACATCGACCGCTATCCAGCATGCATCTAGTGTATTAAGTTCATGGAATAACGGAGTAATGCAATAAGAACGATGACATGATGTAGACAAGATCTATTCATGTAGGAATAGACCCCATCTTGTTATCCTTAATAGCAACGATCAATACGTGTCTTGCTGCCCCTTCTGTCGCTGGGAAAGAACACCGCACGACCGAACCCATCACAAAGCACCTCTTCCCATGGCAAGAAAAATCGATCTAGTTGGCCTGACTAAACCAAAGATTCGAAGAAGAAATACGAGGCTATAAGTAATCATGCATATAAGGGATCAAAGAAACTCAAATAACTTTCATGGATAAATAGATCTGATCATAAACTCAAAGTTCATCGGATCCCAACAAACACACCGCAAAAAAGAGTTACATCAAATAGATCTCCAAGAGACCATTGTATTGAGAATCAAAAGAGAGAGAGGAAGCCATCTAGCTACTAACTACGGACCCGTAGGTCTACAATGAACTACTCACGCATCATCGGAGAGGCACCAATGAGGATGATGAACCCCTCCGTGATGGTGTCTAGATTGGATCTGGTGGTTCTGGAACTTACGGCGGCTGGAATTGTGTTTTGTCGACTCCCCAAGGTTTTTTGGATTTTCGCGGTATTTATAGAGCAAAGAGGCAGTGCGGGAGGCGGCCGAGGTGGGCACAACCCACCAGGGCGCGCCTGGGCCCCCAGGCGTGCCCAGGTGGGTTGTGCTCCCCTCGTTGCCCCCCTCTAGTACTTCTTTGGCCCAATAGGTGTCTTCTGGTCCAGAAAAATTCTCCAAAAAGTTTCGCTGCGTTTAGACTCCGTTTGGTATTGATTTTCTGCGAAGTAAAAAACAAGCAAAAAAACAGCAACTGGCACTAGGCACTATATCAATAGGTTAGTCCCAAAAAATGATATAAAGTTGCTATAAAATGATTGTAAAACATCCAAGAATGATAATATAACAGCATGGAACAATCAAAAATTATAGATACGTTGGAGACGTATCACATGGCATATGAGATAAATGATGCAAAGGTAGCATGTCAATATCATCACAAGAAAAACAAATGCCAATAACCATGGGCTTGTCATCTATGCCATAAGTGCAAATTGGGTTCGTTTTAATGGCATATGCATAGTAACTACAAAGATATTGCAAATTGGACATATTGTTGATCTCATGCATAGCATATGACAAGTCAAGCAGATTGTCAAACATGATGTGACCGAGAGAATTATCACAAGAAATCCTATGTAACATGGCATCACAACTAATAGACTCCACATGGCAATCATTAAACTCATCATAAATGGGTAAATCATCGCATGGGGAAATCATACTAGCATGAAGCATGGTACTAGGTGGATCAACATCATGCAAGCAATCAATGCCAAGAATGTCTAGTAGTGGGACTAGAGCATCACCTTCACCTATGTTACCTTTTTCATTCCACTCAAGTGGTGTAGGTGAGGTGGGAAAGACCAAATGGTGGTCATCATCATCAACTTGATGGAACCATGTGGGGGTGCATCATATTCAGGGGCGGACCCAGGATTCAGCCAAGCTCAGGGCCCCAGGCTGCTACATGATCGCTACAGTGTCGCTACAGTGTGAAATATGCTAGAGTAAACGAAGTGATTCAGCTTCATGCCCCGGGCCCAGGCCCCCCCGGCCTGGGTCCTGGATCCGCCACCGATCATATTCCACCATGGCCATCGTCTTGTCCAAAGGAAGGACGAAGTCATCGAGAATTGGCGTGTCATCATATATGGGACCTAGCACCAAATGAGAAGACACAATAGAGGTAGAGGTTAAGTTGTTAGAAATCATAGTGGCCTCACATGCCCTATCAACTACCTCACTCTCTCTATGTGGTGGCTCACTCACTCCCTCAAAATAGGTGCACTCAAAGTCACATATGGTGGAGTCACTCATCTCACTCAAGTGGTGGGGGTTGTGGCTCTCCTCACATGGGAATTGGGGCAGCTCATCATATATGGGACTAGTGGTGAAGTCACTCTCACTCTCAATATGGTGGCAGAAGTCACTCAAGTCACCATACGTCGCCGTGGTCGACGGGAAAATCCCATGCTCAACCATCTCGTCACCATCGTCGTGGATGAAGGCCGAAGATGGCACATCATCACTCTCGCCTCCTAAGATGGAAGCATCATCCTTGCTCATCACCATGTCGCTTGTCTCCAAAGAATGATCCTTGAGAGACTCCGTAGTCGTAGTCGTCGCCGCACCATCTTGAAAAAGAGTCGAGTTAGACTCGGCATCATCAATGCCACAAAGAGGGATGGCGGTGAAGTCGAACTTGGGAGCATCGTCTTGGAGCTTGTCGGGGTTGGACATCTTGGTGGTACTATCCTCATGCTCGTTGTCGGCGAGCTTGGTTGTCGTGAAGTGTGCTTGGGGTGGAGAAGTCTTGTCCTTCATGTGTTCTTGTTCCGCCTTGAGAGCACCAATGTAGAGGTCGTCAAGGGACTTGTAGTTTTCAAGGAAGATAGTCTTGGAGATGTCATTGTTCAATCCCATCATGAAGTGGAACTTCATCCAAATGGGGTCGTCCACACCGGCTCGTCGCAAGTCTTTCTTCATCTCCTTGAAGTACGTGTCAAGGGACTTGGATCCTTGTATGGTGTTCTCCAATTGGCGTTGAAGGTTTTCCGTGTAGGTGGAAGGCACAAACTCTCGCCGCATAGCTTTCTTCATCTTGGGCCAACTCATGTCTTGGTTCTTCAAAGGTGTATGAAGCCACCATGTCGACGCGTAGTCGTGGAAGTTACTTGTGGCGCACTTCACTTGGTCTTCGGAAGGGACTTGATGTAGCTTCAGGTAGTCGTCCATCTTGCGCTCCCACTCGAGATACTCCTCGGGGTCTTGAGTCCCATAGAAAGGAAGTTCGTGGTCGGTTTCGAGGTCGTAGTAGCTCGTGGAAGTCATGGACTTGAGCTTGGGGAGCTTCTCTTGAGGTGCTTGTTGGCGTAGATGCCGCATGTCCAAAGGCGAAGATGCCTTCAAGTCGCTTGGCGAAGATGCCAAGGTAGATGGTGAAATCGTAGAGCGGTGGTTGGTGTTGAGCTCTTGACCTTCACGTTCTCGTCGGTGGTGGTGTCGATGCCGATGTGACCTTGAACATTTTCTCGAAGATGAGGAATATCTCTTGTAAGACTTGATGAGGGCTTTGATCTCCTCCATTCGAGCATCCATCTTGGCGTCGATGAAGTTTTTCGTGGCATCGAACTCGTCGTTGTTGGTGTAGACCGAAGTAGATGTGCTTTGCCTATCCATCACAAGACTCAAGTAGATGTGAGTAGGAAATGAGATAAACAATACCAAGCTACCTTTTCCCAAAGTTGAGGATGTATCCCGTTTCACTCAATGTGAAATGAAAGAATAGTGGAATTGGTACCGGACTTGCTCACTCACACCTACAATGTAAAGCTTATGGAGTGGCTTGGTTAGGACAAGTGGCACAAAAATTTGATGCAATTGTTAGCAAGAGTAAATAATGTTGAAAGAGATTCACAAATTTGCAAGTGAAACAGGTAGACCAATAGCAATGAATGGCACACGGAAACGCACACACGGATCGATAAATGGGGTCGTGCAACCAAGGAATGAGCACAAAATGTGGAATCCACGAAAAACGTTTGTGTTGCACAACTCAAGAGAGACGCTAGCACGATTGCTCAATAGGCGGACACAACACTTGTGCACAACCCTATAAGATGCAAAATGTATCAACTTTCTATCCCAAGTATGCTATTATGTATGATGTTCCGGTGTTTCGCACACGATGATCCAAGATGATCAATATGGTAGTATGATATGCAACGTGGCGATGCTATGGCTATTGCTTACAAGCTCTTTGTTTCTCTTTGCTTAAAATCTTATTCTTTTTTATATGGGCACTTATGCGAAATGCACAAACCAAGATAGCAATTGCGTATATGCGGGAACAATCTTGTGATACAAGAGATGATATGATGATACCAAGATGATATGGTCTGTATGCAATGGAAGGTATGGATCAATGATCACTAAGTGCACAAGTAATGTTGCCGGCAATACTCAATGGCTAGTCTCGATAGGCAAGTGACGCAAAATGGCTCGGGGGTTATCAATACTATGGCAAGAATGAATGTACAATGATGGGATACCACGATACCAAGGTGATATAGAGGTTACCGTTCTTGCTTACGGTTAGGGTGTCAAAATGGTGAAGGTGGCCGATGTCGAATCCTTGGTGAAGTTGAGCGGCAGTGTTGTCGAGGTCGAACCGTTCCTAGATAGCCGAAACTATTGGGGAACATAGTAGTAAATCAAAAAAAATTCTACGCATCACCAAGATCAATCTATGGAGAGACTAGCAACGAGAGAGAGGGGAGTGCATCTTCATACCCTTGAAGCTCGCGATGCGGAAGCGTTGCAAGAACGCGGTTGGAGGAGTCGTACATGCAGTGATTCAGATCGCGGTCGATTCCGATCTAAGCGCCGAACAACGGCGCCTCCGCGTTCAACACACGTGCAGCCCGGTGACGTCTCCCACGCCTTGATCCAGCAAGGAGGAGGGAGAGGTTGGGGAAGACAACTTTGATAGCACGACGGCGTGGTGGTGGAGCTTGCAGTTCTCCGGCAGGGCTTCGCCAAGCTCAACGGAGGAGGAGGGGGTGTTGGAGAGGGGGAGGGCTGCGCCTTGGATGAGGTGCTGCTGCCCTCCCTCCTCCCCTCTATTTATAGGGCCAAGGGGGAAGGGGGCCGGCCCGTCTAGATGAGACCTAGAGGGGGGGGGGGCGGCGGCCAAGGGGAGGGGGCTTGCCCCCCAAGCCAAGGGGGGCGCCCCCTTTAGGGTTTCCCCCAAACCCTAGGCGCATGGGCCCTAGGGGGGGGGATGGCGCCCAGCCCACTTAGGGGCTGGTTCCCTTCCACATACAGCCCATAGGGCCCTCCGGGGCAGGTGGACCCTCCCGGTGGACCCCGGAACCCCTTCGGTGGTCCCGGTACAATACCGGCAAACCCCCGAATACTTCCGGTGACCGTATGATGACTTCCCATATATAAATCTTCACCTCCGGACCATTTCGGAACTCCTCGTGATGTCCGGGATCTCATCCGGGACTCCGAACAACATTCGGTAACCACATACTATTTCCCATAACAACTCTAGCATCACCGAACCTTAAGTGTGTAGACCCTACGGGTTCGGGAACCATGCAGTCATGACCGAGACATCTCTCCGGCCAATAACCAATAGCGGGATCTGGATACCTATGTTGGCTCCCACATGTTCCACGATGATCTCACCGGATGAACCACGATGTCGAGGATTCAATCAATCCCGTATACAATTCCCTTTGTCCATCGGTATGTTACTTGCCCGAGATTCGATCGTCGGTATCCCCATACCTCGTTCAATCTCGTTACTGGCAAGTCTCTTTACTCGTTCCGTAACGCATGATCCCGTGGCTAACTCTTTAGTCACATTGAGCTCATTATGCTGATGCATTACCGAGTGGGCCCAGAGATACCTCTCCGTCATACGGAGTGACAAAATCCCAGTCTCGATTCGTGCCAACCCAACAGACACTTTCGGAGATACCTGTAGTGCACCTTTATGGTCACCCAGTTACGTTGTGACATTTGATACACCCAAAGCATTCCTACGGTATCCGGGAGTTGCACAATCTCATGGTCTAAGGAAATGATACTTGACATTAGAAAAGCTCTAGCAAACGAACTACACGATCTTGTGCTATGCTTAGGATTGGGTCTTGTCCATCACATCATTCTCCTAATGATGTGATCCCGTTATCAACGACATCTAATGTCCATGGTCAGGAAACCATAACCATCTATTGATCAACGAGCTAGTCAACTAGAGGCTTACTAGGGACATGCTGTGATCTATGTATTCACACATGTATTACGATTTCCGGATAACACAATTATAGCATGAACAATAGACAATTATCACGAACAAGGAAATATAATAATAACCACTTTATTATTACCTCTAGGGAATATTTCCAACAGTCTCCCACTTGCACTAGAGTCAATAATCTAGTTACATTGTGATGAATCGAACACCCATAGAGTTCTGGTGTTGATCATGTTTTGCTCGTGGAAGAGGTTTAGTCAACGGATCTGCGACATTCAGATCCGTATGCACTTTACAAATACCTATGTCTCCTTCTTGAACATGTTCACGAATGGAGTTGAAGCGACGCTTGATATGCCTGGTCTTCTTGTGAAACCTGGGCTCCTTGGCAAGGGCAATAGCTCCAGTGTTGTCACAGAAGAGAGTCATTGGGCCCGACGCATTGGGAATAACTCCTAGGTCGGTGATGAACTCCTTCATCCAGACTGCTTCCTGTGCTGCCTCCGAGGCTGCTATGTACTCCGCTTCACATGTAGATCCCGCCACGACGCTTTGCTTGCAACTGCACCAGCTGACTGCCCCACCATTCAAAATATACACGTATCCGGTTTGTGACTTGGAGTCATCCAGATCTGTGTCGAAGCTAGCATCGACGTAACCCTTTACGACGAGCTCTTCGTCACCTCCATAAACGAGAAACATATCCTTAGTCCTTTTCAGGTACTTCAGGATGTTCTTGACCGCTGTCCAGTGTTCCATGCCGGGATTACTTTGGTACCTCCCTACCAAACTTACGGCGAGGTTCACATCAGGTCTGGTACACAGCATGGCATACATAATAGACCCTATGGATGAGGCATAGGGGATGACACTCATCTTTTCTCTATCTTCTGCCGAGGTCGGGCATTGAGCCGTGCTCAATCTCACACCTTGCAATACAGGCAAGAACCCCTTCTTGGACTGATCCATATTGAACTTCTTCAATATCTTGTCAAGGTATGTGCTTTGCGAAAGACCAATGAGGCGCCTCGATCTATCTCTATAGATCTTGATGCCTAATATGTAAGCAGCTTCTCCAAGGTCCTTCATTGAAAAACACTTATTCAAGTAGGCCTTTATGCTTTCCAAGAATTCTATATCATTTCCCATTAATAGTATGTCATCCTCATATAATATGAGAAATGCTACAGAGTTCTCACTCACTTTCTTGTAAACACAGGCTTCTCCATAAGTCTGTGTAAACCCAAACGCTTTGATCATCTCATCAAAGCGAATGTTCCAACTCCGAGATGCTTGCACCAGCCCATAGATTGAGCGCTGGAGCTTGCATACCTTGTCAGCATTATTAGGATCGACAAAACCTTCCGGCTGCATCATATACAATTCTTCCTTAAGGAAACCATTAAGGAATGCCGTTTTGACGTCCATTTGCCATATCTCATAATCATAGAATGCGGCAATTGCTAACATGATTCGGGCGGACTTCAGCTTCGCTACGGGTGAGAAGGTCTCATCGTAGTCAACCCCTTGAACTTGTCGATAACCCTTAGTGACAAGTCGAGCCTTATAGATGGTCACATTACCATCCGCGTCTGTCTTCTTCTTAAAGATCCATTTGTTCTCTATGGCTTGCCGATCATCGGGCAAGTCTGTCAAAGTCCATACTTCGTTTTCATACATGGATCCTATCTCGGATTTCATGGCTTCAAGCCATTTGTTGGAATCCGGGCCTGCCATCGCTTCTTCATAGTTCGAAGGTTCACTGTTGTCCAACAACATGATTTCCAGGACAGGGTTGCCATACCACTCTAGTGCGGAACGTGTCCTCGTGGACCTATGAAGTTCAGTAGCAACTTGATCCGAAGTTTCATGATCATCATCATTAACTTCCTCTCTAGTCGGTGCAGGCACCACAGAAACATCTTCCTGAGCTGCGCTACTCTCCGGTTCAAGAGGGGGTACCTCATCAAGTTCTACTTTCGTCCCACTTACTTCTTTTGAGAGAAACTCTTTCTCCAGAAAGTATCCATTCTTGGCAACAAAGATCTTGCCTTCGGATCTAAGGTAGAAGGTATACCCAATAGTTTCCTTAGGGTATCCTATGAAGACGCATTTTTCCGATTTGGGTTCGAGCTTTTCAGGTTGAAGTTTCTTGACATAAGCATCGCATCCCCAAACTTTCAAAAACGACAGCTTAGGTTTCTTCCCAAACCATAATTCATACGATGTCGTCTCAACGGATTTCGATGGAGCCCTATTTAAAGTGAATGCGGCAGTCTCTAAAGCATAACCCCAAAATGATAGCGGTAGATCGGTAAGAGACATCATAGATCGCACCATATCTAATAGAGTGCGATTACGACGTTCGGACACACCATTACGCTGAGGTGTTCCAGGCGGCGTGAGTTGTGAAACAATTCCACATTTCCTTAAGTGCGTGCCAAATTCGTGACTCAAATATTCCCCTCCACGATCTGATCGTAAGAACTTTATTTTCCCGTCACGTTGATTCTCAACCTCACTCTGAAATTCCTTGAACTTTTCAAAGGTCTCAGACTTGTGTTTCATTAAGTAGACATACCCATATCTACTTAAGTCATCAGTGAGGGTGAGAACATAACGATAACCACCGCGAGCCTCAACGCTCATTGGACCGCACACATCAGTATGTATGATTTCCAATAAGTTGGTTGTTCGCTCCATTGTTCCGGAGAACGGAGTCTTGGTCATTTTGCCCATGAGGCATGGTTCGCACGTGTCAAATGATTCATAATCAAGAGACTCCAAAAGTCCATCTGCATGGAGTTTCTTCATGCGTTTGACACCAATGTGACCAAGGCGGCAGTGCCACAAGTATGTGGGACTATCATTATCATCCTTACATCTTTTGGCATTCACACTATGAATATGTGTAACATCTCGTTCGAGATTCAATAAAAATAAACCATTGACCAGTGGGGCATGACCATAAAACACATCTCTCATATAAATAGAACAACCATTATTCTCGGATTTAAATGAGTAGCCATCTCGCATCAAACGAGATCCTGATACAATGTTCATGCTCAAAGCTGGTACTAAATAACAATTATTGAGGTTTAAAACTAATCCCGTAGGCAGATGTAGAGGTAGCGTGCCGACGGCGATCACATCGACCTTGGAACCATTCCCGACGCGCATCGTCACCTCGTCCTTCGCCAATCTCCGCTTATTCCGCAACTCCTGTTTTGAGTTACAAATATGAGCAACCGCACCGGTATCAAATACCCAGGAGCTACTACGAGCGCTGGTAAGGTACACATCAATAACATGTATATCACATATACCTTTGGTATTGCCGGCCTTCTTATCCGCTAAGTACTTGGGGCAGTTCCGCTTCCAGTGACAGTTTCCCTTGCAATAAAAGCATTCAGTCTCAGGCTTGGGTCCATTCTTTGGCTTCTTCCCGGCAGCTTGCTTACCGGCCGCGGCAACTCCCTTGCCGTCCTTCTTGAAGTTCTTTTTACCCTTGCCTTTCTTGAACTTAGTGGTTTTATTCACCATCAACACTTGATGTTCCTTTTTGATCTCCACCTCCGCTGATTTCAGCATTTAATATACCTCAGGTATGGTTTTTTCCATCCCCTGCATATTGAAGTTCATCACAAAGCTCTTGTAGCTAGGTGGAAGCGACTGAAGGATTCTGTCAACGACCGCGTCATCCGGGAGATTAACTCCCAGCTGAGACAAGCGGTTGTGCAACCCAGACATTTTGAGTATGTGCTCGCTGACAGAACTATTCTCCTCCATCTTACAACTGTAGAACTTGTCGGAGACTTCATATCTCTCGACTCGGGCATGAGCTTGGAAAACCATTTTCAGCTCTTGGAACATCTCATATGCTCCGTGTTGCTCAAAACGCTTTTGGAGCCCCGGTTCTAAGCTGTAAAGCATGCCGCACTGAACCAGGGAGTAATCATCACTACGCGACTGCCAGGCGTTCATAACGTCTTGAGTTGCTGGGAAAACAGGTGCGTCACCTAGCGATGCTTCAAGGACATATGCTTTCTTGGCAGCTATGAGGATGATCCTCAAGTTACGGACCCAGTCCGTGTAGTTGCTACCATCGTCTTTCAGCTTGGTTTTCTCTAGGAACGCGTTGAAGTTGAGGGAAACATTAGCGTGGGCCATTTGATCTACAAGACATATTGTAAAGATTTTAGACTAAGTTCATGATAATTAAGTTCATCTAATCAAATTATTCAATGAACTCCCACTCAGATAGACATCCCTCTAGTCATCTAAGTGATACATGATCCGAATCGACTAGGCCGTGTCCGATCATCACGTGAGACGGACTAGTCATCAACGGTGAACATCTCTATGTTGATCGTATCTTCTATACGACTCATGTTCGACCTTTCGGTCTTCCGTGTTCCGAGGCCATGTCTGTACATGCTAGGCTCGTCAAGTCAACCTAAGTGTTTTGTATGTGTAAATCTGGCTTACACCCGTTGTATTCGAACATTAGAATCTATCACACCCGATCATCACGTGGTGCTTCGAAACAACGAACCTTCGCAACGGTGCACAGTTAGGGGAAACACTTTCTTGAAATTTTAGCGAGGGATCATCTTATTTATGCTACCGTCGTTCTAAGCAAATAAGATGTAAAAAAATGATAAACATCACATGCAATCAAATAGTGACATGATATGGCCAATATCATTTTGCTCCTTTTGATCTCCATCTTCGGGGCGCCATGATCATCATCGTCACCGGCATGACACCATGATCTCCATCATCGTGTCTTCATGAAGTTGTCTCGCCAACTATTACTTCTACTACTATGGCTAACGGTTAGCAATAAAGTAAAGTAATTACATGGCGTTTTCATTGACACACAGGTCATACAATAAATTAAGACAACTCCTATGGCTCCTGCCGGTTGTCATACTCATCGACATGCAAGTCATGATTCCTAGTACAAGAACATGATCAATCTCATACATCACATATATCATTCATCACATCCTTTTGGCCATATCACATCACACGGCATATGCTGCAAGAACAAGTTAGACGTCCTCTAATTGTTGTTGCAAATTTTTTACGTGGCTGCTATAGGTTTCTAGCAAGAACGTTTCTTACCTACGCCAAAACCACAACGTGATATGCCAATTTCTATTTACCCTTCATAAGGACCCCTTTCATCGAATCCGATCCGACTAAAGTGGGAGAGACAGACACCCGCTAGCCACCTTATGCAACTAGTGCATGTCAGTCGGTGGAACCTGTCTCAAGTAAGCGTACGTGTAAGGTCGGTCCGGGCCGCTTCATCCCACGATGCCGCCGAATCAAGATAAGACTAGTAACGGCAAGTAAATTGACAAAATCGACGCCCACAACAACTTGTGTTCTACTCGTGCATAGAAACTACACATAGACCTAGCTCATGATGCCACTGTTGGGGAACGTAGTAGTAAATCAAAAAAAAAATTCTACGCATCACCAAGATTAATCTATGGAGAGACTAGCAACGAGAGAGAGGGGAGTGCATCTTCATACCCTTGAAGATCGCGATGCGGAAGCGTTGCAAGAACGCGGTTGGAGGAGTCGTACACGCAGCGATTCAGATCGCGGTCGATTCCGATCTAAGCGCCGAACAACGGCGCCTCCGCGTTCAACACACGTGTAGCCCGGTGACGTCTCCCGCGCCTTGATCCAGCAAGGAGGAGGGAGAGGTTGGGGAAGACAACTCCGACAGCACGACGGCGTGGTGGTGGAGCTTGCAGTTCTCCGGCAGGCCTTCGCCAAGCTCAACGGAGGAGGAGGGGGTGTTGGAGAGGGGGAGGGCTGCGCCTTGGATGAGGTGCTGCTGCCCTCCCTCCTCCCCTCTATTTATAGGGCCAAGGGGGAAGGGGGCCGGTTCCTCTAGATGAGATCTAGAGGGGGGGGGGGGGGGGGGGGGGGGGAGGACAGGGGCGGCCAAGGGGAGGGGGCTTGCCCCCCAAGCCAAGGGGGGCGCCCCCTTTAGGGTTCCCCCCAAACCCTAGGCGCATGGGCCCTAGGGGGGGATGGCGCCCAGCCCACTTAGGGGCTGGTTCCCTTCCACATACAGCCCATAGGGCCCTCCGGGGCAGGTGGACCCTCCCGGTGGACCCCCGGAACCCCTTCGGTGGTCCCGGTACAATACCGGCAAACCCCCGAATACTTCCGGTGACCGTATGATGACTTCCCATATATAAATCTTCACCTCCGGACCATTTCGGAACTCCTCGTGACGTCCGGGATCTCATCCGGGACTCCGAACAACATTCGGTAACCACATACTATTTCCCATAACAACTCTAGCGTCACCGAACCTTAAGTGTGTAGACCCTACGGGTTCGGGAACCATGCAGTCATGACCGAGACATCTCTCCGGCCAATAACCAACAGCGGGATCTGGATACCCATGTTGGCTCCCACATGTTCCACGATGATCTCATCGGATGAACCACGATGTCGAGGATTCAATCAATCCCGTATACAATTCCCTTTGTCCATCGGTATGTTACTTGCCCGAGATTCGATCGTCGGTATCCCCATACCTCGTTCAATATCGTTACCGGCAAGTCTCTTTACTCGTTCCGTAACACATGATCCCGTGGCTAACTCTTTAGTCACATTGAGCTCATTATGATGATGCATTACCGAGTGGGCCCAGAGATACCTCTCCGTCATACGGAGTGACAAAATCCCAGTCTCGATTCGTGCCAACCCAACAGACACTTTCGGAGATACCTGTAGTGCACCTTGTGGTCACCCAGTTATGTTGTGACGTTTGATACACCCAAAGCATTCCTACGGTATCCGGGAGTTGCACAATCTCATGGTCTAAGGAAATGATACTTGACATTAGAAAAGCTTTAGCAAACGAACTACACGATCTTGTGCTATGCTTAGGATTGGGTCTTGTCCATCACATCATTCTCCTAATGATGTGATCCCGTTATCAACGACATCTAATGTCCATGGTCAGGAAACCATAACCATCTATTGATCAACGAGCTAGTCAACTAGAGGCTTACTAGGGACATGCTGTGATCTATGTATTCACACATGTATTACGATTTCCGGATAACACAATTATAGCATGAACAATAGACAATTATCACGAACAAGGAAATATAATAATAACCACTTTATTATTGCCTCTAGGGCATATTTCCAACAGAAACACCCTAGGAAACGGAAAAACCGCGAGCTCAAAATGTCCAAACGAAAATGTCAAAGGGTGGTAGCGAAATGCGGTGGTGGATTCGAAGTTGGCAATGTGGAAGTGATGGTGGTGGTTGATGAAGAAGCAACCGTCTCTAAGTAGCTGAAACACCTTAGGAGACCCGAGTCACAACTCAAGCAACCACAAATGCTATGGGAATCAAAATGGGTTAGGTTGCAGAAGGCTATGGTGGTAATGCGGATTATATGGTGGAGGGCTTAGGCAAAGATGCCAAAGTTCCAAAAATTTGATGGAGTCAAATGATGTTGGAAGTATTTTTGTGGGATGGGGATGCCAATAGCTTCAAAACGAGCTAAAGAACGTAAAAAAGGACTCCGGATGAATTAGTTATGGCCGAAACAAAATTTCAGCCGGGTCAGTTTCAGGGTTACCCAGACATCCGGGAGTAGGTCCGGATCATTCAGGTTTGTCAACACCGGCTCGGTTTTTCGGGGTGTCTGGACGTCCGGGAGAGGGTCCAGCTGATCCGGGTGGATCCGGATGATCCGGGCAGGTCAAACTGCTCGGAATTTTCTTCTTGGGGATGAATTTTTGGGCGGAAATGAATGATTTTGGGGTCAAAATTGCGAAGATTTCGTGGATGGAAGGTGGGGAAACTTGTGGGGAAGCTAGATCCACTCGAAACACAACAAATCCATGGATCAAAATCAACAAAACATCATCAAACCAACAAATCACAAAAAAAATTGTTGCTATTTTTGGTTGGGGATTTTCAAAATTTAGGACGAAATCAAACAAAACAAGGCTAGAAAGTGGGGGTAGGGACTCCAAATTCGTGATCAACGTGGCTCATGATACCAAGATGATGTAGGGTGGAACCCTAGGGGCCGATCTTTCACAAAATGGAGGGGATCCCGCGAAGAACACGAAGAACACGAGGGGAAACACAAGGGAAATCACGAGAGGAGCACTCAAGAACAAGATCCACAAGGGTACATGAACAACAAAGATAAAGATACAAGGTAGAGTTCATCCCAAATCCAACGGAGATGGGGTCTTGATGATCTAGATAGATCCTTCCCCGACGGGGGTCTTGAATCCCTCGGGATCTTCTCCTAGATGGAGGTCTTGGCCTCCAATGGAGTGGTGTCTCTCTCTCTCAAGAGTAGAGGTAGGAGCAAAGCTCAACTAGAAATGAGCTATCATATTTGCTAACCCTAAAAATGAGGAGGGGGGTCTATTTATAGTCTAAGGGGCGAAAGGGTAAGTTAGGTAGGCGAATGGGTACATGGGCCTTGGCCCGGAGACATGCGTGCAAGCAAGGCCGGATGATCCGGATGGGGGTCCAGATGATCCGGGCGTCGGGGATCCGGATGATCCGGGCGGGGGTCCGGATGATCCGGCTTCATCTAGGTCCGTGTTGTTCTCGTCGGTCGTCGTAGCCGGACGATCCGGGAGAGGGTTCGGATGATCCAGCTGAGCCCGGATGTCCGGGAGGAGGTCTGGACGTCCGGCCTGGCTCCAGCAGCTACTCTGTCTGCTTCTCCTTTCTTTCGTCTTCTCTTCCATGCTTCCCTCTTAGATGGTGTAGACATACACGTGCGCTTCCACTCCTCCTCGTCAATGGTGAAGCTCCGGTAATAGCTATGCATGCACACGAGAGGAGTGTCAAGTAGTATACCATCCTCGAAGGGGTCAAGTGAACACGTGTAAAGAAGATGATTCACCTTTATGTATGTGAAGTAGATGTTGCACGTGTCACTTGCCAAATGGACTCTTGACATGGTGATGTCCGTAGGATGCTCCGCATCAAGTAGGCTCCGTCGGGGTAGTAGTAGTCGTCGGCGGGATCAGCTGGCTCCTGGGCTCCATCATCTGATCGCAATATCCGGAAAGTAGAAAGAAGGGGGAAAAGGGGGAGCAAAGCAACCGTGAGTGCTCATTTGAAGTACTCACAAGTATCAGATCTATACTAAGTATGCATTGGTATCAAAGGAGGGGGTTGTATCTTTGGACTAGACTGCAGAAATGCCAGAATAGAGGGAAGGCCTAGCCTATCGAAGACTAGCATCTTCAAGCATCTTGCAGCATCAGAAGAGGTAAGAGTAACATATTATATTAGTATTACGTATGTTGTAACATCGCCCAGAGATCACTTCCTCGACTCCCTACGAGAAAGCAATCCCGGAGCCATCATATCCATTTCATGCCTCAGCATCCATTTCTAGTTATATCGATCGGGATACAACTCCGAGCGTCCGTTACCGTGGACACGACTATTCGAATAGATAATACTTCCCTGGAGGGGTGCACAAACTTACCCAACACGCTTGATCAACTCCGACTGGACACATCATCAGGTCATGACCAACCTCGGCCGATCAACACACCGCAGTCCTACCTATGCTCAAGAGAGAGGCCAACACACCGGTCTACATCCTAAGCGCGCGGGGTCTTGGGCCCATCTCCCTTTGCACTCCTGCACGTTGCGTACGCGGCCGGTGAGCAGACCTAGCCCCCTTATACAAGCGCAAGCGTTCCAGTCCAACCCGGCGCGCGCCACTCAGTCGCTGACGTCTGAAGAGCTTCGGCTGATACATACGATGTAGAGTGCCCATACTTATTCCCGCGTGGTGGTTAGTGCGAAAAGGCCAGAGGCCTACTTGGATCACATATCCAAACCGTTAGTGTCTTGGTAGTGCGCGGTAACGAGTAGAGACTCACGATCATGTGACCCCATCGCCCCGTCTCCTGGACTTACGGCAAGGGCTAAGAATGCCCGGCCGTGCCACGTAATTATCTCGCGGGTACCATCCAGGTCAACCCGACTACACATCAACTCGCGGGTACACTCACGGTCAACCCGACTTCACATTTCTCTCGCGGGTACCCCTCGGGGCCGACCCGACTTCAGTCATGGTTCTGGCGTAAAGTCAAAGTATCCGTGTGGTTATAATCATCAAGAGGGAAATCCGATGAATCACCCTCGATGGATTTCTACTCGATTGTCCATAACATCAAGGGGGAATCTGAGGAATCACCCTTGAAGGATCCCTACTCGATGTAACCGTCAAGGTGGACTTGGAGGAATCACCCTCGATGGTCCACACTTGAGGGGTTGCATGACAGAGTCGTTATCGGGAGTGATGAAGGAGGAATCACCCTCGATGACCACGACTGATTAACTACACTACAAAGATCTCATCAGAAGTGTTATACGAGGTATCACCCTCGACACTGGATAGTAGCTCTGCAGAGTCGTAAAACTCAGAGGGTGTGATGTGATGTGTCGGGCTCAGGACGTCGATCACGTTGATCGAATCATCGGTCATCAAGCAGGGGCAACTGGGACAAGATGAGGGGTCACTGATGGATCACTAACCAACCTATACTAAGCATATAGGATATCAGGTAAGGTACAATAGCAGGTTACAAAAGCAGGCTATGCATCAGAATAGGAGCAATCAAATACAGTAGCAAAATCTAATGCAAGCATGAGAGAGAAGGACCTGGACGATATAGGAATGATCAAAGGGGGTTTGCTTGCCTGATTGCTCTGCAGACGAAAGGAATCTTCGAAAGCGTAGCCGTAGTCGAACACCGAAGCATCAACGATCTCGGGGTTTACCGGAGAGGAAGGAGGGGGAAGAAATAATAAATAATATGCATACAAGGCAACAGAAAGCATGACATGACCGTAAGTTATGCTGATGTTTTCCCGGCATTTGGCATTTTTCGGACAGATGAAAAGAAGGGGACGGTTCCATGTTCAGCATGCTAGGGACATGTGACAGACGAACGGATTGCATATTCGGATTCGTTATATTTTTCTGATCATTATATATATATAAATTATTTTAATCCGAATTAATGAATTTTACGAACTTTTGAAGTTTAAATAATATTGTGAAATTACTGTATTTTTATTAAATGCCCGAATTACTTTTTGTACACAGGAGGGAGCTAGCCCATTAGTATGACAGTGGGGCCAGGGGGTTCCAGTCAAACAATTGACCAATCAACCTTTGACTGGTCAACAGGGTCAATGGGTCCCATATGTCAGTGACAGTTGGTTATTTAGACTAATTAAATAGGTTAATTAGTTAAAGGGAGCCACTAGTCAGTGTCTAGATATTAAACTAATTTTATTTATTAGTTTATTAAAAGCTAATCAAATTAATGGGGGGAGGATTAACCCCTAACTACAACGGGCCGGCCCCAGGCAGCAGAGAGCCAGCCGGCCTGGGGCGTGCACGCACGCTCGACCAGGAGTGGCCAAGGGTGCGGCCGGCGGTGGCCTAGGCATGGCCGGAGCGGCACGTCGTGGTGGCAGGCAGCGGTAGCGGGGGCTGGCAGCAGTGGCAGCAGGAGCAGGAGGCGGCGGCGGCGGTAGTCAGCAACAGCAGCAGGCGAGGGGGAAAGCACGACGCAAGCGAGCGAGGCCGGCGAGGCCAGGCGAGCGGAACAGCAAGCGGCGGCGGGCGTCCGCAGCGACGGGAGCAGCGGGCGCAGCTGCGGCGCGGGGCGCGGTCGGCAGGGGGCGAGCCGTGCGCGGGTGAGGTCACGAGTGGGAGGGCGCGGGGAGCGCGACCTCCGGCCATGGCCAGCTTCGGCCACGGCGGAGCGGCAGTGGTCTGCAGCGGTGCCGCCGTCGAGGTTCGCGGCGGCCGGAGCACGAAAGCAACGGAGTAGCAGCTGAGGGGCTCCAGTACCATGATGAGTAGCAGCAAGGGTGGAGGGGAGCTCGGCGGTTGCGAGGGGAGACGAACATGGCGACGACGAGCTTCGGTCACGGTGGGGGAGCCAACTAGAGCACGAGATTGACAGGGGCGAGGGAGGGGAATTGCTCAGGGGCTGGCAGCGATTCCGATGAGCCGCTCGGTGCAGCCGGGGATGGTCGAGGGCGAGCAAATTGACGGCAATAAGGGCGGTGGCCGTGGTTGAGGAAGAAGACGCGGGTAACGTCGATGCAGTGCCTACGCCCCGATCTGCTGGTGTAGTCGACGAAGGTGACGACAGCGCGTCTCCTGGACAACCCCGCGCGGCTCGGGGTGGACGTCGACCGCGGGAACGATGGTGACAAGGCGGTGGCTGCGCTCGGGATCGAGCAAAAACGAGCGGAGGGGGACGGGGAGGAAGAAAGAAGGGGGCTAGGGTTCGAGGGAGGCCGCGGGGTGGCCTTATCCGCCGCGAGGGATCACCGGATGGCCGACGCGTGCCCATCCGCGACGTGGACGGCCAGCGCGCGCCATGGCCTCCCCTCTGGCAAGAGGTTGATGAAAGGCCGACCAGCCTGGGCCAGGCTGCACTGTAGCATGCTTAGGCCCATTGGCACAGTAGCATTAGCCCTCTCCTTTTATTCATTTCTGCTTTACTTTATTTCTCTTGTTTTGTACTTATTTTTAATAGCAAAAAGGTTATGAAAAATATGGGACTTATCCCAATAATTCCATTGCAAAACTTGGCACTGCCACAAAGTGTTTGGGAGATATTTTTTTTGCATTTTTCATAAATTAAAATTTACTTAAAAAGGCTGATTTGGCAGTGAAATAAATGCTAGGGCTCATTTTAGCAAACAAGTGATGTTGTTTTTCTTAACCAATATTTGTTTTGAAATATCTGCTAAATGATGAACTATTTTCCCACCATGTTTGTGAAATTAAATTTTTACTTTAAATTTGAATTTTGAATTTGACTTTGATTTTTACCAAGGGGCAAATTTACATAGTAAGCAGGGTGACTTGGCATCATTAGTGTGGATTTACTGTAGCATGATTCTCGGGGTGTTATAGGTTTCCCCCCGACCCTAGGCGCATGGGCCTTGGGGGAGGGCTGTTGCGCCTGGCCCAACCAGGCCAGGGTGCACCCCCTACAGCCCATGTGCCCCCCGGGGCAGGTGGACCCCCGGAACCCTTTCGGGGCTCCTAACACATTGCCGGCAAAACCCAAAACTTTTCCGGTGACCAAAATATTTCTTCCCATATATGAATCCTTACCTCCAGACTATGCCGGAGCTCCTCGTGATATCTAGGATCCCATCCGGGACTTCGAACAACCTTCAGACTTTCCACTGTTAATATCTCAATGTTATCCTAGTGCTACCGAACGTTAAGCGTGCGACCCTGCGGGTTTGGGAACATGTAGACATGACCGAGGCACCTCTCCCGTCAATAACCAATAGCGGGACCTGGATGTCCATATTGGTTCCTACATATTCCATGAAGATCTTTATCGGTTGAACCCCGATGTCAAGGATTCGGTTAATCCCGTATGCAATTCCGTTTGTCCAGTGATATGTTACTTGCCCGAGATTCGATTGTCGGTATCTCCATACCTAGTTCAATCTCGTTACCGGCAAGTCTCTTTACTCATTCCGTAATACAAGATCTCGTGACTAAACACATTAGTCACATGAAGCTTCTTGTGATGTTGTATTATCGAGAGGGACCAGAGACATCTCTCTGTCACACGGAGTGACAAATCCCAGTCTCAATCCATGCAAACTAATAAATACCTTCAGAGATACATGTAGAGCACCTTTCACTACAAAAAAAATACACTTCCGTGATGATACGTGTTTGTCAGAGTAGGTCACGTTTTCTGTCATGCATGTACATCCATGACAATTTTATGACAGAATCAAGAGAGTCATACCTGTGCTGTCATAGAAGTGTTCCATGACAATACCAAAATTATCATCATGGAAGTGTCCACTTCCATGACGATAAATGTCGCGTCTTGGAAGTGCTTTCGTCAAGGGTAACCGACACGTGGCATCCATCGTAACGGGTCGCCATTAAGCTATCGGGTTCCGGTTTGGATCCGATAACCCGTTAACAGCCGGGACCAATGGGGATTTTCCACGTGTAAAATTCTCAATGACCAGAGAAACCACGTGTCGGCTCGCCGTTGGGACAGACGTCATCCACTCATTGGATAGGAGGCGCCTATGATACGTCGACACGTGGCACGACCCAACAGAGGCCCATTTCGGTGAAAAGGCCGGCCCATTTGACTTGGTCAAAAGGTAGCGGGCCGGCCCACGAAAAGCCTGTTAACGGCCTATTCGCATATAGCCCATTTACAGCCCGCTAACTCACGTCCCGTTATACCTATCCGAATTAGGCCCAGTAGCGTCATCTGGGCCGTCCAATATGATTCCAGCCCGTTGTAACTTCCGGCCCATGTATGGCCCATGACGTCTTTCAGCCCATACGAGGCCCTTTGTAACTCTGGGCCCATTAAAGGCCCGAGGAGAAACTGGCCCATAATGAACAGTGTATCCCTTTATACCCATGAACGGCCCATTATTCCGTTGGCCGTTTCCAGCCCGTGTTAACTTCCAGCCTTCTAAGGGCCCATTTATTCTTGGGCTCATTTCCAGAATTCGGTTACTTACGGTCCGTTACTGGCTTGTTCCGCTTGTGGGCCAAATTCAGCCCGTGGTTACAGTCGGCCCGTTTGTGGCCGGTTAACCCGTTGGGCTGTTTTCATAGCGTCATCAAATACGGCCTATTAACGGCCCATTATGATCGGGCCATAAATAGATGATTTCCACTCTAGCCCGTTTACGGCCCATTTTGCGGACCGTTATTGGTCCACGAATAGTACGACCCATGTTTGGCCAAACGATTATACGACCAGTACAAGGCCCATTGATTATACGGCCCGTAGAAGGCCCATGGATCCTACGGTCCGTAGAAAGCCCATGGATCCTACGGCCCGTAGGAGGCCCATGGTCACTATAGTAGGTAGCAGGGCCATGGTTACAACGGTCCGTATGTTGCCATGGTTATTGTGGCCTAGTTATAAAAATAGGTTATTGTGGCCACTAGAAAAACACGAAAAAAGAACTGCAGTGACTACAAGCAAACAACTAAACAAGACAATAAGGAAATAAATAAGCAAGCAACTAACACTAGGGTATTACGGCTATTACACATATTACATCCTCTGGGCATCAAAGTTCGCCACCAGTGCAAATATAGGGAACAAAGCAGCATATTACATACACTGGTCGTCTAAATTGGCCACCAGTGCAAATAAACGCGGCAGCAAAACAAGTCCATAACTGAAACAACTTCAGAAGAGCTCAAGAAACGTTATCTTGGGTATCCACCATGCTGGCAATAAGCTTAGCAAGCTTATTAGCTTTCTCCTGTTTAGCGCTAAAATCCTCCAACACTTGCTGTTGCACCAGAAAGTATGCATCTGAATTCTCCAGGGACTTCCGCAGTCCTTCGGTTTCTTGTCGCAGCAGAGCTGATCGATGTCTTTCAGCTTGTAGTTGAGACTCAAGAAACCGAACTGATTCAGACAGTGAGTTCGAATAGCTTGTGCCAGCGGTAGTGGCCAGTAACTCGAACACTACACCAAGACAGGACTTTGGGGTTGTCTCACTGTCTTCAAGATAGTTTTCCTTAGCTGTTTTATCAGCTTTGTTGGAGACCAACAAGGATGTCTCACTATCCTGAACCTTATCTTCATTATTCCTTTGCCATGGCTTAATAAGGTACTCTTCCCCAATATTCTGTCAGCATTCTAAAAGAAGAAACAAGCAGACACATAACAGGTTTAGTTCAAATCATATCAGTTCAAGACAAAGCAGCATTGAAATAATACAAAGCGTGGGAAACTACACGGCAGAACAAGATTTCAGATGGGTACCACGGGTCTACATGTACAACAACACTATTGGCTCTGTTGTGATGCTAGTAATGAGCATGATATGAGAAGTCAACTGTATACACAATTGAAATTGAAATCAACAGAGCTATTTATAAGAGCAAACCTGTTAAACAAACATGCTTAAACATACCTGTTGTGCCATTGGAGTTTCGATTGGATCCTTCAATTTAAAAGTAAGTTTGTATGAGTAAATACAGTGATACAAGAGCAAAGCAGTATGCACAATAGCAATGGAATCTTAAATGAGAACAATTGTTCTTCAGGTTTCAGCACTTGTTAAACACGAACAGAGTACAGTAAGATGCAGGCATATAGTACTTAAAAATAAAAAATGAGCTCATAGACCTTACCATATTCTTGGTTCGGGACTAGTACAGAACAAGGCGTTCCTAGTCATTGTCCCGTAAATGTGTCTCAGGAGAATGTAAGAGAATTTGATGAGTTTCTTTGCCAGTGAAGTACGTTTTCTTCAGGTAATTCCGATACTGCCACCAAGCATTCTTGAAGATAGAAGAGGTATTAGCACAGGTTACCTCATCCTGAGTTTTCAAATCGGTCCTTCTCTATAGAGAAAAATGGGAACATTTGCTGTATTATAACCATCATGGAGGTAGAATGTATGGGACAAAGTAAAGTAATTGCCATGAACAACATTACTTACACATAACTCCTGGACGAACACCTGCAACTGGCATTTTCCTTCATCTTCAGTATAATATTTCCATGATGGGAAGATACGCACATAGGATTTAACAACATAAAATGGGATAGATGCTAAACTACGAATGGCTGGTTGTGCTTCCTCCACAGGAATAGGTGTACTAACTGGTGGAGTTGGGGTTCGCCGTGGTAGTACTGGCGCTTTGGGCACTGGAGCTGCCTTACTAACTGCTCTTGTTTGGGAGCTCTGTGGTGGAGATGGTGCTGTCTCAACAGGAACTGGGTTACTATCTGCTGGGGTTGGCGTTAGATTGGGTGAAGCTGGTTCTCTGCCCATCGCAGTAGGGGTACAATCTGCGAGAGTCTGGGTTATGTGTGGTAGGGCTGGTTCTCGTGCATGTACAACCGGGGGGCTATATCCACCAAGAGGTAGCACTGTTTTATTTAAAGACCGTGTTTTTACTCCACTAGATACTGCCATCACCCGCTCCAATTCAAATGGCTGATAAACAGGAAACATAGTTGAATGTACATACCTTGTATGAGAGACAGATGCAATAGATAGTGTGGAAAAAAGAGGGCATGAAATAGTTCACATGTATATTGTTCAACTAAAAAGGATAGCATGACATAATTTCACATATATGATGTCTATCTAAACTGGATAGCATAGCATGACATAATTCAAAGATATGATGACTAACTAAACATGATGGCATGAGATAATTATATGATGTCTTTAGTAAACAGGTTCGCATGACATAATTCACATACATGTTATCTAAGTAATCAGGATCGCATGATTTAATTCACATATGTTATTTATATACTAAGTAGAGGGCATTCACATATATGATGTATGAACTAAGAACATGGTGTTGAATATTGTGTATATGATGTCTAAACTATGCAATGCAAGACACCATATGCATGATATGAGCAGTATAACCGTGCCAAGTTAGAGCATACACCTCGGTGGGGGAATATGACTGGTCATCTATCTCTGAATCCATCTCTGAGGAGCTATCGAGACCCAGCAAGAGATCTGCTTTGATAGGTAGATCTGTCTGCTCTGAAGACCTTGTTTTCACTCCAGATTTTTCCATCACCCACTCAAATGGCTGATTCACAGGAAGAGTAGTTGAATGTACAAACATTGTCGACAAATGGAAATGTAATGAAGAAAAGGATTGGCAAGATATCATTCAAATATATGATGACTGGTTAAACAGGATGGCATTGCATATTTCATATATATATATATATATATATATATATATATATATAATATATATATATATATATATATATATATATATATATATATATATATATATTAAGGCTGGCTAAAAGAGATGAGATTGCATAATTCTCATATATGATATAGAAACTAAACAGGTGGCATTACAGAACATGTCTAAACTAAGCAGATGACATATATGATGTCGAAAGTAGGCACTGCAAGGCAACATATGCATGATATGACCAACATCATCATGCCAAGTTAGAGCAAACACCTCGGGGGGTAAATAGGAGTGGTCAGTTGCGTCTGAATCCGCCTCAGAACAGATATCTTCCTCTGGATTACAATCTGGAGGGGGGCGGGGAGGGTTTGCCATTGAACCCACCATGGAGCGATGTCTGCATGACATTGTATTGACGCGCAAAACTCTTCTCTTTTTCTCTACATGTTCAACATGACTGTGTACAATATCTGACATGCATACGAAAAAATATAGTGAGATTATGTAAGGAGAGCATGCAGAAATCTAGAGTGATGGTAACAACTAGTAGATGGATCCAAAAAAAATGATAGCAGGCTGATGATAGCTTTAATTTAATAAAAAGACAGATGATGATTGGTTTACTATTTGTTTTCCACCCAAGATGAACAACATAGGCATACCCTAGGTGAACCAGATAATAGACAGAGATACTATTCATTACTGCCTCGATATGTGCCCCACAAGTAATTTTAAAACTCAAGTTTGAACATTAATTTGGACCTGACTTAGAGTCTAAGAGGTGAACAGGACGATAAATTAGCCGGTAATATTAAGCAATGCATTACATAAGCAGAAACGAAAGAGTGCGACCTCTCTTATGGACCCGTGTACTCCTCAGGTTCATCTGCTGAGTCGATGATGGTGATGCAGTTGTGGTGGGTGCCGGCGGCAGGGAAGGAGATCTGAGGCGGCGAAAGATGGTCAGGAGTCATGATGTCTAGTATGGTGGATGCTTCTGTCGATGGAGTAGCTCAGGTGAGGTGGATTACGTCGCGGCAGGAGCAGGGCAAACCACACAAAGTTTTCTTCGACACCTATCTGTAATTGAAGTAATTCTGTAAGGGCTCCTTTGGCTTGCAGGATTATAAAAACGCGAGGATAGGGAAAACACCAGAATAGGATAAGAATGCACGTGGGAAACAGAGCATTTCTAAACACATGAGTTCTATCAACTTGGGTGTTTGGTTCACAGGAATTGGAAGAACAGAGGAATGCAAAGAAACATGGCCAAATTAAAGTGAAATCATATGAAAGTGTGTACAGTTAGAATGTTATTCTGCCACTAATGCACTTAGTCTTGTTTTCATGCATAGGATTTTAAAAAGTAGGCCCAGGTGGATGTTTTGCTCCATTCCTTTCAACGAAATGCATGAATAATTGAATAGTAGAGTGCTATAGGAAAATTTCCTATTGCTATGTTTTTCCTTCACTTTTTCCTTTGAACCAAAATAGCCCTAATGGATCAACATGAATGTAGAGTAATAAGTGATGCGACAAGTGTACAACCTCTTTGGCGTAGCCGTGTCGACCTCAGCATCATTGGGTTGGTCGCTGAAGAAGTTGCGGCAGAGGTGGCTGTCGAAGGTGTGGAGGAAGGTCTGAGTCGTCTGTAGACAGCGTCCAAGGCACTGCTCTATTGTGATGGATGGTTCCGTCGTTAGAGCAGCTCCGGTGAGCCGTAAGACGTCGAGGCTGAAGCAGTACAAGACAAACATCATTAATCTCAAGTGGGATTCTAATAGCATCTCCAATAGATGATGTAAAATACATTACCAAAAAGTGATAGATGTAAAATTTACATCACCAAAAAACACCTGACTACAACAGATGAGGTAAAAACTGTTGACTCTGAATTTAACTGTCGAAACTAAAATTTACTGTGGAATCTGAATGTTACTATCGAAACTGAACGCACTGGTAGCAGAGAGGCACTTCACATGTAGTTTAGGTTGCTCGAGCACTAGTAGTAGAGAAACAGTGATCTAAATTAGAAGGCGATCGACGGGGAACACAATAACCGATAGCAGCCGGAGCAGCAACGCCTGGAGGAGCAGCGCAAACTAGAGCCAGAGCAGCAACTCATGTAGCTGCAGTAGCCCGTGTACCAGCATCAGCAGCGCGAGCGAGAGCAAGAGCAGAGCAACAACACGAGCGAGGGGGAGAGCAGAGCAGCAGCGTGACCGAGTGAGAGCCAGAGCAGCAGCAGCGCGAGCGAGCGAGAGCCGGAGCAGCAGTAGCAGATCCGGCTGGTATGGCCGCCGCCGCTGAAGGAGCCTCATACTGGGGGAGAGCCGCCGTGGAGATGTCACCCCCGGCGCCGGCTTCAAGGTAGCCGTGCCATGGGGGTGCGGGATCGAGCACCGTCGAAGCCGGGAGGTTGAATTAAGGAGAAGGTGCGATGCGATGAGTGTACAACCTCTTTGGTGGCACCGAGTAGGCCTCGGCTTCGTCCGAGGAGTCAGTGAGGATGCTGCGGTTCCGGTGGAGCAGGTTAAGGCGGCGCTGTGGGGATGGATCAGCCGCGATAGACGAGGTGATCGTCGGAGCAGCTCCTTGGAGGTGGAGGACGGGGCGGCTAAACCGGCGGGACAACGAGATCGACGACGGATCCTCATCCGGGGAGGTGGATGAGGGACGTCGAGCTGTTGCGGTGGATGGCGTCGTTGGGGAAGAGGCTCCGGCTGGGCAGCGATGGGGTGGCAGACGGAGGAGGGTGGGGTTTCGCGGCTGGAGCAGAGAGGTTATGGCAGCCTGGGATTTCGAATGGCGAAAAGGAGGTGATGTGAGGGGGGAACCATGACTTAGGGGCGCGCTTGTCCAAAATATAGGGTGTGTTACAAAAGTACCCCCACTGATTTGAACTAGCAGCCCTTTCAGCTCAGGGTTAGAAGGGGGATTTCGCGTGTCGGGATTTGGCAGCTGGAGGGAGTTTTCGCGCGCGTTGTAATTTCGGGATAGCAAGGCGCGGGTTGTGAAGGTGCGAGTTTTGGGAGCACGATATCTGAATTTTTGGGATAACAAGGCGCGGGTTGAATTTTAGGGACAAGCCTCACGTGTAATTATGTACGTACCAAATCAATTCGCACTTCCTTCAACGAAAAAAATGAAAAAAATAAAACTATTCGCACCACACAAAGAGAGAGTCTTGTCCCATTTTACTATACAAATTCTATTCAAAGCTATGAATCCATGTTATGTCCAATTAAATTTTTTCGCTGGCTGTATAATGCATGTAACCTACTCATACGAACATTTTAGTGCATTCCAAATGTCTATACTACCGCTGCAATTCGAACTAAATTTGAATTCATTTCTCTATTTGAATAAGAATCTACAATCATGATTGTTGCCAACTTAAACCATCATTCGTATATTATCTTAACAACACACCACATGATTACTATAGAGATATATATGAACTATGTGTACTATATGAACTCGAATTCAAAATTTTGAATACACTTGATGTTGATTCCAAATAATAGTACATTTGATGTACTAACTAGATCTTCATAATCTAAACCATGTTTCATACGTACACTGTGTTTATCACACAAAGTATAGTGCCCCGCCCCCTACATTATGACAAGTATTTAGCCCTAAGTTGCAAAAGCCACACATTATCACAAATTCAAATAAATGTTCTATATATTATATGTAGTATAACATGTTCATAACCACACCATGTGTATCACCATTATATATATTCATGCATGCGTCGGTTTAAAACACTATGATATCTTCTTCAAATATCTGAATCCACTTTTTATAATGAATTATGATCTCTATTCGTCTTTTACACCCACACAATCCTCTTCTCTTTGTAGCTAGCGCTAACTTTCTCTCGTGCATGCACACGCCCGCCCCCCTCTCACCCTCCCTCAGCTTCCCATCCATCGCGCATATTCGTTATTTCTCTTTAGGTCGTTCACCCGCGGTGTGTGTAGGCCCCCCGGATCCTTCTTTCCGGCACACACCGGTCGATATACCTCTCTAGCCAAGTGTGCCTACCACAAACACACACTTTCCCTCTTCTCTTCTCACCGTCCATGCCCCCCTATGTCCAATACGGTTCCACGCACGTGCACACTCCCGCCCCTCTTTTCATCGATCTCATACTCGCACACTCCTCCCCCCTCGATATAGTAGGCCTCTCGCACCACCTCCTAGCCGCACCCCTCTCCCCCTGTCCGTCTCTCTGGACCTTATTTGCTTCTAACACATGCATGCATGTATACCTACCGATCTCCCTACATATAGCTAGGTCGACTATAAGTCTTTTTCCCCACGCACCGGTCAACATACCTCACTAGTTATGTCTCTCCCTTTCTCCGACACACGACAATTGATCTTCCTATGTAGTTACGCCTTCTTACCACAACCATATCGTCCCCCTCATCATCCTTGCATACCTCCCGACCCGTCTCTCACACGCACGTGCATAGACAGGCAGACATCCCCTCTCTTATTGATATTGCAGTCGTACCCTCCGTTTGTCTAGCAGGCCTCTCCCACCATTTGTGAGAAGCAACTCCACCACCAACCCTCCGAAACTCTACCTTTGTCTCTCTCCCAACCTTATTCCTCTGCTACACATATGCATGGATGCCGATCGATCTCCCTCAATACATAGCTAGGTCTCTCTCCTTCTCCACACATATACCAGTCGATCTACCTTTCTATAGTTAGGTCTCTGCCCCCTCCCCCCCCCCACACTGATAGTCGAACATTGTAGGTAGGTATCCATGCCACAGAGACAAACTGCACCTCTGCCCTCTCACATTCTAGTAGGCCAGCCGCCCTGTATCTCTCACGCGGGCAAACACAAATTTGATGGCACTCTTTATCGATCGCGCACCCACACACTTCATCCCTGTTTTCAATTCTATCGATATCTCATGCCGATGATCCCTCCACTCTCTTCTCGTGGATCGCTCCCTCTATATATGATATATCCATGGCTCTGTTTCACACACATTGCATTGTTACATTTTTTGTTTGAGATATTATCGACACATTGCCTCTGTTTCGCACAAACCATCTCTCTCACACCCACCCACGTACGTACCTACACGTAAAGAAGAGGTGCACGCACGACGCACGCACTCATGTCTCGTTCCCGGCCACACCCGCGCAGGTACACGGTGGAGTTCATTTCTGTATGAAAAGGCAGCCCACGTGATAATTTGACGCGTGTAGCGGTTCTTTACTCGAAGGAGGGGCGTGTACCACGCGTACACGGAACAAAGTTTGACTTGACGCGTTAGTATTAAATAAAGTTATATTCCTGAATGGCACGTATAGAATATAAAACGATTGTCATAGAGAAAAAATAAATCCGCTCCACTATATACAATGGAGCCTGCCTGCCGGGGTTTGTCTCTCGTCACACTATCTCACACAAGGCGGTGGTGGCCTCTCTCTCTCACCATTGGTCACTGATCTGGCCGCATCCCGTCCACCGGCGGAAAGGGAGGATGTGCATCATTTCTCGGTTTGACGGCGTCGAGGCAGCACGTCCCGATCTGCGGTACCCGCCGTTCTCTCTAACCAAGCTAAGACGCGGTAGGGCCTTCGCCACTTGCTCGCTGCCGCAGTATGGGCAGATCCCGGCCGCCGGTGCCCTCCTAGTTACATCCCGACGACCCTCAGGTATAGCTTCCTCCGGCCTTGCTCCACTGCCCATCTTCCCACGTTGCTGCATGTTGAAAATCCTGCATGTGGATCTTCCCTAGTTCTTTGCCCAAAATGTAGCTCGGCCGGCGTACTTTCCATGTTGCAATCTCGTCCTCACACCATTTTACATAAACAACCGTGCTGCTATCTTCCCTTAGGACAAGGAATGTGCTTCTTTTTTTGTCGGCGTATGTGTCATCAACTGTTATTGGCCAGTAATTGTTTCCTTTCTACCTCTTTTTTGCAAACAGGGCTGTCCATTTCACCTCTTGCTATTGCGACCTTTTGGTGAACTGCACAAATCACTTTTTTCTTAAGAGTGTCTTTTGCAGTTCTACTAAAATGTCACACGGACAACGTCTCTACATTTCAGTGCGACTGCACAAAGGGTGATTGGTTTTGCTATCCTCCTCATCCAACTCTGAGCCTAATCTTCTCCAACAAGTGGTTAGTTTTATGAGAGATTGCAAAGGTGACCGGCTTCTACTTGTGTGTGTATGTTTCATCAACTACTGTTGGTGCTACTATTAATGTAATCACACTTGTTTAATATCTTTGCAAACAGGGATGCTCAGCTCGATTTTAGTGGACCTGCACAAAATGATCGGATGGTCCATGTCCACCATAGAATCCTTTCTTGGCTAACATGTCTTGTTCAGTTCCATAGAGCTACGTGAAACTAGCTGCCAACAAATGAACGCCAGGAAATGGAACCATGCCCGCGGAAATCATCCTTCAATTTTTTATTTTTCTTTATTTGTACACATTCTCACAACTTCGTATTCTGTTGTGATGTAAATATTGACGCTGATCTGTGAATCATTGAGATGCATTAGCATGCATGTTTGTTTCCTTTGTATTTGATGGAATGTTGTAATGATACAACTTTGGAGGCAAGAGGACACATGAAACCAAAGTTGAAAGCTTCATAGCATTATAGCACAATTTCATTATGCTGGAAAATTATGTGTACATGTAAACATATCCCGGAAGCTTGATAGCAATGCCACAAGTCATTCAAACTTCCTTTCGCCCACATGTGGGATAGCCAGAATCCGGGTCCACGTGCCATGCACCAATATTGAGTGCACAACCGCTGGCGAGATTCACCCCGCTCTTTGGGCCGCAGTAATAATGACTAATGAGCGGTCAAATCACAGAGCCCCACCTTTCCCGCAGTACTACTAGTAAAAGTTGCTCGGGCGAAGCAACCATCATTTCACTCTTCGTTGAATGCGCTCGTACTCCAATATTCCAAGAGTAAGTTGCTCGGACGAAGCAACCATAAGTACACGGTGTCAATGGTTGGTGAGATTTGTTAATTGAGCCCTGTATAAGGGCTTTTTTGATTCAAAGGATTCTCAAAGGAATTTTGGAGGATTCTAATCCTTAGGAATTTTTCCTATGTGCGTTGTTTGATTCGTAGGATTGTAAACCGGAAAGGGGGCGGGGAGAAGGTAAGCGGGCGACATTTTGTGAGAGAGGAAGGACAATCGCACGCGGTGGTTTTTTAGAGCTCAAGGACAAACGACGCAGGAAATTCGGATTCCCCTACAATCTTGGTCATTTACTACATCACACATGCTTCATTTCCGTCGCCTCTGGAAACTGTGTGCGCTCACCCGACCGGGGTTGCGTTGTGATTGGCCAGAACCCCAGGCACGCGGATCGCGCGTGTGCACCATAGGATGCACCGCGATCGAACAACAATCCACGTCCTTCTCATCACACCTGTGTAGCTATAGCTGGGTTTTTGATGTACTCCCTCCATATTTATTTACTCTGCATATTAGCTTTGGTCAAAGTCAAACTTTGTAAACTTTGACAAAGTTTTTATAGAAAAAAATATTAACATATACAATAACAAATGAATACACTTTCCCATCATATAGATATGCTATTGTAAATGTTCATATTTTTTTCTATAAACTTGGTCAAACTTTATAAAGTTTGACTTCAGTCAAATCTAATATGTAGAGTAAATAAAAACGGAGGGGGTATCTGGGCTAATAAATGTCTAGAGAATGCACGGAAAAGTGCCAAATTTGAGCAAGGTGCTTCCTCCGTCGAGGTGCATAAGTCACCTTACGAGAAACTGGACCCACTCAAGGCACGCCTGTCGTGTTTGGTCCGCCGGTCAGAGTGCTTCCTATTGTCATATCACTATTCTTTTTAGATTTACTAGAACAATGCCCGTGCGTTGCAACGGGATATAAATATTCTAGTACGTTACCTTGTGATTTACCTGTCACTAATAATGTGAGTGTGTAAATAAATGTTCATCAAATTATGACTGTGAATTACCTTATATTTTGATTAGAAGTTTGGTAAGTAAACTAAAGTGGAATTGGTTCAGAAGGTAAGTAAATTAAGGTGATTGATTATCGTATACATGGAAGGTTGGAAGAAGGGGTGGTGAGAAGAAAGGTGAAATGGGAACCTTACGTTCTTTTTAAGTAGTAGAGATAACATGCGGGACTGAGTGTGAGTGAACCGACCTCAATCGACAGCAAAATTGCCTGCCGGACGCACTTTGAGAGAGACGAGGAGCAAGAAGCGATACGGGCTGGTCGTGTCATGCAAGAAAATGGCTGGTCTCATGTTTAAATCTTGTTGTACTATAGTAGAGGTAGATGTAGATGTAGATGTAGTGTAGACGTAGATGCAGATGTAGATGTACATGTAGAGATGTAGAGATAAGTGAGACTCACCAACGGTCACCAACGTAGGCCGAGTACGTGCACGAATCACCCACAAAAAAAAGGAGTACGTGCACGAAGAGAAGAATTGCACGCACGGACGCACGTACTCTGTGCCTCATTCCCTAACACACACGCGCGGGTACACGGTGGAGCTCATTTCTGGATGAAGAGGCAGCTCACGTGATAATTCGATGCGTGTAGTTGTTGTTCACTTAGTGGAGGGTCGAGAACCATGCGTGAACGAATCAAAGTTCGACCATGACGACGTGGCGTGTTTGTTTTTATTTTTTTTCTTCAATGGCACGTATGCAGTTTTTTTCTTAAATGGCACGTGAATCATGCACGTACTCAATGACGGAGCACGGGATGGGATGGTAGCCATGGACATGGTCAGCCCTTTTTGGAGACTACTGCACTAGTACTTTGATGTACGTTTAAAAAAAAACTACTACTTTGATGTGTCCTGTCAACTCGCAGAACGATGAGAAGCTTGCTTACTACGCCCTCTACATAGCCCACACTTATTGTACTAGCAGTTGGAGTATGGGAGCACCTGGATATTTCCCCATCCGGACCGATCCCAAGCTGGCTTCTCACCTTCCTGGCCCACCAAAAACCCCTCCCCCCTCCCGCGCGCGCTTCCTGCCCGGCACCAGCTGAGCCCGTCGCTCCACATTGATGGCAAGTCAGGGCGACACGACCTCTCACTGCGTCCGCCGTTGAAGCGGCATGCCGGCCGAGGGCGCCGCCCGCTGCACGCCCGGCATTTTAGACTACTCACAGTGTAGAGTAACTTTAGAACAAGTACAATAAGGTGACATAAGCAGGCTATAAGGATTTAAATATAGTATTTGTGCTTAGTTGAAGGAGAGAGAAGAGGAGAGAGAAGAGAAGCGGGCTGTAAACTTGTAGCCGGTTGTAGCACGAGCTCCAACATACTTTGTGAGACAAAAGGTGGGGCCATGTATTAATGATATAGTATACTAAAATGGACTAACTATTGTACTAGCAGGCTATTAGGTTGGCTCTAGATGATGTGTCAACTTCATGTAGCCGGATGTGGGCTATACTATTAACCATGCTCTAAGTGAGTGGGACTAAAGTTTAGTCCCATACTACTAGGTGAGTGTGAGTTGCACCACTTTATAATGTGATCTATTCTAGCATTTGCATGAGCATGATAATAGGAAACCTACACGTGCGCTCTTTGGGAATGAGCCTGTCCAAGGACAAAAGCTATGCACGTGGTCTATATTTTTGTTGGTCAGAAAATTTATTAAGTCATTAAGTAATAATTAACGGACGCCTTAATTACTCAGCCGTTTCCGATTCTTTTGGATAGTGGGGCTGTTATTGACTTGGATGTGGGGTTTGGGCCAAAGGCCTACTATTATACTTGCTCTTACTCGCATGACCGACCTGACAGGCTCTACCCTAGCCGCCGCTGTATCATATGGTTTCGCACCATTCCAGATCAGAGCGCCGCCACGCAAGTCTTCTCCATCCCTCCTTCTGGCGTGCACCGCGAGAAGGGACAGCAGTCCTCCGGAACCCCGCCTTTCGTGATCCTATACAGGAGAGGGGCGATCAGGTTTTTGGGGAGCACACTCGTGCGACTGCTGCCAGCGATGACTTCCTCAACGACAACCTTCTTCCCCGACCTCGGTAACCTCTTCATCAACGACATGAGTGACAACATCAACCACAACGGTTCTGCTCCCGCTGCACAATATGTGATTCTGTCCTCCTGGTTTAGTCCGCATCATTACTTTGATCTTTGCAATTGTCGTCATGATCTATTTACTGTTGATTCGGATTAAATCTCATAGTAAATTGCTCATATATTCAACAATCCAATCCAAAAACCTGATTATAGGCAATTTACTCCGAGTGGTTTTGCTGCGCTTTTGAAGCCGCCTACCTTTAAGGGGGTGCAATATAAAAGGTGGCGCACGAGAGCAGTATACTAGTTTCAGATCATGTACTGCTATGACGCCACTAAGGGCAAGCCTGAGGGCGATCTTAATCCTGCACAGCAGGAAGCTTTTGAGAACATGGATACCCTCTTCAAAGCCGCCCTTCTGAGTGTTCTTGATGATTCCATTATGGATTCATATATGTCGTTTGACAGCGGCAAAGGCATGTGGGCTACGCTCGAGGCCATGTTTGGGGCCTCGGGCGCTGGCAGCGAGTTGTACGTCATGGAGCAATTCTGTGACTACAAGATGACTGATGAGCGCTCTGTTGTTCAGAAGGCTCATGAGATACAGTCACTCGCTAAGGAACTTGAGTACTTTAAGTGTGTGTTGCCGGACAAATTTGTTGCTGGGATCATCATTGCCAAGCTTCCACCTTCGTGGAACAATTTTGCTACTTCTCTAAAAAACAAGAGACATGAGTTTTCCGTTTCGGATCTCATTAGCACTCTTGATTTTGAAGAGAAGGCGAGAGCAAAAGACACACATGCTCGAGTCGCTGAGGGAGCTTCTAGTGCCCACATGGTACACGAGAAGAACTTCCAGCCCAACAAGCCCAAAAACAACAAGAACAAATCTCTGGGGAAAGGCAAGTTTGATGCAAAGAACAAGCCGTCACATTCTACCAACTTCAAGAAGAATTCTCATAAGAAGGGGAAGGGATACAAACCTCAATTTTGGTAGCACCGCACAAAATTATATGGCTGCATCTACCTGCTGTCAGCTAACCTCATGGTGCTCCAGGTATTCCTACATTCGTAACTAGGTACAATGACCACCGCAAGAGGAAATAAGCTTATTCCTACGTTGACTTGCTGATTGTAGTGCGGAACGATCCTGTCTTGTGTGGAGGAGCAAACAAGCAGTGCAGGAAATTCATGCGTGCGCAGGGGGCCCTTTGCTCAGAGAAGCATCGATCGTTTTTCTTTATTTCTACACTTTCTCACAGCTTTGTATTGGTTATAGTATGGTGAATCATTGAGATGCATAAACATGCTGAACTTTTGTGCTTGTGAATGTTAGTATGCATATCGTATCTTCTGAAGCTTAGTTTAATGTGAATGTTGACTAGCCTATGAACCTTTACAATCTAGTAAGTATATTGTAGGCCTGTTATTTGACACCTCATTTTGCAGCGCTACGACTAGTGTGAGTGTCTGCATGCAGTACCGCATCCTCTAATTTGGTGGATGCCAAGCCGGCCAGAGAAGGAGCTATAACCTTTTTCCAAGTTGAAAAAGGTTACCGATGAGTAGCCATAAGCTGGGGGCGTCTCTTTTTTTCTTTCGAATGGGCAATAAGCTGGAGAGCTCGAGAGTGTCTCTAATGGGCTGCCTCTAGTACAAGGCCGTCCAGTACGAAACACGGGCAACCGACTAGGTCGATACAAAAGCTTATCCATCTTAAAGCCCATTTGTTTTTGTTTTTTGCGAGGAAAAGCCCATATTTCTTGAAGAGGGGCGATCCCAGAAAAACCCTCCTTCCTCATCGCCTCCACTTACTGCAGCTCGCTGGACTCTCCCACTTCCGTCTCCCCCCAATTCCCCCCGCTCCCCATCTTCCTCACTCGTACTACAGAAAAACCCCGCTCACCTTCTTCCTCACCCATATAGAAAACGCCTGCTCCTCTTCTTCGTCGCTCCCATAGAAAACCCTAGCCATCCTTCTTCCCCACTCGCACTGCCACTAGGCTCGTCTCTTGCTACTCTGCTCAAACCCGCGAGCTCGGTGCGATGCCCGCAAGGAAAATGGAGTCGGCAGGCCCCAGTGCCAAGAAGATGAGGCTCCCGCCAGCGGCGACGCTGGTTGTAGGTCCCGCACCTGGCAGCGCGGGGAGAAGCGGCGAGCCCCCCCACCCGGATCTGAGGAACCCGTAGAATCTCCGGTGGACCGCATCAGCGATCTCCTGGACGACATCCTTGGGGAGATCATCTCCCTTCTCCCCACCAAGGATGGCTGCCGCACACAAGTGCTCACATCTCGGTGGCGCACTCTCTGGCGCACGGCGCCTCTTAATCTCGACTGTTGTCAGATATCTATCCTTCCTGAATTTGAACTCCTCAGAGCCATCGTCTCCTCCCACCAGGGCCCCATTCAATGCCTCTGCATCCCGACACGCTACCTGCTGTCCATACCCTGCACGGTGTACGCCTGGCTGACATCTACTGAATTCGAAAAACTCCAGCAGCTTGAGTTCTACCATTACTACGAAAAATATATGTCGTGATCCCAACTCCATGTATTTGTGCGCACACCACCATTGTCCATCTCGTGGTTTTCCTCCTCTCTCCACACCCTCACCATAGCCCAGTGCCATCTAGCGGACAATCTGGTACTAATGATTCGACTCCCACTGCTAAAAAGACTTTCGCTTGTGGTGGTTGATCTGTCGGAGGCCTCACTACACAGCATCATCCAATCCGGTTGCCCTGCCCTGGAGCGCTTGCTGCTTGTTTTCGGATTAGAAATCCGTATCCATTGTCTCCAAATAAAGTCGCCTCACCTTAAAAGCATTGGAATTTATTTTGAAGGACAACAGCTCATCATCGAAGATGCCCCTTCACTTCAAAGGTTGCTCCTTGATTATTGTTATAAACCTTCACAAATAACTGCCGTCTCTGCGCCTAAACTTGAGGCCTTGGGTGTAATTCGTGATCCATTTGAACATCACAACATGGTGTTTGGGTCCACACTTATTCAGGTACTTTATATTATCATCTACACTTTTGTAATCACAAGATGCATTTTTCATTTGTGTGCATAAGTTTTATATCATCTTGGAGTACACTTTGGATACTAATATTATGTTATATGCTCAATGAAGAGTTCGTCCATCGATAGCCTATCAATGGTGTTGGATTTTGTCAAGATCTTATATATCGGAATGTTTAGTATTGATCTGAACAAAATTATTGGCTTGTTGCGATGCTTTCCATGTCTGGAGAATTTGTATATAGAGGTGACTATTTCATGCACATTGAAAGCCCATATATATTGTACTAGAATTACCGTTTGGCTGTCGCTCTATCGACATACTCTTTTTTTAGACCTTAACTATTTTCAATCTTCATGTCTACGTAGGCAGCAACACATGGAGAAAAACATATAACCAATCGATGGCGTAATAAGCACCGGGATTTTCTCAGTTCTCATGACATTCGTTTGAGGACAATAATGATGGAAGGTTATGCATCCAATCAGGCAAACAGAAACTTTGTCACATTCTTCCTGTTGAATGCGAGGTTACTATTGTCCATGAGGCTTAAGTTTTTCAACAAGAAATTTCTCACAGATGGATATGTTGAACAGCAAAAAAAGAAGTTTCAGGTCGACAAATGGGCTTCTGAACGTGCTCGACTTCTATTTACAACAACTTGTCGTCATGTGCCAGTAAACTTTTTGGCACATGATGTTGATTTTATGGATCAGACCGACCCATTTGTTTGCGACTGCCAAAAACAGTGGTTGGGTTAGATGTTATTGCCATGCATGTTCAGTCTGGGTTTTGTCTAAACCTGATGAACAATTAAGCCTTGGGCTTTTGTACCGTTTATAAGCTTGAGTTAGATGTTGTTGCCCTTTTCAACTCGGCTGTGACTGTCATATTTCCTTTGAAACAAGGCAAATGGCTTGCCATTTCCTTTATTAAAGAGAGAAATATTGTAACAAATCCCAACCAAGGGAAATAACATCACTCTCCCGGTTGCTTGAGCTCACTGTGCATTACAGAACCCAAGTGATTAGCCCCCACCAGCACCAACAAACTTATTTTGAACTAGCACACCAAATGTATCGGATTTAGGGCTCCGCAGACCCAAGAAGGTTCGAACTCTGGGGCATGTGCGAAGAACTCAACCTATCAAACCAACCAACCTATCGCCCTATAGCCTAGCTCGATATATCAAGGAAGGAGATGGACACGGCAGTTTACCCAGGTTCGGGCCACCTTACGGTGTAAGACCCTACTCCTACTTTGTGGTGGATTTGCCTCACGAGGGGTTGGGGATGAACTAGTACAAGGGAAGAACAACCTCGCGAGGTCTGCTCTGGGGTGAGGGTGAGTCATCCTTCGGTTCCCCCTCTCTACGGTGGTGGCTAGCTTATACTTATAGTGGCCTCGGTCTTCTTCCTCCAAAACGAAGGCGGGAAGGGATCCCACAGTGGCCAATTTGAAAGGGGACAAGTAGTACATCTTATCCTGATGAAAGGTGGTCTTCACCTGCAAAGCTTCTGGTCGTGACGCCGCGGTGGGCTCGGCGATGACATCCGTCCTGCCGTCCTGGCGGTCCTAGTCTCGTTGCACTGGAATGTAAACCTTTGCCTGATTCCTCGGGAACCCACACCTGCGCTTGCCTCCTTAGCACCAAAGAGGAAACTGTCCTCTCTACGCCTGCTGGCACCCGTCTGGCCTTGGTCGTCATGGCTTGCGTCACCGCAACCTCGTGAGGTTGGATACCTGCATAGAAATCTCCGCTCCTCAGGAGGCAGCCTGGGGAGGCCACTCCCTCAGGAGGTCTTGGCGCTGTCTGCCTCGCGAGGCTTGGCGCCTCGCGAGGGTCTTGTCTTGTTGGTGTTGAAACTGGGCCATACCAGGCCATCGATAGAGCCACACCGTGGGCCGCAGGCAGGCAAGTCTGGGTACCCTGGTTCCCAAAACGCCGACAGTAGCCCCCGGGCCCAAGGCGCGCTCGGACTTGGCTTCGAGGTGAAGCCAAAGGGCAAGGTTAAAGCACCGAGGGCCGCAATTGCCTGCGGACCGAGCCGACGCGTGGCGCTTGATGGGACATGGGCGTCTCCACCTCTCCATGTTGCCTCGGCAACCGTGCGACTTGACAAAAGACTGGTGCATGCAGATCAGCCATCATTGCCTTCTCTTTGCATTGCTCCAGATCCCCTTTCTTCCTGCCGAGAACACCTCCAGATCTATCTGAGCTCTTCCTCCGAGATCCCACGAATGGCGTCCGAGAAGGAAAAATTTGCCGCGCCGGTCGCGAGCTCCTCCTCCTCTCCTGCGCCAGCCCTCAGCACATCCACCATTACCGAGGGGAGGCACCTTGCCGCCGCAATCCCACTGACAGTGGGCGACAACAATGAATGGGGCGAGACTATCCTCCTGGCCGGCCCTGCCGAGCACGGGACCTTGGCGCGGACAGTTTATCCCTTCTTCCTCCACAGCGTCTTCACGGGGCTCATCCCGCCTTTCTCCGGGTTCTTCACCGCCGTCCTCGACCACTACCAGGTCCATGCTCTGCATCTTCAGCCCAACTCCATCCTCCTCCTGTCCATCTTCGCATTTTACTGCGAGGCGTTCGTGGGCGTGAGGCCCTCCATTGCGCTTCTCCGCCATTTCTTATATCTTCGGATGCACGATCCAACCCAGCGTTCTGGCTGCGTATCCTTCGCCACGGTCCACAAGGGCAACGCGCTTATGAGGGTCGGGAAGAAGGTGGAGAACTTCCGGCGCAAGTGGGTCTTCATGGATGCCAAGGGCCTCCACGCGCGGCTGGAGTTGCCAACCGAGCTCCCGGAGAAGCTTGAGAGGTGGGGTCATGAGAAGCTCTCCGATCCCCGGGCGGCGCCGGTCCTGAGGAAGATGACAGCAGACCTGAAGGCCGGGGCGCTGACGGGGGCCATGCTTGTCAAGGAGTTCCTGACGCTGCGCCTGGCCCCGCTCCAAGCGCACACGCGCCCCATGTGGGAGCCCGAGGGCGCAGGAGGCGACATCCGGCCGCGCCCGGGGAGCTTTACAAGCGAGGAGCTGGGCAAGGCCCTGAACACCTTGCTCGAGGGGGACCCAGGCAACCTCCCGGCAGCCTCCGTCCCACTGTACCACCGTGCTGACAGGGCGGCGCTGGTCGCTGCCATGTCCATCTTCAACGAGCTGGGGCTCGTGCCGCCCGAGCTCCCCAACCCCCCCGGTGTCGGTTTCCTCCGGCGACAGTGTCGGCGAGGAGGGCGAGGAGGACTCGGAGGCAACCGAGGATGACGCGACGGAGATCTCTCCCCCGTCCCAGAGCGAGCTTCTCCGCGGCCTCACCGATGATGATGACGCCACCGAGCCCCCGGTCGCGGAATCCCCATGCTCCACCGGGGTTGTCACGAGGTCCGGGGCCACTCCCCCGGCCCTGCGGAGGCCAGGACGAGCGACCCCGAAGAAGAGAAAGGCAGCGCTCCCTCCTCGAGGCGGCACCCTTGTGTTGCCGCTTGCCGGCGCCACACCGACACCGGCCGTCGTGCGCCCTATCAACCCCCAGGACGGGGCCAAAACCGCGCCCAAGAAGGCTGAAGGTGCCCTGACCTTGGCCAGGAAGAGGGCGTACATCGCCCCTGACGAGTAAGCGTCTTGCCTTGTTTTCATTTGCCGCCTCTTGATACCGTACTCACAGCGGTCCCCTCCTGGTGACCAGGGTGGGCGTCGTGGTGAAGAAGAAGGAGGAGGACTGATACATATCCAACGTATCTATAATTTTTTATTGTTCCATGCTATTATATTATCTGTTTTGGATGTTTTATATGCATTAATATGCTATTTTATATTATTTTTGGGACTAACCTATTAACCTAGAGCCCAGTGCCAGTTTCTGTTTTTTCCTTATTTTTGAGCCTCGCAGAAAAGGAATACCAAACGGAATAAAACTTCACGATGATTTTTCTTGGACCAGAAGACACCCAGGGGGACTTGGAGTCCAAGTCAGAAGAGCCACGAGGCGGCGACAAGGGTGGAGGGCGCGCCCTAGGGGGGGGGGTGCCCCCTACCTTGTGGGCCCCTCGGGACTTTCCTGACCTAGCTCTTCCTCCTATATATTCACATATATACCAGAACCACCAGATGCATCCACGAAAACACTTTTCCACCGCCGCAACCTTCTGTTCCCGTGAGATCCCATCTTGGGGCCTTTTCCGACATCCCGTCGGAGGGGGAATCGATCACGGAGGGCTTCTACATCAACTCCATTACCCTTCTGATGATGCGTGAGTAGTTTACCTCAGACCTACGGGTCCATAGCTAGTAGCTAGATGGCTTCTTCTCTCTCTTTGATTCTCAATACAATGTTCTCCTTGATGTTCTGGGAGATCTATCCAATGTAATCTTCTTTTGCGGTGTGTTTGTCGAGATCCGATGAATTATGGATTTATGATCAACTTATCTATGAATATTATTTGAATCTTCTCTGAATTCTTTTATGCAGGATTTAATATCTTTGTATTTCTCTTCGAATTATCGGTTTGGTTTGGCCAACTAGATTGGTTTTTCTTGCAATGGGAGAGGTGCTTAGCTTTGGGTTCAATCTTGCGTGATTTCACCCAGTGAAAAGAGTAGGGGTAGCGAGACACGTGTTGCATTGTTGCCATCGAGGATAAAAAGATGGGGTTTTCATCATATTGCTTGAGTTAATTCCTCTACATCATGTCATCTTACTTAAGGAGTTGCTCCGTTCTTTATGAACTTAATACTCTAGATGCATGCTGGATAGCGGTCGATGTGTGGAGTAATAGTAGTAGATGCAGGCAGGAGTCGGTCTACTTGACACGGACGTGATGCTATATGCATAATCATTGCCTTGGATATCATCATAACTTTGCGCTTTTCTATCAATTGCTCGACAGTAATTTGTTCACCCACCATATTATTTGCCTTCATGAGAGAAGCCTCTAGTGAAACCTATGGCCCCCGGGTCTATTGTCCATCATATTACTTTCTGATCTACTATTTTGCAATCTTTTATTTTCAGATCTATATACCAAAAAACCCAAAAATATTTTATCTTTTGTTTATCTATCTCTATTAGATCTCACTTTTGCAATTGACCGTGAAGGGATTGACAACCCCTTTATCGCGTTGGTGCAAGTGTTTGATTGTTTGTGCAGGTGTTGGTGATTTGTGCGTTCTTCTCCTACTGGATTGATACCTTGGTTCTTAACTGAGGGAAATACTTACCTCTACTGTGCTGCATCACCCTTTCCTCTTCAAGGGAAAAACCAACACAAGCTCAAGAAGTAGCAAGGACGCCGGGGCCCCCGAGGCACCATCGCTTGCCAAGGCCGTGGTGGCCCCGACGCAAGATGAAGAGGCCGCCTCGCACTCCCTTGCGACGGAGCGGGCCCCCAAAGGCATGGTGGAAACTCAGGGGGTATCTGCCTCCTCGGGCCAGCATGCTCCGGAGCCGCCTATCCCCACCGCACCCGCGGGGGGTTTGGAGGCTCCAACGCCCCAAGTTGCTCCTGTGGCTGCCTCCCTGGCCGTGACGCCAGCCCACGCGCCGGTGCCGCTTGCTCCTCCGACCCTCGTGTTGGCGGACCGCAACCCGCTTGTCAGGCCCGGGGCCCTGGAGGAAGCTTACGCTGCGCTTGATCAGCTTCGGGCTGACTTCCAAGACGCCGACAGGTGCCTGGCAAGGGAGTGCATGGGGCTGGTCTCGGGGTGGCTTCAAGCCAACACGTCCGCTAGGACGGCCTGGGGCCGGGCCGTGGCCGTCGCTGTGGAGAGCAAGAGGGAGGCCGCCGAAGCCACGGGAGCTCGCGACACGGCTCTGGCCGATGTCGTGTTTGCCAAGGAGTGCCTGAACAAGGCGGAGGCCGAGCTGAAGGTTCTCCAAGAGGGGCAGGCTGCCCGCGCCCAACGGCTCCAGCAGCTAGAAGAGGACCTCAAGGCCCGCGAGGCGACGCTCGCCGACCGCGACGCCAAGCTGGCCCAGGCCACCGCTGACCAAGCCGCGGAGTGGGACTGCCTGGGCAAGCTGAAGGAGGAGGTGGACAAGGCCCAGGCGTCCCACGCCCAACTCGTTTCCGACACGACGGCCAAGCTGGAGGCCAGGGAGAAGACCCTCGCCGCAGCCGAGGAAACGGCGGCCGTGGAGAGCGAATCCTTCATCTCCCTCGAGCTCAGGTCTCTCGTGGCGCTACGCTCCATCTACGGAGGAGGGTATGAGGAGCCGCTGGCGACTCCGGAGGACGGCCCTACCAGGCTTCTCTCCAAGCTTGCCGAGGCGCTTGAGGGTGTCGCTGCCGAGTGGACTCTACGATGGAGGAGGAGTGCCGCGCGCTCTTCACTTCGACCGCAACATGCGTCTTCAGCAACTTCCACCTCCGGGACCCAGGCTTCGACCTCAGCGCACTAACCGAGCCGGTGTCCCCTGAGTCCCACGCCGCTACCGCTGAAGCCGTGAGGAAGCAGGTAGGAGACCTGCTGGGGAAGTTCCGCCGCATCCCTGACCCCGCAGCTGTAGCGGCGGAGGCCGGCGAAGATGGTGGCAGCGTCATTGACGATGGGCTTCAGGCGAGCGGCGGCAGCGGCCAAGGCGGTGGTGGCGCTTCTTCCTAGTTTGACCCTGCAACATTTATCGTGCCTCGTGGAGGCATAAGAACTTCTATTTGAGTTTGTGGAACATTACGTTTTGTAATAACTTGCTAGAACTCTGTGATTTCTCTTTCGTGCTTGGTTTCCTTCGTGTTTGCCTCAGCATTCTGCGTCGGCAGGGCCCAGCCCCGCGCGTACCTCGTCCGCCATTGGGGCGTCCGGATCACCAGGACGAGACCAAGGGGCGAGGGGCTACGTGACTAGTGATGCCCCTGAGGCGCGATGTTCTGCGTCGGCAGGGACGAGCCCTGCGCATACCTTGACCGCCGTTGGGGCGTCCGGATCACCAGGACGAGACCAAGGGGCGAGGGGCTACGTGACCAGTGAGGCCCCTAAGTCGCAATGCTCAGGGGTCCCCCTTGACGTACGAACGGCCCTCATGAAGGAAAGACGAGCAGTCATAGAAGGTAATCCGGAGTCCTCCATACCTTTGCTCGCCAGCTTTTGCCTAGGAGGGACACAAGAAAACCAGGCAAGGTGGCGTGCGCCAGGCGTGGCCTGGGCGTAGCCCCCGTGCCCAGCCCCCTCGCGCGGGCCTCTCTAGGGGAAAGCCGTGAGGTGTTGCCGGGCGAAGAGCCAAAGGCTATCGTGAGGTTGATGCGGCCACGGGGGCCACCCTCAGTTGTTTATTCACCAGCGCGGAGCATGTTGCTTCCACTCTTTCGTGGGCATAGCCACTCCTCGACCGTGTCGTCCGCCAGCGCGGAGCATGGGGCTTCCACTGGTACGTGGGCATAGTCGCTCCTCGGCCGTGTCGTCCGCCAGCGCGGAGCATGGGGCTTCCACTGGTGCATGGGTGGGAGTTCCCTCGGGGGGAGACTCTGGGGCGTGTACAGCCCCGTCCGTGCGCATGACCGATATTTCTACGTGAAAGTTTTATTATATCCCCCTTGAATACCTATCCTTTTTGGACTAGTCTTATAACCCATACATATTGCCAATTGCTAATTAATAGACTCTCAAAAAGATATAAGTGAAGCATGAGAGTGCAATCATTTCTATAAAATATAACCACCACCGTGCTCTAACAAGTATAAGTGAAGCACAAGAGCAACCGCCTAGCTCAAAAGATATAAGTGAAGCACATAGAGTATTCTAACAAATCATGATAAATGTGTGTCCCTCTCAAAATTTGTGTCGAGCAAACAATGATTGTGGAAAACTAAAAACCAAACAAAAAAAATTATGGTACAAGACGCTCCAAGCAAAACTCATATCATGTGATGAATAAAAATGTAGCTCAAAGTAACATACCGATAGATTGTAGACGAAAGAGGGGATGCCATCCGGGCATCCCCGGGCTTAGACGCTTGGGTATTCCTTGAATATTACCTTGGGGTGCCTTGGGCATCACCAAGCTTAGGGTCTTACCGCTCCTTATTCTTTCATCCATCATGATCTCACTCAAAACTTGAAAATTCAACACACAAAACTCAACAGAAACCTCGTGAGATCCGTTAGTATAATAGACAAATCATAAACTTTAGGTACTATCGTGGTTTTTTCATGGCAAGATGTCCTAGTGTGAGGACTTAGTCGTGATGCCAACGCATCTAAGTGGTAGCTTGAACGGGGTTGAGCGGGATGAGAGACGCGAGATTTTACCCAGGTTCGACCCCTCATGGTGGAGGTAAAAGCCTACATCCTGCTTGATTGATATTGATGATGATGACGATCTCGGTTACAAGGGCGGTGTTTCACTACCTCTATCTGTTGGGAAACGTTGCATGGAAAACAAAAAATTTTCTACGCACACGCAATGATCTATCCATGGAGATGCATAGCAACGAGGGGGAGAGTGTGTCTACGTACCCTCATAGACCATAAGCGGAAGCGTTTGACAACGCGGTTGATGTAGTCGAACTTCTTCTAGCTCCGACCGATCAAGTACTGAACGTACGGCACCTCCGAGTTTTGCACACGTTCAGCTCGATAACGTCCCTCGTCTTCCTGATCTAGAAATGTGTCGAGGTAGTAGATGAGTTCCGTCAGCACGATGGCATGGTGACGGTGATGGTGAAGTGATCCTCGCAGGGCTTCGCCTAAACATCGCGAGAATATGACCGGGGTTGTAAACTATGGAGGGGGGCGCCGCACACGGCTAACAATTGATGTTGTGTGTCCTAGGCGCCCCCCTCCCACATATATATAGGTGGGGGGAGGAGGAAGCAGCCAGGGGGCGCCCCAAGTAGGATCCGAATCCTACTTGGGGTTTCCCCAAGTGGCGCCCCCTGCCTTATTTCACCGGAGAAGAAAGGGAAGGAGGAAGAGAGAAAGGAAAGGGGGGGCCGAACCCCCTTTTTCCTTCTCCCAATTCGGCCTCCTGCCATAGGGGGGGAGGGGCGCCACCCCTTGTGGGCTGGTGTGCTCCCCTCTCATTGCCCATATGGCCCATATATTCCCCGCGGGGGTTTCGGTAACCCCTCCGGTACTCCGATAAATACCCAATACACCCCCGAACACTTCCGGTGTCCGAATACTATCATCCTATATATATCAATCTTTACCTCTCGACCATTTCGAGACTCCTCATCATCTCCGTGATCACATCCGGGACTCCGAACAACATTCGGTCACCAAATCACATAACTCATATAATACTATATCGTCAACGAACGTTAAGCGTGCGGACCCTACGGGTTCGAGAACTATGTAGACATGACCGAGACACCTCTCCGCTCAATAACCAATAGCGAAACCTGGATGCTCATATTGGCTCCTACATATTCTACGAAGATCTTTATCGGTCGAACTGTTATGACAACATACGTAATTCCCTTTGTCCATCGGTATGTTACTTGCCCGAGATTCGATCGTCGGTATCTTCATACCTAGTTCAATCTCGTTACTAGCAAGTCTCTTTACTCGTTCCGTAATACATCATCCTGCAACTAACTCATTAGTCACTTTGCTTGCAAGGCTTCTTATGATGTGTATTACCGGGAGGGCCCAGAGATACCTCTCCGATACTCGGAGTGACAAATCCTAATCTCGATCTATGCCAACTCAACAAACACCTTCGGAGACAACTTTAGAGCATCTTTATAATCACCCAGTTACATTGTGATGTTTGATAGCACACAAGGTATTCCTCCGGTATCCGGGAGTTGCATAATCTCATAGTCGAAGGAATATGTATTTGACATGAAGAAAGCAATAGCAATAAAACTGAACGATCAATATGCTAAGCTAACGGATGGGTCTTGTCCATCACATCATTCTCCTAATGGTGATCCCATTATCAAATGACAACTCATGTCCATGGTTAGGAAACCTTAACCATCTTTGATCAACGAGCTAGTCAAGTAGAGGCTCACTAGGCTCACTAGGGACACAGTGTTTGTCTATGTATTCACACATGTATTTAGGTTTCCGATCAATACAATTCTAGCATGAATAATAAACATTTATCATGAATAAGGAAATATAAAATAACAACTTTATTATTGCCTCTAGGGCATATTTCCTTCAATCTCCCACTTGCACTAGAGTCAATAATCTAGATTACATAGTAATGATTCTGACACCCATGGAGTCTTGGTGCTGATCATGTTTTGCTCGTGGAAGAGGCTTAGTCAACGGGTCTGCTATATTCAGATCCGTATGTATTCTGCAAATCTCTATGTCTCCCTCCTTGACTTGATCAAGGATGGAGTTGAAGCGTCTCTTGATGTGCTTGGTTCTGTTGTGAAATCTGGATTCCTTCGCTAAGGCAATAGCTCCAGTATTGTCACAAAAGATTTTCATTGGACCCGATGCACTAGGTATTACACCTAGATCGGATATGAACTCCTTCATCCAGACTCTTTCATTTGCTGCTTACGAAGCAGCTATGTTCCTCGCTTCACATGTAGATCCCGCCACGACACTCTGCTTGGAACTGCACCAACTGACAGCTCCACCATTCAAAATAAATACGTATCCGGTTTGTGACTTAGAGTCATCCGGATCAGTGTCAAAGCTAGCATCGACGTAACCATTTACGACGAGCTCTTTGCCACCTCCATAAACGAGAAACATATACTTGGTCCTTTTTAGGTACTTCAGGATGTTCTTGACCGCTGTCCAGTGATCCACTCTTGGATTACTTTGGTACCTCCCTGCCAGACTTATGGCAAGGCACACATCAGGTTTGGTACACATCATAGCATACATGATAGAACCTATGGCTGAGGCATAGGGAATGACTTTCATTTTCTCTCTATCTTTTGCAGTGGTCGGGCATTGAGTCTGACTCAATTTCACACCTTGCAACACAGGCAAGAACCCTTTCTTTGACTGATCCATTTTGAACTTCTTCAAAACTTTATCAAGGTATGTGCTTTGTGAAAGTCCTATTAAGCATCTTGATGTATCTCTATAGATCTTGATGCCCAATATGTAAGCAGCTTCACCGAGGTCTTTCATTGAAAAACTTTTATTCAAGTATCCTTTTATGCTATCCAGAAATTCTACATCATTTCCAATCAACAATATGTCATCCACATATAGTATTAGAAATGCTATAGAGCTCCCACTCACTTTCTTGTAAATACAGGCTTCTCCGAAAGTCTGTATAAAACCATATGCTTTGATCACCTCATCAAAGCGTATATTCCAACTCCGAGATGCTTGCACCAGTCCATAGATGGATCGCTGGAGCTTGCACACTTTGTTAGCACCTTTAGGATCGACAAAACCTTCTGGATGCATCATATACAACTCTTCTTTAAGAAATCCATTAAGGAATGCAGTTTTGACGTCCATTTGCCAGATTTCATAATCATAAAATGCGGCAATTGCTAACATGATTCGGACAGACTTAAGCATCGCTACGGGTGAGAAAGTCTCATCGTAGTCAACTCCTTGAACTTGTCGAAACCTTTTGCGACAAGTCGAGCTTTGTAGACAGTAACATTACCATCAGCGTTAGTCTTCTTCTTGAAGATCCATTTATTCTCTATGGCTTGCTGATCATCGGGCAAGTCCACCAAAGTCCACACTTTGTTCTCATACATGGATCCTATCTCAGATTTCATGGCTTCAAGCCATTTATCGGAATCTGGGCTCATCATAGCTTCTTCATAGTTTGTAGGTTCGCCATGGTCTAGTAACATGACTTCCAGAACAGGATTACCATACCACTCTGGTGCGGATCGTGCTCTTGTTGACCTACGAGGTTCGGTAGTAACTTGATCTGAAGTTTCATGAGCATCATCATTAGCTTCCTCTCTAGTTGGTGTAGGCATCACGGGAACGATTTTATGTGACGAGCTACTTTCCAATTTGAGAGAAGGTACAATTACCTCATCAAGTTCTACTTTCCTCCCACTCACTTCTTTTGAGAGAAACTCCTTCTCTAGAAAGGTTCCATTCTTGGCAACAAAGATCTTGCCTTCGGATCTGTGGTAGAAGGTGTACCCAATTGTTTCCTTAGGGTATCCTATGAAGACGCACTTCTCCGATTTGGGTTCGAGCTTATCAGGCTGAAGCCTTTTGACATAAGCGTCGCAACCCCAAACTTTAAGAAACGACAGCTTAGGTTTCTTGCCAAACCACAGTTCATACGGTGTCGTCTCAACGGATTTAGACGGTGCCCTATTTAATGTGAATGCAGATGTCTCTAATGCATAACCCCAAAATGATAGTGGTAAATCGGTAAGAGACATCATAGATCACACCATATCTAATAAAGTACGGTTACGACGTTCGGACACACCATTACGCTGTGGTGTTCCAGGTGGCGTGAGTTGTGAAACTATTCCACATTGTTTTAAATGAAGGCCAAACTCGAAACTCAAATATTCACCTCCACGATTAGATCGAAACTTTATTTTCTTATTATGATGATTCTCCACTTCACTCTAAAATTCATTGAACTTTTCAAATGTTTCAGACTTGTGTTTCATTAAGTAGATATACCCATATCTGCTCACATCATCTGTGAAGGTCAAAAAATAACGATACCTGCCGCGTGCCTCAACACTCATTGGACCGCATACATCGGTATGTATTATTTCAAATAAGTCATTGGCTCGCTCCATTGTTCCGGAGAATGGAGTTTTAGTCATCTTGCCCATGAGGCATGGTTTGCAAGTATCAAATGATTCATAATCAAGTGATTCCAAAAGTCCATCTGCATGGAGTTTCTTCATGCGCTTTACACCAATATGACCTAAACGGCAGTGCCACAAATATGTTGCACTATCATTATCAACTTTGCATCTTTTGGCATCAATATTATGAATATGTGTATCACCACAATCGAGATTCAACAAAAATAGACCACTCTTCAAGGGTGCATGACCATAAAAGATATTACTCATATAAATAGAACAACCATTATTCTCTGATTTAAATGAATAACCGTCTCGCACTAAAGAAGATCCAGATATAATGTTCATGCTCAACGCTGGCACCAAATAACAATTATTCAGGTCTAAAACTAATCCCGAAGGTAGATGTAGATGTAGTGTGCCGACGGCGATCACATCGACCTTGGAACCATTCCCGACGCGCATCGTCACCTCGTCCTTAGCCAATCTTCGTTTAATCCGTAGCTCCTGTTTTGAGTTACAAATATGAGCAACTGAACCAGTATCAAATACCCAGGCGCTACTACGAGCATTAGTAAGGTACACATCAATAACAGGTATATCAAATATACCTTTGTTCACTTTGCCATCCTTCTTATCCACCAAATACTTGGGGCAGTTCCGCTTCCAGTGACCAGTCCCTTTGTAGTAGAAGCACTCAGTTTCAGGCTTGGGTCCAGCTTTGGGCTTCTTCCCGGGAGTGGCAACTTGCTTGCCATTCTTCTTGAAGTTCCCCTTCTTTCCCTTGCCCTTTTTCTTGAAACTAGTGGTCTTGTTAACCATCAACACTTGATGCTCCTTCTTGATTTCTACCTCCGCTGCTTTGAGCATTGCGAAGAGCTCGGGAATTGTTTTCTCCATCCCTTGCATGGTATAGTTCATCACAAAGCCTTTGTAGCTTGGTGGCAGTGATTGAAGAACTCTGTCAATAACACTATCATCTGGAAGATTAACTCCCAGCTGAGTCAAGTGATTATGATACCCAGACATTTTGAGTATGTGTTCACTGACAGAACTGTTCTCCTCCATCTTGCAGCTGTAGAACTTGTTGGAGACTTCATATCTCTCAACTCGGGCATTTGCTTGAAATATTAACTTCAACTCCTGGAACATCTCATATGCTCCATGACGTTCAAAACGTCTTTGAAATCCCAATTCTAAGCCGTAAAGCATGGCACACTGAACTATTGAGTAGTCATCAGATCGAGCTTGTCAGATGTTCAAAACATCAGCATCTGCTCCTGCAGCAGGCCTTTCACCTAGCGGTGCATCAAGGACATAATTCTTCTGTGCAGCAATGAGGATAATCCTCAAGTTACGGACCCAGTCCGTGTAGTTGCTACCATCATCTTTCAACTTAGCTTTCTCTAGGAACGCATTAAAATTCAGGGGAACGGTAGCACGGGCCATTGATCTACAACATAGATATGAAAATACTATCAGGACTAAGTTCATGATAAATTAAGTTCAATTAATCAAATTACTTAAGAAGTCCCACTTAGATAGACATCCCTCAAGTCATCTAAGTGATACTGATCCAAATCAACTAACCCATGTCCGATCATCACGTGAGATGGGGTAATCATCAATGGTGAACATCTCTATGTTGATCATATCTACTATATGATTCACATTCGATCTTTCGATCTCCAGTGTTCTGAGGCCATGTCTGTACATGCTAGGCTCGTCAAGTTTAACCCAAGTATTCTGCATGTGCAAAACTGTCTTGCACCCGTTGCATGTGAACGTAGAGTCTATCACACCCGATCATCACGTGGTGTCTCAACATGACGAACTGTCACAACGGTGCATACTCAGGGAGAATACTTATAACTTGAAATTTAGTGAAGGGATCATCTAATAATGCTACCGCCGTACTAAGCAAAATAAGATGCATAAAGATAAACATCACATGCAATCAAAATATGTGACATGATATGGCCATCATCATCTTGTGCTTTTGATCTCCATCTCCAAAGCATCGTCATGATCTCCATCGTCACCGGCTCGACACCTTGATCTCCATCATTGCGTCGTGGTTGTCTCGCCAACTATTGCTTCTACAACTATCGCTAACGCATAGTGATAAAGTAAAGCAATTACATGGCATTTGCATTTCATACAATAAAGCGACAACCATAAGGCTCCTGCCAGTTGCCGATAACTTACAAAACCTGATCATCGCATACAACAACATATATCACATCATGTCTTGACCATATCACATCACAACATGCCCTGCAAAAACAAGTTAGACGTCCTCTACTTTGTTGTTGCAAGTTTTACGTGGCTGCTATGGGCTTCTAGTAAGAACCATTCTTACCTACGCACAAAACCACAACAGTGTTTCGTCAAGTTTGCTGTTTTAATCTTCTTCAAGGACCGGCCATAGTCAAATTCGATTCAACTAAAGTAGGAGAAACAGACACCCGCCAGCCACCTTTATGCAAAACTAGTTGCATGTCTGTCGGTGGAACCGGTCTCATGTACATGGACATGTAAGGTTGGTCCGGGCCGCTTCATCCCACAATACCGCCGAATCAAAATAAGACGTTGGTGGTAAGCAGTATGACTATCACCGCCCACAACTCTTTGTGTTCTACTCGTGCACATCATCTACGCATAGACCTGGCTCATGATGCCACTGTTAGGAAACGTTGCATGGAAAAAAAATCTACGCACATGCAATGATCTATACATGGAGATGCATAGCAACGAGGGGGAGAGTGTGTCTACGTACCCTCGTAGACCATAAGTGGAAGCGTTTGACAACGCGGTTGATGTATTCGGACTTCTTCTAGCTCCGACCGATCAAGTACCGAACGTACGGCACCTCCGAGTTCTGCACACGTTCAGCTCGGTGACGTCCCTCGTCTTCTTGATCCAGCAGGTGTCAAGGTAGTAGATGAGTTCCTTTAGCACGACAACGTGGTGACGGTGATGGTGAAGTGATCCTCACAGGGCTTCGCTTAAACACCACGAGAATATGACCGGGGTTGTAAACTGTGGAGGGGGGCGCCGCACATGGCTAACAATTGATGTTGTGTGTCCTAGGCGCCCCCCTCCCACATATATATAGGTGGGGGGTGGAGGGAGCAGCCAGGGGGCGCCCCAAGTAGGATCTGAATCCTACTTGGGGTTTCCCCAAGTGGCCCCCCTACCTTATTTCACCGGAGAAGAAAGGGAAGGGGGAAGAGAGAAAGGAAAGGGGGGGCCGAACCCCCTTTTTCCTTCTCCCAATTCGGCCTCCTGCCATAGGGGGGGCGTGCCACCCCTTGTGGGCTGGTGTGCTCCCCTCTCATGGCCCATATGGCCCATATATTCCCCCCGAGGGTTCCGGTAACCCCTCCGGTACTCCGATAAATACCCGATACACTCCGGAACACTTCCGGTGTCCGAATACTATCATCCTATATATCAATCTTTACCTCTCGACCATTTTGAGACTCCTCATCATGTCTGTTATCACATCCGGGACTCCGAACAATATTCGGTCACCAAATCACATAACTCATATAATACTATATCGTCAACGAACATTAAGCGTGCAGACCCTACGGGTTCAAGAACTATGTAGACATGACCGAGACACTTCTCCAGTCAATAACCAATAGCGAAACCTGGATGCTCATATTGGCTCCTACATATTCTACGAAGATCTTTATCGGTCGAACCGTTATGACAACATACGTAATTCCCTTTGTCCATCGGTATGTTACTTGCCCGAGATTCGATCGTCGGTATCTTCATACCTAGTTCAATCTCGTTACTGGCAAGTCTCTTTACTCGTTCCATAATACATCATCCTGCAACTAACTCATTAGTCACTTTGCTTGCAAGGCTTCTTATGATGTGTATTACCGAGAGGGCCCAGAGATACCTCTCCGATACTCGGAGTGACAAATCCTAATCTCGATCTATGCCAACTCAACAAACACATTCGGAGACACCTGTAGAGCATCTTTATAATCACCCAGTTACGTTGTGACGTTTGATAGCACACAAGGTATTCCTCTGGTATCCGGGAGTTGCATAATCTCATAGTCGAAGGAATATGTATTTGACATGAAGAAAGCAATAGCAATAAAACTGAACGATCAATATGCTAAGATAACGGATGGGTCTTGTCCATCACATCATTCTCCTAATGATGTGATCCCGTTGTCAAATGACAACTCATGTCCATGGTTACGAAACCTTAACCATCTTTGATCAATGAGCTAGTCAAGTAGAGGCTCACCAGGGACACAGTGTTTGTCTATGTATTCACACATGTATTTAGGTTTCCGATCAATACAATTCTAGCATGAATAATCAACATTTATCATGAATAAGGAAATATAAAATAACAACTTTATTATTGCCTCTAGGGCATATTTCCTTCACTATCTCGAGAGCATCTACTTTGATCTTGTCTAAGACTTGTCTGTCTGTCTAAACTTGTTCCCCTTGGGGTGCCCTGCCCCTCCTTATATAAGTTGGAGGGGCGGCTTACATGACTAGTCCTAGTAGGATTAGGACTACTCTATTACAAGTGGAATCCTAGTCTTGCTTCCCTTGTAAGGGAAATATTCCTTATGCCTTTCCTCTTAAGCCGGCCCACCATAAGATGAGTCAGCCTTCCATGAGTTGTGTTCTGGGCCGTTGGGTCTTGTCGTTCGTCTGACCCGCCCACCGGGTCGCTGATGAGTCGCCGAGCTTAGCCGGGTCACTCGTGAGTCGCCAAGTTTGGGCGGGTCACCAGTGAGTCGCCCAGTCCGGTCGGGTCATACATCAGGCCGGGCTATGCCACGGGGTATATCCCCGACATTAGCCCCTAGCTTAATTTGGATTTATCCATGTTAAACTGATCCTACAAAATAAACACAAGAACAAATTTGACAGGTTGTGCTCTGGGTTAAAAGTTCTTCTGAGCCGGCACCTGATCATCCTTAAGTCCTTGTCATTTCCTTCTGTGAAATACCCCCGACCGAGTCAAACTTTGCCAGGTCATGCAATTTTTTGTAAGCTTCTTCCATATCGTGACATGATCTCAGCCACCTTGATACGTGTCCATGATCTCATAGCAAATCTTCTTTAGCAGATATGTTTAAACTCTGCCAATGCAGAAATCCAGGCGCTTCTTCTGAAAAGTCCGGGTTAATAGGCCAGCTTCAAAATCAATTTGCTGACATTGGTTTCTCGCAGAAAAAATATTGTGAAGAATAATCCATTTGATTCGACCTCCAATGCTCTAGCTTGACAAAAATATTGGTCTTGAGATATTCATCTGATGTTCAGCCGGCTTGAGGATGTAGAACTTGTCGAGTTGTGATCGCCAAAATTGCCGGGTTATAAAAACTGATGATACCGGGTTATGATTGTTGCTGACGCCGGGTCAATCTTATGGCGACTTGATGCTTGCTTTTGTAAATATAGCTTCCAATCATTGAGTCGGCTACTAGGCCTTTCTATGAATAGCTTAGAGGAGATAAATTTTGCCAATTTCCCCACTAAGAATATGATACCTGGTTTGCTCAAAATTTGAGAACTTGAAGGTGTACCTCCCTTATATGCATATCACCTATAGCCTCCAAGTCTTAAGAGGGGAACGCAGTGATGGTTTTAAGACTTGCTTCAGTATAAATGTTGCAACTTTGGAGAAATCCGGGTTGTTCATATGAGTCGCCAGTCATAAGCTGAATGTTTTGTCTTCCACATGTGTAGCCGCCAAGTGCCGGGTTATCTTGCCTGCAGCAACCTGGGACTTGTAGCTGTCTTATGCTCATAAAATTTTCAGCCAGTGTAGCCCCCAAGGGCCAGGTCATTATGCAATAATGAGCAGGGACTTTGTGGATCTGATTATGTATACTTAAAGAGCAATGTGTAGGCCCCAAGGGCCGGCTTAATAAGATAATAATGGGCTAGGACTTAGAAAATGATGAAAGGCCGTCTCACCTCCTTGAGATAACCGGATCTGTTGACAATGTGAGGATTTGAAAAGCAACTTGCATTAGCCCCCAAGTGCCATGGTGCATGCTTGCAGTGACATGGGACTTGCATATTTGATGTAATCTTGATTTGAATAATGTAGCCCCCAAGTGCCGGGTCGTGTGCCTGCAGCAACTCGGGACTATTCCTTCCATTGTAAAATAAAATCATATCCACCGTCTGGATGATAGCCTTGCATATTAATGTTGAACCATGCTCCTTGCTGTAAGCTGGTATTTTTGGATCAAGAAATAATAGCCATTTTTTCTGAAGCGGCTTTGAAAACCTCAATCATCCAATATTGGTTATGATAACCATAATGAAAATCCAGCCATGTTGGCTATTTAAAATTTGAATAATATAATCCAGTTTGAAAACCGGTGCTTGCAACATAAACCAGTATATCCATGCATATATGATGCATGGTATAATGATGCAATGATGATACAATGTATGATGCAATATATGATGCAATGTATGATGATGTATGTGTATGATGACAGAGTATAAAAATGTCGGCTTTGATGACATGACCAAAAGAGACCAACTCTGTTTTGTTTTTTGAAAAACTCAATTTTTGCTTCAAAGAAGCTTGGCATGATCGCTTTTCGTCCCGTAAGACGGCTCTGACATGACATAAATCTTTCGTTTTAACCTTCACTAGTTCAGGGTCTTCCGAGAAGATTGACTGTTAAGAGTACGAACGGGCCACATAGCGAAGAGACTACAACGGACAGGTGAGTTTGTCCTAGCTTTCTGTAAGCCGGCTCTCACATGACAAAAACCGCTGTTTTAGCCTTGATGAGTTCAGGGTCTTAGTAAAAAGATTGACTGTCAAGAGTACAGCGGGTCACCTGGCGGAGTAGCAAGCTGCAAATAGGCAGGTTTAACCCATATATGGCATATAAAGCCGATCAAGAGGGTATGAAAGCTAAACTCAGTGAGTTGGAAGCCCCCAAGTGACCTTATGATCAACCAATAAAGAGTCATACCCAGTAAATATGGGATGAAACGATAGAGGCCCCGAATTTCGGATATGCTGGCCTTATTACGTTGATCATAACATGATAAGCCAATAAGACAGGATACCCATGTTTGAACCACGCATCATGGCATCAAGTTCTCTTTGGCAACCTTTAATTTTGTTTCTGAGAACTCGAACTTGCGAGAGATGGATTCTTCTTGAACCGGACATTGAGCTAGATTTTGAGAGCTCAAACTTTCTGAGAGACAAATTTCCCTTGAGACGGATTTTGAATCGGAATCTTTTCTGAGAACCCAGAATCTTTCTTTTGAGCCGGAACTTTCTGATTGCCCGGCACTTTTTAAGCCAGAAATTTTCTGACAGCCTTTAAACTTTTACCAATGTGGTAGTAGCCCTCGAGTCTTAAGACGACTCGAGGAGTTGCCCTGAGATTCTCCATACTTGACCGTGATATAAACCGGCATATAGTTGAACAGCGGAATGCTGGAATGTGCTGAAGCTAGAGACGAAGTGGCGATCTGATGACCTTCGCGACACTCAGTATGTATCCTTAGCGTTGATAACATGATGTGAATCCATGGAAGGTTGAGGTTGACCGTGGTGGGTTATAAATGATCCCGCGTGATTCGCGTCAGTAACCCGGCCGATGGTTCGTCCCGGAGGGTTGTTGAAGTTAACCAGACTGCAGTGGCGGTGACTTATGTGCCTATCCATTGAGCCATCCGGTGTAGGCGAAGGCTGATTATGATTTGCTCCAGAATTGTTTGGAATAGACCGAACCGCAGGGCGGGAACTTGCACACGTCTGTTGGGCGGCTTGTGCGATCAGGCATAGCCTTGATGTATTGATGTAAATCAGTCCACAAGGGCGGCGGCTTAGGCGCTTCCGTTGAGCGAGGCAACACGGATAAATGTCAGTGCAAAATGGCGATGTCATGCACTCCGTATCCGTGGTATAACTCCACTTTTGAAGTGAATAATTGTCCTGATGTATTTGGATGACTGATGATCTTGTCGTTTCTATCGTGAACATGGAACAATTGTCCGGTGTATAAAAATATTAAAGGGAGAATAATTGTTCTCGGAGGAATTTAATGTGCATTGACAAAATAAATAAGGTGGATAGCACCTGGCATTTCCCTAGGACGTCGAACCAGTCGTATATGTTGCTGGCAAGGTGCAAAGGCTACAGCGGCTTAGAGGCAGATGGCGGTAGTGAGGCTGCGGACGCAACCACAGGTGCGGCGATTTGCAGTGGAGACGTGGCATCTCAGAACAAGGCTAACCAGGCGTGACTTAACATGAGGTCACAGCGGTAACGGTCGTGGCAGGCGGCTTGAAGTGCGCCCGTAGAAAAACCTGGAACTGGGCAGCTCAGAACAGACCCTCCGGGTCATGCTGGCCTTTTTTAAGCAGCCTTTGACTTTTAATCCCTCTCCAGCGGGTAGCCGGCCACCACTCCTTATTCCCTTATCGAGCACCCAAACCCGCTAACACACCAGCCAGCACGGCGGGCAGCCGGTGAAGCTGGAACGGCGACTCGATGGAGGGTGGAGCTGGCGGGGGTTGGTGAAGGCGGGGCGAGGTGACCTAGTAGAGAGCGGAGCTGGCGGAGGCAGTTTGACTCGGCCACAGCAAAAGGGCACCGGCAAGGCGGCTTAGAAAAGGTCTTGCAGAGGCGGCTTGGCGTACTAGAAGGAGGGCAACTTGGGGGAAGTAGCCGGGCGGCTCACCGGCGGCATGGCCTAGGCAACTCGGGGCCGGGGCGTGTCGGCGCGCGATAGCGAAGACAGCGCGAGGCTGGAGGCGGCTCAGAAACAAGCGTGAGGCCGGGGCAACCTCGCAGGGCTTGGCCCTGATGTATTTGGATGACTGATGATCTTGTCGTTTCTATCGTGAACATGGAACAATTGTCCGGTGTATAAAAATATTAAAGGGAGAATAATTGTTCTCGGAGGAATTTAATGTGCATTGACAAAATAAATAAGGTGGATAGCACCTGGCATTTCCCTAGGACGTCGAACCAGTCGTATATGTTGCTGGCAAGGTGCAAAGGCTACAGCGGCTTAGAGGCAGATGGCGGTAGTGAGGCTGCGGACGCAACCACAGGTGCGGCGATTTGCAGTGGAGACGTGGCATCTCAGAACAAGGCTAACCAGGCGTGACTTAACATGAGGTCACAGCGGTAACGGTCGTGGCAGGCGGCTTGAAGTGCGCCCGTAGAAAAACCTGGAACTGGGCAGCTCAGAACAGACCCTCCGGGTCATGCTGGCCTTTTTTAAGCAGCCTTTGACTTTTAATCCCTCTCCAGCGGGTAGCCGGCCGCCACTCCTTATTCCCTTATCGAGCACCCAAACCCGCTAACACACCAGCCAGCACGGCGGGCAGCCGGTGAAGCTGGAACGGCAACTCGATGGAGGGTGGAGCTGGCGGGGGTTGGTGAAGGCGGGGCGAGGTGACCTAGTAGAGAGCGGAGCTGGCGGAGGCAGTTTGACTCGGCCACAGCAAAAGGGCACCGGCAAGGCGGCTTAGAAAAGGTCTTGCAGAGGCGGCTTGGCGTACTAGAAGGAGGGCAACTTGGGGGAAGTAGCCGGGCGGCTCACCGGCGGCATGGCCTAGGCAACTCGGGGCCGGGGCGTGTCGGCGCGCGATAGCGAAGACAGTGCGAGGCCGGAGGCGGCTCAGAAACAAGCGTGAGGCCGGGGCAACCTCGCAGGGCTTGGCGGCCATAGCTCAACACGGTGGTGGCGACTTGCAAACGGGGCCGAGCAATGGCAGCTCGAAGTGCGCTATCACAATAGTGGAGAGGCACCTGTGGCTCAGAGGCGAAGTGAGGCCGGTGCGGCGGCTTACGAACCAGGCGGAGGCAAGGGCGGGGGTGCCGTAGTGCGGCGGAGCCAACGGGAGGCCGGATGCGATAGGTGGCACTGGCCTAGGCGGGTCACGGCGTAGCGTCGGATTGAGGAAGCAGCAGGCCGGTTTGAGGCACACCGGGGCAGTGGCGGAGTTGACTTCAAGCCTGAGGCACGGCAGCTCAACAGCTTGGGGGTGACAGACGGCCAAGGTGACCCGGTGACGGCGCGAGATTCAGTGAAGCGAAGGGCGGAACCAGCTTTGTCAGGGAAGAGCCGGCACACACGGGACGGAGATACTTCGGTGAGGCGCGGGACTGGGGCGACTCGCTGTCCGCGTAGACCGCGGGTTGACGGCGGAGTCTTGAAGCAAAGGCCGGGGTGGCTCATCGATGGAGGGGTGAGTGGCAGCTTGAGGCCAGGCGGCTCAACGCCGGCCATAGCAACGAAGCGAGGTGAGTGCCATGGCGGCGAGTTGGACTTGAGGCAGGCGTCTTTGGAGGTGGGTCGATGAAGTGGACTGGCGAGGCGGCTTCAACTCGGAGGCGTGGTTGCTCAGCGAGGCATGCCACAGCTCGACGAAGACCGGCGGGTTGAAGCGGCGCAAGGCGGCCGCCCGACGGTGTAGGCAAGCAGCGGCTTCAACTCGGAGACGAGCGACAGTTCCAAGTCCGAGACGAAGGGCGGCTCCAATTCTGAGATGAGGTCGCAAAGGCGGCCCAGAGCGGGGTCGAGTGTAAGCGGCTCACAGGCGCCCCGGTGAGGCAGGCGAGTTGGAGGTAACGGCTCAGCGTGGCTCGGAAGTGCTCCAGCGGCGGGCCACAGTGGCGGCTCATAGGACTTGACGGCTGGCATCTTCAATCCGGCGGCGGTGGCATAGCGCGCGTCGGCTACGTGTGGCGGGTCACAGGTTCGAAACCTGGCAGCGTGCGATTTTGAAGACGGGTCTTGGATGCGACACGTTGAGGCAGTGCGACACGGGGCGGCCAGGCAGTTGAAGCAGGCCTGGAACAGAGGTCGGCGGCTCAGTGCGGGTGGACCACGGCAGCTGCAGAGGTGAGATGTCCACGGCAGCGGATGCGGTGATAGAAGAGGCAGAGCAGTAGACCCTGGCGGAGGTGCAGCGAGGCCGGTGCGGCTCAGAAGGGAAACCGCGGTGGAGACCGGATATTCAGCGGAGACGGCGGCTCAAGGCCCACTCTAGCGGTGGCGACTTGGAGTACAACCAATCCTGATTGAAAACAACTCTAGACTTGATTTCGGCCAATCTTCGGATTGGACACGCTTTATCTTGGCGTGTCGGTCTTGTCAACTCAGCGATTTTGCGACGGCGCACCTGATGCAACCCTAATTTCTTGAACTCTTCTTCATCCAATTGATCGCGAGCTTTTCGATCCCTAAAGAGATCCCTCCAAGAACACAAACAACCATGCGCTGGCCGCACGGTGGGCGCCAACTGTCGTGGTTTTGTCACAGCAAGATGTCCTAGTGTGAGGACTTAGTCGTGAGGCCAACGCATCTAAGTGGTAGCTTGAACAGGGTTGAGCGGGACGAGAGACGCGAGATTTTACCCAGGTTTAGCCCCTCATGGTGGAGGTAAAAGCCTACATCCTGCTTGATTGATATTGATGATGATGAAGATCTCGGTTACAAGGGCAGTGTTTCACTACCTCTATCTTGAGAGCATCTACTTTGATCTTGTCTAAGACTTATCTGTCTGTCTAAACTTGTCCCCCTTGGGGTGCCCTACCCCTCCTTATATAAGTTGGAGGGGCAGCTTACATGACTAGTCCTAGTAGGATTAGGACTACTCTATTACAAGTGGAATCCTAGTCTTGCTTCCCTTGTAAGGGAAATATTCCTTATGCCTTTCCTCTAAGCTGGCCCACCATAAGATGAGTCGGCCTTCCCATGAGCCGCCTTCTGGGCCGTTGGGTCTTGTCGTTCGTCCGACCCGCCCACCGGGTCACTAATGATTCGCCGAGCTCAGCCAGGTCACTCGTGAGTCGCCAAGTTCGGGCGGGTCACCAGTGAGTCGCCCAGTCCGGCTGGGTCATACATCAGGCCGGGTTATGCCGCGGGGTATATCCCTGGCAAGTACTGTTCTAAACCCATTCATATTTTATTCATGCATAATACCTATTGTATTCTAACTTCTCCATGACTTATACCCCCGATATAATCCATACCACCATTAAAACAAGCGCACTACACAATAGAAAACACAATCTGTCTAAAACAGAACAGTCTATAATGATCTGAACAAAAACTATACTTCTAACTCCAAAATATTTGAAAAATTAGGACAACATGAGAAATTTGTATATCAATCATGTGTAAAAAATTCAGAATTTTATCATGTTCCTGTGAATTATAGTAATTCTAGCACTGGGGCAAAAGTTTCTGTTTTTCACAGAATCAAGTAAACTATCAACCAAACCATCCAAAGGCTTTACTTGGCGCAAACACTAACTAACAAAAAAAACAATCATAACAGTAGCAATAATTGTGTCATCACACCCAAATAGAAAGTAAAAGAAAAAAAATTTAAGATAACTATTGGGTTGTCTCCCAACAAGCGCTATTGTTTTACACCCCTAGCTAGGCGTAAGGCATAGTTTCAGGTATCATAATAAAAGTAAGGGAGATCATCCATGTTCATATCATACTCCCTTCTTTTAGCAACAAGCTTCCTAAGAGGTAAGCAAAAATAATCAAAGGGGCTAAATTTAATAGGGTAAGGATCTGTGAGATCAATTATAGGAGGAGGAGGAGGTTCCTCCTTTGGCCCTTTGTAAGTGATGACTATTTCTTCATTATACATGTTTCTATGGAGATATTCCTTTAGCATTTTCTTAAGAACACACCCCAATCCATTATTTTGTATAACAAAATCACCAGTATGTTCGAAAAGTTTATCAAACAAAATGGATGGGGGAACCTTTTTCCTAAGATTCTCATTGTAAGCAGCATAGTCTGTAGATTGTACTTTTCTCATCTCCTCTTGGTTGTAAAGAATTTCTTCTATAGGAGGGTGCCCACTATTTGTTTTGTAGTAAGCAAATAACTCTCGTGCCTCCTTCATGATGTGGCTAAATTCATAACTACCTATACGGAGTTTTTTAGTATGCATAATAGTGGGTTCTTCTTTATTAGGATCATCATCAGCTAGGTTATCTAAGTTTTCTTTAGGAACTTCATCGGAACTTCTTTTAATATTTGCATTCACCATAAGTATAGTTTGATGATCAAAAGGTTCCGCACTAGCGGCAGGAACATCATTGACTTTTTCAAATTCAGACATGATAGCAACTTCAAGAAAAGCAAGAAAACTAACAAAGTAAAATATTTTTGTGTCTTTGTTTCTTAGAGAAGTGGAGGGAGATGAAAAAGAGAGGCAAATAAAAAGTAGAGAAAGTAGATGATAGTTTGAGTGAAGGTACTTGATAAGATTTGGTGATGTCTCCCGGTAACGGCACCAGGAATTCTTTCTGCTACTTCTGAGCTGCGTTGGGATTTTCCCCAAAGAGGAAGGGTGAAGCAATATAGTAGAGATAAGTATTTCCCTGAGTGAGAACCAAGGTTATCGAACCAATAGGAGAATCACACAAAGCCTACTGAACAACACCTGCACACACAAAAGCAAATACTTGCACCCAACGCGGGCAAGAGGGTTCTCAATCCCCTTGAACTTGTTACTTGCAAGGATTAAATCTTGTATAGGTAGATAGATAAAAAGAAAAGTAAAATGAAAAAGTATAAAATTGTAGCAAGGTATTTTTGGTTTTTATAATATGATTAAAGTAGACCCGGGGGCCATAGTTTCACTAGAGGCTTCTCTCTTGAAACAATAGCATACGGTGGGTAAACAAATTACTGTTGGGCAATTGATAGAAAAGCGCATAGTTATGACGTTATTCATGGCAATAATCATATAGGCATCGCGTCCGTGACAAGTAGACCGACTCCTACCTGCATCTACTACTATTACTCCACCAATCGACCGCTATCCAGCATGGATCTATGGTATTAAGTTCATGACAAACAGAGTAATGCTTTAAGCAAGATGACATGATGTAGACAAAGTAAACTCATGCAACATGAATAAACCCCATCATTTTACCCTTAATGGCAACAATACAAATACGTGCCTCACTACCCCTTCTATCACGAGGTGAGGACACCGCAAGATTGAACCCATTACAAAGCACCTCTCCCACCGAAGATAAATCAATCTAGTTGGCCAAACCAAACAGATAGATCAGAGAGAAATACAAAGCTATCATAATGATGCATAATAAAGTTCAGAAAAGACTCAATTACTTTCAATGAATAATTTGATCATAAACCCGCAATTCATCGGATCCAAACAAACACACCGCAAAAGAAGATTACATTGGATAGAACTCCTAGAAGATCAAGGAGAACATTGTATTGAGGATCAAAGAGAAGGAAGATGCCATCTAGCTACTAGCTATATACCCGTAGGTCTGTGGTGAACTACTCACGCATCATCGGAAGGCAACAAGTATGATGTAGAAGCCCTCCATGATTGATTCCCCCTTTGGCAAAGTATCGGAAAAGGTCTCCAGATGGGATCGCGAAAGAACAAAAGCTTGCAGCGGTGGAAAAGGTGTTTCAGGTGGCTCTCTAGGGGTTTCCCAATATTTGAGAATTTATAGAAGTGAAATTAGGTCAGACGGAGCCACATGGGGCCCACATGGTAATACGGCGTGCCTTGTTGCCTTGCCGTCTCCTCATTTGCTGTCTGGTCTCCTCCTGATGCTTCTAGGATCTCTTTTGTCCAAAAAAATGGTCAAAAAGTTTTGTAGCCTTTGGACTCTGTTCGATACTGATTTTTTGGAAAACCAAAAATCAGCAGAAAACAACAACTAGCACTAGGCACGGGGGTAAAAGGTCAATTCCAAAAAATGATATAAAATAGCATATAAAGTATCCAAGATTGATAATATAATAGCATGAAACAATAAAAAATTCTAGATACGTTGGAGATGTATCAAGCTCTTCGTCACCTCCATAAACGAGAAACATGTCCTTAGTCCTCTTGAGGTACTTAATGATATTTTTGACCATTGTCCAGTGATCTACTCCTGGATCGCTCTGGTACCCTACCTTCTAGACTTATGGTGAGGCACACATCAGGTCTAGTACACAACATGGCATACATTATAGAGCCTATGGCTGAGGCATAGGGGACGACTTTCATCCTTTCTATTTCTTCTGCCATCGTCGGGCTTTGAGTCTTACTCAACTTCACATCTTGAAATACAGGAAAGAACCCCTTGTTTGACTTGTCCATTTTGAACTTCTTCAAAATCTTGTCAAGGTATGTGCTTTGTGAAGGTTCTATCGAACGTCTTGATCTATCTCTATATATCTTAATGCCCAATATGTAAGCAGCTTCACCCAGGTCTTTCATTGAAAAACTCTTGTTCAAATAACCCTTTTTTGCTTTCCAGAAATTCTATATCATTTCCAATCAATAATATGTCATCCACATATAACATTAGAAATACTACACAGCTCCCACTCACTTTCTTGTAAATACAAGCTTCTCCATAAGTTTGTATAAAACCAAAAGCTTTGATCACCTCATCAAAGCGTACATTCCAACTCCGAGATGCTTGCACCAGTCCATAGATGGATCGCTAGAGCTTGCATACCTTGTTAGCACCCTTAGGATCGACAAAACCTTCCGGTTGCACTATATACAACTCTTCCTTAAGGAAACCGTTAAGGAACGTTGTTTGGCGTCCATCTGCCAGATTTCGTAATCGAAATATGTGGCAATTGCTAACATAATTCTAACAGACTTAAGCATCGCTACGTGTGAGAAAGTCTCATCATAGTCAACCCCTTGAACTTGTCAGAAACCCTTGGCGACAAATCAAGCTTTATAGATGGTGACATTACCATTAGCGTTTGTCTTCTTCTTAAAGATCCATTTGTTCTCAATGGCCTGCCAATCATCGGGTAAGTTCACCAAAGTCCATATTTTGTTTTCATACATGGATCCTATCTCGGATTTCATGGCCTCAAACCATTTGTCGGAATCCGGGCTCATCATTGCTTCTTCATAGTTCGTACACTACTACAAGATGTTGCTAATGCGACACATGAATCAGAGACCCTTCAACCAAACTATGTGCAATGCATGAATCGCAAACGGTATCGTAATAAAACCGTCACCAATAAGACGAACTGTGTGCGATGGCGGAGACATCAAGCACGATTCAGAGTAGAGTTGTGTGTGCGATATGTGGCATATAGTTGATCCATACGAACTATTTGTGATGAGCCAGAGCAACAGAAACGGTCAGCCAGATCAAGGTGTGTGTGATATACGACATACAGTTCACTCGAATGAGCTATTTGCGATTAGCCAACACAACAAAAATAGTCAGCCAGATCAAGGTGTGTGCGATAGATGGCATACAGTTCACTTAGATGAACTGTTTGCGATGAGCCAAAACAAACACAAATGATTCAACTTAATAAGATGTGTGTGATACGTGGCAAACATATCAGTAATAAAAAAATGTGTGGGAAGACCGATAATAACACAGACGCTTCCTGTTAATAAGCCGTGTGTGTTGTGGGTAAATGCTTGCTGGTATACAATTGTCAGTGATTGATGAAATCATCACCGACGGGTTCCCTAGTTTAGTAAGTGTGCGATGTGATTTGCTCTGTCTACAGAAGAACAACATATAACCAAATTAAACATCCAATTACATAAGTGACTATACAAAAACATTCGCACACACCTCAGTAAACAATTACATGCATTCTAAACTAGGATAAACAATCATCTAATCATCTACTTCTTGTGTTGATGCCGCCACTGCTCTGTGGCTTGATCCCACACTTGGGGCAGGACGAAGGCACTTCCTCATGTCAACGATCCGCATGTACATCTCGTAGCTTGTGTATGCGTCCTTGACCGCATACTTGACATGTTCTTCATCCAGTCTATGCGCCCAGGCACTGTGCCAGGCGATCTTGTTCTTCTTGCACTCACCTTTCATGTTCTTGTAGTAGGGGTCGATGATGACCGAGGCAAGGTCAACCAGGGAGTCTTGCTTGTTCTTCGTGCTGCTCTAGATCCTGTAGTAGCCACGGATGTCGACAAGCTTCTAGCAGGCCAAGCCCGAAATCTTGAGCACTTTTAGATCGCTGTTGGTGTCCACCGTAGTGAAACTATAGTCGAGGCTATTGATAAACCTGGCAAAACACTCACAAGGCCTTGTGGCCAGGCAGTAGTGGTAGACAAGGATGTGATGGCGCATGCACAACTGGGCGACGACAACCTTCTGATCGTACCCGGCACGACTGCCGATGAACTCGAGGTCAAAGCCGACCACTTGGTACTTGTCCTCAGCAAGCAACTGCTCCATAGTGTGGATGGAGCTCTTCACTGAGACTATCTCATTCGTGTACACCACGGAGAGGTCCTTCCCCCTCACGTGGGTGTCCACTATGTGAGGCGTGGTGAACTGCCGCCCCTCGTCATCGTCAGCCATTGGATATCCTCTTTATATGTGTCACCGTGGGTCTGTTTATTGTGTCGTGAGGCGTGAGAGATTAAGGTAAATGGCTGCAGGAATAAATGGGAACTGGGCGGCCTGGATTCTCGGCACGTCCGCATGGCAGTTTTTGCAGCGGGTAATTGCATCGTGGCACACGTAACTGTATCGTGGAGTCTCACCCGATGCAACCGCATGCATAATGGCACCCTGAAAGTACGTGATCGTGCGTGGCCCCAAGCATTGGCATCGTGTGATAACCCACAAGTATAGGGGATCGCAACCGTTTTCGAGGGTAGAGTATTCAACCCAAATTTATTGATTCGACACAAGGGGAGCCAAAGAATATTTGTAAGTATTAGCAGTTGAGTTGTCAATTCAACCACACCTAGAGTCTAAATATATGCATTAGAGTGATCAGTAGCACAGTAATATGATATTTTGGTAGCAATAGTATCAATAGCAATAGTAGCGGTAACGGTAACAATAGTAGTTTTGTAGCAATTGTAACAGTAGCAGCAATAGTAGTAACTTAGCAAGAACAATGTGTGAAAGGCTCGTAGGCATTGGATTGGTGACAATGTTGGATAATATTCATCATATAACAGTCATAACCTAGGGAGACACAGAACTAGCTCCAATTCATTAATATAATGTAGGCATGTATTCCGTATATAGTCATACGTGCTTATGGAAAAGAACTTGCATGACATCTTTTGTTCTACCCTCCCATGGCAGCAGGGTCCATAAGGAAACTAAGGGGTATTAAGGCCTTCTTTTAATAGAGAACCTGAACAAATCATTAACACATAGTGAATACATGAACTCCTCAAGCTATGGTCATCACCGAAAAGAATCCCAATTATTGTCACCTTGGGGTATGCGGATCATAACACGTAATAGGTGCATATAACTTGCATGGTAGGATCAAGAACACAAATATATTGGTGAAAACATAAACGGTTCAGATCTGAAATCATGGCACCCGGGCCCTAGTAAGAGCACAAGTGCTCCCTGGGTGATTTTGGTAATTAATGTCAACATATCTCTTGTTAGACTAATGCTCTTATCTAGTGTATTTCAGACAAGTTCAACAATGGCGTGGAAAGGACAAGAGGATGTGGAACCCCTTCAAAATGCTAAGGACACATATTGGCAAAAGCTCAAGACTCTTCATTTATATTTTGGTGATCCAAGATCACATTGAGTCCATAGGAAAGCCAATACTATTAAAAGGGGATGAGGTGTTGCTTAATGGTCTACTTGCTCAAGTGCTTAGTGATATTGCTACAAAGCCCTCAACCACTTTCTCATTCCAAATATGTCCAAAATCCAAAGTCAAACTCGGCCCCACCGATTCTTTCTATCCGGCGCCACCAAGTTCATATGACATAGCCACTACCAGAAACCCTAACAGTTCGGTCACACCGATACGGATCTCAGTCTCACCGAGATGGCATTGCAAACTCTCGGTTGCCTATTGCAATTGTTTTGGTCTCACCGAAATTGCGATCGGTCACACCGAGTTGGCTTGACATCTTCTCTATTTCCTTATTGCTTCACTTTGGTCTCACTGAGTTGATGCAATCGGTGCCACCGAGTTGATGTTTGCCCTAAGCCCTAGCACATCGGTCCCACTGAGTTGTTCCAGTCGGTCCCACCGAGATTACTAAAGTTCACATTTTGAACTAAATTGGTCTCACCGAGTTCTTCTATTTGGTCTGACCGAGTTGGGTCAAATGTGTGTAACGGTTGGATTTTGTGTGGAGGCTATATATACCCCTCCACCCCCTTCTCCATTTGTGAGAGAGCCATCAGAACGTGCCTACACTTCCAGCATACATTTTCTGAGAGAGAACCACCTACTCATGTGTTGAGATCAAGATATACCAATCCTACCACAAGAATCTTGATTTCTAGCCTTCCCCAAGTTGCTTTCCACTCAAGTCATCTTTCCATCATATCCAAATCTGTGAGAGAGTTGAGTGTTGGGGAGACTATCATTTGAAGCACAAGAGCAAGGAGTTCATCATCAACACAACATCTATTACCTTTTGGAGAGTGGTGTCTCCTTGATTGGTTAGGTGTCACTTGGGAGCCTCCGACAAGATTGTGGAGTTGCACCAAGAAGTTTGTAAGGGCAAGGAGATCGCCTACTTTGTGAAGATCTACCCAAGTGAGGCAAGTCCTTCCTAGGCGATGGGCATGGTGGGATAGACAAGGTTGCTTCTTCATGGACCCTTCGTGGGTGGAGCCCTCCGTGGACTCGCGCAACCATTACCCTTCGTGGGTTGAAGTCTCCATCAATGTGGATGTACGATAGCACCACCTATCGGAACCACGCCAAAAATCTCCGTGTCCTCATTGCGTTTGCACACTCCAAACCCATCCCTTTACTTTATTGCAATAAGCATGCTTTACTCTTTCCACTGCTCATACTCTTGTCATGCTTGCTTGAATTGTATTGTGAATGCTTAAACTTGTGCTAAAACTCCACCTTAACTTGAAGAACTTAAAAACTGCCACTTTTACTTGTTGAGGGTCTAATCACCCCCCTCTAGACCCCTCTTCTTGATCCTTTCAATTGGTATCAGAGCTTTGGTCTCCATTGCTTTGGTTTAATCACCATTGGAGGAAGATGGATGAGTCTACGATTGGGAGTATTAGACATAGAGTACCTATGCTTGATGGAGAGTTCTACAATTCTTGGAAGAATGAGATGCTTGAGATTTTCAATAAGTATGATTTGAACAAGTATATTACTAGCCCTTGTGCGCCCCCTATTGATCCCTTGCATCCTACCCCCGATGAGTATCTTGACATGACCCGCAATCTTAGAACTATTGATCTTATCATGAGAGGATTGCCTAGAAATTTGCTTGTATGCTTGCCTACATTTGAATGTGCTTATACTATATGGAAATATCTTGAGGAGCGCTTTCCAAACTATTCCTTGAAAAATCTAGATGAGATTCTTTAAAAGTCCATTGCTTTTCATAAAATGAATCCTAGAGATCCTAAATTTGATGATTGTCTATTTGAGCTCCGTGATCTTATGCGTGCCAAAGGAGATGTTGGAGTCATTAGTAGCATCATCTCACAAATTATTAGAATTCATAAACATGCACATTGTCATGGTCATAAATCTAATGAATCACTCTCTCTAGGTGATGATCATTCACATGATGATGTTGAACATGGATATTATGATGAGGATGATGATAGTGACTTTGATCTTGATGAGTCGATGAGACACTTTGGTCTTATGGCTAACCTTCATGGTTACATGGCCGAAGGAAAGGAATGGGTTCTTGATAGTGGATGTACTGATCATATGACCGGAGATAAGGACATGTTTCGTGAGCTTGCTGAGAACGACAGTCCCCGCAAGTATGTCACTTTTGGTGACAACTCCAAGGGTAAGGTAGTTGGCCTTGGTAAGGTGGCCATCTTCCATGATAGCTCTATCCAAAATGTTATGCTCGATGAATTTCTTAGTTATAATCTACTTTCCGTATCTAGACTAGCTGGCTTTGGTTTCAATGTTCTATTTACTGAAGTAGATTGCCAAGTGTTTCAAGAGATAATCATAATATGGTCTTTACCGGTATTCGTAGAGGTGACCTATATATTGTTGATTTCACTAAAAGAGCTCAACCTCGTACTTTCTTAATTGCTAAATCTTCTAAAGGTTGGTTATGGCATAGAAGGTTAGGTCATGTGGCCATGCGAAATCTTGATAAGCTTATTAAAGGTGATCATATCCTTGGTGTTAAAGATGTCATATTTGACAAGGATAGACTTTGCAGTGCTTGTCAAGTAGGAAAACAGGTTGGAGGAAGCCATCCCGTGAAGAACATCATTACCACGAGAAGACTGCTTGAGCTACTTCATATGGATCTTTTCGGTCCCAATGCCTACAAGAGTCTTGGTGGTAACTCGTTCGGTTTGGTCATTGTTGACGATTTTTCAAGATTTACATGGGTGTTCTTTCTTGATGATAAATCGCAGGTCCAAAAGATCTTCAAGAACTTCACTAGTAAGGCCCAAAACCAATTTGAAGTGAAGATCAAGAAGGTTCGAAGCGACAACGGAATGGAGTTCAAGAACGCCAATGTGGATACCTTTCTTGATGAAGAAGGGATTTCACATGAGTTCTCGACTACGTACACACCTCAACAAAATGGAGTTGTTGAGTGGAAGAACCGGACACTTATTGAGATGGCAAGAACAATGCTTGATGAATACAAGACACCAAAACACTTTTGGGCGGAAGCGGTTGAGATAGCTTGTCATGCTACGAATCGACTATACCTACACAAGCTTCTCGGCAAGACGACATACGAGCTTCTCACCGGTAACAAACCCCAAGTTGGATACTTTCGAGTATTTGGCTCAAAGTGTTACATTCTTGATAAGCATCATCGTTCAAAATTTGCCCCTAAATCTCATGAAGGTTTCCTACTCGGTTATGGCTCAAACTCTCACACATACCGTGTCTACAACAATTTCACCCGAAAGGTTGAAGAGACGGTAGATGTGAAGTTTGATGAATCTAATGGCTCGCAAGTAGAGCAATTGCCAATTGATGTAGGAGACAAAGACCCTTCGGAAGAAATTCAAGACTTGTCTATTGGCAATATTCGCCCAACGGAGGTGAAGGAGAGTACTTCGTCCATTCAAGTGGAAGCCTCAACTTCACATCAAGGTGAACCACAAGTTGACTTGGAGGCATCCATAAGTGGAACACGTCAAGACGGAGAAAATGATGAAGTACAACAAGATGAACCACATCGACCTCACTCTCCACCTCCACAAGAGAACGACAATGCCAACAACAATGAAGAAAGAGAAGAAGAAGAAAATGAAGAGGATGTTCCACCCCAACCCAAACAAAAGCTCTCACGAGTTAGAGCAAGAGTTACAAGAGATCATCCCGTCAAACAAATCTTCGATGATATTCAAATCGGGAGAATTACTCGCTCTAAAACTTGTTTGGCTAACTTTTGTGAACACTGCTCATTCATTTCTAGTATTGAACCTATGAAGGTTGAAGAAGCTCTTGAGGATCCGGATTGGGTGAACACTATGCATGAAGAGCTACACAACTTCGAGAGGAATCAAGTGTGGACATCGGTTGAAAAGCTCGACGACAAGCACAATGTCATTGGAACCAAATGGGTGTTTCGGAATAAGCAAGATGAAGATGGACAAGTTGTACGCAACAAGGCCCGTCTCGTCGCCCAAGGCTACACTCAAGTCAAAGGTATGGACTATGGTGAGACATATGCCCCCGTTGCTAGACTTGAGTCCATACGCATCTTACTTGCTTATGCCAATCACCATGACATCACTTTATACCAAATGGACATTAAAAGTGCTTTTCTTAATGGATAAATTGAGGAGGAAGTGTATGTTAAACAACCTCCCGGCTTTGTAAATCCTAAGAAACCTAATCATGTCTACAAACTTCACAAAGCCCTTTATGGTCTTAAACAAGCTCCTAGAGCATGGTATAAATGCTTGACCAAGTTCCTTATTGAAAAAGGCTTTGAAATTGGGAATATTGATTCTACACTTTTTACTAAAAGGGTTAATGGTGAATTATTTGTGTGCCAAATTTATGTGGATGATATCATATTTGGTTCTACTAACCCCCATTTTAGTGAAAAATTTGGAAGGCTAATGTCGGAGAAGTTTGAGATGTCTATGATGACTGAACTCAAAATTTTCTTGGATTGCAAATCAAGGAAACTAAGGAAGGTACCTTTGTTTCTCAAACAAAGTATACCAAGGATCTTTTCAACAAGTTCAACATGCAAGAAAGCAAAGGTATGAAAACACCCATGCCTACTAGTGGACATCTTGACTTGACTAAGGATGGCAAACCGGCTGATCAAAAGGTTTACCGCTCTATGATTGGTTCATTGTTATATCTATGTGCCTCCCGTCCCAATATTATGCTAAGTGTGTGCATGTGTGCACGATATCAAGTGGTCCCTAAAGAATGTCATCTTAAGGCCGTGAAAAGGATAGTGAGATACTTAATTCATACACCAAACTTTGGCATTTGGTATCCTAAGAGGTCATATTTTGATCTTGTTGGCTACTCCGATTCAGACTATGCCGGTGACAAGGTTGATAGAAAGTCCACTCCGGGTACTTGTCAATTTCTTGGTAGATCCCTTGTATCTTGGTCCTCCTAGAAACAAAACTCGGTATCCTTATCCACTGCCGAAGCGGAATACATTGCCGCCGGATCATGTTGTGCTCAATTACTTTGGATGACCCAAACCCTTAAGGATTATGGGATACATGTGAGACATGTTCCATTGCTTTGTGACAATGAAAGTGCTATTAAGATTGCTCATAATCCCGTACAACATTCTCAAACTAAGCATATTGAAGTTCGTCATCATTTCATTCGAGATCATGTTGCTAAAGGACACATCAATCTTAAGCATGTTCGTACCGATAAGCAATTAGCAGATATATTCACCAAACCGCTTGATGAGAAAGTATTTTTCCGTTTGAGAGGTGAATTGAACATCATTGATGCTTCAAACTTGGAGTAGAAACTCCATTTGGATACATGCAAGGCATGCGCCTTTCTGACTAATCCTTGATATTTCTCTTATGATGATGATCATATGTCTCGGATCTATACTTGTACCCTTGCATGTTATCTAACCCTTGTAGGTACTTGGATGAACCCAAATCTATGAGATTGTAAGCCACTCACATTTTGAGCAATCTCTACATCACCAAGTTCCTATGATATGGTTTTTGAATTCAAGGAAGCACAAACTCACTCAACATATCCTTTGACAATTTAAATATATCAAATTTCATTTGGTATCAAGTTTCATGATTGTCATTTTGGATACACAAGTGCTTTTCCTTGCAAGACTAACTCATGTAGGAAGATGAACTCAAACTACTAGTGGTGGTCCCAATTCTTGATGAGCAACATCAACCTTGAGCATCCAACACAAGTTCAACTACATGATCAAAATCAACACCACAACCCAAGGTATGTAATTCCACCTTAGAGAAGCTTTGCTCCAAGTCATGAGCCAAAGCAACTCAACAAGGTGTGAATACATCAAAATGCTTAAATGAAAAATGGTAACCCCATTTTGAGCTTAAACGATGAGTATGACCTATGATCAAGTGACCTCACTTGACTCCTAAGTCAATATACTCTAATATAGGTGACTTTGTCGCCGACCCCTTCTAGATGAAGTTCTCTAGTGTTCTTTTGCTCAGTTGATGTTTGTATTTGCATATTTTTTCTTGCTATTTTGTCTCTCTAAATAAAAAAAAACTTCATCTAGATCTTGTTTTTGTTTTTCTTCTGTGACCCTGTTAAAATTCTTTGCAAATCTTTTTGTTAATTCCTTGCAAATCTTTGTGTGATTTCATTTGCCAAGTGAGCTGAGTTGACAAAATCTTTACTCTGTGTTGAACTCGGTCCCTCCGGTCCAAACCCATTGGCTCGACCAAAATACAAGGACTCCTTGTAAATAGTTCATCGGTACAACCAACATGGACTGCTTCGGTCTCACCGATCGGGACTTTCCATGACTCTGTTATCTCGGCGTCACCGACGGAAAACAAATCGGCGTCATCGATTTCACCTCTGAGAAAATATTTTGCCATTTCTTATTGCCTATTTTATTCAGCTCCACTCAATGATTCTTTCCTCTATCAGCATCACAAACTACCTATTGCTTTGAAGTGACTCTGAAGGACCACACCTTTTTGGCTCATGATCTAGAAGTGCCCTTCTTGAAAATTGATGTCAAAGGGGGAGAGAGAGAACATCAAAGCTTATCAAATGAGCATATCTAAGCTCTTCTACAGATGCTTGTTATCAAAGAGGAGAGAAGCCACATGTCTTTAAGAGGGGAAAGACATGTCAATATGTTTGATCTTAGCTATTGCTAAAATTCTTGTTGCTCTGATTTTGGTTGATATTACCCTATCTTACAATGATTTTATCTCACCCTATCTTCTCCCATTATCCAATATCAGATTCAGGGGGAGAAAAAAATTCATATCTAAGGGAAAAAATCTTTGGAATTCATTGCACATCTTTAAATCTTTGGGGACATGTTATATCTAAATGAAGTACTCAGTACTCACCCATTGCATGTCATCCCAGTCTTGGTATTCTTGTGGTTCTCTAAAACTGCTTTACTTAGAGTGATCTTGTGTTATCTAACCCTGTTTTCTCAAGTCCACTCTTTCCAAAGTCAACTCAAGACCACAAGGTAAGTATATGCATTACACTCATGTGGATGATGATCTCTTGCTGATGTACATATTGTTTGCAAGAGGGATTCATAAACATGGAGGTACACTTCTTAACCATATCATTTGCTCTGATGCATATAGCCAAGATACATGTAACTCTCTGCTTGCTCTGACATGCTTATGCATTCACATGTTAGTACATTCTATCTTCACATGATTGCATACATGTAGGGGGAGCTTATGCATGTTACATGTCTTTCCAAAGCTTTACTTGTTACTCTTCATATCATTTATCTGAAGTTTTCATGTATGTTATCACCAATTACCAAAAAGGGGGAGATTGAAAGCACAAGTGCTCCTTGGGTGTTTTTGGTAATTAATGTCAACATATCTCTTGTTGGACTAATGCTCTTATCTAATGTATTTCAGACAAGTTCAACAATGACGTGGAAAGGACAAGAGGATGTGGAACCCCTTCAAAATGCTAAGGACACATATTGGCAAAAGCTCAAGACTCTTCATTTATATTTTAGTGATCCAAGATCACATTGAGTCCATAGGAAAGCCAATACTATTAAAAGGGGATGAGGTGTTGCTTAAAGGTGTACTTGCTCAAGTGCTTAGTGATATTGCTCCAAAGCCCTCAACCACTTTCTCATTCCAAATATGTCCAAAACCCAAAGTCAAACTCGGCCCCATCAATTCTTTCTATCTGGCGCCACCGAGTTCATATGACATAGCCACTGCCAGTAACCCCAACAGTTCGGTCACACCGATACGGATCTCGGTCTCATCGAGATGGCATTGCAAACTCTCTGTTGCCTGTTGTAATTGTTTCGGTCTCACCAAAATTACGACCGGTCACACCGAGTTGGCTTGACATCTTCTCTGTTGCATTATTACTTCACTTCGGTCTCACCGATCGAGTTGATGCAATCGATGCCACCGAGTTGATGTTTGCCCTAAGCCCTAGCACATTGGTCCCATCGAGTTGTATCAGTCGGTCCCACCGAGATTCCTAATGTTCACATTTTCAACTAAATCGGTCTCACCGAGTTCTTCTATTCGGTCTAACCGAGTTGGGTCAAATGTGTGTAACGGTTGGATTTTGTGTGGAGGCTATATATACCCCTCCACCCCCTTCTCCATTTGTGAGAGAGCCATCAGAACGTGCCTACACTTCCAGAATACATTTTCTGAGAGAGAACCACATACTCATGTGTTGAGATGAAGATATACCAATCCTACCACAAGAATCTTGATTTCTAGCCTTCCCCAAGTTGCTTTCCACTCAAATGGTCTTTCCACCATATCCAAATCCATGAGAGAGAGTTGAGTGTTGGGGAGACTATCATTTGAAGCACAAGAGCAAGGAGTTCATCATCAACACAACATCTATTACCTTTTGGAGAGTGGTGTCTCCTAGATTGGTTATGTGTCGCTTGGGAGCCTCCGACAAGATTGTGGAGTTGAACCAAGAAGTTTGTAAGGGCAAGGAGATCGCCTACTTCGTGAAGATCTACCCGAGTGAGGCAAGTCCTTCATGGGCGATGGCCATGGTGGGATAGACAAGGTTGCTTCTTCGTGGACCCTTCGTGGGTGGAGCCCTTCGTGGACTCGCGCAACCATTACCCTTCGTGGGTTGAAGTCTCCATCAATGTGGATGTACGATAGCACCACCTATCGGAACCACGCCAAAAATCTCCGTGTCCTCATTGTGTTTGCACACTCCAAACCCATCCCTTTACTTTCTTAGAATTAGCATGCTTTACTCTTTCCGCTGCTCATACTCTTGTCATGCTTGCTTGTGTAACATCCCAAAATTCTAAATTTTGGAATGTTATATTAAATAAATAGCTTTGATTGTTTTTTTGATTGTTGAGTGATTGATTGTGTGAAATTGAGTGAATTTGAAACTTTTTGAAAGTTGAATGAGAGGGAATGAAATGACTTTCCCAGACTTTCACTTTGCTTTTTGATCTCAATGAATTCAAATTCATTTCATCGCAAAACCCTAGAGTGAAGATAATATGACTTCTTCCATTTAAAGAAATGAAAAGGGTTTTGAAAAGGCTTGAACCCCATTTGAAAATATTTGAAACCAGAAACTTTATGCAACTCAATGATTTTCATGAGAGAGGATAAGATGACTTCTTTGAAATATATGAAATAGAGTTGGAAGTGGTGAGGATCATTTTGAAAGTTCAATAAAAACTTTCGAAGCCCGTCCGCTTTTAGTTGAATTTGAGTTTCAATTTTTGATCTTCTGATAAAAGAAATATTTGAGTGAAGGAAACATGACCCTTCAGAATTCAGAGAAAGATTTGAAAATCAGATTCAAATCCATTTCGAAGTTATTGCAAAATATGTTTTTTAAAGTATTTTATTTGGCCCTAAAAAATAGTTCATATTTTTTCTATGCAAAATTCTAAGAATTTTGGTATATAATATGCCTATGTTGTTTTCTTTTTTATTTCTTTATATTTAGTTTTCTGTTCTATCTTTATTTAAAAGGAAAACATTTTTTTAAAAGGCCAGCCGCAGGCCGGCGCTAGCCAACGGCCCAGCCAGCCGAATCGGCCCATGGCATCGCTCCCGCACCGAACCCCCTCTGCCCCGGTTGCCTACTCGCTCCCCTCGCTCCCGCGCCCACTGACGGGTGGACCCCCCCTCCTTCTTCTTCCCCTTGCCCACGCCAGGCAACGCCGAAGCGCGTTCGTGCCGCCACCGTATCCCGATCTTCTCGGGATCGCATCCCCGATCTTCCCCCTCCTCCAAGTCGACCTTCCCCTATTTATACCCCTCCTCTCAACCCATTCCACCCTTTCCCGATTCCCCAAACCCCCTGCCACCATTGCTCACCGGAGCTCACCTCGGCCACCACCGCCATTGCCACCCACCCGAGCATCACACACCTCCCCGACGCCTCCCGAGCAAACCTCCAGACTCCCCTCGCTCCGACGCATTCCCTGAGCCGCTCCGCCGTCGCCAAGGACCCCTGGAGCCGTCGTCCCCTTCACCACCGAACACCACCGCCGCCGTCAAGCTCGCCCTGCTCGAGACCGCCGTCCCCGAGCCATGCTGAGGCCACCTTCATGCTCGCCACCGTAGCCCATGTCGAACGGAGCCCTCCCTGAAGCCGGAGACCCACAGGAGGAGCCGCCCGCGTCAACCCCGAGCCGCCACTGCCGCCGACGACCTCGCCGGAGTTGCCACCGCCGCGGTATGCCTTCTCCTCCCTCCGATCTAGTTTCAACGGCCCAGATTAGTTTACGCGAACGGTTAGGTTTTGTTTATTAGATCGGTTTTTAGTCCGGTTTAGATCTGACCGGTTCGCCGAACGGTTTTCTTTTATTAATCGCACGCGCGCAGTTTTAGTTAAGTTTTGGCCGAGCGTCGTATAACCTTGGATCGCACACCACTTAGCCCAATAGCAGCCTAGCACGTAGCACTTGTCCGATTTGTTTTTTTGTCTATTTTCGTTTCTGTTTTAAAAACAGAAATAGTTTCAATTTTAGATTGCTTATATCTTTTAGGTTTTTAATTCAAATTGAGTGATTCTTTTTGCATTAGATTCAAAATTTCATGAAGTTTCTGTTTGTGTACTTATTTTTCATATTTGAGTAGTTAAAATTTGAATTTGATGAAATTTGTTCAAATCTCTAATTTGGCCGTATCTTGAGTTTTATAAAATATTTTTCATTGATTCTTTTTGCTACTGTCTTTTTATTGTTTTGTTTATCCTGTAGCATATAGTGATTTATTTTTAGTTTATTTTAAATTAGAGTTTTAGGCAAAACAGTACTGTTCTAGTTTTGTTTTAGCCTTTTCTTTATAGTTTTAATTGTTTTTAAATTATTTTTTTGTCACTTTTGACAAATTTAGTTTTATTTCTGTTATTTAACAGTAGACAAGTTTATTCTTATTTTTAAAATTTATTTCTTTAGTTTTGTATGAAAACTTGTATAGGTCATAGTTAGAGTTTTATAAAAGCTTTTTATTTGCTCTTTTTGCTAATAAATTTTTATGAAAAATACTTTCGTGCTAACTTAGTTATTTTATATTTTATTTTCTGTTTATTTATTAGTTTAGTATTTTTCTTTGTTGTTAAGTTTTTACTTAGGGCAAAACTATATTAGTTGTTTGTAGTAAAGCCTTCGACTTTCCTTAGTAGTTTTTCTTTGTGAGTTCTTGTTTGAGTTTTTTTATTGAGTTTTCTTTGTTGTTTTGATTGTTATTTTGAGTGCTAGTATTGCTTGCTAGAATGATTGCTTATGTGAATGCAATGTTTGACTATATAGATTTTCTTCGGAGAGTAACGAATAGTACTACCAGGATTTCTCTGAGAGTGTTATTATCTTCATCAAGTAATACCAGGCAAGTTCACTTTGATCATATTTTGAATACCTATGATTTTATTGCATTAGTGCCACTTTTCCTCTTGCATTCAATAGGAATATTGAAACTTGTAGCTTGAGTAGAATCATGAGGTAGGAACCCATACCCTTGTCACCAAGCCCCGGGAATCGTTGTTAAATTAGTTGCAGCTATGCTTCAGTAGACGGGGATTGACATGAGTGTTTCATGTGAGATGTGAGTGTGATAATAATATTTGGATCAACTTCAAGACTACAAGACTTCAAGATTTCAATACACCTCTGGGTGGACGACTTGCAAGAAGAGGGGATCCTAGGGATTGACTAGTGATCACCCAGTTCTACAGATTCAAGAGGGGAACCTAGGGAGTGACTAGTGATCATCCGGTTCTACAGGGGATCCTAGGGAGTGACTAGTGATTGCCCGTGTCTACAGGGGGGATCCTGGGGATTGACCAGTGACCACCTAGTTTTTACCAGGGGATCCGGGGGATTGACCAGTGATCACCCAGTTTTACGGAAGGCCACCCAGGCACAAAGAGATTGATGGATCCTTCAAGACCAGAAGCTTCCTTGTGCAGCCGCAAGCTATTATGGGCTCTAGTATAGTTGAGTACTCCAGAAAGACTATGTCTCGGTCATCCTATTCTCAAACACCCGGCAGTGTGAGGACTTCAAGGGAGGCAATCGAGTCTTGCGGGAAAAGTGCGTAAACCTCTGCAGAGTGTTAAAACCTAATCGATTAGCCGTGTCCCCGATTACGGACAATTTGAGCCTCTGGACTTGGATCTATCTCAGAATTCTCAACACCGGACTGATAACTTAATTGTGGGCAACTTATGATGATTTGGGCTATGAGACATCGGTTGGCAGAACCATGTCATAGTAGATAACTCCATAGTGATGACCCCTGATATTCCTTTGTTGTAGGGAAAATAAAACCAGCTTTTACGCAAAAACCTCAGATACAGAGCCACAAAGCCATACTGCATATAGAATAGTTTTATCATCTGTTTTTCTTATGGTGATCTTGCCGGTACATTCAATGTACTGACCTACACGGCTGCAACGTATCATGTTGCAGGATTATTTCTACGACCAGTGAGTTTCGTTGTTGGGTTACGGTCTACACTCAACCTGCCAATGGCGTTGATGGGACTCCACACCCCGTTGTTTGTTTCCGCGGAGACTTATGAGGTATATATCAGTTTTACATTATTTATACATGTGATTGCTCTTTGATATATACATTGATGTACTGTGTGTGCCAGCATACTGATCGAGGGATGGCACAGATACACAGAGGCTTGACCTTTTGAGGCACCCGACCTCAAATGGTCAAGCCTCTGTGTATCTGTGCCATCCCTGGATCAGTATGCTGGTGCCTCAAACGGTCAAGCCTCTGTGTATCTGTGCCATCCCTGGATCAGTATGCTGGCACACACAGTACATCAATGTATATATCAAAGTGCAATCACATGTATAAATAACGTAAAACTGATATATACCTCATAAGTCTCAGCGGAAACAAACAATAGGGTGTGGAGTCCCATCAACGCCATCGGCAGGTTGAGTGTAGACCATAACCCAACAACGAAACTCACTGGTCGTAGAAATAATCCTGCAACATGATACGTTGCCGCCGTGTAGGTCAATACATTGAATGTACCAACAAGATCACCATAAGAAAAATAGATGATAAAACTATTCTATATGTAGTATGGCTTTGTGGCTCTGTATCTGAGGTTTTTGCGTAAAAGCTGGTTTTATTTTCCCTACAACAAAGGAATATTAGGGGTCATCACTACGGAGTTATCTACTATGACATGGTTCCGCCAACCAATGTCTCATAGCCCAAATCTTCATAAGTTGCCCACAATTAAGTTATCAGTCTGGTGTTGAGAGTTCTGAGATAGATCCAAGTCCAGAGGCTCAAATTGTCCGTAACCAGGGACATGGCTAATCAATTAGGTTTTAACACTCTGCAGAGGTTTACGCACTTTTCCCGCAAGACTCGATCGCCTCCCTTGAAGTCCTCGCACTGCCGGGTGTTTGAGAACAGGATGACCGAGACACAGTCTTTTCGGAGTACTCAACTAAGCTAGAGCCCATAATAGCTTGCAGCTGCACATGGAAGCTTCTGGTCTTGAAGGATCCATCAATCTCTTTGTGCCTGGGTGGCCTTCGGTAAAACTGGGTGATCACTGGTCAATCCCCCGGATCCCCTGGTAAAAATTAGGTGGTCACTGGTCAATCTCCAGGATCCCCCCTGTAGACACGGGCAATCACTAGTCACTCCCTAGGATCCCCTGTAGAACCGGATGATCACTAGTCACTCCCTAGGATCCCCTCTTGAATCTGTAGAACTGGGTGATCACTAGTCAATCCCTAGGATCCCCTCTTCTTGCAAGTCATCCACCCAGAGGTGTATTGAAATCTTGAAGTCTTGTAGTCTTGAAGTTGATCCAAATATTATTATCACACTCACATCTCACATGAAACACTCATGTCAATCCCCGTCTACTGAAGCATAGCTGCAACTAATTTAACAACGATTCCCGGGGCTTGGTGACAAGGGTATGGGTTCCTACCTCATGATTCTACTCAAGCTACAAGTTTCAATATTCCTATTGAATGCAAGAGGAAAAGTGGCACTAATGCAATAAAATCATAGGTATTCAAAATATGATCAAATTGAACTTGCCTGGTATTACTTGATGAAGATAATAACGCTCTCAGAGAAATCCTGGTAGTACTATTCGTCACTCTCCGAAGAAAATCTATATAGTAAAACATTGCATTCACATAAGCAATCATTCTAGCAAGTAATACTAGCACTCAAAATAACAATTAAAACAACAAAGATAACTCAATAATAAAACTCAAACAAGAACTCACAAATAAAACTACAAAGAAAAACTACTAAGGAAAGTCGAAGACTTTACTACAAACAACTAATATAGTTTTGCCCTAAGTAAAAACTTAACAACAAAGAAAAATACTAAACTAATAAATAAACAAAAAATAAAATATAAAATAACTAAGTTAGCAGAAAGTATTTTTCATAAAATTTATTGCAAAAAAACAATAAAAAGCTTTTATAAAACTCTAACTAGACCTATACAATTTTTCATACAAAACTAAAGAAATAAATTTTAAAAATAAGTATAAAATTGTCTAGTGTTAAATAACAGAAACAAAACTAATTTGTCAAAAGTGACAAAAAATAATTTAAAAACAATTAAAACTATAAAGAAAAGGCTAAAACAAAACTAGAACTAGAATAGTACTGTTTTGCCTAAAACTCTAATTTAAAATAAACTAAAAATAAATCACTATATGCTACTGGATAAACAAAACAATAAAAAGACAGTAGCAAAAAGAATCAATGAAAAATATTTTATAAAACTCAAGATACGACCAAATTAGTTATTTGAACAAATTTCATCAAATTCAAATTTTAACTACTCAAATATGAAAACTAAGTACACAAACAGAAACTTCATGAAATATTGAATCTAATGCAAAAAGAATCACTTAATTTGAATTAAAAACCTAAAAGATATAAGCAATCTAAAATTGAAACTATTTCTGTTTTTAAAACAGAAAAGAAAATAGACAAAAAAACAAAAAGAAATCGGAGAAGTGCTACGTGCTAGGCTGCTATTGGGCTAAGTGGTGTGCGATCCAAGGTTATACGACGCTCGGCCAAAACTTAACTAAAACTGCGTGCGTGCGATTAATAAAAGAAAACCGTTCGGCGAACCGGTCAGATCTAAACCGGACTAAAAACCGATCTAATAAACAAAACCTAACCGTTCGCGTAAACTAATCTGGGCCGTTGAAACTAGATCGGAGGGAGGAGAAGGCATACCACGGCGGTGGCAACTCCGACGAGGTCGTCGGCGGCGGTGGCGGCTCGGGGTTGACGTGGGCGGCTCCTCCTGTGGGTCTCCGGCTTCAGGGAGGGCTCCGTTCGACGTGGGCTACGGTGGCGAGCATGAAGGTGGCCTCGGCGTGGCTCGGGGACGGCGGTCTCGAGCAGGGCGAGCTCGACGGCGGAGGTGGTGTTCGGTGGTGAAGGGGGCGACGGCTCCAGGGGTCCTTGGCGACGCCGGAGCGGCTCAGGGAATGCGTCGGAGCGAGGGGAGTCTGGGGTTTGCTCGGGAGGCGTCGGGGAGGTGTGTGATGCTCGGGTGGGTGGCAATGGCGGCGGTGGCCGAGGTGAGCTATGGTGGCAGGGGATTTGGGTAATCGAGAAAGGGCGGAACGGGTTGAGAGGAGGGGTATAAATAGGGGGAAGGTCGACTTGGAGGAGGGGGAAGATCGGGGATGCGATCCCAAGAAGATCGGGATACGGCGGCGGCGCGAACGCGCTTCGGCGTGGCCTGGCATGGGCAAGGGGAAGAAGAAGGAGGCGGGGTCCACCCGTCAGTGGGCGCGGGAGCGAGGGGAGCGAGCGGGCGACCGGGGCAGAGGGGGTTCGGTGCAGGAGCGATGCCATGGGCCGATTCGGCTGGCTGGGCCGTTGGCTAGCACCGGCCTGCGGCTGGCCTTTTAAAAAAACGTTTTCCTTTTAAATAAAGACAGAACAGAAAAACTAAATATAAAGAAATTAAAAAGAAAATAACATAGGCATATTATATACCAAAATTCTTAGAATTCTGCATAGAAAAATATGAACTATTTTTGAGGGCCAAATAAAATACTTTAAAAAACATATTTTGCAATAACTTCAAAATGGATTTGAATATGATTTTCAAATCTTTCTCTGAATTTTGAAGGGTCATGTTTCCTTCACTCAAATATTTCTTTTATCAGAAGATTAAAAATTGAAGCTCAAATTCAACTAAAAGCGGACGGGCTTCGAAAGTTTTTATTGAACTTTCAAAATGATCCTCACCACTTCCAACTCTATTTCATATATTTCGAAGAAGTCATGTTATCCTCTCTCATGAAAATCATTGAGTTGCATAAAGTTTCTGGTTTGGGGGTTCAAGTCTTTTCAAAAACCCTTTTCATTTCTTTAAATGGAAGAAGCCATATTATCTTCACTCTAGGATTTTATGATGAAATGAATTTGAATTCATTGAGATCAAAAAGCAAAGTGAAAGTCTGGGAAAGTCATTTCATTCCCTCTCATTCAACTTTCAAAAAGTTTCAAATTCACTCAATTTCACACAATCAATCACTCAACAATCAAACAAACAATCAAAGCTATTTATTTAATATAACATTCCAAAATTTAGAATTTTGGGATGTTACAACTTGAAATGTATTGTGAATGCTTAAACTTGTGCTAAAACTCTACCTTAACTTGAAGAACTTAAAAACTGCCACTTTTACTTGTCGAGGGTCTAATCACCCCCCCTCTAGACCTCTCTTCTCGATCCTTTCACCTAGTGACAAGCATTAAGCATAGCAAAGTCTTAGCAATATCAATCTCAGAACATAGTGGATACTAGGGATCAAGCCCTAACAAAACTAACTCGATTACATGATGAATCTCATCCAATTCATCACCGTCCAGCAAGCCTACGAAGGAATTACTCACTCCCGGCGGTGAGCATCATGAGATTGGTGATGGAGGATGGTTGGTGATGATGATGGCGGCAAATCCCCCTCTCCGAAGCCCAGAACGGACTCCAGATCTGGCCTCCTGATGAAGAACATGAGGTGGCGGCGGCTCTGTATCGTAAAACGCGATGAAACTTCCTCTCTCATTTTTTTCTCGAGAAATAGGAATTTATAGTATCCAGATTAGGGTTAGCGGAGCCTCATGGGCCCCACTATCCACTAGGGCACGCCAGAGGGGGGTGGCGCACCCTAGTGCCTAGTGGGCAGCTGCCCCCCTCCAGTGGGTCTTGGTTCCAGTATTTTTCTTTTATTACAAAATAATTCTCCAAAAAGTTTCATCCAATTCCGAGAACTTTTATTTCTGCACAAAAACAACACCATGGTAGTTCTGCTGAAAATAGCGTTAGTCCGAGTTAGTTTCATTCAAATCATGCAAAATAGAGTCCAAAACAAGAGCAAAAGTGTTTGGAAAAGTAGATACGATGGAGAAGTATCAACTCCCCCAAGCTTAACTCATTGCTTGTCCTCAAGCAATTCAGTTGACAAACTGAAAGTGACAAAGAATTTTACAAACTCTTTTGTTCTTCTGTCCATATATATGCTTAAATAATACCCAGGTTTTCAGTAAAGATCATAACTAACCATGCAAACGATAACTATTAGAAATTATATTCACTCATATCAATGGCATAATCAACTAGCGAGCAATAATAAAATATTTCAAATGCCAACACTGTCAAAATGATCAACTAGCGATGACATGATGTAGACAAGATCTATTTATGTAGAAATATACCACATCTTGTTATCCTTAATAGCAACGATACATACGTGTCGGTTCCCCTTCTGTCACTGGGATCAAGCACCGTAAGATCGAACCCATCACAAAGCACCTCTTCCCATGGCAAGAAAAATCAATCTAGTTGGCCTAACTAAACAAAAGATTTGAAGAAGAAATACGAGGCTATAAGTAATCATGCATATAAGAGATCAAAAGACTCAAATAACTTTCATGGATAAAAACATAGATCTGATCATAAACTCAAAGTTCATCGGATCCCAACAAACACACCGCAAAAAGAGTTACATAAAATAGATCTCCAAGAGACCATTGTATTGAGAATCAAAAGAGAGAGAGGAAGCCATCTAGCTACTAACTACGGACCCGTAGGTCTACAATGAACTACTCACGCATCATCGGAGAGGAACCAATGAGGATGATGAACCCCTCCGTGATGGTGTCTAGACTGGATCTATGGTTTCTGGAACTTGCGGCGGCTGGAATTGATTTTCGTCGACTCCCCTAGGGTTTTTGGAATATTGGGGTATTTATAGAGCAAAGAGGCTGTGCGGGAGGTGGCCGAGGTGGACACAACCCACCTGGGCGCGCCTGGGCCCCCAGGCGCGCCCTGGTGGGTTGTGCTCCCCTCGGAGCCCCCCTCAGGTACTTTCTTGGCCTAACTTGTGTCTTCTGGTCCAGAAAAAATCACCAAAAAGTTTCTCTGCGTTTGGACTCCGTTTGGTATTGATTTCCTGCGAAGTAAAAAACAAGCAAAAAAACAGCAACTGGCACTAGGCACTATGTCAATAGGTTAGTCCCAAAAAATGATATAAAGTTGCTATAAAATGATTGTAAAACATCCAAGAATGATAATATAACATCATGGAACAATAAAAAATTATAGATACATCGGAGATGTATCAGTGATGACGATGGCGGCGAATCCCCCTCTCCGGAGCACAGAACGGACTCCAGATCTGGCCTCCCGATGAAGCACAGGAGGTGGCGGTGGCTTCGTATCGTAAAACGCAATGAAACTTCCGCTCTCATTTTTTCTTGGGAAATAGGAATTTATAGTATCCAGATTAGGGTCAGCGGAGCCTCATGGGCCCCACTACCCACCAGGGCGCGCCAGAGGGGGGTGGCACACCCTGGTGCCTAGTGGGCAGCTGGGCCCCCCTCCAGTGGGTCTTGGTTCTAGTATTTTTCTTTTATTCCAAAATAATTCTCCAAAAAGTTTCATCCAATTCCGAGAACTTTTATTTCTGCACAAAAACAACACCATGGTAGTTCTGCTGAAAAACAACGTTAGTCTGGGTCAGTTTCATTCAAATCATGCAAATTAGAGTCCAAAACAAGAGCAAAAGTGTTTGGAAAAGTAGATACGACGGAGACGTATCAGCGTGCGTGCAGGGACGCGGGCAGAGCGCTCGGAGGGACGTGTGCAGAGCATGTGCGACGGGACGCGAGCAAAGCGCACCGCGGCCACCTCAATCGTGAGCAACCACACGCATAGAGCAGTTGAACATGCAAGGAATGACCGTCTACAAAAGCTGGCCGGCAGTTGCCTGCAGGCGGCGTGATGTGAAACTATGTCGCATTCCACATCACATAGTGGGCGAACAATCGTTCGCGACGCTGCGTAGAGAGAGGGCATGTGCTAGGCAGTTAGCGCAAATGTTTTTTTATTAATCGTATGTGTACATGTCATTTCGTCCTCCACCCACGTCTTGTCACCGTGTGATACGTCTCCAACAGTAGCAATAGTAACACCAAACTATCATATTACTGTGCTACTGATCACTCTACTGCAGATATTTAGACTCCAGGTGTGGTTGAATTGATAGTTTGGTAGCAATAGTAATATGATAGTTTGGTAGCAATAGTAACAATAGCAGTAGTAGCAGTAATGATAATAGTAGTAGTTTTGTTACAATTGTAACAGTAGTAGCAACAATAGTAACTTAGCAAGAACAATGTGTGAAAAGCACGCAGGCATTGGATTAGTGATAACGTTGGATAATATTCATCATATAACAGTCATAACCTAGGGCGGCACAGAACTAGCTCCAATTCATCAATATAATGTAGGCATGTATTCCGTATATAGTCATACGTGCTTATGAAAAAGAACTTGCATGACATCTTTTGTCCTACTCTCCCGTGGCAGCGGGGTCCATAAAGAAACTAATGGATATTAAGGTCTCCTTTTAATAGAGAACCGGAACAAAGCATTAACACATAGTGAATACATGAACTCCTCAAACTACGGTCATCACCGGAAAGAATCCCAATTATTATCACCTTGGGGTATGCGGATCATAACACGTAATAGGTGCATATAACTTGCATGGTAGGATCAAGAACACAAATATATTGGTGAAAACATAAACGGTTCAGATATGAAATCATGGCACTTGGGCCCTAGTGACAAGTATTAAGCATAGCAAAGTCATAACAACATCAATCTCAGAACATAGTGGATACTAGGGATCAAGCCCTAACAAAACTAACTCAATTACATGATGAATCTCATCCAACCCATCAACGTCCAGCAAGCCTACGAAGGAATTACTCACTCCAGACGGTGAGCATCATGAGATTGGTGATGGAGGATGGTTGGTGATGATGATGGCGGCGAATCCCCCTCTCCGGAGCCCAGAACGGACTCCAGATCTGGCCTCCCGATGAAGAACAAGAGGTGGCGGCGGCTTCGTATCGTAAAACACGATGAAACTTCCTCTCTCATTTTTTCTCAGGAAATAGGAATTTATAGTATCCAGATTAGGGTCAGCGGAGCCTCGTGGGCCCCACTACCCACCAGGGCACGCCAGAGGGGGGTGGCACACCCTGGTGCCTAGTGGGCAGCTGGGCCCCCCTCCAGTGGGTCTTGGTTCCAGTATTTTTCTTTTATTCCAAAATAATTCTCCAAAAAGTTCCGTCCAATTCTGAGAACTTTTATTTCTGCACAAAAACAACACCATGGTAGTTCTGCCGAAAACTGCGTCAGTCCAGGTTAGTTTCATTCAAATCATGCAAATTAGAGTCCAAAACAAGAGCAAAAGTGTTTGGAAAAGTAGATACGATGGAGACGTATCAGTGTGCGTGGAGGGATGCGGGCAGAGTGCTCGGAGGGACGTGTGCAGAGCACGCGCGGCGGGACGCGAGCAAATCGCACCACGGCCGCCTCAACCATGAGCAACCACACACATAGAGCAGTTTAACATGCAAGGAATGACCATCTACAAAAGCTGGCCGGCAGTTGCCAGCAGGCGGCATGATGTGAAACTATGTCGCATTCCACATCACATAGTGGGCGAATAATCGTTTGCGACACTGCGTAGAGAGAGGGCATGTGCTAGGCAGTTAGCGCAAATGTTTTTTTATTAATCGTATGTGTACATGTCATTTCGTCCTCCACCCACGTCTTGTCACCGTGTGATACGTCTCCAATGTATCTATAATTTTTGATTGTTTCATGCTGTTATATTATCAATCTTGGGTGTTTATATTCATTTACTAGCAACTTTATATCATTTTTTGGGACTAACCTATTGACATACTGCCCAGTGCCAGTTGCTATTTTTGCTTGTTTTTTACTTTGCAGAATATCAATACCGAATGGAGCCAATATGCCATGAAACTTTTTGGATAATTTTTTCTTTTTAGAAGGCACCCAGGGAGCCAAAGAAGTGCACGGGAGGAGGCCCGTAGGGCCCACTAGGCACCAGGGCGTGCCAGAAGGCCGAGGCGCGCCCTGGTGGGTAGTGGGCACCACGGGAAGCTTCTCCATCGACCTTTGCCTCTATAAATACTCTAAAATCCCAGAAACCCTAGGGGATTAGAGAAAAAATAGTTTCCACCGCCCCAAGTTCTAGAGGCACGAGATCCAATCTAGAGGCCTTTTCCGGCACTCTGCCGGAGGGGCCAACGCTCATGGACGGGTTCTTCATCATCCTTATTGCCCCTCTGATGATGCGTGAGTAGTTTACCACATACCTACGGGTCCATAGCTAGTAGCTAGATGGCTTCTTCTCTCTTTTTGATCTTCAATACAATGTTCTCCTCGATGTTCTTGGAGATCTATTTGATGTAATGACTTTTTGCGGTGTGTTTGTTGGGATCCGATGAATTGTGGGTTTATGATCAGTTCTATCCATGAATATTATTTGAGTCTCTGCTGAACTATTTTATGCATGATTGTTATAGCCTCATATTTCTTCTCCAAAATTTTGGTTTGGTTTGGCCAGCTAGATTGATTTTTCTTGCCATGGGAAGAGGTGCTTTGTGATGGGTTCGATCTTGCGGTGCTCAATCTCAGTGACAGAAAGAGACATGACACGCATGTATCATTGCTATTAAGGATAAAAAGATGGGGTCTATTCCTACATGAATAGATCTTGTCTACATCATGTCATCGTTCTTATTGCATTACTCCATTTTCCATGAACTTAATGCACTAGATGCATGCTGGATAGCGGTCGATGTGTGGAGTAATAGTAGTAGATGCAGAATCATTTTGGTCTACTAATCTTGGACGTGATGCCTATATACATGATCATTGCCTTGGATATCGTCATGATTATTCGCTTTTCTATCAATTGCCCAACAGTAATTTATTTACCCACCATATGCTATTTTCTCGAGAGAAGCCTCTAGTGAAAACTACGGCCCCCGGGTCTATTTTCCTATCATATAAAACCAAATATACCTTGCTGCGTTTTTCCTTTATTTATTTTATTTTGTGTTTTAGTTAGATCTATTTATCAAATCTCATGCAATTTAATCTATCTCAATACCTAGGAGGGATTGACAACCCCTCTTATGTGTTGGGTTGCAAGTTTTTGTGGTTTGTGTGGAGGTGCTGTTTACATAGTGTTGCTTGGTTCTTCTACTGGATTGATAACCTTGGTTTCATAACTGAGGGAAATACTTAACGTTGCTGTGCTGCATCATCCTCTCCTCTTCGGGGAAATACCAATGCAGATACAAGCAATCACCACGCTGCCGCAGAAGGCTTCGAGCGCAAGCTTGAGCGCCGCACAAGCGTTCTTTTGGCCAAACATTGGCTCGAAGAGGCGCCAACGAAGCCTTGTTGAGCCCGTTCCCACACAACTGCACAGGTTCCCGTGCGCAACCGCGCAAGTTTCTGCCTGACTCGGCGAAATCCCCAAAAACCCCAATGCTTACTGGCCTGCTATATAAACCCTCATGGCCGGCGAGTCTGCATCGCATTTTCCCCTCCCTCCCCATAGCTTATATCGTCTGCTTCTCCCACAATCGCCAATGGCACCGGTCTGTCGTCGTCACTCAGCCACTCCGCCATCATCAGAGGACAGCTCTAGCTGGGAGGCTACACCGCGGAGGCAGCACAGTCCCCGGCGGCGTGTACTGCGTGTGGCGTCCCTGTTAGGTGTGCGCACAACACCCACCACACATTCCGCTACCGCTACCCTATGGCAATTGTTGCTGGCCGCCGTTGCTGCCACCCCATCGTCGGCCTCTAGGGCCATCGCCCGCTCCGCCACACAACCTGAAGGTGGGATGTGGTTGTCGTGGCCGCCACCTCACCGTCAGCCGCCGTGGCCATCACCCGCTCCGCCACCGCGGCCCAAAGGCGGGAGGTGGCCGCTACTCACTACTGCAGGATGCTGCTAACGCGACACTACAACCAGAGACCCTTCAACGAAACTGTGTGCGATGCATTAATCACAAACGATGTTGTAATAAAACCGTCAAAAATGACACGAACCATTTGTGATGGCGGAGACATCAAACATGATTTAGATTATAGTTGCATGTGCGATGCGTGGCATACAGTTCACTCGAATGAACTGTTTGCGATGAGCATAACAACAAAAATGGTCAGCCAGATGAAGGTGTGTGCGATATACACCATACAATTCACTCGGATGAACTGTTTGTGATTAGGCAACACAACAGAAATGGTCGCGCAGATCAAGGTGTGTGCGACAGACAGCATACAGTTCACTCGGATGACTGTTTGTGATGAGGCAACGCAACAGAAATGGTTCAACTTAACAAGATATGTGTGATACGCGACAAATAGGCCCATAATCAGAAATGTGTGCAAAGACCGATAATAACACAGACGATTTTTGCTAATAAGCCGTGTGTGTTGTGGGCAAACGGTGGCTGGTATACAATTGTCAACGATTGATGAATTCATCACCGACGGGTTCCCTAGTATGGTCCATGCGCGATGTGATTGCATATAGAACAACAACATATATACTTATAAAGGACTTGATTGCATAACCAAATTGAACATCCAATTACATAGGTGGCTAGTACACACATGACATTTGCACACACCAAACTAAACTATTACATGCATAATTAACTAGGATAAATGATCATCTAATCATCATCTACTTCTTCTTGTGATGCTTGCCGCAACTGCTCTGTTGGTGGCTCGATCCCTCGTCTATTAGGGGAAGGAGGCACTCCCTCATGTCAACGATCCGCCTGTGCATCTCGTAGCATGTGTACACGTCCTTGGCCGCGAACTTGAGGTGAGCTTCATACAGTTTCCGCATCCAAGCCCTGTGCCAGGATGTAGGATTTTTCTTGGCATCCTCCTTCATCTTTTCGTAGTAGGGGTCGATGATGGCCGAGGCAAGGTCAACAAGGGAGTCCTTCTCCTTCTTGCTACCCCAGACCCTGTAGTGGCCACGGATGTCGACAAGGTTCTTGTAGGCCAAGCCCATAACCTTGAGCGCTTTTACATCATTGATGGTGTCCATCGTATCGAACTTGTAGTCAGGGCTGTTGACAAACCTGGTGAAACACTCGCAAGGCCTTGTGGCCAGGGAGTAGGGGTAGACGAGGACGTGAAGGCGCATGCATAACTGGGCAACGGTAACCTTCTGATCATACCCGGCATGGTCGTCGCTATACTGGAGGTCGAAGCGACCACTTTGTACTTGTCATCCTGAGCAAGCAACTGCTCCATGGTGTTGATGGAGTCCTCCACCACGGCCAGGTCATTGGTGTACACCACTGAGAGGTCCTTCTCCCTGACGTGGGTCTCCACTTGATGCACGCCGAACTCCATTGGAGCGCCGCTAGATATCCTCTCTGTATGTGTCGTTGTGGGTGTGCTTGTTTGTGTTGTGGGGCGCGATCGAAAGGTTGAAGAGACTAAGGTTATAATGGCCGCAGGAATAAATGAGGAGGCCGGGCAGACTCGAATATCGGCATGTCCGATGGCAGTTTTTGTAGCGCGTAACTCCATCGTGCTGCACGTAACTGCATCGTGGCGACGTGCGCAGTGCAACCGCATGCATATGGGCCCCCAACATGATCGTGCGCTGGCCCCAACCGCTGGAAGAGCATGCACGGAGGATGCGATAGCAGAGCGCGTGGAGGGACGCAAGTAGAGCACTCCACAGCCGCCTCAATGGCGAGCAACCACTGCTCTATGCAGTTGAACACGCGGGGAAAAGCCGTCCACAAGCCGAGCGCATGGAGTGACGTGAGCAGAGTGCTCCGTGGCACCTAACGGTGAGCAGAGTCTGCCATGGCGCCTAACAGTGAGCAGAGCGTGCCGAGGGACACGAGCAAAGGCCAGAACAGTGATGCGTGGCAATAAGACGAACTGCGTGCGATGGCGAAGACATCAAGCAGGATTCAGATTAGAGTTGCGTGTGCGATATGTGGCATACAGTTGATCCATATGAGCTGTTTGTGATGACTAGAACAACAGAAATGGTTAGCCAGATCATGGTGTGTGTGATAAATGTTATAATGCTCTATCTACACAACATCTATGCTCTGTCTACAGAAGAACAACATATATACTTATAACAGGACATGATTGCATAACCAAGTTAAACATCCAATTATGTTATATCACAAATACCATAAATGTTGCAAGGTTAAAATTCCAGCATTATAAGGCCCAGATTCAAAGATTACAAGGTTCAAACTGTTCTTACAAATCAAATTCATCTTCTTCAGAATCTTTTCCATGCATTATTTCTGCGAAAGGATCAGCCACCAAGAAGTCATATAGCGGCTTGATACTGTGACTTCCGAATAATCTGTCATATGAAGTTACAAACTGAAATTCAGCTTCTGCATAGCCTTTTCCATTTAGCTGTAGACACATGCGCTCTTTAGCAAACCATTCACTTTTGCGCACAAAATATAGGGCAAACCTCATTACCTTGAGCACCCTTGCTTTTTGAACAAAGAACCTGGCGAATTTAATTTCTGGTGTGGTGCCCCGGCACTCGTTAAAAGTAATTTCTGTGAGATGAAGATCAAGGCATTCAATGGGATTGTTATATTGCGCAACATTTTCCACTTTCGGGCTTGCTTGTATCTGCAAATGAAGACAACATATTAGTGCCTAGCTGCAGATTTGAACACTTTGGGCCTCTTTGATTTGCAGGATTTCTAAAATACACGAATAGGGTGACATGCCATCTTCAATAATTCATGACTAATAACTCAAAAAAAAATGTATTGAAATCCTCCAAATTTCCTTTCAAAATCATACTACATTTTTCATTGTAATCATGGGTAAAAGTAACAACAAATTGAACTCTATTCTGGTTAACAATTAACATGAAAGGAGCATCACCTTGATGTATAGCTTCTCCGTACATGGAAAGCATCTAAGGAATCTAACAACTTCTTCCAGATCGGGGCCGACAGATTATAGTGCCAAGATCTTCACTGTACGCAGAGATGGGGTCAAGCTTGTGGGAACCATTTTTTGGATGATAGGCGAACATAGATCAACAAAAGTTAGATCAAATGTGATGTCCAATAATAAGAAGGAGAAGAAGAAGACTGTTGTACCTGAAGGGATAATGATCTAGTAACAAGTTCGGAGAATTCAGCACATGAATAGCCCAACACTGTCAATTTTGGTGCGTGAATGACCCTGATTCTTGTTGGACCTACTTTATCAAGTACATACAATCTCTCGAGGAAAAGCGCATTCTCAATGACCATATCATGAAACACCTCAACTCACAGCCTGTTGCGGCACCAGCAATGCACATAAATCGTATGGACATTCGTCGAGGTGATGTGGAGGCTACTGAACCCATCCATCACCTGAAGATGAAGGTACTCGAGCACTGTACAGCCGCCGAGCAGGCGCTCCAAATCCTCCTTCAAGATGCGGATGCCCATGAGCTCGAGGTGCTTCAATTTAGGGAGATGAAGAGCGCGCGCGACATCAATCTGGGAAAAGGCACTACCTGAACGTAGCACGGTGCAGCATGAGTGCGAGGCGGAGCATGGACGGCGACAGCGAGCGCGGATGTCCAACATAAAAGCTGAGCTCCTCGAGCCGATCTAGGGCTAGGGATAGGAACTAGTCGTGAAACTTGGGTTCGGCGTTGCAGTTGGAACGAAACTTGCCAATAGCAAGGCGTTTGACCGGCCCAAGGTGCGTGGCGAAGATGCGGGACAATGCATCCAAGCGTTTGCGCTCCCCGCTATAGAGCTCGTCGTCATCGATGAGGTCCAGGGGGTGGAGTGCCAGAGGGGGCGCCACCACCGGGAGAGGACAGTGGTCCGCACACTAGATTTGATGGGGAGGAGGGATATGATGGTTACCAACATCTCATCAGGGAGGCTGCTGATGAAGTCCACACTTGCTGGAGGCTCTTGCGGTTCTGGCTCGACCCGCCCCCACTTGTTGGTCGGCTCGTCATCCATCTCACAGCAGGCGGCAATCCTTGGCAGTGGTGCTTGTAGATGAGAACGGAAGACTGTTCTACGTACCTTCCCAAGGCGGCTGAAACCAAAACCATCAACAAGATTTTGGCAGCGCTCGTGGCTCGCTTCCCGGTACGATGAGCCTGCGCGGTGGACTGCTCGTAGTTATCCCGTCTAATCAAACAGCTGCATGCGGTAGTAAGTGGTTAGTTGAACGCCCATGATTGGAATAATACGACCGTTTGCGAAATAATGTGGCAGCTATTTGTCCCAAAATGCCTAGAAAACTCAAATAATATATAAAAAGGCAAAACAAACCCTGAATAATTTCATATTTTTAGCACAACAATCCTATAGTTGAATGTGCCTCAGTAAAATAAATCAAGGCAGGAAGAGACAACGTATGTCGTTTCGCACACAGAGGTGACAAGTTCCTTCTCGGAACCATGAGGCTTCTTGAGAGAAGCTCCAGTTTGTAAGATGTTTATACCAAAACTTGTCCCAAATCGAACAATTTTTTTTACCATAGCATGTTGGTGCCATGTCATAACACCATGCCAAGTTTCATGATTTTCAGGCGAGTTTTGGATTTATAGTAATTTTAAAACTAAGTTTCTCAATGTTTACGGCCGAGTCGACACCACCTTGGATAGGCTTTTTCCTCATGGGTCCCAAATGTCAGAATCCAAATCTATCACTACCATGCAGCTTTGCTTATTAAGAATTACATAACCATTTGGTGTGCTAGCTCAAAATAAGTTTGTGGGTGCTGGCGGGCGCTAAGTACTTGCAGGTTCTGTAATGAACAATGATCTCAAGGAGCCCACGAGAGTGATGTTCTTTCCCTATGTTGTGATTGCTTATAATATTTTTGTCTTAACTAAAGAAATGGCAATCCATTGGCCCAGTATGAAAGAAAATATGGGTTAAAGCCGAGTTGAAAAGGGCAACAATATCTAACTCCAGCTTACAAATGGTACAAAAGCACGAGGATTAATTATTCATCAGGTTTAGACAAAATCTAGATTGAATAGGGCAATAACATCTAACTCAACCAAAGTTTTCGGTAGTCACAGTCAAATGGATCTGTCTGATCCATAAAATTAAGATCCTGGGCCAGAAATCTACTGGTACATGAAGACAAGTTGTTGGAAATAGAAGCCGAGCATGTTCAGAAGCCCTTTTGTCCACCTGAAACTTCTTTTTATGTTGTTCAACATGTCCATCCATAAGATTTAAAAAAAAACTTAATCCTCATGGACAATAGTTCCCTCGCATTCCACAGGAAGAATGTGACAAAGCTAGTGTTTGCATGGTTGGATGGATATCCTTCCAGCGTTATTGTCCTCAAACGAATGTCATGAGAACTGAGAAAATCCCAGTGCTTCTTGTGCCACTGATTGGTTATACCTTTTTTGTCCATGTGCTTATGCCTAAATATATAGACACGAATATTGAAAATAGTTAATGCCTAAAAAAAGAGTATGTTCAAAGAGCGACAGCTGAACGGTTAATTCTAGTACATTATATATGGGCTTTCAATGTGCGTGAAATCATCACCTCTATATACAAATTCTCTAGACATGGAAAGCGTCGCAGCAAGCCAATAATCGTGTTCAGATCAAAACACCACATAATGATATGTAATGTCTTGACAGAATCTGGCACCATTGATAGGCTATCCATGGACAAACTTTTCATTGAGCATAGAACATAATATTAGTACCAAAAGTGTACTCCAAGATGATATAAAACTTATGCGCATAAATGAAAAATGCAGCTTATGAGTACGAAAGTGTTGATGATAATATACAGTACCTGAATAAGTGTGGAGCTAACCACCACCTTGTAACCTTTAAACGGATCAAGAATTACCCAAAGTCTCCAGTTTAGGCGCAGAGACCACAATTATTTGTGAAGGTGCATAACGATAATCAAGGAGCAACCTTTCAAGTGAAGGGGCATCTTCGATGATGAGCTCATGTCCTTCAAAACAAATTCCAATGCTTACAAGGTGAGGCGACTTTATTTGGAGACAACATATACAGATTTGTTTTGCAAAAAACAAGCAACAAGCGCTCTAGGGCAGGGCAGCTGGAGTGGATGATGCTGTGCAGTGAGGCCTCTAACAGATCAACCACCACAAGAGCAAGTTTTTTTAGCAGTGGGAGTCGAAGCATTTGTACCAGATTGTCTGCTGATAACCCACAAGTATAGTGGATCAATTATAGCCTTTCTCGATAAGTAAGAGTGTCGAACCCAACAAGGAGCTAAAGGTAGAATTTATATTCCCTTCAAGTTCTATCGATCACCAATACAACTCTACGCGCACTTAACGTCGGTTTACCTAGAACAAGTATGAAACTATTTTGTAGGTGTGAAGGGATAGGTTTGCAAGATAATAAAGAACACGTAAATAAAAGCTAGGGGCTGTTTAGATAAAGAAACAATTAAGTTAGTTTTAGTAGAGAGCTTTTTGTCACAAGAAAGTTATTTGTCCCTAGGCAATCGATAACTAGACCGGTGATCATTATTGCAATTTATATGAGGGAGAGGCATGAGCTAACGTACTGTATATACTTGGATCATATGCACTTATGATTGGACATCTAGCAAGCATCCGCAACTACTAAAGATCATTAAGGTAAAATCCAACCATAGCATTAAGTATCAAGTCCTCTTTACTCCCATACGCAACAACCCACTTACTCGGGTCTGTGCTTCTATCACTCACGCCACCCACCATAAGCGAATCATGAACATATTGCAACACCCTACAGCGGGAATCCCTCATGTTTGCGTGACACGGAGAGCACCATAGGACAGCACCAATAATAAAACATACAACTCAAACCAATCACGATCATCAATTAACCCATAGGACAAAACAGATCTACTCAAACATCATAGGATAACCACACATCATTGGATAATACCCCCTCCATTCCTTTATGTAAGGTGTATAATTTTCGGCACGGTGACCAAGGCACATAATTTTACACAAGTTACGATGAAATTAACCTTGGCTAAATCATTAATTAGCAGCAAGTAAATCATTTAGGCTTGGAAAGGAAGAGATGCACACAATCGGGGGAGAGATACTTTCCTTTTCTTCTCTATAATGAGAGATACATGCAATCGGGGAAGAGATTCTTTCCATTTTCTGGAGGGCTAAAGAAGGAATTATGAGGAATTGAAAAAAATGCACCTTACATTGTGGAATTTTATCAAAAAAAATACACCTTATATAAAGGAACAGAGGGAGTAATATATAGCGTTGAGCACCATGTTTAAGTAGAGATTACAACGGGGAGAGGAGGTGTTACACCGCTGCATAGAGGGGGAGAGAGTTGGTGTTGACGGTCGCGAGGTTGTTGGTGTAGATCGTTGTCATGATCCTTGCCCCGGCGGCACTCTGGCGCCACCGGGAGAGAGGGGGAGAGAGCCCCCTCCTTCTTCTTCTTCCTTGACCTCCCCCCTAGATGGGAGGAGGGTTACCCCTCTGGTCCATGGCCTCCATGGTGGCGGAGGGGCGAGAGCCCCTCCGAGATTGGATCTCGCCCTGTTTCTCTTTTGTTTCATGTTTCTGTTTTCTGGCCCTTCACCGTTTCTTAAATTCCCGGAGATCTGTAACTCCAATTGGGCTGAAATTTTAACACGATTTTTATACAGATATAAGCTTACTTGCGGCCGAAGGACACCTCCAACCGACCTACGGGGTTGCCACAAGCTTGCCATCCGTGCCCTGGGTAGGGGGGCACGCCCCTTGAGCTTGTCGGCCCCTCGAGCATCATCTCGCATTGATTCTACTTCCCAAAAATCACATACATTCCAAAATAAATCTCTGTAAATTTTTATCATGTTTGGACTTCGTTTGGTATGGATATTCTGTGAAACAAAAAACATGCAACAAACAGGAACTGGCACTGGGCACTGGATCAATATGTTAGTCCCAAAAATAATATAAAATGTTGCCAAAAGTATATGAAAGTTGTAGAATATTGGCATGAAACAATCAAAAATTATAGATACGACAGAGATGTAGCATCTGCTAGATGGCACCGGGCCAAGGTGGCGGTGTTGAGAGAGGAGGAAGACCATGAGATGGACATCGGTGGTGAGGGCACAGATATAGCGGATGGTGGCAAGCTATTTTTGTAGTAATGGTAGAACTCAAGCTGCTGGAGTTTTTCGAATGACGGGATGTTAGACAGGCATCCACCGTGCAGGGTATGTGCAGCAGGCAGCATGCCGGGATGTAGAGGAGTTGAACGGAGCCCTGGTGGAAGGAGATGATGGCTTCACGGAGTTCAAAATCATGAACGACAAGTAGCTAACGACAGTCGAGATTAAGAGGCGCGGTGTGCCATAGAGTGCGCCACCAAGATGTGAGGACCTGTGTGCGGCAGCCATCCTTGGTGAGGAGAAGGGAGATGATCTCCCCAAGGATGGCATCCGGGAGATCGCTGATGCGGTCCGCCCGAGATTCCACGGGTTCCTCGGATCCAGGGGGCCGTGGCCGCTTCTGCCCGCGCTGCCGGGTGTAGGATCTACAACCGACGGTGCCACTGGCCGAAGCCTCATCAGTGTACGTACCAATCTAGGATTTTTTTTTGGCACAAACATATATGTAGGACATTCAAAATTAATTCTCAAGATCTGGAAGAAAAAGTTGGCACAAACATATATGTAGGACATTCAAAATCAATTCTAAAGATCTAGAAGGAAAAAATGGCACAATTATATGTTGGAGAAATCAATTCTCAAGATCTGGCTATGAATTATTAGCATGAACTCTAACCCTAGTCGGATTATTAGCAAAAAAATCTTTTGTACCGAACAAACAATTAATCACTAACCATAGACGGATACCATTCAAACAATCAATACACTACACGGATCTAACGTATCTTACTTTGTTTTCTTGGACTGAGAGAACATAACCATATGGTTTCTATTCCAAAAAAATGAAGTGGGGAGGACTAACCGGTTTTTCGTCGGGGTCGGAGTCCTTGCCGAAGTTGTTGTGGACCTTCGGCTCTGGCTGGGGAGGCACGACGACGACGACGAAGTCGAGGTCGCGCTGCTGCCAGAACGAGACCTCGTCGGCGGTGATGGCAACCTCTGTGCCTAGCTTCACGCGTTGTGCGGGTGCTTCACCAGCCTCGGCGTCACCACTCCCTCCGATGGTGCGCTTTAGCGGCATCCTCATACACTCCAGGCGGCGGTGACCACTGTGGACGGGGGGTGCGGCCGCCTATTATGACCAGCAGCTTGGGCGTGCCATTAATATGGAGAAGTGGGAGTGAGGGGGGCAGCAGTCAAAGGGTTGGCTCGCCTCCCACTGAGCCTGCGTAGCGGACTGCTAGCATGCCTACCGTCATTTCACACAGCTACTAGCACGCCTCCCGATGGCACTACGCAGCGAACACGCGCACGCCTCCCCGGTCTGCCTACACGGTGGACTTCTCGCATGCGTCCCATCAACTCACGCCCGCTCGTACGACACACGGGACGCGTGGTGACACGTATTATATTGTTTTTCCTTTTTGATGATTAATTCTGCCGCTTTATTGCTTAACCGAAGCATGTCACGTACATTCTTGGTCTAACACCCACGGTTCAAATAAATAATCCGTTTGCGATATTGGTTGCCAATTATTAATAATCTCCCGTCTGTAAGAAGATTATATCAAAACTTGTCTCAGATTTGACAAAAAATACAATATCACAGTCTATTGGTGTCCATATGACACCACAATAAGTTTCATGAATTTCAACTAAGTTTTTGGATTTACTGGATTTTAAAATCAAGATTCTCAATGTTTGAATTTTTTTGCATGGGCACTAAACATGCACCTAGGGACACGTACACATATGATTTTCCAATCCATTTTGGTGCACTATCACGGGTCTCATGTATCTCAAATTTGATTTTTGCACATTCCCTAGGAAATCAATCAATGTATAAAACCGGCCTAATGATCTCTGATTATTTTTTCAAATTTTAACACTATACTCCTTTGGTCACATGTTCGCTGCAGAAAAAGTTTGACATGCCTCTTTGGGCCACATGCATGCGGTGGTCCTAGGACACTCACTCGCGTGTGACGCTCTATGTGGGCCCGCGAGGTTGTCGTCCATCACTATGACCTATAGTAAGAGAGGTTAATTTGACCAACAAGGATGATTCTTTTTTGGTTTGTGTTACGTACGGTAGGAGCATATATATAGTACGCGTCGAAGAGGGTGGGGGGCAACATATACTACACGTCATAGGACAGTCACTCGCGTGTGACTATTCCATCCATGGGCCCGCGAGGTCGTCCTCCATCACTTTGACCCAATGAGAGAGGTTAATTTGACCAACAAGGAGGATTCTTTTTGGTATGTTTACGGTAGGAGTATATAGTACACGTCTAAGAGGGGGGAAGGGACCAACACGTACTACGCGTCATGAACCTCGCTCCGTGTGGGGCGGTTTTCGAGGCAGGTGCCACATCGAAGTTGTGCATATTGGGTATTCAAACATCACACAATAACCTCTTTGGGCCACATGCAGACAGTGGTTGTCCTATAGGACACTCACTGGCCTACGACGCTTCCCTCTGTGGACCCGCGAGGTCATCGTCCATCACTAATTTAACCCAACGAGAGAGGTTAATTTAACGAACAAGGAGGATTATTTTCGGGTTGTGTTATGGTCTGAGTATATATTACACGTCTAAGAGGGGGGAGGGGACCAGCATATACTACGATGCGTCAGGGACCTCGCTCCGTGTAGGGACTTTATGGTTTCTGAGGAAGGTGCCACATCAAAGTTGTGCATATTAGGTATTCAAACATCACAACCACACACCTCCATACATATGTTTGGCCCATATGCAAGCGATGGCGGTTGTCCTCTAGCACTCACTCATGCGGTTATTGACGAGATGCTCCCATCTGTGGGCCCGCTTGGTCCATCACTTTGACCGACAATGATAGAGGTTAATTTGACTTAGGAGGGGATTAATTTTTGGTTCGTCTTACGGTATAGGTCATGCTGTGATATTACATAATATACTTTGAGCGCATGTGTACGCATGAATCCCTCCCACTGGATCGAAGTGGGGGGGGGGGCGAGCACACGACGCGTCATGAACCTCACTCTGTGTGGGGAGTGTGCAATTTTTGACGCATGCACCACATCAATGTTGTGCGTTGGGTATTCAAACATATGCATGCATCACACACCTCCATACATATGTTTGGGACACATGCATGCAGTGGTTGACTTCGGACACTCTCCCTCACTTGGTTATCGGCGGTAGCCTATATATTCATGGGCCTACGTGGATGTCCATCACTTCGACCGACAACGAGAGAGATTACCAGGGTGGATTCTTCTTCTTTTGGTTCGTGTTACCGTATAGTAGGTCGATCATGGTGAGATTCCAGACCTAAGTTTGAGCGCATGCATACGCATGAATCCCTCTCACCGGCTCGAAGGGGGTGACATACGTACATATATACTACGAGTAGTGACCCCTCGCTCCGTGTGGTGACTTTCCGGTTCCAAAGCACGGTGCCACATCAAAGTTGTGCATTGGGTATTCAAACACCACACAACACTTCCATACATATGTTTGGGCCACATGCACGCAGTGGTTGTCTTCGGGCACTCCCTCTCGTGGTTATCAGGGACAAGCTAGCCCATTTGTGGGGCCACGTGGACTTCCATCACTTTGACCAACAACGAGAGAGTTTATACGACCAAGTTGGTGATTCTTCTTGGTCAGTGTTACAGTACGTCTTGGTAAGATGCCCTCTCCCACAAACTCAAAGTGTGTGTGTGTGGGGGGGGGGGGGGCACTACTTCACACTTCCTGAACCTCCGTGGGGTCGGGGATGTCCGGTTAATTTGCGAAGCACATGTGCCACATCAAAATTGTGAATTGGGTATTTAAATATCATGCCACACCATTTTCATACATATAGTAGGGCCACCCGCAGGTGGTTCCTATGTGGTCTCACCCATCTCGCGCCACAAGCACACATTTGTGGGCCCGCACACGGTCCACCTTTGATCGGAGGCGAAAGGGGGTTTGACCATGATGGACTCCTATAGGTTTTGTGTTACAGTAAGGTGAGATGTCAGATGTAGCTATTTGGGGGCATGCGTTCGTAGCTAGGATTCCCCTCCCGCCAACACAAAGTGTGTGTGTGGGGGGGGGGGGGGGGGGAGGGACTATCAATAATAATGTGCGCTTTGTGAGACAGGTGCCACATCAAAGTTGTGCATTGGGTATTTGAACATAAAACTACCCTTTTCATACATATATTTGGTCAACATGCAAGTGTGTTCGTGTTCTGACCCTTTCCACGTTTTTTGGCTAAATTTATAAACATCAGACGAGTCGGATGCAACAACCGTCTGCGATTGGGGACACAACAGACAGGGTTCCCTCAGACTACCCGTGTGCCACGCCCGTGCCCCTGTCACTCACATCAGCACATTATATTGGGCTCCACGAGGCTTCCCTACTGCTCTCAAAAATATCTACTCCCTTGCAATCTCGAAAATATCTACCCGCTTGGAGGTTTTTTCTGTTTGATAGCACACGATTATTATGTGTGGAGCGTGTGCGACGTCTGTTACTCCTGCTCTGCTTCAATCCCTTGATCCAAATTTTCAGTAGCCCCGACATTTTACTCCCGCCTACATCCCTCACAATCTCAAAAATATCTGCTCGCCTGGATGATAGCACACGATTATTATGCTTTGACCGTGTGCGATGTCTGTTACTCCCGCCCTGCTTCAATCCCTTGATCCAAATTTTCAGTAGCCCTGACATTTTACTCCCGCCTAGTAAAATTTTCAGTAGCTGCGATATTTCCTCAAACACCACCTTGGCCTCCCTCCACACACATGCCAAAACCTCCGCTCACACACACACCACCCCTCCCTCGCTCGAAACCCTAGCTAGGTCGCCGCCACCGCCGCCGCCACGCCGCCTCCATCGTCAACCTCTGCTGATCTGCCCGTGCAAGTTACCCACCGATCTACATACCCTCGCCGCCTTGAGTTTCTTAGATGATGCCTGCAAAATGCCCCCTTTCCCATAGATCCCCATCCCCATCCCCACTCTAGAGCCTCGCAGCCTAAGCCCGGCTACGCTTACAGGGGAGCTTGAGGAGCGAATGGCCCAAAAGAGGTTTACCGCGGCCTCTTCGCCCGACGCCGGCAAGGTGGCCGCCGAGGACGCTGACTGCCCGCAGCCTTTCAATTAGCGGGCTAGAGTATTCTGGTATGTCACGGACATCGGCTATGAAATTGAGGTCGTCGACAGCGACAGCTTGATGTTGGCTATGCCACAGGTTAAGTTGCCCAACCCAAACCCCTCAGGTTTGACCATCGTCGATCTCATCGATGGCCCTACCGCTGTCTCCTCTAGCTCGTTGTCAACAGTTTGCCATCCTTCATCGCCATGGAGCCCCTTTTGTCAATTTTGAAGGACATGTTATGCGAAGCTGGCTTGGGATCCTCAGCTGCCAAGTCAGACCTCATCAAAGGCGACCATGAGGAGGAGCCCATCTGTGACAAGTGAGGAAACCCATGATTTGTTTTGTTGTGCCTCTTCATAGGGGGAATCCCATGATTTGTTTTATCGAACCCAATTTGTAGTGAGAATATGTCCACTTTTTATTGCTATATTTGGTTGTTTGCATTATGCCTTGTTTATTTCAGTTATTCACAATGTGATGTGATACGTCTCCAATGTATCTATAATTTTTGCTTGTTCCATGCTGTTATATTATCATTCTTGGATGTTTTACAATCATTTTATAGCAACTTTATATCATTTTTTGGGACTAACCTATTGACATAGTGCCCAGTGCCAGTTCCTGTTTTTTCCTTGTTTTTTACTTTGCAGAAAATCAATACCAAACGGAGTCCAAACGCAGCGAAACTTTTTGGAGAATTTTTATGGACCGGAAGGAACAACTTGGGCCAAAGAAGTACCAGAGGGGTGCCCCGAGGGGGGCACAACCCACCTGGGCGCGCTTGGAGACCCAGGCACGCCCTGGTGGGTTGTGCCCACCTCGGTGGCCTCCCGCGCCGCCTCCTTGCTCTATAAATACCCCGAAAATCCAAAAACCCTAGGGGAGTCGACGAAACACAATTCCAGCCGCCGCAAGTTCCAGAACCACCAGATCCAATCTAGACACCATCACGAAGGGGTTCATCATCCTCATTGGTGCCTCTCTGATGATGCGTGAGTAGTTCATTGTAGACCTACGGGTCTGTAGTTAGTAGCTAGATGGCTTCCTCTCTCTCTCTTTTGATTCTCAATACAATGGTCTCCTGGAGATCTATTTGATGTAACTCTTTTTGCGGTGTGTTTGTTGGGATCCGATGAACTTTGAGTTTATGATCAGATCTATTTTATCCATGAAAGTTATTTGAGTTTTGATCTCTTATATGCATGATTGCTTATAGCCTCGTATTTCTTGTTCGAATCTTTGGTTTAGTTAGGCCGACTAGATTGATTTTTCTTGCCATGGGAAGAGGTGCTTTAGGTTCGATCTTACGGTGCTCAATCCCAGTGACAGAAGGGGACATGACACGTATGTATCGTTGCTATTAAGGATAACAAGATGGGGTCTATTCCTACATGAATAGATCTTATCTACATCATCTCATCGTTCTTATTGCATTACTCCGTTTCTCCATGAACTTAATACACTAGATGCATGCTGGATAGCGATCGATGTGTGGAGTAATAGTAGTAGATGCAGGCAAGAGTCGGTCTACTAATCTTGGACGTGATGCCTATATAATGATCATTGCTTGGATATTGTCATAATTATTTGAAGTTCTATCAATTGCCCAACAGTAATTTGTTTACCCTCCGTATGCTATTTTTCTCGAGAGAAGCCACTAGTGAAATCTACGGCCCCCGGGTCTATTCTTTATCATATTTGCTTTCCGATCTATTATTTGCCTCTTTTATTTTCAGATCTATTATTCCAAAAACCCAAAAATACCTTGCTGCATTTTTTTGTTATTTATTTTATTTCGCGTTTCCGCGAGACCTATTTATCCAATCTACTACAAATTTATCTATCTTTTACCCGGGAGGGATTGACAACCCCTCTTACGCGTCGGGTTGCAAGTATTTGTTCTTTGTGTGCAGGTACCGTTTACATAGTGTTGCGTGGTTCTCCTACTGGTTCGATAACCTTGGTCTCATCACTGAGGGAAATACCTACCGTCGCTGTGCTGCATCATCCCTACCTCTTCGGGGAAAATACTGACGCAAACACGAGCCATCAAGAAAGGATTTCTGGCGCCGTTGCCGGGGAGACATCATCAACATCTATCAGGTTCCTAATCACAAATCTCATCTCCTTGCAATTTACATTATTTGCCATTTGCCTCTTGTTTTCATCTCCCCCACTTCACAAAAATTTGTCGTTTTATTCGCCCTCTTTTTCGTTCGCCGTTTTCTCGTCATATCTATTTTTGCGTACAATTTTGTTTGTCACCCTCTGTCATTCTGGATAGTTCTTCCTCTATTGCGTGCACCCCTGAGAACGAGGTTCTTAATTTCAAACAAAGGGGAGGGGAGAATTTAAAAGGTGCTTGGTATAGGATTTGCAATGCTCATGATAGATCTATTCGTAAGCAATCCACTGTTGTTCTTCTTCGCTGTTTTTATGTGGGCATCACTACTTGGTATAGATTCGTCCTTGATACGATTACCGGTGGGAATTTTTTGATGTGTCCTTCTCTAGATGCTTTTAATGATATCGGAAATCTAGTGGGCTCACCACCTCTTATGATTAATGAAACAACTTTGACTCTCGAGCATGTTATGGAAAGGCTTGATGCTATTGAAAAGAAAATGCTTACCAAAGAACATATTGAAAACTTGGATAAAAAGATGCATAATCTTGCTAGTAAAATTGGGTCAAAAGCGGGAGAAGTTTTTAAGTTGCTACAAGAAAAGGGAACCGTAACTCATGAAAGAATTGAAGAAAGCCCTTCTCCGATTGATAAGTTGGAAGAAATTTTTAGTAATCTAAGCTCGGCTTTTGCTTCTGCTAAACCTATTGAAAAAACTCCCATTAAAATTAGCAAGATTACTCAAATCACTAAGAACAAGGGTGCAACCTCTAATGATAACAAAGAAGATCTTAAGATGATTAGTATTCACCCCGACTTTGTTGAAGTTGTGAGAAACCCTTTTTGCAAGAATGAATTTTTCAATCTCATTCCTTGGATTATTGTTATTGAAAATCTTTATGCTAAATCTTTTAAGAACATTGGTTGTGTGATTGAGGAATCGGGAAACAAAGATGACAATACTTAGATTTATGCTTTATGCCTAGCTAGGGGCGTAAAACGATAGCGCTTGTTGGGAGGCAACCCAATAAATAAAATTTATTTTTGCCTTTTTCTTTCTGTTCTTGAGTGTTTTCACAATTATGCCTCTGTTATGATTGTATTTTTTATGTTTTAATTAGTGTTTGGTCCAAGCAAAGCCTTTGGGATTATGTTGGGTGATAGTTGATTTGATCTTGGTGGAAAACATAAACTTTTGCGTCCTGTAAAACAATTTTGAAAAATCACAAAAGTGACGAAAGCTTCTGAAGTTTTTACACAAGATTTATATACAAATTTCCTACATCTTCCTAATTTTTCAGAATTTTTGGAGTTACATAAGTATATGAAGTTTTCAGATTGCTACAGACTGTTCTGTTTTTGACAGATTCTGTTTTCATTGCATCGTGTGCTTATTTTGATGAATCTATGGGTTGTATCGGGGGGTATGAGCCATAGAAAAGTTGTAATACAGTAGATATAATGCAATAATAAAATATGAATGGGTTTGCAACAGTACTTAGAGTAGTGATTTGCTTTGTTATACTAACGGATCTCACGAAGGTTTTGTTGAGTTTTGTGTGATTGAAGTTTTCATGGGTGAGATCATGATGGATGAAGGAATAAGGAGTAAGAAGATCCTAAGCTTGGGGATGCCCCATGGCATCCCAAGCTATTATCCAAAGAGAAACAAGCAACTAAGCTTGGGGATGCCCCCGAGTGGCATCCCCTCTTTCTTCTAACGACCATGATGAGTTTTACTTGGAGCTATATTTTTATTCGTCACATATCATGAGTTTTGCTTGGAGCGTCTTGTATTATATGAGTCCTTGCTTGTTTTGCTTTTTAGTTTGTGTCATCTATCCTTGCTAGACACACATATTTGAGAGAGCCAAAATTATACTATGATTTGTTAGAATTGCTCTATGTGCTTCACTTAAATTTTTTGAGCTATGGAATTGCTCTAGTGCTTCAGTTATATCTTTTTTAGCACGGTGTGCTTTAGTAGTTTTGAAGAAATGCTATCATGCTTCACTTAGATTTATTTGAGAGTTATTAGATTTTTGAAGAAATTATCTCATGCTTCACTTATATTATTTTGAGAGAAGAAAATTTTATGCTCATGTTCTTCACTTAGATTTGTTTGAGCTATCAAAAGCAACATATGAAACTAGTCCCAAAGTGATAGATATTCAAGAGGGATATAATAAAAACTTTCATGAAGATCATTGGAAAAAATAAACTTGATTCTTTGTAATAGTTTTGCGATATGATGATATAATATGTGAGTCATGTTGATGAGTAATTATGCTTTAGTAAGAATATTGGTGTTAAGGTTTGTGATTCCCTATGCAAGCAAAAAAGTCAATAGTTATGCAATGAAATTACATCCTACTTGTGGTGCATTATTCGGTGTTAGTTATGCTTAATGCTCACTTATGTGATTTTTCGTTTCTTGGTTGGATGCTTCTCAATCTTTTTGCTAGCCTTCCCTTGCACTAAGTGGGATTACTACTTGTGCATCCAAAATCCTTAAACCCAGTTTTACCATATGAGTCCACTATACCTACCTATATGCTGTATTTTCGTGCCGTTCTAAGCAAATTTGTATATGCCATCTCTAATTTTCAAAATAATTTGCCCTTTTTGTGTGCTCGTACCGCTCATGAAACGGTAGGGGGTGGCTGATATTTTTCCATGCTAGATGTGTTATTCTCAAGATGAGTGTTTATTCACTTGTCATTGCATGAGAGTACGGCAAAGGTATTAGGGATGCCCAGTCCCGAAATGAAAAATGAATTTACTTTATGTTGTCAAATAATAAATTCCTTGGAAAGTGTTGGTACGGATGACACCCATGGATACGGCTAGCCGTGGAATGTGAAAGTATGGTGGAAAAAGGAATAAACTTTATTTTCTGTTTGGGAACTGCCTATGATATATCTAGCATGGAAAGTATTGGGAACTACTCGATCGTTTTCGTTGACAGGAAAAGCATGCTACCCAAAATGTTTTATCTCTATCTTTTTTGCTTTGAGCTCTGGCACCTCTATAAATCCCTACTTCCCTCTGCGAAGGGCCTTTCTATTTACTTTACGCAATTTTTATTTTTATTTGAGTCTCTATCTTGTCTTATAAAGCACCAACTAAGGGGCACTATGATCGTACTTGAGCATTGGGTGTAGCTAATATGCGAGTGTGTTTCATGAGTGGATCAATGATTGAGCATAATGGGCTAGGGATAACTTGCTTTAGTGTTGATATTTTGAAAGACATGGTTGCTTGTTGATATGCTTGAGTATTGAAATCTTGATGTCTAAACTAGACTATTACTTTGAACCATATAAAAAGTCCAAATGTCCATGCTACAAAAGAAAAGAATATGTGATGAACATGTTAGGCAGCATTCCACATCAAAAATTCCACATCAAGAAAAGTATTTTTGGTGTGCCCTATGGTATACGGGGAATATTTGGGTATTTATGGAGCCAAGATTAGGGTTAGGAGGTCTGCGAGGGGCCGACAAGCCTAGGCGTGCCCCCCTGGGGCGTGCCCCTAGGGCTTGTGGCTCCCTCGTGGGTCTTCTGGCCTCTTTCCGAAGCTCCGTGGTTGTCTTCTGGTCCAAGAAAAATCCTCAAAAAGTTTAGTTCCTTCTGGACTCCGTTTGGTATTGATTTTCTGTAAAAGACAAAAACAAGGAAAAAACAGCAACTGGCACTGGGCACTAGGTTAATAGGTTAGTCCCAAAAAATGATATAAGATAGCATATTAATGCATATAAAACATCCAAGATGGATAATATAATATCATGGAACATAAAAAATTATAGATACGTTGGAGATGTATCAAGCATCCCCAAGCTTAATTCCTGCTCGTCCTCGAGTAGGTAAATGATAAAAACAGAATTTTTGATGTGAAATGCTACCTAACATATTTATCAAGGTAATTTTTCTTATTGTGGCATGAATGTTCAGATCCATAAGATTCAAAACAAAATTTTAATGTTGACATGAAAACAATAATACTTCAAGCATACTAATAAAGCAATCATGTCTTCTCAAAATATCATGTTTAAAGAAAGTTACCCCTACAAAATCATATAATCTTATCATGCTCTATCTTCATCACACAAAGTATTTATCATGCACAACCCCGATGACAAGCCAAGCAATTGTTTCATAATTTTAATGTTCTAAAGCCTTTTTAACATTCACGCAATACATGAGCATGAGCCATGGATATAGCACTATAGGTGGAATAGAGTATGGTGGAGGTTATGAGGAGAAGACAAAAAGGAGAAAGTCTCACATTGAATAGGCAAATTAATGGGCTATGGAGATGCCCATCAATTGATATCGATGCAAGTGAGTATGGATTGCCATGCAACGGATGCACTAGAGCTATAAGTGTATGAAAGCTAAAAAGAAAACTAAGTGGGTGTGCATCCAACTTGCTTGCTCATGAAGACCTAGGGCAATTTTGTGGAAGCCCATCATTGGAATATACAAGCCAAGTTCTATAATGAAAAATTCCCACTAGTATATGAAAGTGAAAACATAGGAGACTCTCTATATGAAGAACATGGTGCTACTTTGAAGCACAAGTGTGGAAAAAGGATAGTAACATTGTCCCTTCTCTCTTTTTCTCTCATTTTTTTCTTTTTTTTCTCTTCTCTTTTTTTTCTTTTTTTCTTTTTGGGCTCGTTTGCCTCTTCTTTTTTATTTAAGTCCGGAGTCTCATCCCGACTTGTGGGGGAATCATAGTCTCCATCATTCTTTCCTCACATGGGACAATGCTCTAATAATGATGATCATCAAACTTTTATTTACTTACAACTCAAGAATTACAACTCGATACTAGAAAAAAATATGACTCTATATGAATGCCTCCGGCATTGTACCGGGATGTGCAATGATCTAGCATGACATGTATAAAAGATATGAATGGTGGCCAAGCCACAAATGCTATGCCAACTACATGATCATGCAAAGCAATATGACAATGATGGTATGTGTCATAATAAACGGAATGGTGGAAGTTGCATGGCAATATATCTCGGAATGGCTATGGAAATGCCATAATAGGTAGGTATGGTGGCTGTTTTGAGGAAAGGTATATGGTGGTTTTAATGCACCGGCGAAAGTTGCGTACTAGAGAGGCTAGCAATGGTGGAAGGGTGAGAGTGCGTATAATCCATCGACTCAACATTAGTCATAAAGAACTCATATACTTATTGCAAAAATTTATTAGCCATCAAAGCAAAGTACTAATACGCATGCTCCTAGGGGGATAGATTGGTAGGAAAAGACCATCGCTCGTCCCCGACTGCCACTCATAAGGAAGACAATAAAAAATAAATCATGCTCCAACTTCATCACATAATGATAGACCATACGTGCATGCTTCAGAAATCACAAAACTTAACACAAGTATTTCTACTAATCCACAATTACTCTCTAGCATGACTCTAATATCACCATCTTCATATCTCAAAACAAATGCAAGGAATCAAACTTCTCATATATTCAATGCTCTTTATGAAAGTTTTTATTATATCCCTCTTGGATACCCATCATATTAGGACCAAATTCATAACCTAAGAAAATTTCCATACTATTTTAAGACTCTCAAAATAATATAAGTGAATCATGAGAGTTCATCAATTTCTTCAAAATAAAACCACCGCCGTGCTCTAAAAAGATATAAGTGAAGCACTAGAGCAACTACCTAGCTCAAAAGATAGAAGTGAAGCACATAGAGTATTCTAATAAATTCACGATTAATGTGTGTCCCTATCAAAAGGTGTGTACATCAAGGATGATTGTGGCAAACTAAAAAGCAAAGATTCAAATAATACAAGATGCTGCAAGCAAAACACATATCATGTGGTGAACAAAAATATAGCCTCAAGTAAATTTACCGATGGATTGAAGACAAAAGAGGGGATGCCATCCGGGGCATCCGCAAGCTTAAATACTTGGTTGTCCTTTAATATTACCTTGGGGTGCATTGGGAATCCCCAATCTTAGGCTCTTTCCACTCCTTATTCCATTGTCCATTAAATCTTTACCCAAAACTTGAAAACTTCACAACACAAAACTCAACAAAAAACTCGTGGGATCCGTTAGTATGATAAAACAAATCTCCACTTTTAGGTACTGTTGTGAACTCATTCCAATTTTATATTGGTGTTATATATACTGTATTCTAACTTCTCCATGGTTCATACCCCCCGATACTACCCATAGATTCATCAAAATAAGCAAACAACACATCAAAAACAGAATCTGTCAAAAATAGAACAGTCTGTAAATAACAGAATATTAGTAATACTTATATAACTCCAAAAATTGTGAAAATTTAGTAAAACATATTAAATTCATATATAAATCTTGTGTAAAAAATTCAGAATTTATCCATGCTCCAGTGAATTCTAATAATTCTGTTACTTGACGCAAAAGTTTCTGTTTTTCAGCAAAATCAGATCAACGATATACCAAGCATCCGAAAGGTCTTGCTTGGATCAAACACTAATTAAAACACCAAAACACAATTACTACAGAAGTAATATTGTGTATTTATTGAAAAACAGAAGCAAAAACAAAAAAACATAAAATAAAATTGGGTTGCCTCCCAACAAGTGCTATTGTTTTATACCCTAGCTAGGCATAATGCAAAGATCTAGGTATTGTCATCTTTGGTATGCAATTCCTCAATTGCACAACCGTACCCCCTAGGATTTTCATTAGGTTTGTTGGTGATCACTCTCCTAGGTAGAAAATCAAGAAATTTGTTTGTAGGGATCGGTTCCTTAATAATATTGATAAAGCGGGGACAAATACTAATCATCTTAAGATCCTCGTTTCCTTTACTAGATGATCCACCCTTATTTTTGGGAACATAAATAAACTTATTAGTTTTATTAGGAGGAAATTTTGGAGTAGTTTTAACAGCGGCAAAAGCGGAACCCAAATTGGTAATAATATCTTCTAACTTATCGATTCTAGCAGAACCTTGTTCTACCCTTTCATCAATTATAGGCTCTTTCTCCTTTAAGGTTTTTAAAGTGATTCCTACCTTAGATCCAATTTGAGTGATGTGATTATGGATCTTCTTATCCAAATTTTCAATATGCTCAATGGTAGAAATTTTATTTTCAATAATATCAAGCCTTTGCATCACATGTTCCAAAGTTAAAGCTGTTTCATTAATCATGATTGGTGGTGATCCTACCAAATTTCCCATAGTATCAAAAGCATCCATAGGGTGACTACCCAAGAAATTACCCCCGATAATAGTGTCTAGCACATATCTATACCAAGTAGTAACATCCACATAAAATTTCGAAGAAGAACTGTAGTGGATTGCTTACGGGTAGATCTATTCTGAGCATCGCAAATTCTATACCAAGCATCTTTTAAATTTTCTCCCCCCTTTGTTTAAAATTAAGAACCTCACTTTCTGGGGTAACCACTATTGTAGAAGAACTAGCCATGATAGCAAAGCAAGCAATCTAGCACACAAGCAAACAAAAAGCAAACGAAAGAGGGCGAATAAAAAGGCAAATATTTTTGTGTTTTTCAGAAACATTTTATAAGTGGGGGAGAGGAAAATGAGAGGAAAATGGAAAATAATGTAAGTGCAAGAGATGAGAGTTTATGATAGGTACTTGGTAGGCTTGATGTAGAACCTCCCCGGCAACGACGCCAGAAATTCTTCTTGCTACTTCTTGAGCTTACGTTGATTTTTCCCTTGAAGAGGAAAGGGTGATGCAGCAAAGTAGAGATAAGTATTTCCCTCAGTTAAGAACCAAGGTATCAATCCAGTAGGAGGCATAAGCAAGTCCCCAATAGATGCACCTGCACAAACTAACAAACATTTAGACACAACACGAAAAAGGGGTTGTCAATCCCTTCACGGTCACGAACAAGAGTGAGATCTAATAGAGATAGGTATAAAAGATAAGTAAAAGGCAAAATAAAGTAAATATAAATAAATTGCAGCAAGGTATTTTTGGGTTTTTGGTTTTATAGATCTGAAAAAATATAATGAGAAATAGACCCGGGGGCCATAGTTTTCACTAGAGGCTTCTCTCTTGAAAGAACACATACGGTGGGTGAACAAATTCCTATTGAGCAATTGATAGAAAAGTGCAAAGTTATGACGATATCTAAGGCAATGATCATGAATATAGGCATCACGTCCGTGGCAAGTAGACCGACTCCTGCCTGCATCTACCACTATTACTGCACACATCGACTGCTATCCAGTATGCATCTAGTGAATTAAGTTAACAAGAACGGAGTAACGCCTTAAGCAAGATGACATGATGTAGAGGGATAGATCCAATCAATATTGTAAAAGCTCCATCTTTTTATCCTTAATGGCAACAATACAAATACGTGCCTCGCTACCCCTACTGTCACTGGGTGAGGACACCGCAAGATTGAACCCATCACAAAGCACCTCTCCCATTGCAAGAAAAACCAATCTAGTTGGCCAAACCAAATCGATAGATAGGAGAGAAATACAAAGCTATCTTAATCATGCATAAAAGAGTTCAGAGAAGACTCAAATAATATTCATAAATAATCTGATCATAAATCCACAATTCATCGGATCTCAACAAATGCACCGCAAAAGAAGATTACATCGAATAGATCTCCAAGAACATCGAGGAGAACATTGTATTGATGATCAAAGAGAGAGAAGAAGCCATCTAGCTACTAGCTATGGACCCGTAGGTCTGTGGTAAACTACTCACACATCATCGGAAGGGCAGCAAGGTTGGTGTAGAGGCCCTCCGTGATCGAATCCCCCTCCAGCAGGGTGCCGGACAAGGCCCCAAGACGGGATCTCATGAGAATAGAAGCTTGCGGCAGCGGAAAAGTATTTTGTGTGTGCCCTCTGGTATACGGGGAATATTTGGGTATTTGTGGAGCCAAGATTAGGGTTAGGAGGTCTGCGAGGGGCCCACAAGCCTAGGCGCGCCCCCTTGGGCGTGCCCCTAGGGCTTGTGGCTCCCTCATGGGTCTTCTGGCCTCTTCCTGAAGCTCCGTGGTTGTCTTCTCGTCCAAGAAAAATCCTAAAAAAGTTTCGTTCCATTTGGTATTGATTTTCTGTAAAAAAAAGGAAAAAACAGCAATGGCACTAGGCACTAGGTTAATAGGTTTGTCCCAAAAAATGATATAAAATAGCATATTAATGCATATGAAACATCCAAGATGGATAATATAATGGCATGGAACAATAAAAAATTATAGATACGTTGGAGACGTATCACAATTCAATTTCATCAATACCAGTTTCAACAATACTATTATGAATGACGATATTTGGTTGTTGTTAAGCATGTTGTAGTTAACACGCCTTTCCATTTTGATTTAACAATAACTAGTGTACTTAGACCTGCACAATACCAGTTTGAATGACTATGTTTGCTTGTTTTTAAATGTTAGGCCTGTTGTAGTTAACACACCTTTCCACTTCTTGTTTTGCTTAACTAGCATGCTTAAACCTGCACATTGAATCTATCATTTGGAGATTATGTTGTCTACCATGGATATATTTGGTTGATGTTTAGCCTGTTGTGCTTAACATGCCTTTAGATGTACTTACACAGGACAATATTGGGAACAACTGTGTTTACCATCGAGGGTAGTTTCATCCCATGGCTTATAGATACTCACTGTTCAGGATATCGGTAGCTGGTACCATATAGGCTGGGGGCTGATAAGGGATTAATCATCGAATCAGACATTTAACTAAATATATCTGTAACCCATTTATCTGTAGGTTAATATATCTGAGGCTACATAGCAACATGCATTGTACTGAATGACTAAATATGCAATACTAGGCTACATAGCAACAAGGAAGAGTGTTACCTTAATGTTCTGATGATGTATAGATATACATAGAAGAGCAACAATAGCAACAACACAACAACAATTAACTGCAGTTAATCAGACGATATTTGTAAAAATGTAACAAACTCCCTCCGCCCCATATTATAAGATGTTAATTCATCCAACATGTGAGTATATTTGATGTTATAGGATCTTATATAATGGGACAGAGGGAGTGTTGTACTACATCATTATGCAATTGTTGTTTAGCTTCTAATATTAACTTGGTGCTTTTAGGTACATATGTCATTGGTAAAGATCCATGCTTCGACCCTTTCTGCGTATGGGGCAATGAGATATTGATGAACCAGCATGAACCGAGGAAACTAATAAAGATTGTTAGTAAAATGGGTCAAAAGATGGCAATTAAACTATTTGTTTACACTTTATCCAAGACAACGGTGAACTGCAGGATGGTAAGTAAGAACTCTGCAGCCTTGTTATTACTGCCCATAATGAGTTGTGCTAGATGACAATGTCTGAATCTTTTTCCTTTGCAGTGGTTCCTGAAGCAGTTTACTCAAGATTACCTCTCAAACTACATGATTGGTGGGCATGCAAAGGTTAAAGTATTTCTACCAGAACACAATGACTATATAAATGTCCTCATGAAGACAGTGAAGGATGGGCGGTCGGCCATCACAAGAGGTTGGACTAGAGTCTTTCGTGCCTTCTACATGGAGGAGAGAACAATACGAGCATTCTGCTTCACCTTGTTCAGCAACCAGAATGTCTTTCACCTCTTTCTTTCCATCTTTCATAGTACAAGTATACAACCCTGGTTCATCATTCTTTATTTGGTGCTTATGTAATTCTTGAACATATGTACCTATGAATCAAATAATGCATTGCTTGTTGAACCTGATGGATATGAATAAAGTTATAGCCTACTTTCAAATTCAAATTCGGTATAAATTTAAATAGCAGCGATTAAATTAGGCTGAAAATCTGCTTTGCAGGTCGTTACTGTGCACATGGTCTATAAAGCACAAATGTATGTGATATAAATCACAATCCGACACAGTTCACAGAGAGGAAACATGTGCGACCATGCATGATACGTCTCCGTCGTATCTACTTTTCCTAATGCTTTTGCTCTTGTTTTGGACTCTAATTTGCTTGATTTGAATGGAACTAACCCGGACTGACACTGGTTTCAGCAGAACTACCTTGGTGTTGTTTTTGTGCAGAAATAAAAGTTCTCGGATTTGGATGAAACTTTTTGGAGAATTATTTCAGAATAAATAAAAAATACTGGCAACAAGAACCACCAAAGGGGGCCCCTGGCTGGGCACAAGACACCAGGGCGCCCCCCCTCTGGCGCGCCCTGGTGGGTTGTGCCCACCTCGTGGCCCTGCAGACCCTAATTCCAACTCCATAAATACCTATTTTCGGAGAAAAAATAGGAGAGGATGTTTCATCATGTTTTACGATATGGAGCCGCCGCCACCTCCTGTTTTTCATCGAGAGGCCAGATCTAGAGCCCGTTCTGGGCTTCGGAGAGGGGAATCTTCGGTCTTCGTCGTCACCAACCCTCCTTCATCACCAATTCCATGATGCTCCCCAGGGAGTGAGTAATTCCTTCGTAGGCTCGCTGGTCGGTGAGGAGTTGGATGAGATTCATCATGTAATCGAGTTAGTTTTGTTAGGGCTTGATCCCTAGTATCCACTGTGTTCTGAGATTGATGTTGTTATGACTTTGCCATGCTTAATGCTTGTCACTAGGGCCCAAGTGCCATGATTTCAGATCTAAACCGTTTATGTTTTCAGCATTATATCTATGTTCTAGATCTGATCTTGCAAGTCATATTTGTGACGCCCCGGCTTAATCATGCACTAATCATACACGCAAATGCACACGATCAAGTCTAAGGACTCACTTGAAGGAATCACAACACAACTCTAAAACATAAATAAAGGCATACAAGCATTATATTACAAGCCAGGGCCTTGAGGGCTCGAATACATAAGCTTGATGTCAACAAGCATCAGCGGAAGCGTTAGATATCTGAGTACAGATATAAAAGAGAAATAGATAAGCCTTTAAAAAGGCGGGGCAAAAGAAAACACTACGATCGAAAGGCGTAGGCCTCCTGCCTGGGACCCTCCGATCCTACTCCTGGTCGTCGGCAAGCTCGTAGTAGTAACCACCCTCGGGGTGGTAGTAGTAGTCGTCGACGGGGGCAGCTGACTCCGGGGCTCCGTCATCTGGTTGCATCAAACGGATATGGGGTAAAGAGGAAGCAAAGCAACCGTGAGTGCTCATCCAAAGTACTCAGCAAGCAAGGATCTACACTACATATGCAACATTATCAAAGAAAGGCTGTATATGTGGACTGGGCTACAGAAATGCCAGAATAGAGGGAAGGCCTAGTCCTATTGAAGACTAGCATCTTCAGCATCTTCAAGCATCTTCGAGCATCTTGCAGCATTTAGAAGAGTACAAAACAACATAATATAAAGTAATAGTAGTGTTATCAACCTCACCCAGAGATCCTTCCTCGACTCTCTGCGAGAAAGCAATCCCAGAGCCCTAATATCCAAGTATCAACCTCGACCAGAGATCCTTTCTCGACTCCGTGCGAGAAAGCAATCCCAGAGCCCTACTATCCATATCTCATCTCAAGTATCCAGTTCTAGTTGTATCGATCGGGATACAACTCCGAGCGTCCGTTACCGAGGATCCGGCTATGCATAGATTAGTTCTTCCCTGCAGGGGTGCACCAACTTACCCACCACGCTCGCTTAACTCCGGTCGGACACACTTTTCTGGGTCATGCCCGGCCTCGGCCAAATGACACACCGCAGCCCTACCTAGAGCTCAGCAGAGAGGTCCCCGCCGGTCTACATCCTAAGCACTCCGGGGTCTTGGGCCCATCGCCCGTTGCACGTCGGGTCGTTGCAAGCAGGGTGGATACCAGCGTCGCCTCGGATGGCCGACACGATCCGACCGTGCCGCAATGCTGAACTGGACGTCTGACAGAGCTTTCGACTGATGCCACGATGCAGAGTGCCCATAACTATTCCCGCGTGATGGTTAGTGCTATCGGGCCAGAGGCTCACTCAGATCACATATCCAAATCGTTAGTGTATTGGTAGCGTGCAGTAACAAGCAGAGACTCACGATCGATGTGACCCCGTCGCCCCGTCTCGAGGACTTGCGGCAAGGGCTAAGAATGCCCGGCCACGCCTCGTATTTATCTCATGGGCACCCTCCATGTCAACCCGTCTCCACATCACTCGCGGGTACCCCTCAGGGCCGACCCGATGTCATCATGGTTCTGTGTTAAGTCAAAGTAACCGTGTGTCCAAACACCAGGGGGAAACCTGAGGAATCACCCTCGATGGAATTCCACCCGATGTAATCATCAAGGTGAACCTAGGACAAATCACCCTCGAGGTTCACACTTGAAGTGTTGCACGACAGAGTCGTATTGGGAGTGGTGAAGGAGGAATCACCCTCTATGACCATGGCCAATTAACTACCCTACAAGGTTAACATTAGAAGTGCTGACGAGGTATCACCCTCGGCACTCGATAGTAACCCAGTAGTGTCGTACAACTAAGGGGGGTGATGTGCGGTGCCGGGGCCTGGTTGTCGATCATGTTGATTGAGTCATCTGATAATCCAGCGGGGGCAACTGGGTCAAAGTGGGGGTCTCTGATGGGTCTCTAACCAGCCTATACTAAGCAGTTTAGGATAATCAGGTAGGTATCAATAGCAGTTACAAAAAATAGGCTATGCATCAAAAAATAGGATAAGCAGTAGCAGCAACAATTTCTAATGCAAGCATAAGAGAGAAAGAATAGGCGATATCGGCATGTTCAAAGGGGGGTGCTTGCCTGGTTGCTTTGCAAACACCAACGGGTCTTCGACGAGGTAGACGATCATCGGGTCATCATCGGTCTCGGGGTCTATCGAGAGAGAAGAGGGGGAAGAAACAATAAATAAAGGCAGACAAATGCAATCACAGAAGCATAGCATGGCAGCACGTTATTCGAGGTGTGCCCTAATGCAGTGCTATGCCAGTTAATGGGAGTGGGAACTATTCGAGAGTGTTCTCCTAGCTCCGGGTGATTATCGGACAGGTGAAACGAAGGGGAAAGTTCCATGTTCATCATGCTAGAGGCATGTGATAGGTATGAGGAAGGCATATTCGCATTCGTCTCGTCGTTCTGAGCAACTTTCATGTAGAAAGTTTTTCGATCTGAGCTACGGTTTATTTTCTATGTTAATTTTCAAAGTTTTATTAATTTCTAGATTTAATATTAATTCGAAAATAAACTGCAATATGCCATGGGTACACAGAGTGTACCCAGATAGGGGGTATGACAAGTGGGGCCAGTCAAAGTCAACAAGTCAAAGTTGAATGGGTCAAATAGTGAACAGTGCTTGTGGGTCCACATGTCATATGCTATACCTATAAACAAATAAATAAAACAAACCTAATTAATGGGGGACCAAACGTCATCTGTTATTAGACTAATTTAGCACTAACTAACCTAGCTCTAATAAACAAGGGCCGGCCTGGTTGCACAGCCAGCCTCACGGGTGTGCACACATAGCACATGACCAAGCTTGGACAGGGCAAGCTCTCTGGTAGTCTGATGGGTTTCTTCACAGTTCAGTTTCATCAGTTATTTCTTCAGCAAACAACTTTGCAGCTACGAGCTAGAGCGACCAGCAAATAGCAGCGGCAGCAGCTAAGGAATAGCAGCGGTGGCGGCAGCTATGCAGCGGCAGCAGTAGCAAGAAGCGGCAGTAGCAAGAAGGCAACAACAGCAGAGCTTCAGCGGCAACAGCGGCAAAGCAGCAGGCAGCAGCCGCGAGCAGCAGCAGTTGCTGGCGCGCGCGAGCAAGGGCAGCTGCGGGCGCAGCGCACGATGACGGGAGCGGCGGGGTGCGGCCAGGCGACGGCCGGCTCGCAGCCGGACGCGGCCAGGGGGCGCGTACGGGGCGCCGTGGCGCGAGGCGCGGGTGCGCATCGCGGCCAACGGCCGGAGCTTGGGTGGCGGCAAAAGCAGGGGCGTGGCCGGCGAGTGGATGCGGGACACGGGCAATGATGAGTGCGGCGTGGTCGCAGGCAGGAGAGCCCAGGGGGCGGGCTGAGCGCGGTGACAACAGGCGAGGGCGTGCGGGATCGGAGCACCGTCTATGGCGGCCTCATCGGGTGCGGGCGACTACAACGACATGTCAAGGTTGAGGAAGGGGTGGTCGGACGAGGAGCTCACAGGGGGTGCAGCGAAGGGCTCGACGGAGGCGGGGACGCTGCGGTGGTGGAGGATCAAGCGGCGATGCGCGACAACCGCGGGGAGGAAGAAGATGCGCGTGACATGGGGACGGCTCCACGACTTCCCTCCGGCGGCGTGGGCGACGAAGACGAAGATGCCGGACGTCCTGGACATGACGGCACAGCACGGGGTGGACGGTGGCTACGCGGACGGTGAGGCCATGGCTATGGGTGGTTTGGGTTCGTCCATATCGGGAAGAGGGGCGAGGGGAGGGGGTTCTGGCGTGCTAGGGTTTGCCAAGGGAGAGAGGGAGCGCCGAGGGGGCCTTATCCATCCCCTCGACCGCAGGATGAATGACAGCAGCGGCATCCACGGCCATGGCCGGGTGGATGGCCGCCACGCCATTCCCCTGTGAACAGGAGGTTGAAGGGGGAAGGGGATTTGGGCTGGGCCGGCCATTGTTGCTAGATGGGCCAATATGCACAGGGTTTCATTTCTATTTCTTCTTTTCTTTTTCTACGAAAAGAATTAGCTAATGTCTTCCATTTATTTAAAAATAGCAAACGATTTTTGTTCTAGTTGAAGCTTGGCACATAAATCCAGTACAACATTTCAAGACCACACACAAGGTTTCACATCATTTGGAAAATGTACAGATATTTGCTTATTTTGAAAAGGCCAAGATAATTGTTGTTGGACCATTTATTAATTTCCTAGGAATTTATTTGTCAGGCAAATAGAGTTGGTTCCAACATGACAATTGATCAGGGGGAATTATAGAGTAGTACCAACATTTTTGTTTAGATGTCTAAAGAAATATTATTTTTGACTTGCAATTTAACTTTGAAATTGACTTTGATTTTTGGACAAGTGGCAAATTGCATAGTAATCATTATGACATGGCCACCATTAGGGGGGATTACTGTAGCATGATTCCCGGGGTGTTACAATATTCACCTATTACGTGTTATGATCCGTAAACCCCAGGGTGACAGTAATTCGGATACTTTCCGGTGATGACCGTAGTTTGAGGAGTTCATGTATTCACTATGTGTTAATGCTTTGTTCCGGTTCTCTATTAAAAGGAGGCCTTAATATCCCTTAGTTTCCTTATGGACCCCTCTGCCATGGGAGGGTAGGACAAAAGATGTCGTGCAAGTTCTTTTCCATAAGCACGTATGACTATTTACGGAATACATGCCTACATTATATTTATGAAATGGAGCTAGTTTTGTATCGCCCTAGGTTATGATCGTTATATGATGAATATCATCCAATGAATTCACCAATCCAATGCCTACGAATTTCCCACATATTGCTCTTGCTAAGTTACTACTGCCATTGCTACTGTTACAATTGCTACAATATTGTTACTGCTGTTACCGCCGCCATTGCTACTGTTATCACTACTATCAAAACTATCATATTACTGTGCTACTGATCACCTTGCTACAGATATTTAATCTCCAGGTGTGGTTGAATTGACAACTCCACTGCTAATACTTACAAATATTCTTTGGCTCCCCTTGTGTCGAATCTATAAATTTGGGTTGAATACTCTACCCTCGAAAACTATTGCGATCCCCTATACTTGTGGGTTATCAAGACCTTTTTCTGGCGCCGTTGCAGGGAGCATAGCTATAGTTGTTGAGTCACTTGGGATTATTATCTATTTATCACTATGAAGAATCTGAAGGATACAAAGACTAAGATTTTTCCCTCTAAGACGAGGGGAGGTAAGGAACTGCCATCTAGCTCTACACTTGATTCACCTTCTATTTTGAGTAGACTTGCAACACCACCACATGCTATTAATCCTGATATGTTGCAAGTTATTGATGATGCTACTTCTGCTATGGATGATGTTTACGATGATGCTAGTACCTTGCTTGATGATAATGTGCCACTAGGTGAATTTCTTGATGAACAAATTGCTAGAGCTAAAGATATTGAGAATGCTGAAACTGATGAAGTACTTGGAACTGAAAATCTTGAAACACCTATTAGACCTAGTTCTCCTAGATATGAAATGCCTAAGATACCTGAAGGTTATGTTATGGATGAGGAGATAGCTAGAGATTTTCTTGCTTGCAGTGATAGGGATGATCTTAAGAAATTACTATGCAAACTGAAAGAAAAATCTTTGAATGCTAGAATGAAATGTGATCCTAAGTTTGCTACTTCACCTATCTTTGTTGCCGATAAGGATTATGAATTCTCTGTCGACCCAGAGCTAATTACTTTGGTTGAATCTGATCCTTTCCATGGCTATGAAACTGAAACTGTAGTGACACATCTTACTAAATTAAATGATATAGCCACCCTATTTGCTCATGGTGAGAAGATTCGCTACTATTTTATTCTCAAATTATTTCCATTCTCATTAAAGGGTGATGCTAAATTATTTCCGTCCCCAGGATATGATTTATTACTTCTCTGAAAAATATTTTCCTGCTCATAAGAAACAAGCTGCTTTACACGAAATATTTAACTTTGTGCAAATTGAAGAAGAGAGTCTCCCACAAGCTTGGGGGAGGCTTCTCCGATTGCTTAATGCTTTGCCTGATCATCCACTTAAGAAAAATGAAATACTTAATATATTCTATAATGGACTAACCGATGCTTCTAGGGACTTCCTAGATAGTTGTGTTTTCAGGGAACGAACTGTTGAACAAGCTGAGGAATTATTGAATAATATATTGAAAAATTATGATGATTGGACTCTTCCTGAACCACCGCCTAAACCCACTCCGAAGAAGAGGGGTATCTTATATCTCAGTTATGAAGATATGCAAGAGTCAAAGAAAAGTATGAAGGAAAAAGGTATTAAAGCAGAGGATGTTAAGAATTTACCACCTATTGAAGAAATACATGGACTTGATACACCACCCCCACAGGTGGTAGAGGTAAACTCTTTAATGAAATTTGATGAAAGTGACATCCCTTACAATAAACATCCTAGTCAATGCCTTTATGAGTTTGATAACTACATTAGAAAACAAGATCACTTCAATGCAAATGTTATGAAACAATTGAAATACAACTCTGATATGATTGCTCGCTTGAGTGACTTGTTATTTAGAATCACTAATGATGTTAGAGGTGTCGGAAAACATGCCTCTATGGTTCAAACTCAGCTAGAACAAGTTGCTAAATCTCAAAGAGAATTGCTTAGTGAAATGAATAATAATATAAATGATTTTGCTGTTAGAGTAGTAACTAGAGGAGGCAAAATGACTCAGGAACCACTTTATCCCGAGGGACACCCTAAAAGAATTGAACAAGACTCTCAAAGAATTAACACTGATGCACCTAGTCCTTCTAAAAGGAAGAAGAAAAAGAAAAATGATAGGACTTTGCATACCTCTAGTGAACCTGAAATAGAAAAACCTCCTGAAAATAATAATGATGTTTCTATTTCTGATGCTAAAACTCAATCTGGTAATGAACATTCATCTAGTGATAATGAAAATGAAAATGGTAATATTCATGAAGACACTCAACCAGACAATGATAAAGAACCAGACAATGATGTTGAGATAGGACCTACTGTTGATCTTGATAACCCACAACCTAAAAATAAAAGATATGATAAAAGAGACTTTGTTGCTAGAAAACATGGAAAAGAAAGAGAACCATGGGTTCAAAAACCCATGCTCTTTCCACCTAAACCAACTAAGAAAAAAGATGATGAAGAATTTGAACGCTTTGCTGAAATGCTTAGGCCAGTCTTTTTGTGCACCCGCTTGACTGATATTTTAAAGATGGCCCCTTATGCAAAACACATGAAAGACATCATCACTAATAAGAGAAAGATACCGGAAGATGAAATCTCCACCATGCTTGCTAATTATTCTTTTAAGGATGGAGTACCAAAAAAACTTGGAGATCCAGGAATACCAACTATACCTTTCTCCATCAAAAGAAATTATGTTAAAACTGCTTTGTGTGATTTAGGAGCTGGTGTTAGTGTTATGCCTTTCTCCTTATATAAAAGACTTGATTTGAATAAACTCACACCTACTAAAATATCTCTGCAAATGGCTAATAAATCAACTGCCATGCCTTTAGGTATTTGTGAGGATGTGCCCGTTGTTGTTGTTGCAAATGTTACTATCTTAATAGACTTTGTTATACTTGAGATGCCCGAGGACGACAACATGTCGATTATCCTTGGTAGACCCTTTTTGAATACTGCAGGGGCTGTTATTGATTGCAATAAAGGCAAGATCACTTTTCATATCAATGGTAATGAACATACGGTGCACTTTCCGAAGAAACAATTCCAAGTGAATGGTATTAATGTTATTGAAAAATCTTCAACACTCACTATTGGAAGTTTTCAACTACCTTTACCTACGGCCAGAAAGAAATATGACATACTTATTGTTGGGGATATTCACATCCCCATTGAGGTAACTTAGTGTTTTACGAAAGTTCTTTGGTTTCATGCTAATCGAAGGTGGTTGTTAATAAGATCAACCTTATTAATGGATCATTTTTGAGAGGTGTGAAGTTGATGAATTTAGTAAGCACAACCTTCTGCTCCCAACTTTTGTTTTCTGTTTTTCTTAGTTAAATAAAATAAAATGCCATGTTTATCCTGTTTTCTGAATTTCCCGTGCAATAAAAAATGACCTAAAAATAAAAGTTCTCAGAATGCCCTGAAAATTTAATACAATTTTTTTCTGAATATTTCTGAATTTCTGGTATAAATAACATCAGAGGGGGGGGGTGCACCTGGTGACCACAAGACACCAGGGCACGCTAGCAACCCCAAGCGCGCCCTGGTGGGTTGTGTGTAGGAGATATGCCCTAGAGGCAATAATAAATGTTATTATTTATCTCCGTGTTCATAATTAGGTTTATGTTCCATGCTATAACTGCTGTGGTTCCCGAGCCCGTATATCCATAAAGGCTCTGGGGAAAACCCATGTGCACGTGTGGAATAATAAACGGTAAAATGTATTCCTAGTCATGCCTCTAAGACTAGCTCAAGTGTTGCATGATGATTATGTTTTCCCAATCATAGGCATGTCTATGCCAGCAACTTTGAGGGCACAAATGTTAGAAGAACATTTGTGTTGAATTGACCCGATTGATGTTATGCTATGAGATACATTCGTCACAAGTTAATGGTTAATAACGCAGAGATGGTTAATGTTTGCATAATTCCTTAGACCATGAGAGTATCGAGTTTCTTCATGCTTGCTTCATGAACTTTGGGGTTTGTTAAACGTCATCCGTAAATGGGTGGCTATTACGACGGCTTACGGGTTCATGGAAAAGTATGTCAAGTAACTTGATAGCTCAAGATTGGGATTTGCTCCTCCGGCGATGGAGAGATATCTCTGGGCCCTCTCGGTGGTACGGTATCCATCATCGTCTGGCCAGACACTTTGTGATTTGATCACGGGGATGCCGGAACACGGTAACGAGAAAAGAGAACAATACCGGTAACGAGGTAACTAGCATAGTGGACAAGTTGTTGATCCACGGGAATGCCAACATGTCTCACCTTGGGTATTTGTAACATATCGCGAAGCAACAGGAATAGCACACGGCAACTGGAGGTTCACTTGAATATTCATTCGTGTGGGTATAGGGGTCAATATGGGTGTCCACGGCTCCGATGCTGATCATTGATCGGAAAGTGTTCCGGTCATGTCTATACTTCACCGAACCTATAGGGTCACACGCTTAAGGGTCATCTATCTGTTGAACGCTAGACAGGGAGTCTGAGAGAAAGTCACCGAAAATGTTTCGGAGACAACGGAAGAGTTCCGAGAGAGAGAACACCGAAAGAGTTTCGGTAAAACCGAAAAGTTGTTTCGGAATATATTATTTGGTCAAAAAGGGTTTCGGCACCGCCTGGAAATTTTCAGAGGATGCCAGAATTGGTCTGGGAACTTCTGGGAATTTTCGGAGAGAAAAACCGGAAATGTTCCGAAACTGCCGTAACCGCTGTTAATGCTTTCCGCTGATGAAAACCACCGCATCGAAAATGTTTCGGATCATGCCCAGAATAATTTTAGAGGGTGCCGGAAATGTTCTGGGATTTTTTGGAATTTTTCAGAAAAAGTTTCGCGGAAAACATCTTGTCTCAGCGCGAGGGGACAAGATCCCACGAATCGGGGGTTGCATGTTTGGTGGCTTTTTGTCTAGGGAGCATGCATGTTTCATGGAGACATGTTGGTGGCTTGTTGGGGGCCCCTCCCCCATGGGGAGACAAGGTGTGGGCCGGCCCAAGGGCTGCCATGGTGGTGTCCCCTTGGTGCCCCCCTTGTGTTACCATTATGCCCTTTCATGTGTGACATAAAGCTTGGGTATTTTGGTATTTCAACATCCCACCCCACCCCTTGCCTTGGCCTATAAAAGGAGGAGAAGGGGCTGGCATTCTCCCCATCCCTTGCTCTCATACACATGCCAAGATGTTATCTGGCTTCTCTCTCCCTCCCACGAAAAGAGTTTCGTAGAGCCGAAAGGCTGTCTGGGTTCCGGCAGGAACTAGTTCTGGACGGCGAAGCCCTGCCGGATAGGTGACACCGTATGTGTGCAACTCTGTAGAGAGGTCGTAGTTTCGATCTTAGTGCCCGAGGGGCTGTTCGAGAGTGCCTCCCGAAGGGCTGTCCAAGTGACGGTCCAAGTTCTGTGAGTCCTCCCGAAGGGCTGTCCGAGTGACCATTCGAGTTTCGAAGGTCCTCCCGAAGGGCTGTCCGCGACATCGTCCGGGGGACTGTTCGACCGCCTCCCGGAGGGCTGTCCGAAGGGAAGACGAGGGTATACATCCTCGAGGTTGGGAGGTTGTAAATCCTAGCTGCGGGGATCTGCACCGCCGATCGTCATCGACTCTACTTCCGCTGCGCTACGAGTCGGTAACGAACATGATCAAACCTTGTATGCAGTCTCCATAGTGGTCCTGGGCTGGTGCGTAGGGCGGAAAATTTTTGTTTTCTGCTGCGTTACCCTACATTGTGGTACCCATGTGGGTCCCCTCACTTACTTCTTTAGCCCATGTCATCTCCTACCTCCAGAAAAAAATCACCATAGCTCTCTCTCTCTTGTGTTCTTGCTCTCAAACCCGCGGATTTCGATCTCTTTGCTCGAAGCTCCGTTTCCGAAACTGTTTTGGGGGACTGCTACTTGGTATGTGACTCCTCCATTGCTCCAATTAGTTTTTACTTTAGTGGCTTATATTTTGAATAATTAGCTACTCTTGGTGTTGTAGATGAGCTTGCATGTTGAATTCTTAGAGTTCTAAGTAGTTTGAATGCTTGATATAGCCTCTATGCATCCTTATGAGTAGCTGCTATCAACCTTGTGAAGTTTTGTTGACAAAATTTTGTGTCCTAATTTTTTTTAGAAATTGTATGCAAATAAAAATGCAATTCTTTAGGAGTTCTTCGAGGAGGAGGTCTACGGAGGCATCATCTAGTAGTGTCTCGATACGTCGGTCTTATGTTGAGCCAAGTGCAAGCTCAATGCGGGATGCCGCTATCAAATCATGCTTATGGCCTTGTAACGATTTCATGGTGAGCCCAGGTATTAAGGAAGAATTTGAGCAGTATGTTCACAACACTGAGCTCGGTCCCTACATCGAAGATAAGTGCATTCAGTATCTCAACCTCATAGAAACATTCACTAAGAAATTTAAATTTCATCCTCATGAGTCTAGAGTTTCATTTAGTCTTTATGATCATCCATTTACCATGCCTGTAGAGATGTTTTGTAGTGCCTACAAAATTCCATTTTGGGGTTTGCTAGACGAACCACCAAAGCCTGAGTACGAGTCATTTCTGACTAGTCTTTGCTACGGCGAGAGCAGTGGAGTGTCACAAGGTAGAATAAAAAGTATTCATTTTCCATCCATTCACTACTTTGCACTCTTTAATGGCAAATGCATCGTGGGCAAGTAGGATTGCAACACACTATGTGCCCCTGACCTGAGCCTCATACACACTGCTTTGACCGGTTTAAATGTTATAATCTTGGAGCGATTGTTGCACGAAGGTTGCAACACAACGCTGGTAGTGGTTATTTTTATGGTGGGATTTATGCTTCTCGTTTAGCTAAAGAGGTTGGTGTAACACCTCTGCCTGATGACCCCATCCTACCCACTCAGTACTTAGACTTTGATGCCATGAAACGCCATAAGTTCCTCAAGGGTAAAATCACTGATTATACTTATAACTTGAGGTTCAATAAAGAAACCATTGTGCATGTTGTGTTTCCTGTGCCTGCGCTTTTTGATTTTGACAGCAAAATAAGATATAATGTTCTTGAGAGTGAGGCCCGCTCGTACAAGGTAGAGATCGAGGCAGCTCGGCGGGCTGAGGAGGCTGCACCTAGAGCCTCCATGAGCTATCACTCTGACTACTATGCAGGACGCGGGTGCTGATTACCAAGCTAGGCAAAAAGCCTAAGCTTGGGGGAGTACGTATTTCCACCGACATTACATTCATGTTCACACATTTCATTCCAGTTGTCGGTGTTCACTCTTTTTCATTGTATTATCCATGCTAGATTTATTTTCTTGCTTTCTTCTTGTGTGTTTGAAATACTTTGAGAAAACCCAAAAATATTTCTTGCTTCTTTTTGGTTTTTATTTCTAGTTTAATTAGTTGTAGTATTAAAAAGAATACCCAAAACTATTTCCCGATTCTTCTTTTTGCTTGTTGGGAGCTTTGCCATGTAAATAGTTTTTCTCGTTTTTGTTTTCCCTTCTTTAATTTGCTTTCTTCAAGAAAAACTAAAAACTCCAAAAATATTTCAGTATGTTTCTCTGAAATTCTTTTCTTTTTATTGAGTCATACCAAGGAGAAGACCACGATGAAAATGTTGAGTGGCTCTCATATGCATTATTATTGATCTAACAAAGAGCCCAAATTACCTTATCTTCTCCTTTTGAATAAAATGTTTGCAGATTCCAGCTTAGTACACGACACTCTTGCACTATTATTATTTTCATATCATTCGGTCGTGCAAGTGAAAGGTAATAATGACGATATTTGATGAATTGGCTGTGGCAGAGAGAAACGGGTATGAACTCAACTTGTTCTATTTTTATAAATATGTTTAACCTAGTATCCATGATTCAGCATATTATGATCAAACATGTTTGCAATGACAATTAGAGATTATAGTTCTCATGCCATGCTTAAGTAGCTAGGAGTGGATAATGATTTATCTTGGATATCAACATGCATTAAAATGACTGTGATGTAGTATGATGATATGGTATCCTCCTCTGAATGTTTCAAGTGGCTTGACTTGGCACATGTTCATGCATGTAGTTGATTCAAAACCAACATAGCCTCTATGATATTTATGTTCATGCATAGTGTTCATATCCTACTAATGCTAGTATTCAATGTTAATTACGCATAACACATGTTCATGACCATTTTCGCTCTCTAGCTGGCCGCTTATCAACCTATTTGCTAGCCTTCGCCTGTACTAAGCAGGAATACTGCTTGTGCATCAAAATCCTAAAACCCAAGTTATTCCATATGAGTCCACCATATCTACATATATGCGGTATTACCCTGCCGTTCCAAGTAAATTTGCATGTGCCACCTAGAAAAATTCAAATGAACAACTGTTTTGTGTGCCTGGATCGCTCATGGAGAGACAGGGGGCGGTCAATATCTTCCATGCTAAGAGGGTTATTCTCATGATGAGTGTTTATTCACTCGTCCTCGCACGAGAGGGGCGGTAATAGGCATGCCCAGTCCCGAAATAAAAAATTGCAAATAATTAAATAAAACTCCCCCAGGATTGTTGTTGGTATGGACGGTACCCATGGATTCGGCTAGCCTTGGAGTGTGTTTGTTGGTGGAGGAGTAGTAAACCTTTACTTTTATCGCTTGGGAACCACCGCTAATGTGTTTAGCATGGAAGATATTGATAACTCTTGTCGTAACGTTGACAGGAAGGGTGCACCTCCCAAAATTATATTTATCTCAGTTTTTAAAACTTTGAGCTCTGGCACCTCTGTAAATCCCTGCTTCCCTCTGCGAAGGGACTATCTATTTTATTTTACGTTGAGTCATCACCTTCTCAAATAAGCGCCAGATCTGAGAGCACTATTGTCATCCTAATGCATTGTGTACAGTTAATGTTGGATGCATCATGACTGGATCTTTTCTACCATGAATTACAATGTTTAGTCGCTACTTGAACTTTGGAGGTGCTCTGCATTTATGTTTTGCGGTCCCAGAAAGGGCTAGCGAGATACCATTATTGTCATATTGTATCATGGTTGTTTTGACAAAGTGTTGTCATTTGAGATATCTTATTATTGCTCGCTAGTTGCTTATGCTATTGATATGAGTTAATATAATTTTTAAGAGTTATTGTTGACATGGTTAGTCATAATCTTTGCTGAAAACCCGGGTGCTACTTAAGCTTATTTATGTAAACAAGAACAAAAGAGTTTGTAAAAGTTTTTCTTTTTCACTTTCAGTTTGTCAACTAAATTGCTTGAGGACAAGCAAATGTTTAAGCTTGGGGGAGTTGATATGTCTCATTTGTATCTACTTTTCCTAACATTTTTGCTCTTGTTTTGGACTCTAATTTGTATGATTTGAATGGAACTAACTCGGACTGACGCTGTTTTCAGCAGAACTACTTTGGTGTTGTTTTTGTGCAGAAATAAAAGTTCTTGGATTTGGACGAAACTTTTTGGAGAATTATTTCAGAATAAATAAAAAATACTGGCAACAAGAACCACCGGAGGGGGCCCCTGGCTGGGCACAAGACACCAGGGCGCCCCCCCTCTGGCGCGCCCTGGTGGGTTGTGCCCACCTCGTGGCCCCGCAGACCCTAATTCCAACTCCATAAATACCTATTTTCGGAGAGAAAAATAGGAGAGGAAGTTTTATCGCGTTTTACGATACGGAGCTGCCGCCACCTCCTGTTCTTCATCGAGAGGCCAGATCTGGAGCCCGTTCTGGGCTCCGAAGAGGGGAATCTTTGGTCTTCGTCATCACCAACCCTCCTTCATCACCAACTCCATGATGCTCTCTACCTGGAGTGAGTAATTCCTTCGTAGGCTCGCTGGTCGGTGAGGAGTTGGATGAGATTCATCATGGAATCGAGTTAGTTTTGTTAGGGCTTGATCCCTAGTATCCACTATGTTCTGAGATTGATGTTGTTATGACTTTGCCATTCTTAATGCTTGTCACTAGGGCCCGAGTGCCATAATTTCATATCTGAACCGTTTATGTTTTCACCATTATATCTATGTTCTAGATCCGATCTTTTAAGTCATATTCACCTATTATGTGTTATGATCCGTAAACCCCAAGGTGACAGTAATTGGGATACTTTCCGGTGATGACCGTAGTTTGAGGAGTTCATATATTCACTATGTGTTAATGCTTTGTTCCGGTTCTCTATTAAAAGGAGGCCTTAATATCCCTTAGTTTCCTTATGGACCCTGATGCCACGGGAGGGTAGGACAAAAGATGTCATGCAAGTTCTTGTCCATAAGCACGTATGACTATTTACGGAATACATGCCTACACTATATTTATTAACTGGAGCTAGTTTTGTATCGCCCTAGGTTATGACTGTTATATGATGGATATCATCCAATGAATTCATTGATCCAATTCCTACGAATTTCCCACATATTGCTCTTGCTAAGTTACTACTGCCATTGCTACTGTTACAACTGCTACAATACTGTTACTGCTGTTACCATTGCCATTGCTACTGTTACCACTACTATCAAAACTATCATATTACTATGCTACTGATCACCATGCTGCAGATATTTAATCTCCAGGTGTGGTTGACTTGACACTCAACTGCTAATACTTAAAATATTCTTTGGCTCCCCTTGTGTCGAATCTATAAATTTGGGTTGAATACTCTACCCTCAAAAATTGTTGCGATCCCCTATACTTGTGGGTTATCAATGTACACAGTTGCCATTTGTGAAGCATGTGTGATGTTAGACAATATCACAAATGGTGCAAGGAAACAAAATGTTTGTGATAGCTGCCTTATCATACACGCTTTACAATTGTGAACTGTTTTTGATGTCGTACGCATCGTAAACGTTGCACCACGGAATAGCGTGTGCGATAGTTATCCTGTACGACACTGGTACGACAGTCCAACATTTCATAATTCTATCCGACACTCATATGATGATTAGCTAATCTTCTGAATTATATATCGCATACGGTTCGGGACAAGTGAATGTGTGTGATAGTCTCCTTATCATACACGCTTTACAACCATGAACTGCTTCTGATGGGATGCTGCAGTACAGTAGAGATAAGTATTTCCCTCATTTAAGAACCAAGGTTATCATCAAGTAGGAGAACCATGCAACTCCTCCTAAACAGCACCTACACACAAAATAACAAATACTTGCACCCAACGTAGACAAGGGGTTGTCAATCCCTTGGTGATGAATTGCAAGGATCAAATCTCGTAGTGATAGATAGATAAAAAAACACAAAATAAAATAAAGGTAAATAAATTGCACCAAGGTATTTATGGATTTTAATATATGATAAAGATAGACCCGGGGGCCATAGTTTTCACTAGAGGCTTCTCTATCGAACAAAAAGCATATGGTGGGTACACAAATTACTGTTAGGCAATTGATAGAAAAGCGCATAGTTATGATGATATCCAAGGCAATGATGATGTATATAGGCATCACATGCGAGACAAGTAGACTGACTCCTGCCTGCATCAAGTACTATTACTCCACACATCGGTTGCTATCCAGCATGCATCTAGAGTATTAAGTTCGTAAAGAATGGAGTAAGGCCTTAAGGAAGATGACATGATGTAGACAAAGTAAATCCAATCAATATGAAGAAACCCTATCATTTTATCCTTATTGGCAATGATACAAATACGTTTCATGTCCCATTTTTTTCACTGGGATTGAGCACCGCAAGATCTAACCCATCACAAAGCACCTCTCCCATTGCAAGATAAATCAATCTAGTTGGCCAAACCAAATCGATAGATCGGACAGAAATACAAAGCTATAATAATCAGGCATAAAAGAGTTCAAAGAAGACTCAAATAATATTCATAGATAATCTGATCATAAACCCACAATTCATCGGATCCCAACAAACACATCACAAAAAAGGATTACCTCGAATAGATCTCCAAGAACATCAAGGAGAACATTGTATTGAAGATCAAAGAGAGGGAAGAAGCCATCTCGCTACTAGCTATGGACCCGTAGGTCTATGGTAAGCTACTCACACATCATCGGAAGGGCAGAAAGGTTGATGTAGAGGCCCTCTGTGACCGATTCCCCCTCCAACAGAGTGCCGGAAAAGGCGTCCAGATGGGATCTCGCAAGAACATAAGTTTGCGGCGGCGAAAAAAGTATTTTGGGTGGCTCTCTGTTGGTTTCCCGATTTTAGAGAATTTATAGAGCTGGAATTAGGCCAAACGGAGGAACGAGGGGCCCAGAAGCCACATGGGCGTGCCTACCCCCTAGGCGTGCCCATGTGCCTTGTGGCCTACTCCTTCGCCTTCTGGCCTCCTCCCGAAGCTTCTAGGGTCTCTTACGTCCAGGAAAAAATCATCAAAAAGTTTCGTGGCATTTGGACTTCGTTTGGTACTGATTTCTTGGAAAACCAAAAACAGGAAAAAACAACAACTGACACTTGGCACTAAGTTAAGAGGTTAGTCCCAAAAATTGATATATAATTGCATATAAAACATCCAAGATTGATACTATAATAACATGGAACAATAAAAAATTATAGATACATTGGAGACGTATCAAGCATCCCCAAGCTTAATTCCTGCTCGTCCTCGAGTAGGTAAATGATAAAAACAGAATTTTTGATGTGGAATGCTACCTAACATGTTCATCATGTAATCTTTCTTTTGTGGCATGAATATTTAGATCCGAATGATTCAAAGCAATAGTATATAATTTGACATAAAAACATCAATACTCAGGCATACCAACAAACAATCATGCCTTTCAAAATATCAATGCTAAAGAACGTTATCCCTACAAAATCATATAGCCTTGTCATGCTCCATCTTCTTAACACAAAATATAAATCGTGCACTACCCCGGTGTTAGCCAAGCAATTGGTTCATACTTTTTAACGCGCTCCAGCTTTTTCAACCCTCGCGCAATACATGAGAGCAAGCCATGGATATAGCACTATGGGTGGAATAGAATACGGTGGTAGATATAATATGGAGAAGACAAAAAGGAAGAAAGTCTCACATCGACGAGGCAAATCAACGGGCTATGGAGATGCCCATCAATTGATGTCAATGCAAGGAGTAGGGATTGCCATGAAACGAATGCACTAAGAGCTATAAGTGTATGAAAGCTCAAACTGAAAACTAAGTGGGTGTGCATCCAACTTGCTTGCTCATGAAGACCTCGGGCATTTGAGGAAGCCCATCATTGGAATATACAAGCCAAGTTCTATAATGAAAAATTCCCACTAGTTATATGAAAGTGAAACAATAGGAGACTCTCTATATGAAAAACATGGTGCTACTTTGAAGCACAAGTGTGGAGATGATAGTAACATTGCCACTTCTCTCTTTTCCTCTCATTTTTTTTCTTTTTTCTTCTTTTTTTTGTTGGGCTCTTTTTGGCCTATTTTTTGTGTGGGCTCTTTTTGGCCTCTTTTTTTTATTTACTCACTTGGGACAATGCTCTAATAATGAATAATGATAATCATCACACTTCTATTTACTTACAACTCAAAATTACAACTCGATACTAGAACAAAATATGACTCTATATGAATGTGTCTGGCGGCGTACCAGGATGCGCAGTGATCTAGGATAACATGTATAAAAATGATGAACAATGGTTGAGCCACAAATACTATGTCAGCTATATGATCATGCAAAGCAATATGACAATGATGATGTGTGTCATAATAACGGAACGGTGGAAGTTGCATGGCAATATCTCGGAATGGTTATGGAAATGCCATAATAGGTAGGTATGGTGGCTGTTTTGAGGAAGATATAAGGAGGCTTATGTGTGATAGAGCGTATCATATCATAGAGTTTGGATGCACCGGTGAAGTTTGCACCACATCTCGAGGTGAGAAAGGGCAATGCACGGTATGGTAGAGGCTAGCAAATGGCGGAAAGGTGAGAGTGCGTGTAATCCATGGACTCACATTAGTCATAAAGAACTCACATACTTATTGCAAAAGTTTATTAGCCCTTGAAGCAAAGTACTACTATGCATGCTCCTAGGGGGGAGGTTGGTAGGAGTTAACCATCATGCCCCCGATCTTCACACAAAGGAAGACACTCAATAATAAATCGTGCTCCAACTTCTTAGCATAAGGAGAGAATAGATGTGCATGCTTCGGGAATCACAAACCTTAACACCAATATTATTACTAAACCACAATCATTCACTAGTACCTCCCACATATTACCATCTTTATATCGCAAAACTATTGCAAGGAATCAAACTTATCATATCTAGTGATCTACATGAAAGTTTTTATTATATCCCTCTTGAATACCTATCATATTAGGACCAATTTCATAACTTGTGCATATTGCCATTACTATTATAAACTCTCAAAATGATATAAGTGAAGCATGAGAGTGCAACTAATTCTTTAAAATATAACCACCATCATCCATAAAAAGTTATAAGTGAAGTACTAGAGCAACTGCCTAGCTCAAAAGATATAAGTGAAGCACATAGAGTATTCTAACAAATCATGAATAATGTGTGTCCCTCTCAAAAAGGTGTATGCAACAAAGATGATTGTGGAAAACTAAAAAGAAAAAAAAGCAAAGACTCATATAATATACGACGCTCCAAGCAAAACTCATATCATGTGATGAATAAAAATATAGCTCGAAGTAATTTACCGATGGTTGGTAGAAGAAAGAGGGGATGCCATCCGGGGCATCCCCAAGCTTAGATGCTTGGGCCTCCTTGAATATTTCCTTGGGTGCCTCGGGCATCCCCAAGCTTAGGCTCTTGCCACTCCTTATTCCTTCATCCATCGCGATCTCACTCAAAACTTGAAAACTTCAGCACACAAAAATAAACAGAAAACTCGTGAGATCCGTTAGTATAACAAGCAAATCACCACTTTAGGTACTATTGCAAACCCATCCATATTTTATTATTGCATAATACCTACTGTGTTCTAACTTCAACATGCCTTATACCCCCGGTACAATCTGTAGATTCATCAAAACAAGCAAACAATGCAACGAAAACAGAATCTGTCAAAAACAGAATAGTCTATAATGATTCGAACAATGACCATACTTCTGTAACTCCAAAAATTCTGAAAAATTGGTAAAACTTGGGAAATTTGTATATAAATAATGTGTAAAAAAATCATAATTTTATCACATTCCAGTGAATTTAAATAGTTCTCTTACTGGGCAAAAAAGTTTCTGTTTTCTCAGAGAATCAAAGCAACTATCATCCAAATCACCCCAAAGCCTTTACTTTGCACTAACACTAATTTAAACACAAAAACACAACCATAATAGTAGGATAATTGTGTGCACACCAAAAGAAAGTAAATAAACAAGAGAAATAAAGATAGCTATTGGGTTGCCTCCAATCAAGCGCTATTATTTTACGCCCCTAGCTAGGCGTAATGCATAGTTTCAAGTGTTGTCATCCTTCAAATTAATTCCATAGGTGGCCCTCATAATAGATTCATATGGTGGCTTAATTCTATTTCTAGGGAAGTGTTCCATACCCTCATCTAATGGAAATTGATAATTTATATTACCCTCTTTCATATCAATAATAGCACCTATGGTTCGTAGGAAAGGCCTACCAAGTGTTATGGGACAAGACGGATTGCAATCAATATCAAGCATAATGAAATCAATGGGAAGATAATTCCTATTTGCAAGAATAAGAACATCGTTTATGCTACCCAAAGGTTTCTTAATAGTGGAATCCGCTAAGTGCAAATTAAGAAAACATTCATCCAAATCATGAAGGCCTAGCACATCACATAAAGATTTTGATATTGTGGAAACGCTAGCACCCAAATCACATAAAGCATTGCAATCATACTTTTTGATCTTTATTTTAATAGTAGGTTCCCATTCATCATTTAATTTTCTAGGTATTGAAACCTCCAATTCTATTTTTTCTTCTAAAGCTTTCATCATAGCTTCTACAATATGTTTAGTAAAAGCTTTATTTTCTTCATAAGAATTGGGTGAATTTATCATGGATTGCAACAAGGAAATACACTCAATTAAATAACAACTATAATATTTAAAATCCTTGAAATCCAAAGTAGTGGGCACATCACTATTTAAAGTTTTGACCTCTCCAAACCCACTTTTATCAATTTTTTCATTAAGATTTTCACCCTCCGAACAATGGGGACGCCTTCTAGCTAAAGTTGACTCACCTTCAGTCCCATTTTCATCAATTTTTATATAGTAAACAAATATTCAATGGGTGAGACACCAATCATTTTAATATCTTCATCATTACAACGATAAAAACCAGACGGAATCGCTTTTCTAAGAATTCTCGCTTAGCCCTCAACCTAGCAGTTCTTTCTTTACTTTCATCAATGGAGACATGGAGAGCTTTAATATATTAAGTAATATCAATCTTGGGTGGCAAAATTTTAGATTTAAGATTTTGCACATCATGAACAATTCTATCCATGCTTCTAGACATATCATCAACTTTGCTCAATTTTTCTTCTATCATAATATTGAAAACCTTTTGAGAATTAATAAATTCTTTAATATTACTTTCAAGATCGGCGGGCATCCTATTATTATTATTATTACTATTATTATTATTATTATTATTATTATTATTATTATTATTATTATTATTATTATTATAAGAATTAGCATAGGAATTGCCATAATTATTAGAGGAATTTCCAGGAAATGACCTAGGATTAAAATTACCTCTATAAGCATTACTATTGAAATTGTTTCGCGAGACAAAATTCACATCTACGGGATCATTATTTTGCTCAATCAAATTAGAAAATGGCACATCATTAGGATCAATATGAGCACTCCTACTAGCAACCATTTTCATAAGCGCATCTACTTTATCACTCAAAGTATTAATTTCTTCAACTGAATTCACTTATTTACTAGTAGGAGTTCTTTCACTATGCCATTGTGAATAATTTGCCATAATATTATCAAGCAATTTTGTAGCTTATCCTAGTGTTATTTCTATAAAGGGACCACCCGCGGCGGAATCTAAAAGATTTCTAGAAACAAAGTTCAATCCCGCATACATTTTTTGTATGATCATCCATAAGCTTAAACCATGAGTAGGGCAATTTATTATCATTAAGTTCATCCTCTCTCAAGATTGGGCAACATGTTCATGCTCTAGTTTCTTAAAATTCATAATTTGATTTCTAAGATAAAAAAATCACCGGAGGAAAATACTTGGCAATAAAAGCATCCTTACACCTATCCCAATAATCAATACTATTTCGTGGCAAGGATGAAAACCAAGTTTTAGCACGATCTCGTAGTGAGAACATAAATAATTTTAATTTGACAATATCATTATCCACATCTTTTTTCTTTTGCATATCACACAATTCAATGAAAGTGTTAAGATGGGATGCAACATCTTCATTAGGATTACCAGAAAATTGTTCTTTCATAACAAGATTTAGCAAAGCGGCATTAATATCACAAGACTCCGCACTAGTGGCGGGAGGAGCAATCGGAGTACTAACAAAATCATTATTATCAGTATGGAAAAATCACACAACTTGTTTTCTCTTGAGACATCTTGACAAAGCAAGTAAACAAGCAAAGAAGCAAAAAGGCAAACGGAGAATATTTTTGTGTTTTTGTGAAAACGTTTTAGAAGTGGGGGAGATGAAAACAAGAGGCAAATGGCAAATCAAAGTAAATTCAAGGAGATGAAAGTTTATGCGATGGTACTTGATAGGTGTTGGTGATGTCTCCTCGGCAACGGCGCCAGAAATTCTTCCTGCTACTTGTGAGCTCCGTTGGGATATCCTCGAAGAGGAGAGGATGATGCAATACAGTAGACATAAGTATTTCCCTCAGTTAAGAACCAAGGTTATCAATCCAGTAGGAGAACCATGCAACTCCTCGTGAACAACACCTACACACAAAATAACAAATACTTGCACCCAACGCAAACAAGGGGTTGTCAATCCCTTGGTGGTTAATTGCAAGGATCAAATCTCATAGTGATAGATAGATAAACAAAAACACAAAACAAAATAAAGGTGAATAAATTGCAGCAAGGTATTTTTTGATTTTAATATATGATAAAGATAGACCCGTGGGTCATAGTTTTCACTAGAGGCTTCTCTCTCGAACAAAAAGCATACGGTTGGTAAACAAATTACTATTGGGCAATTGATAGAAAAGCGCATAGTTATGACGATATCCAAGGCAATGATCATGTATATAGGCATCACGTCTAAGACAAGTAGACCGACTCCTGCCTGCATCTACTACTATTACTCCACACATCAACCACTATCCAACATGCATCTAGAGTATTAAGTTCATAAAGAACGGTGTAACGCCTTAAGCAAGATGACATGATGTAGACAAAGTAAATCCAATCAATATGAATAAACCCCATCGTTTTATCCTTAATGGCAATGATACAAATACATGTCATGTCCCTTTCTGTCACTGGGATTGAGCACCGCAAGATCGAACCCATCACAAAGCACCTCTCCCATTGCAAGATAAATCAATCTAGTTGGCCAAACCAAACAAATAGATCAGAGAGAAATACAAAGCTATAATAATCATGCATAAAAGAGTTCAGAGAAGACTCAAATAATATTCATAGATAATCTGAACATAAACCCACAATTCATCAAATCCCAACAAACACAACACAAAAAAGGATTACATCGAATAGATCTCCAAGAACATCGAGGAGAACATTGTATTGAAGATCAAAGAGAGAGAAGAAGCCATCTAGCTACTAGCTATGGACCCATAGGTCTGTGGTAAACTATTCACACATCATCGGAAGAGCAGCAAGGTTGATGTAGAGGCCCTCCATGATGGATTCCCCCTCCGGTAGAGTGCCAGAAAAGGCCTCCAGATGGGATCTCGCAAGAACAGAAGCTTGTGGCGGCGGAAAAGGTATTTTGGGTGGCTCCCTGTTGGTTTCCCAATTATAGAGAATTTATAGAGTTGGAATTAGGTCAAACGAAGGAACAAAGGGTCCACAAGCCACATGGGTGCGCCTACCCCCTGGGCATGCCCATGTGCCTTATGGCCTACCCCTTCACCTTCTGGCCTCATCCAAAGCTTCTAGGGTCTCTTGTGTCTAGAAAAAAATCGTCCAAAAGTGTCGTGGCATTTGGACTTCGTTTGGTACTAATTTCCTGGAAAACCAAAAACAAGCAAAAAACAACAACTGGCACTTGGCACTAAGTTAATAGGTTAGTGCCAAAAAATGATATATAATTGCATACAAAAATCCAAGATTAATACTATAATAGCATGGAACAATAAAAAATTATAGATACGCTGGAGACGTATCAGTGGCCGTCGGGGCCGCCACCCCACTGCCAACCGCCGGGGTCATCACCTGCTCCGTCACCGCAGCCAGAAAGCGGGAAGTGGAGGCCCACATGTGTGTCAGCGACCTTGCGTGCTACATCGAGTTCCTGCAGGAGGAGGAGGAGCGACTGGTCGAGCACGCAAAGAGTCTTACCGCCATCGTGGTCGCAGCAGAAGCCATCGCAGTGGCACGGAATGCGGAGATCTATGAGGAGTCCCGCCGCTTCGAGAGGGATCGTTTGGAGCAACAGAGGGCGTTCGAGCTGGGCCTCGCTAAACGTGCAGCAGCGGCAGGCCCGGATTCCACTTCTCCAGCTCGTTGGTAGGCTCCTCCTCCTCCGCCTCTTACTGAGCGTGCTCGGTAGAGGAGAGGCTCCTAGAAGTAGTACAAAGTCCCTCCGTAGTACTAGTATTTAGGGACTATTTTGTTCAGTTCATCTGACTATAGATATGGTTGAACTGTACTACATACTTAAAATTAGCTAGTATATATAGTTGAACTAGCCATTTCAGTACGTGGTTGGTAACAATTGGGGAAAAGTTTGTTCGGTTCAGCTGTTGAGTTGAACTATTTGTATAAAGAATGACTGCTTAATCTATGAGGTCAAAGGGCTCACTTCCCAGTGAGCCTGTATAGTGCTACTTCTTGAGCTTGTGTTGGGTTTTCCCTTGAAGAGGAAAGGGTGATGGAGCACAGTAGAGGTAAGTATTTCCCTCAGTTAAGAACCAAGGTATCAATCCAGTAGGAGAAGAACGCACAAATCACCAACACCTGCACAAACAATCAAACACTGGCACCCAACGTGATAAAGGGGTTGTCAATCCCTTCACGGTCAATTGCAAAAGTGAGATCTGATAGAGATAGATAAACAAAAGATAAAATGTTTTTGGGTTTTTTTTGGTATATAGATCTGAAAATAAAAGATTGCAAAATAGTAGATCGGAAAGTAATATGATGGAAAATAGACCTGGGGGCCATAGGTTTCACTAGAGGCTTCTCTCATGATGGCAAATAATATGGTGGGTGAACAAATTACTGTCGAACAATTGATAGAAAAGTGCAAAGTTACGACGATATCCAAGGCAATGATTATGCATATAGGCATCACGTCCGTGTCAAGTAGACCGACTCCTGCCTGCATCTACTACTATTACTCCACACATCGACCGCTATCCAGCATGCATCTAGAGTATTAAGTTCATAAAGAACGGAGTAACGCCTTAAGTAAGATGACATGATGTAGAGGAATTAACTCAAGCAATATGATGAAAACCCCATCTTTTTATCCTCGATGGCAACAATGCAATACGTGTCTCGCTACCCCTACTTTGTCACTGGGTGAAATCATGCAAGATTGAACCCAAAGCTAAGCACCTCTCCCATTGCAAGAAAAACCAATCTAGTTGGCCAAACCAAACCGATAATTCGAAGAGAAATACAAAGATATTAAATCATGCATAAAAGAATTCAGAGAAGATTCAAATAATATTCATAGATAAGCTGATCATAAATCCACAATTCATCGGATCTCGACAAACACACCGCAAAAGAAGATTACATCGGATAGATCTCCAAGAACATCAAGGAGAACGTTGTATTGAGAATCAAAGAGAGAGAAGAAGCCATCTAGCTACTAGCTATGGACCCGTAGGTCTGAGGTAAACTACTCATGCATCATCGGAAGGGCAATGGAGTTGATGTAGAAGCCCTCCGTGATCGATTCCCCCTCCGGCGGGATGCCAAAAAAGGCCCCAAGATGGGATCTCATGGGAACAGAAGGTTGTGGTGGTGGAAAAGTGTTTTCGTGGATGCCTCTGGTGGTTCTAGAATATATGTGAATATATAGGAGGAAGACCTAGGTCAAGAGGTCACTGAGGGGCCCACAAGGTAGGGGGCGCGCCCCCCTAGGGCGCGCCCTCCACCCTTGTCGCCTCCTTGTGGCTCTTCTGACTTGGACTCCAAGTCCCCTGGGTGTCTTCTAGTCCAAGAAAAATCATCGTGAAGTTTTATTCCGTTTGGACTCCGTTTGGTATTCCTTTTCTGCGAGGCTCAAACACAAGGAAAAAACAGAAACTGGCACTGGGCTCTAGGTTAATAAGTTAGTCCCAAAAATAATATAAAATAGCATATTAATGCATATAAAACATCCAAAACAGATAATATAATAGCATGGAACAATCAAAAATTATAGATACGTTGGAGACGTATCAAGCATCCCCAAGCTTAATTCCTGCTCGTCCTCGAGTAGGTAAATGATAAAAACAGATTTTCTGATGTGGAATGCTACCTAACATACTTATCCATGTAATTTTCTTTATTATGGCATGAATGTTCATATCCATCAGATTCAAAACAAAAGTTTAATATTGATATAAAAACAATAATACTTCAAGCATACTAATAAAGCAATCATGTCTTCTCAAAATAACATGGCCGAAGAAAGTTATCCCTACAAAATCATATAGTCTGGCTATGCCCCATCTTTGTCACACAAAGTACTCGAATCATGCACAACCCCGATGACAAGCCAAGCAATTGTTTCATACTTTTGATGTTCTCAAACCTTTTTAACTTTCACGCAATACATGAGCGTGAGCCATGGACATAGCACTATAGGTGGAATAGAATATGGTGGTTGTGGAGAAGACAAAAAGAAGGAGATAGCCTCACATCAACTAGGCGTATCAACGGGCTATGGAGATGCCCATCAATAGATATCAATGTGAGTGAGTAGGGATTGCCATGCAACGGATGCACTAGAGCTATAAGTTTATGAAAGCTCAAAAAAGAAACTAAGTGGGTGTGCATCCAACTTGCTTGCTCACGAAGACCTAGGGCAAATTGAGGAAGCCCATCATTGGAATATACAAGCCAAGTTCTATAATGAAAAATTCCCACTAGTATATGCAAGTGACAACATAGGAGACTCTCTATCATGAAGATCGTGGTGCTACTTTGAAGCACAAGTGTGGAAAAAGGATAGTAACATTGCCCCTTCTCTCCTTTCTCTCATTTTTTTGGTGGGCTTCTTTGGCCTATTTTATTTTATTTGTGGGCTTCGTTGGCCTCTTTTATTTTTTGCTCACATGGGACAATGCTCTAATAATGAAGATCATCACACTTTTATTTACTTACAACTCAAGAATTACAACTCGATACTTAGAACAAAATATGACTCTATATGAATGCCTCCGGTGGTGTACCGGGATGTGCAAGGACTCAAGAGTGACATGTATAAAAATTATGAACGGTGGCTTTGCCACAAATACTATGTCAACTACATGATCATGCAAAGCAATATGACAATGATGGAGCGTGTCATAATAAAACGGAACGGTGGAAAGTTGCATGGCAATGTATCTCGGAATGGCTATGGAAATGCCATAATAGGTAGGTATGGTGGCCGTTTTGAGGAAGGTAAAAGGTAGGTGTATGGCACCGGCGAAAGTTGCGCGGTACTAGAGAGGCTAGCAAAGGTGGAAAGGAGAGAGTGCGTATAATCCATGGACTCAACATTAGTCATAAAGAACTCACATACTTATTGCAAAAATCTATTAGTGATCAAAACGAAGTACTACGCGCATGCTCCTAGGGGGATAGATTGGTAGGAAAAGACCATCGCTCGTCCCCGACCGCCACTCATAAGGAAGATAATCAATAAATACCTCATGCTCCAACTTCGTTACATAACGGTTCACCATACGCTACGGGAATCACAAACTTTAACACAAGTATTTATACAATCCACAATTACTCACTATCATGACTCTAATATCACCATCTTTATATCTCAAAACAATCATAAGGAATCAAACTTCACATAGTATTCAATGCACTTTATATGAAAGTTTTTATTATATCCCTCTTGGATGCCCATCATATTAGGACTAAATTTATAACCAAAGCAAATTACCATGCTGTTTAGAAAGACTCTCAAAATAATATAAGTGAAGCATGAGAGTTCAATAATTTCTATAAAATAAAACCACCGCCGTGCTCTAAAAAGATATAAGTGAAGCACTAGAGCAAAATTGCCTAGATCAAAAGATATAAGTGAAGCACATAGAGTATTCTAATAAATCACGATTCATGCGTGTCCCTCTCACAAGGTGTGTACAGCAAGGATGATTGTGGCAAACTAAAAAGCAAAGACTCATATCATACAAGACGCTCCAAGCAAAACACATATCATGTGGTGAATAAAAATATAGCCTCAATTAAATTTACCGATAGACGAAGACAAAAGAGGGGATGCCTTCCGGGGCATCCCCAAGCTTAGGCTCTTGGTTGTACTTGAATATTACCTTGGGGTGCCTTGGTAATACCCAATCTTTGGCTCTTGCCACTCCTTATTCCATAGTCCATCAAATCTTTACCCAAAACTTGAAAACTTCACAACACAAAACTCAACAGAAAACTCGTGAGATCCGTTAGTACAAGAAAATAAAATCACCACTTTTGGTACTGTTGTGAACTCATTATTTATTTATATTGGTGTAATATATACTTTATTCCAACTTCTCCATGGTTCATACCCCCCGATATTACCCATAGATTCATCAAAATAAGCAAACAACACAAAGAAAACAGAATCTGTCAAAAACAGAACAGTCTGTGAAGATCCGAATTGTTCTAACAATTCTGTAACTCCAAAAATTCTTAAAAATTAGGAAAACAGAGGAAATTTGTATATAAATCCTGTGTGAACAATTCAGGGGTTTTCAATGCTCCAGTGAATTATTAAAATTCTGTGACTGGACGCAAAAGTTTCTGTTTTTCAGCAAGATCAAATCAACTATCACCGTAAGCCATCCCAAAGGTCTTACTTGGCACAAACACTAATTAAAACACAAAAACACATCTAACTGGAGTATAGATGAAAAATTTATTGAAAAAAGAACCAAAAAAGTAAAAACAAAAATAAAATTGGGTTGCCTCCCAACAAGCGCTATTGTTTAACGCCCTTAGCTAGGCATAAAAACACATAGATCTAGGTATTGTCATCTTTGGTATGCAATCCATAAGTAGCTCTCATAATAGATTCATATGACAACTTAATTTTATTTCTAGGAAATTGTTCCATGCCCTTCCTTAATGGAAATTGAAATCTAATGTTTCCTTCTTTCATATCAATAATTGCACCAATCGTTCTAAGGAAAGGTCTACCAAGAATAATAGGACATGTAGGATTGCAATCTATATCAAGAACAATGAAGTCTACGGGCACATAATTCCTATTAGCAACAATAAGAACATCATTAATACTTCCCATAGGTTTCTTAATAGTGGAATCCGCAAGATGCAAATTTAAAGAACAATCATCCAATTCGCGGAAACCTAACACATCACATTAAGTTTTTGGAATTGTGGAAACGCTAGCACCAAAATCACACAAAGCATGGCACTCATAATCTTTTATTTTAATCTTAATAGTAGGTTCCCACTCATCATAAAGTTTTCTAGGGATAGAAACTTCCAATTCAAGCTTTTCTTCAAAAGATTTCATCAAAGCATCAACAATATGTTTAGTAAAAGCTTTATTTTGATTATAAGCATGAGGAGAATTCAACATGGATTGCAACAAGGAAATACAATCTATTAAAGAACAATTATCATAATTAAAGTCCTTGAAATCCAAAAGAGTGGGTTCATTGCTACTTAAGGTTTTGACCTCTCCAATCCCACTTTTATCAATTTTTGCATCAAGATCTATAAACTCCGAATCATTGGGACGCCTTCTAACTAAAGTTGACTCATCTCCAGTCCCATCTTTACCAAGATTTATTTTAGAAAACAAAGATTCAATAGGAGTCACATCAATCACTTTAAGATCTTCATCATTATTTTCACAAGAACTAGAAGAACACGCTTTCACAAACCAATCTCGCTTAGCACGAATCTTAGCGGTTCTTTCCTTACATTCATCAATAGAAATTCTCATAGCTTTTAAAGACTCATTAATATCATGATTGGGTGGAATAGATCTAATTTTCAAAGAATCAATCTCAAGAGAAATTCTATCCACGTTCCTAGCCAAATCATCAACCTTAAGCAATTTTTCTTCAATCAAAGCATTGAATTTTTTTTGCGAACTCATAAATTCTTTAATACTATTCTCAAAATCAGAGGACAACTTATTATAATTTCCATAAGAATTGTTGTAGAAATTACCATAATTATTAGAGGAATTACTAGGAAACGGCCTAGGATTAAAATTACCTCTATACGCATTATTACCAAATTGTTCCTACCAACAAAATTCACATCCATAGATTCATTATTGTTCTCAATCAAAGTAGACAAAGGCATATCATTAGGATCAATAGGAGCACTCCTACTAGCAATCAATTTCATAAGTTCATCCATCTTTCCACTCAAAACATTGATCTCTTCAATCACATGCACTTTTTTACTAGTAGAAGATCTTTCGGTATGCCATTGTGAATAATTAACCATAATATTATCTACGAGCTTATCCTAAAGTAATTTCCATAAAAGTACCTCCCGCGGCCGAATCTAAAAGATTTCTAGAAGCAAAATTCAATCCTGCATAAAAAAATTGTATGATCATCCACAAATTTAAACCATGAGTAGGGCAATTTCGTATCATCAATTTCATCCTCTCCCAAGATTGTGCAACATGTTCATGATCAAGTTGCTTAAAATTCATAATATCGTTCCTAAGGGAGATGATCTTAGTGGGAGGAAAATACTTGGAAATAAAAGCATCTTTACACTTGTTCCACGAATCAATACTATTTTTAGGCAAAGATGAAAACCAAGTTTTAGCACGATCTCGTAGTGAGAACGGAAATAGCTTCAATTTTAGCTATATCATTATCCACATCTTTCTTCTTTTGCATATCACACAACTCAATGAAATTATTTAGATGGGATGCGGCATCTTCACTAGGAAGGCCGGAAAATTGATCTTTCATAACATGATTTAGCAAAGCGGCATTAATTTCATAAGATTCCGCACTAGTGCTGGGAGAAATCGGAGTACTAATAAAATCATTATTATTAGTATTGGAAAAGTCACACAATTTGGTATTCTCTTGAGCCATTGTGACAAAGCAAGCAATCTAACACATGAGCAAACAAAAAGCAAATGAAAAAGACGAACGGAAGAAGGGCGAATAAAAAGGCAAATCTTTTGAAAATTGTTTTAGAAGTGGGTGAGAGGAAAACGAGAGGCAAATGGCGAATAATGTAATGCAAGAGATGAGAGTTTATGATGGGTACTTGGTATGTCTTGACTTGGCGTAGATCTCCCCGGCAACGGCGCCAGAAATTCTTCCTGCTACGTCTTGAGCTTGTGTTGGTTTTTCCCTTGAAGAGGAAAGGATGATGCAGCACAGTAGAGGTAAGTATTTCCCTCAGTTAAGAACCAAGGTATCAATCCAGTAGGAGAAGAACGCACAAATCACCAACACCTGCACAAACAATCAAACACTTGCACCCAACGTGATGTCAATCCCTTCACAGTCAATTGCAAAAGTGAGATCTGATAGAGATAGATAAACAAAATATAAAATATTTTTGGTTTTTTTGGTATATAGATCTGAAAATAAAAGATTGCAAAATAGTAGATCGGAAATTAATATGATGGAAAATAGACCCGGGGGCAATAGGTTTCACTAGAGGCTTCTCTCATGAAGGCAAATAATACGGTGGGTGAACAAATTACTGTCGAGCAATTGGTAGAAAAGCACAAAGTTATGACGATATCCAAGGCAATGATTATGCATATAGGCATCATGTCCGTGTCAAGTAGACCGACTCCTGCCTGCATCTACTACTATTACTCCACACATCGACTGCTATCCAGCATGCATCTAGAGTATTAAGTTCATAAAGAACGGAGTAACGCCTTAAGAAAGATGACATGATGTAGAGGAATTAACTCAAGCAATATGATGAAAACCCCATCTTTTTATCCTCGATGGAAACAATGCAATACGTGTCTCGCTACCCCTACTTTGTCACTGGGTGAAATCACGCAAGATTGAACCCAAAGCTAAGCACCTCTCCCATTGCAAGAAAAACCAATCTAGTTGGCCAAACCAAACCGATAATTCGAAGAGAAATACAAAGATATTAAATCATGCATAAAAGAATTCAGAGAAGATTCAAATAATATTCATAGATAAGCTGATCATAAATCCACAATTCATCGGATCTCGACATACACACCGCAAAAGAAGATTACATCGGATAGATCTCCAAGAACATAAAAAAGAACATTGTATTGAGAATCAAAGAGAGATAAGAAGCCATCTAGCTACTAGCTATGGACCCGTAGGTCTGAGGTAAACTACTGACGCATCATCGGAAGGGCAATGGAGTTGATGTAGAAGCCCTCCGTGATCGATACCCCCTCCGGCGGGATGCCAGAAAAGGCCCCAAGATGGGATCTCACGGGAACAGAAGGTTGCGGTGGTGGAAAAGTGTTTTCGTGGATGCCTCTGGTGGTTCTGGAATATATGTGAATATATAGGAGGAAGACCTAGGTCAGGAGGTCACCGAGGGGCCCACAAGGTAGGGGGCGCGCCCCCCCTAGGGCGCACCCTCCACCCTTGTCGCCGCCTCGTGGATCTTCTGACTTGGACTCCAAGTCCCCTGGGTGTCTTCTGGTATAAGAAAAATCATCGTGCAGTTTTATTCCGTTTGGACTCTGTTTGGTATTCCTTTTCTGCGAGGCTCAAAAACAAGGAAAAAACAGAAACTTGCACTGGGCTCTAGGTTAATAGGTTAGTCCTAAAAATAATATAAAATAGCATATTAATGCATATAAAACATGCAAAACAGATAATATAATAGCATGGAACAATAAAAAATTATAGATACATTGGAGAAGTATCACATAGCGTACTGCTCGCACGCATTCGCGATGAGCCTCTGCAGTGGAGGACTGCTCGCATGCCTCCCGGTCAGCCTGCACAGCTGACTGCGCTCGCACGCCTCCCTTCTACGCAAGCAGCTTCTCGCACGACACCTCCTAGCCAATAAAAGTGTGACGCGTGGCGTCACGTGAATGGTTAGCAGAACGCCCATGATTTAAATTATGCAAAGGTTTGAGATGATAACGTGGCAACTATTTGTTTCAAAATGCCCGTGTTGGCTATTAATTTGCGCACCTTCTCTCAAATTGGACACAGAAAATACCACAACATGTTGGTGCCATTTCATGATACCATGCCAAGTTTCATGAATTTCAGACAAGTTCTGGATTTACAGGAATTTAAAAATCAAGTTTCTCAATGCTTGCAGCCGAGCCACAAAGCCTAGGTGTTTGAATTCATTGACATTTCTTGCATGGGACCTAAACATGCACAGAAGGACACATATATGATTTTTCAGCCCATTTTGGTGCACTGGAGTATGTGCATGTAGTTCTAATTTGAATTATGCGCATAAAATGCCTAGAAAACTCAGTTAATGTACAAAAATGTCCAAATAAACCCTAAATAATTCCAAATTTTAAGACGACACTCCTATTGGTCTATGTTGCATCTAGAAAAAAATCAAGGCGAGAAGAGGCAACGAATGTCGTTTTGTCCACAAAGGTGACATGTTCCCTACCGGAACCACGAGGATTCTTGTGAGAAGCTTATACCAAAACCTGCCCCAAATGGGACAAAAAGTTTACCACAACATGTTGGTGCCATTCCATGATAGCATGCCAAGTTTCATGAATTTCAGACGAGTTTTGGATTACTAGAATTTCATAATCAAGTTTCTCAATGTTTGTGACCGAGCCACAAAGCCGAGGTGTTTGAAATTCATTCCCATTTCTTGCATGGGACCTAATCATGCACCCAAGGACACATATATGATTTTCAACCCATTTTGCTGCACCAGAGCATGTGCCTGTAGTTCAAATTTGAATTATGCACATAAAATGCCTAGAAAACTCACTTAACGTATAAAAATGTCCAAACGAACCCCGAATAATTCCAAAATTCAACACGACACTCCTATTGTTCTATGTTTCCTCTAGAAAAGAAAATCAAGGCAAGGAGAGGCAACGAATGTCGTTTCATTTAGAAAGGTGACACGTTCCCTACCAAAACCATGAGGCTTCTTGTGAGAAGCTTATACGAAAACCTGCCCCAAATGGGACAAATTTTTTACCACAACATGTTGGTGCCATTCCATGGTAGCATGCCAAGTTCCATGAATTTCAGACGAGTTTTGGATTATTAGAATTTCAAAACCAAGTATCTCAGTGTTTGCGGCTGAGCCACGAAGCCGAGGTGTTTGAAATTCATTCCCATTTCTTGCATGGGACCTAAGCATGCACCCATGTACACATATATGATTTTTCAACCCATTTTGCTGCACTGGAGCATGTTCCTATAGTTCAAATTAGGATTATGCAAATAAAATTCATAGAAAACTCAGTTAATGTATAAAAATGTCCAAACAAACCCCGAACAATTCCAAAATTTAACACGACACTCCTATTGGTCTATGTTGCCTCTAGAAAAAAAATTCAAGGCAAGAAGAGGCAACGAATGTCGTTTCGTCCACAAAGGTGACACGTTCCCTACTGGAACCATGAGGCTTCTTGTGAGAAGCTCTGGCTTGTGAGAATCTTGTACTAAAACCTACCCCAAATGGGACAAAAAAATTTACCACAGTGATAACCCACAAGTATAGGGGATCGCAACAGTTTTCGAGGGTAGAGTATTCAACCCAAATTTATAGATTCGACACAAGGGGAGCCAAAGAATATTTGTAAGTATTAGCAGTTGAGTTTTCAATTCATCCACACCTAGAGATTAAATATCTGCAGCAAAGTGATCAGTAGCACAGTAATATGATAGTTTTGATAGCAGTGGTAACAGTAGCAATAATAACAGTAACAACAGTAACAATTTTGTAGCAGTTGTGACAGCAGTAATAGCAATAGTAACTTAGCAAGAACAATATGTGGAAAATTCGTAGGCATTGGATCGGTGAATTCGTTGGATGATATTCATCATATAACAGTCATAACCTAGGGCGACATAGAACTAGCTCCAGTTCATAAATATAATGTAGGCATGTATTGCGTAAATAGTCATACGTGCTTATGGAAAAGAACTTGCATGACATCTTTTGTCCTACCCTCCCGTGGTAGCGGGGTCCATAAGGAAACTAAGGGATACTAAGGCCTCCTTTTAATAAAGAACCGGAACAAAGCATTAACACATAGTGAATGCATGAACTCCTCAAACTACGGTCATCATCAGAAAGTATCCCAATTACTGTCACACCGGGGTTTACGGATCATAACACGTAATAGGTGCATATGACTTGCAAGATCGGATCTAGAACATAGATATAATGCGAAAATATAAACGGTTGAGATCTGAAATCATGGCACTCGGGCCCTAGTGACAAGCATTAAGCATAGCAAAGACATAACAACATCAATCTCATAACATAGTGGATACTAGGGATCAAGCCCTAACAAAACTAACTCGATTACATGATGAATCTCATCCAACTCCTCACCGACCAGCGAGCCTACGAAGGAATTACTCATGCTCGGTGGGGAGAATCATGGAATTGGTGATGAAGGAGGGTTAGTGATGACGAAGACCAAAGATTCCCCTCTCTAGAGCCTCGAACGGGCTCCATATCTGGCCTCTCGATGAAGAACAGGAGGTGGCGGTGGCTCCGTATCATGAAACGTGATGAAACTTTCCTCCTATTTTTCTCTCCGAAAATAGGTATTTATGGAGTTGGAATTAGGGTCAGAGGGGCCACGAGGGCCCCACAACCCACCAGGGCGCACTTGGAGGGGGTGGCGCACCCTGGTGTATCGTGGGCAGCCAGGGCCCCCTCCGGTGGTTCTTGGTTCTAGTATTTTTTATTTATTTTGAATAAATCTCCAAAAAGTTTCGTCCAAATTTGAGAACTTTTATTTCTACACAAAAAACAACACCATGGTAGTTCTGCTGAAAACAGCGTTAGTCCGGGTTAGTTTCATTCAAATCATGCAAATTAGAGTCCAAAACAAGAGCAAGAGCATTTGGAAAAGTAGATACGACAGAGACATATCAACTCCCCCAAGCTTAAACATTTGCTTGTCCTCAAGCAATTCAGTTGACAAACTAAAAGTGATAAAGAAGAACTTTTACGAACTCTTTTGTTCTTGTTTACATATATAGGCTTAAGTAGCAACCAGGTTTTCAGCAAAGATCATGACTAACCATGTCAACAATAACTCTTAAAATTATATTAACTCATATCAATGGCATAATCAACTAGCGAGCAATAATAAAATATATCAAATGCCAACACTTTTTCAAAACAATCATGATATAATATGACAACAGTGGTATCTCGCTAGCCCTTTCTGAGACAGCAAAACATAAATGCAGAGAACCTCCAAAGTTCAAGCAACGACTAAACATTGTAATTCATGGTAGAAAAGATCCAGTCATGATGCATTCAACATTAACTATACACAATGCATGAGGATGACAATAGTGCTCTCAGGTCTGGCGCTTGTTTGAGAAGGTGATGACTCAACATAACATTAAATAGATAGTCTCTACGCAGAGGGAAGCAGTGATTTGCAGAGGTGCCAGAGCTAAAGCTTAAATCAGAGATAAATATAATTTTGGGAGGTGCACCCTTCCTGTCAACGTTACGACCAAGAGTTAGCAATATCTTCCATGCTAAACACATTAGAGGCGGTTCCCAAGCAGTAAAAGTAAAGGTTTACTCCCCCTCCACCAACAAATACACTCCACGGCTAGCCAAATCCACGAGTACCGTCCATACCAACAACAACCCTGGGGGAGTTTTGTTTAATTATTTGCAGTTTTTGATTTTAGGACTGTGCATCCCTATTACCGCCCCTCTCGTGCAAGGACGAGTGAATAAATACTCATCCTGAGAATAACCCACTTAGCATGGAAGATACTAACTAACCCCTATCGCTCCATGAGCGGTCCAGGCACACAAAAAAGATGTTCATTTGAAATTTTAGAGGTGGCACATGCAAATTTACTTGGAATGGCAGGGTAATACCGCATATAGGTAGATATAGTGGACTCATCTGGAATAACTTTGGTTTAAGGATTTTGATGCACAAGCAGTATTCCCACTTAGTACAGGTGAAGGCTAGCAAATAGATTGAGAAGCGACCAGCTAGAGAGCGAAAACGGTCATGAACATGCTTTATGAATAATCAACATTGAATACTAGCATGAGTAGGATATGAACACCATGAACATAAATATCATAGATGCTATGTTGGTTTTGATTCAACTACATGCGTGAACATGTGCCAAGTCAAGCCACTTGAAACATTCAGAGGAGGATACCATATCATCATACTACATCACAATTATTTTAATGTATGTTGACATCCAAGATAAATCATTATCCACTCCTAGCTACTTAAGCATGGCATGAGAAACTATAATCTCTAATTGTCATTGCAAACAAGTTTGATCATAATATGCTGAATCATGGATACTAGGTTAAACATATTTACTAAAACAAAAACAAGTTGAGTTCATACCCTCTTCTCTCTGCCACAGTCACTTCATCAAATATCATCATTATTGCCTTTCACTTGCATGACCGAACAATATGAAAATAATAATAGTGCAAGAGTGTCGTGGACTAAGCTGGAATCTGCAACATTTTATTCAAAAGGAGAAGACAAAGTAATTTGGGCTCTTTGTTAGATCAACAGTAATGTATATGAGAGCCACTCAACATTTTCAACGTGGTCTTCTCCTTGGTATGACTCAATAAAAATAAAAAGAAAAGAATTTCAGAGAAACACTGAAATATTTTTGGAGTTTTTAGTTTTTCTTGAAGAAAGCAAATTAAAGAAGGGAAAAAATGAGAAAAACTATTTACACGGAAAAGCTCCCAACAAGCAAAAGAAGAACCGAGAAATCTTTTTGGGTTTTCTTTTTAATACTATAACTAATTAAACTAGAAAGAGAGCCGAAAGGAAGCAAGAAATATTTTTGGATTTTCTTAAAGCTTTTCAAACACACAAGAAGAAAGCAAGAAAATAAATCTAGCATGGATAATACAATGAAAAAGTGTGGACACCGACAATTGGAATGAAATGTGTGAATCATGAATATATTGTCGGTGGAAATACGTACTCCCCCAAGTTTAGGCTTTTGGCTAGCTTGGTAGTCACCACCCGTAGTGGCCGTCCGGATTCATGTGGAAGTGTTGTGGCGGCGGCACTTGAGCGTCCCACTCCTGGGGCTCCTGCTCTGCCGCTACCTGGTCGTTCCGATAGGCAAAGATGTCCTCTGGCATGACCCTGTATCCGCCCCTGGCAATAGAATGAAAAAAAGCAGGTGTAGGCAATGGGATAATATCACGGGTTTCCACAGTCAAAACCAAGTTGTACCGAATGTTATGAAATGAATCAACGACATCTATAAACTGGTGATCCTCCATCGCCTGGTGATCTAGATAAACTCGGGACAAAGGATAATCATGTTGGCATATCTGAACATTAAAATGACTCGCTAAGCGAGTCGCATAAATACCACCATGAATTTTGCCCTTAGTTCTATTAAGGTGCAAACGACGTGCAATAATAGTCCCTAGGCTAAAGGTGTGATCATTGTGTAGTGCACGACGTAAAATGGCGAGGTCGGGGTACTGAGTCCACTGACTTTCTCCCTAGCAGTCAAACACTTCACGATGAATAAAGCAAAGTAATGCACAGAAGGAAACAGCAAACTAGTGGCAGTGGCGTTTGACACGCCTCTCTCATCCCCCACTATCAAAGTGAGGAGAAAGTCCTCAAACTCTGCCGGTCTAGGCTCCCTTAGTTCCCCATCAGAGGGAATCAAACACATGTCACAAAAATCAGTGAGTGGTATGTGATGAGTTTTAGAATATAAATTAAACCGCACCTCAGGAGGATTGTTCCTACTTAAGAAATAGAAATTTCGCACAAAGGAATTTGTGAGGAGGTGACGTTGGTTACACTCATCTGCGAGGAAATCGGTCAGCCCGACATTCGCCACGAATTGGGAAAACTCTTGATGGAACCCGGCCTCATCCATGAAGGCATTATGTGGCCATTCGCACGGCCGCACCTCCGCCATTCTCGGAGTATTAAGGTCATTGTCCGATGATTCCCCAATGACTCACTTAGCATTCTTTTTGGAGGAAAACTTCCTGAAGATACTCATCTTATTCCTATGAATAAAATTCTAAAAAAATTTGTACAATTTTTTTATCAACAAAACTTCACAAGATCAATAACAACTACTCATAAGGATGCCTAGAGGCTATATTAAGCTTTCAAACTACTTAGACCTCTAAGAATTCAACATGCAAGCCCATTTACATCAGCACCAAGAGTAGCTAATTATTCAAAATATAAACCACTAAAGCAAAAAATAATTGGAGCAATGGAGGAGTCACATACCAAGTAGCAGTCCCCTAAAATATTTTCGGAAACGGAGCTTCGAGCAAAGAAATCGAAATCCGTGGGTTTGAGAGAAAGAACACGAGAGAGAGAGAGAGCTATGTTGATTTTATTCTCGATGTAGGAGATGACATGGGCTAAGGGGATAAGTAAGAGGGTCCACGTGGGGCCCAGAACCCACCAGGGCGCGCCTGGGGTTGCTGGCGTGCCCTGGTGTCTTGTGGGCACCAGGCGCACCCCCCCTCTCATGTTATTTGTAACAGAAATTCAGAAATATTCAGAAAAAATCGTATTAAAATTTCAGGGCATTCAGAGCACTTCTATTTTTGACCACTTTTTTATTGCATGGAAAATACAGAAAACAGACTACACATGGCATTTTATTTTATTTAACTAAGAAAAACATTAAACAAAAGGTAAGGACAGAAGGTTGTGCCAACTAGATTCATCGACCACATACCTCTAAAAAATGATCCATTAACAAGGTTGATCAAGTCTTATTAATAACCATTTTCGATTAGCATGAAACCGAAGAACTTTCGTAAAACACTAAGTTACCTCAACGGGGATGTGCATATCCCCAACAATGAGTATGTCATATTTCTTTTTGGCAGTAGGTAGAGGTAGTTGAAAACTTCCAATAGTGAGTGTCGGAGATTTTTCGATAACATTAATACCATTCACTTGGAATGGTTTCTTCGGAAAATACACCGTATGCTCATTACCATTGATATGAAAAGTGACTTTGCTTTTATTGCAATCAATAACAGCCCTTGCAGTATTCAAAAAGGGTCTACCAAGGATAATCGACATGTTGCCGTCCTCGGGCATCTCAAGTATAACAAAGTCTATCAAGATAGTAACATTTGCAACAACAACAGGCACATCCTCACAAATACCGATAGGTATGGCAGTTGATTTGTCAGCCTTTTGCAATGATATTTCAGTAGGTGTGAGTGTATTCAAATCAAGTCTTTTATATAAAGAGAAAGGCATAACACTAACACCAGCTCCTAAATCACACAAAGCAGTTTTGACATAATTTATTTTGATGGAGCAAGGTATAGTTGGTATCCCCGGGTCTCCAAGTTTTTTAGGTACTCCATCCTTAAAAGAATAATTAGCAAGCATGGTGGAGATTTCAGCTTCAGGTATCTTTCTCTTATTAGTGATGATGTCTTTCATGTATTTTGCATAAGGGGCCATCTTTAAAATATCAGTCAAGCGAGTGCGCAAAAAGACTGGCCTAAGCATTTCAGCAAAGCGTTCAAATTCTTCATCACCTTTTTTCTTAGAAGGTTTAGGTGGGAAGGGCATGAGTTTCTGAACCCATGGCTCTCTTTCTTTACCATGTTTTCTAGCAAAAAAGTCTCTTTTATCATAACGTTTATTTTTAGGTTGTGGGTTATCAATATCAACAACAGGTTCTATCTCAACATCATTATCTGGTTCTTTATCATTGCCTGGTTGAGTGTCTTCATGAACATCATCATTATCATTTTCATTATCACTAGGTGCATGTTCACTACTAGATTGAGTTTCAACATCTGAGATAGAAACATCATTGTTATTTTCAGGAGGTTTTCCAATTTCAGGTTCACTAGAGGTATGTGATACGTCTCCAATGTATCTATATTTTTTGATTGTTCCATGCTATTATATTATCATTCTTAGATGTTTTACAATCATTTTATAGCAACTTTATATCATTTTTTGGGACTAACCTATTGACATAGTGCCCAGTGCCAGTGCTGCTTTTTACTTCGCAGAATATCAATACCAAACGGAGTCCAAACGCAACAAAACTTTTTGGAGATTTTTTTGGACCAGAAGATAACTTGGGAGCCAAGGAAGCACCTGGGGGGAGGCATGTGGGGCCCACGATACACCAGGGCACGCCAAAGGCCCCTGGCGCACCCTGATGTATCATGGGGCCCACGGAGGTCTCCTCCACCACCTTTCAGCTCTATAAATACCCAAATATTCCAGAAACCCTAGGGGAGTCGACGAAACACAATTCTAGCCGCCACAAGTTCCAGAACCACGAGATCCAATCTAGAGCCCTATTTCGGCACTCTGCCGGAGGGGAAGACAATCACGGAGGGGTTCATCATCCTCATTGGTGCTCCTCCGATGATGCGTGAGTAGTTCACCATAGACCTACTAGTCCATAGGCAGTAGCTAGATGGCTTCTTCTCTCTTTTTGATTCTCAATACAATGGTCTCTTGGAGATCTATTTGATGTAATGACTTTTTGGGTGTGTTTGTTGGGATCCGTTGAAGTTCGAGTTTATGATCAGATCTATATCCCTGAAAGTTATTTGAGTCTTCTTTGATCTCTTTTATGCATGATTATTTATAGCCTCATATTTCTTCTCTGAATCTTTGGTTTAGTTAGGCCAACTAGATAGATTTTTCTTGCAATGGGAAGAGGTGCTTTGTGATGGGTTCGATCTTACGGTGTCCTCACCCAGTGACAGAAGGGGTAGCGAGGCACGTATGTGTCGTTGCTATTAAGGATAAAAAGATGGGGTCTATTCCTACATAAATAGATCTTGTCTACACCATGTCATCATTCTTATTGCATTACTCTGTTTCTCCGTGAACTTAATACACTAGATGCATGCTGGATAGCGGCCGATGTGTGGAGTAATAGTCGTAGATGCATAATCATTTCGGTCTACTAATCTTGGACGTGATGCCTATATTCATGATCATTGCCTGGATATCGTCATAATTATTTGTTCTTCTATCAATTGCCCAACAGTAATTTGTTTACCCACTATATGCTATTTTCTTGAGAGAAGCCACTAGTGAAATCTACGGCCCTCGGGTCTATCTTTTATCATATTGCTTTCGGATCTATCTTTTATCATATTTGTTTTCAGATCTATTATTCCAAAAACTCAAAAATACCTTTCTGCACTTTTTCTTTACTTATTTTATTTCATGTTTTATTCAGATCTATTTATCCAATCTCATACAAACCAATCTATCTTTTTACCGTGGAGGGATTGACAACCCCTCTTACGTGTCGGGTTGCAAGTATTTGTTCTTTGTGTGCAGGTACCGTTTACATAGTGTTGCTTGGTTCTCCTACTGGATTGATACCTTAGTTTCATAACTGAGGGAAATACTTACCGTAGCTGTGCTGCATCATCCCTTCCTCTTTGGGGAAATACCGACACAGCTAAGCCACGTCAAAGGAATTTCTGGCACCGTTGCCGGGGAGACATCATCAACATCTATCAGGTTCCTAATCACAAATATCATCTCCTTGCAATTTACATTATTTGCCATTTGCCTCTCATTTTCATCTCCCCCACTTCACAAAAATTTTGACGACACTCCTATAGTTACATTTTCACTGCAGATAAATGTTCTAGCAATTCAAACACCGTCCTTTGCGGCTGTGACCCCATTCTGTATTTCAAATCAAACAAAAAATCAAGTACATCACACACAGTTTATTATCACCAACCGTGTGAGATGTAGTACAAAATATCTTGGAGCACCGTCATATGGCTTATACGAGAAGGTTCGTCGGCTATAGTCCACCGCCGGCGCGTCAAGCACACTAGCTCCCCAAATATCATTTCACTATTCAATCATCACCGGTCAAAGAGGGGGCGTGGACCCGCATCGTGAGGGCAACTTTGGCGGCCCACTTTGGCGAGAGCGCAGCCACAACCGCCATGAGCATGCTCACCACCTGCATGAGCGTGGCTGCAATCTACGACCGGGCGGCTGCGGCAGCTGAAACGATCGTTGCTACAGCTCAAATGGCAGCAACAACATCTGCGACGGGGATAGCAAATGGCGAGGGCGGCACAACAGCTGTCCGTTCCATGGCGGCCGCCTTAGCCCTGATGGAGGCCACCCACGCCCATGTCGACGCTGCCCATGCCCAGCTCCTGGCAGTCACCGCACAAATCACACAAAGCTTCTCCGACAACGGTCGGCAACCCACGACTGAAGAGTTGGCAATCGCCGAGAGCGTTCGAGCAGCCATCCGTTCGTTCACGGCATACCTTGCCAAGATGGAGCCCATCCAAGCCCAGCTCACAGCTGCCCATGCCCAACTCGTGGCGGCCTTTTCCAAAGAGATGGCAGACACGGATGGCGAGATGCTTGCCGAGTATGTTGCGATGGATGCCACGGAGCCCCTTCCCTAGGAGATCGTCGAGCACGAGCTGGACATGGAGGAGCCGGCGGTGATCGATGAGCTCCAACTGGAGTAGTAGTCTTTGTTTAGAGTACCAGTCTTTTGTTAGAGTAATGTTTAGGTCAGATAGCTCTGTTTAATTGCTGAACTTGCTCGATTAAGAAGCGTGGGTGTGCTGTAGGCTCTTTTATGTACCCAAATTATGCAATGACATGGATGACCACTGTAACCAGGGAAATTCGAACCAAAATTTGCACGTTCAAACTCATCACACACGGGGTAAGCTATATGAATTGTTTGTGAGGTCCACATATCGTACATAGTGCTGAATAAGGGACCGTGAATGATGACACTTTGCGCGCCAGTTTTTCGCTGCACCGAGCAAAAATTTCCGGCTTCCGCGGAAATATCTACCCCCTCCTCCTGACCAAAAGCCACATTTCCCCTGTTTCCGCCTTCCTTTCCAAGTTCAAACCTTTACTGCTTGCTTGCAGCGTCGCCTCCTCGCCGGCGACGCTCCTTCCTACTGCTTGGCCTCGTCGAACTAGTTCGGTAATCCACACCTGACCCCCATCATCTTCCTCCTTCTACATCCCACATTCCTTGACCGCCGGCATGACACCTTCCACCCAAATCACTGACCCATCCTCCAAATAAGCGCTGCCCTAAGCCATGGTGCACGCAGTATAGCTAGGAGCTAAAGGAGCATTTGTCAGCAAAGAAGCAAATCACGGCCGCACGCGCGAATGAGGTAGCGATGGCTGCCATGTTTGCGGACCCCTAGATCTTGGAGGAGCACCTCACCGTCGAGGCCACCGTCAATGCCTCGCACGCAGATGCTGCCATACGGTTGGCTGATTTAAATGACAGTTCATGGCATTTTCTCGAGGCCACTGTCGGTGCCTTCGACAAAGACTATGAGGTGTTTTCTCAACATGGTTGTGCTTACCTCAACTCCAGAGCCAGCAGGTTGGTGCCCAGAGCGGCTCAAGCGACTCACCGCTATGAGGAGGGCACCCATGATGTGGAGGCATTGCCCTCTTCCAAGGCTAAGGAGCCCATCATCATTGATATATCCGACGATGAGGAGTAGCTTGTCTTTTTAGCTCACTAGAAGGACATATGTTCAGCTAGCTAGCTACGTCGGTTAAGCATGTTTGGTTTACCAGTTGCATGTGCTGCTCCTGCCTTTTCTTTACAAATTCAAGTAAATTATCCTATGTACTGTTACTATGCAATCCGATCCTCTAGTATATATGTTCTATATATTGTGCAATGCGGTGCTCTGTTAACTGTTTGGTTAATTTGTTGTCATGTTCAGTTAACTGTTTGGTTCAATTATGCAATGTGATGTTCAATTCTTGTGAGTGCAATTTTGTATTGTCTTGCATGTGAGAAATAAATCGAATTTGGCTGTACAAAATACATGAGAAACAAATACAATTGCTATATTTCCAAGTTGTTAAGCATGGTTGGCTTGGTTAACTGTCTGATCTTCTATGTCATGGGTGGACACGATCACCTATGGGGCCACAGGCCCATTTTTTGGTTCGGCAAGGGGGAGATCACATTGCACAAAGAGTGGAGGCCGTGAGGCAACACGACGATGGGACTCTGGTGGTTTTTACCCAGGTTTGGGCCGCTGCGAAGCGTAAAACCCTACTCTGCTTGTAGTGGATTGGATGGATGAACACGAAGAACACACAACGCTCAAGCCCGGCAGGGTAGCCTTGGGGAGAGCTACTACGCGTGTACAAGTGTGTGAGGGTCCGAATCCCTCTCTAGGTTGCCTTGGACCTCCTTTTATAGCTCAAGGGGTAGCCACAGTGGCAAAACAGACATTATCTTGTGATTAGATAGCCAACAGTGCTATCATACCTAACTCTGGCACTTAGGACAAGATGCCATAAATGCTACCTTAGGTGGCGTGTGGGGGTGCATCCCTGACAAGCTTATATCGCCGCTTAGCTCTAAAAGAAATATGTCAACTTGCGACCATCACTATTGGTCGCTGAATGGTCATTGTTTTTCATTTGCGACCTTTTTATGACAAAAAACAATTGGTCAAAAGCTGACCGTCTTTACTGAAACTTAACGACCTTCTCTGTGATATGGTCATAGAAGGCAACGACCAAAACAAAAGGTCATTGGTCCTACGACCTTTGTTTTGGTCGCTAGTTGTCTGCCCAGGCCACGTCGGATCCAACGTGGCAAGCTGACGTGGCAAATTTGCGACCAAATGAAAAGGTCGTTGATAAGAATCAGCCTGGTCCAATTCGGGGTCTATATGGGCCGAGCCCATTAATTTAGCCTTTTTAATTATCATTTTAGTTGTCATTCTTGTCGGCTACATGGGCTTGGCCCAATATTTCAGCCTTTTTGTTTTTGGGCCGAGGCCTTTCTGGATCAACGGTTCAGTTTTTTTTAGAAGATGGGTCTAGTACTCAAATGGGTCCCGATTGTCAGGTTCTAGTATGTGGGTCCATGTTTTCAATTCACCAGTAAATAAATAACCAATATTCAAATCAGAACAGAAAGAAAGCACACATAATACTTCAAATAACAGCCAAAGTAAGTCTATTACATCATATAACTTAGATACAATGGTAATCACAGCCACAAGCTCTACAAGTCTCTACAAGTGTAATCACAACCACAAGCTCTACAAGTGCCCTTTGACAACTTCGAGTGTCCCTTCGATTTCTATCAGTCCCGATTTGGGGAACACACCAGGCTTCAGGATCTTCTTCATAGTGCCGACCAATATCTCACCCATCATGGGCATCAAAGTGATGCAACTGAACATGGCAGGGAAAAGGATAACCTGCCAAAAGCCAAATTTATACAAGATATCAGCCTTTCAGTGGTGCAGAATATCAGAGACACGTGCTTCAGCATTGCAGGGCATGGAAACATAAAATGCTTTTTTACAAAGGGCGTACAATTGCAAATTTACTATCCACAAAATTAAATTAGAAAAAAATGAATGAAACAGTGAAGTGTAAAAGATGTCAGCCTTAGTGTTTCTACTTCCTACAAATGACTGAGACCATGGTGTTTCAACCTTTTGTAGAACACTATTCGATAACAATATATATTGAGCATGCTACAACAGAAGCTTGAATTTATGGTTTCTATACTTCTACATTATACATGCTCAGTAATATAGACATTTTTGCTACATTCTGTACACGACAATAGGAACAAAATTCTAATAAATCCATTACATGCTTGCCAATAAAAATGACAAGTTACCTACACACCATGGAACATAAACTTGAGAGGTTGATATCAAGGCCTATCAACTACATATATATATGCATTAAAAAACAAGGCCATATGGACCAATGCATCATAATTATCATTTTTAAACACTACATGACTAGAAAGTAGGTGCTGTTTCAAATTTTAAAACTCAACCATTCATCATTAATAGTAGCAATTTAATCTTACTAAACATAGGGGGATGTACAACGTGAGAGCACACTACAGCCAAAACTTACACGCAAAGATCCTAGAATTTTATGCACAACAGCAGCAGATTAGCTATATGAACATAATCAAATAACCCATAACTAACAATACCAGAATTTTATGCATCATGAATGAAGAAATCAAAATAGGATGCTTTGCTTTACTTGTGTGCGGAGGATATGCAAAAGCAGCAGCACATGCTTTTCCTATTTGCTTTGCTTTCTTATTAGCATTTCCAGTCAATCAAACAAGATGGAGCAAATGATTACATTAACCCCGATTCAAATATTTGAAGTACTGGACAATCATTTCATGCAGCCATTCATAAACATACTACTACAAGGGAACTACAACTTTTTATTTTTTAGCATAATGTTTAAGTACGTAAACTTTTCTCCAGAGTCCCTACACACTACTACTCAACTACTGTATGTGTGTAGTACTATGTCAGTAAGCAACAGAGGAGATTTAAAAGGAAGGACCATGTATGTGTGTATGCAGAAAACACACACAAGAAACACTGAATATCACTAGTCACCCTGCACACATCAAGTTTCAGATGTTCAGAACAGATCAACATGTTGAGCAGTTAGGGATCACGAGAAGGGAGTGGGAGGGTGGATCATGATGGTCTCACCTTGTTGCCATCGTCCTCATCCAACCCCGGCGACCAAGTACACATCCAAGCCAGTTCACGAATCCATGGGTGCTAGCTTGCCTACCAGCTCCAGCATTGTGCCCCTAGATGCCACAAAAACAACCTGACTTATAAGCTTAGATAGAGAAGACCAAAAGCGAAACAACACACTAATGCGTGCCTCAGAGTATAATTTTAATAGAGCCAACAACACTTAAAGAAATAATATCTATAGATGATTCCACAAAGTAGAACAGTTGTACTTGGCAATGCACACTAGCTACTGGTGACTCATTATATTGGTTCATTGTCATCAAATTAAAAAAGAACGAAAGGAACAAACAAAGAGTACAAGAACAAACAAAGCTCATTGTCTGATTTCATTTTAGCTAACAGAATGTTGTGACAGAACTACCACAATCCCCACTCATACAAGAAGTCCACAATGGTGGGAGCCGACTTTCCCTACAATGTAAGTCAGCTGCTGAATATATTTAGGTGCATCATCTGACACTATGGATGGTCTAGTTGTATAGCAGATTACAAGTACATTAATAGCAGATTACGAACTAATGTACTTTGGGGGCCTCACGATCCTTCTTGTTGCAACAAAGACAACATCATGTGCAAGCGAAGCACATTTATCAAATTTTGTTGTTTCAAATTTTTAACATCATTTTAGAGTATAAACAAACTCCTCCAGCTAAACAACATGTCACAGTTTTTATAGTGATGATCTTGGACAAAGTGCAAGGGGGTCAAGTATATAGCCAATAAGCTTGGAGGCAAAGATTTACAGTACAAGCATGAAAATCAGAACAGCAGAACTCCATTTTGACCACTGCATTTAGCTTATTATAGATACCAACAATGGCTACCTATTGAGCAATTTGATTTCATTTAAATGCAAGGAGGTTGATCTGCTCTGCTCTGTTGTGCTGCCACCACACCACAAAGGAATACATCTGTCTATCATATCAATGAAAAAGAGGAGCCTTGAGGTTGTCAAACACCAAACCTCCTCCTCCTGGATACATCGTCCATCCATCCAGGAGAGGGCCCTCATGTAGCAGCAGCATGAAGAATTGAAGACCGACCAACAGAGCCTGCAATGCGAACAAAGAGGCGTGAGGAAACTGAATCCAATCACATCAAATCAAATCGAGCTGCTGCACCTTGACCTTGAGGAAAACAAACCTCATCTCATCTCAAGGAAGAATAAGAAGAAGAAAAATCCATGGCTGCTGCTTCATGACCATGACCTTGAGTTGTTGCTGCTGCACCAGATCGAGGAAGAAGAAGACCCGCGAGAGGGAGGGAGGGAACCACATCACCATGTGGAGGAAGAAGTCTAGAGCAGCATCCAAATCGGATCCAGCCATGGGGCATCCAAATTGGATTCGGCCATGGGGCATCCAAATCGAGTGAGAGAGAGAGGTGGGGGGAGGGATGATGTGTACCTTGGCTAACTCCATGGCTGCGGTGGTCATTGTTGCAGCGGCATGGTTGGTTGAGGAGGATCCCGATGCCATTGCGCAGCTGAACCACGGCGCACGCGAGGAAGTATGGCGACAGGAGGGCCTCCCAATGGCCCTCCATCGTGATGACCCATCGTCGGCCGGGCGCTCCGAGCGCCAACCCTTCCTGTCCCTAACAGAGAAGGGGGAGGGGGAACGCCATGGCCACCGGCTGGATCTGGGACCAAGGTTGGGGCAGGGGGAGGGGAGAGGGTTGGTGGCGGAGACGACGACGATGACGCCGGTGGTGGCGGCAGCCGTAGGTGGGATGAGGAATCAGGAGCATGCGGCTAGTTGGGGATGGGGAGAGGAGGAGGAAGGGTGCGGGGTGGGCTGGTTGGGTGGTGAGGGAAGGGGAGGGGTGAGAGGAGGAGGGCATGGGGGAGGCCATGGACGACGGCGAGCTCTGCCGGAGGGAGGTGGCGGCGGCGATCTGGAAGGGAGGAGGCAAGCTCTCGCTCTCTTTCTCCATCGGGCGAGACAGCAATCTGGAAGGGGATCGATGGATGGATGTGGGAAAGAAAGGAGGCGGGGCGGGGGGGGTGGATGGAAAATGACCAATTAGGGTTTCAGGGTTGGTGTGGAAGTGTTGAGGACTACCGTTGGATCCGCGAGCATCCGATGGTGTTTGATGCACGATCCGCGTGAGAAGTCCACGGACCAATCAGAATGCAGTATGACATTATGACCATCTAAATTGGTCGTAGTTGACTAAAAATAATGTTTTAAAATCATGTCAACTATTTTATGACCTGTGAAATTCAAAAGAAAAATGAAAAACCTTCTCATTGTGTCACCAAAATGTGAACAAGTATTCAGAAAAAATAACAAACATGAAAAGAGATAAATATCTTTTAAAAGGTGTCATGAGAAATGAGTTTTTTGCAAAAAAAACATTTTTCATTTTTCGAGTGCCCAAAATGAGTTTTTTTGTGAAGGACCTACAATATATTTGTTGCAAAGTTGGACCAAATAAATTTTCTAAAATATTAGGACATATTTAATTTACAATTGACCAAATGGTTGGGTGTCAAAAGATTTCATCCACCTCTCGTGAAAAAGACAAATTTTCGCCGATTTAGTTGGAACTAGGTCAAATTTGAACTGCAGCTGCCTCATAGTTTGATCTTTATTTTTTCCAAAAATCATTTTTAGGTACATAAGTATCTACTTAATCAGAGAAACACCAATTTTTTTCCAAGATTCAACCTCTAGCTAGGAACGGTCATGCCCGCCATTTTGACCGCATTTTGAAATGGGCATAAAAAATAAAAAAAAATCAAAAAATTGGAAAACCTTCGCATTGTGTCATTATATGTGACCAAGTTACCAGGAAAAATAATAAACTTGTAATACGGCAATTATTTTTAAAAAGTGTTCTCAGAAACGAGCTATCATGTGTGAAGATTAGTGGCTTTCAAGTCAAATGATCAATTTTATGGTCACATTCATGGCATAGTTTGTTCAAATGATCTCATATTGTGCACAAGGGTGCATCTTGGAATGGCAAACAATGTTTCCTAAGGAAGTTTTCATTTTCTTTGGACGAAAAAATCATTTTCCATTTTTTGAATGCCCGAAATGAGTTTTTTTGTGAAGGACCTACCATATATTTGTTGCAAAATTGGACCAAATCAATTTTCTAAAATATTAGGCCATATTTAATGTACAATTATCCAAATGGTTGGGTGTTAGAACTTTGATCCACATCTCGTGAAAAAGACAAATTTCCGCCGATTCAGTAGGAAGTGGGTCAAATTTGAACTGCATCTGCCTTATAGTTTGCTCTTTATTTTTTCCAAAATTCATTTTTAGGTACAAAACTATGTATTTCATTAGAAAAACACAAAAAAATTCCAAGATTGAACCACTAGCTAGGAACGGTCATGCCCGCAGTTTTGACCGCATTTTGAAATGGGCATGAAAAATACAAAAAATTCAAAAAATTGGAAAACCTTCACATTGTGTCATTATATGTGGCCAAGTTACCAGGAAAAATAATGAACTTGTAATACAACAATTATTTTAAAAAAGTGTTCTCAGAAATGAGCTATCATGTGTGAAGATTCATGTCTTTCAAGCCAAATGATCTATCTTATGGCCACATTCATGGCATAGTTTGTTCAAATGATCTAATATTGTGCCCAAGGGTGCATCTTGGAATGGCAAACAATGTTGCCTAAGGAAGTTTTCATTTTCTTTGGACGGAAATTTCATTTTCCATTTTTCGAGTGCCCCAAATGAGTTTTTTTTTGTGAAGGACCTACCATATATTTGTTGCAAAATTATACCAAATAAATTTTCTAAAATACTAGGACATATTTAATGCACATTTAACCAAATGGTTGGGTGTCAAAAGCTTTGATCCACCTCTGGTGAAAAAGACAAATTTCCGTCGATTCAGGAGGAAACATGTCAAATTTGAACTGCAGCTGCCTCATAGTTTGCTCTTTATTTTTTCCAAAATTCATTTCTAGGAACATAAGTATCTATTTAATCAGAGAAATACCAAAAGTTTTCCAAGATTCAACCACTAGCTAGGAACGGTCATGCCCGCCGTTTTGACCGCATTTTGAAACGGGCATGAAAAATTCAAAAACCTTCGCATTGTGTCATTATATGTAACCAAGTTGCCAGGAAAAATAATAAACTTGTAATACGACAATTAGTTTAAAAAAGTATTCTCAGAAATGAGCTATCATGTGTGAAGATTCATGGCTTTCAAGCCAAATGATCAATCTTATGGCCACATTCATGGCATAGTTTGTTCAAATGATCTCATATTGTGCACAAGGGTGCATCTTGGAATGGTAAACAATGTTGCTTAAGGAAGTTTTCATTTTCTTTGGACGGAATTTTATTTTCTATTTTTTGAGTGCCCAAAATGAGGTTTTTTGTGAAGGACCTACCATATATTTGTTGCAAAATTGGACCAAATCAATTTTATAAAATATTAGGACATATTTAATGTACAATTGACAAAATGGTTGGGTGTCAAAAGCTTTGATCCACCTCTTGTGAAAAAGACAAATTTCTGCCGATTCAGTAGGAAGCGGGTCAAATTTGAACTGCAGCTGCCTTATAGTTTGCTCTTTATTTTGTCCAAAAATCATTTCTAGGTACATAAGTATCTATTTAATCATAAATACATGGTTTGGTGGCGATACGTCGAGGTTTGGACGGTGGCCGAGGGCCCCAACTCTAGAGCACGTAAACTCACATGCCTGCCGCATGGTCACCGCGTGACCTTGGTGTTGCCAAGCATTCTGGGCGGCCTAGGCATGTCTAGTGGGTTGGGCACTCCCCCGGTAGGTGTTAAGAAGAAGAAGGCAATAGAAGAATGTCACGAGGAGACTGAACTAAGCTCAAACATGAATTAGCAGCTAAGTGTTTGATTAGTGGTGGGGAAAATGCACATGGCCAATGGGCCTGAGTTTTGGCTGAGGATGATCATCTACTAAGGACACTGTCTTGGAAAATTTGCAGCTCAAAGGGAGGAGCCTAGGTGTCACTTGCTTTGCAAAGTACCACACTGGATAGAAATATGAATGTTGAAGCTGGACTCAAATGAATGAATGGATTGATCTGAAATTTGGAGGAGGATGATAATTTCGGCATATCAAGGCACTGTAAAAATTTCATACCATTTGGATAAATAAAAATGGTACTTCCTTCACAGTGCTGTCCACTGAACAGAAAATTGGAAAAAATGTTGAGGGAAGTTGGCTGGATTAAATGAGCTAAAATTTGGTGGAGGGAGGTCATATGGGAAGGGTCATGTCCTGGTAAATTTTCAGGAATTATAAATTAACATAAAATATAGTTGCTTCACAAACTAAAAATATTACTAGAAACAAAGATTGGATGGTGAGCTCACATGGATTGTTAGATGGGGCTCAAATTTTGTGGAGAGCTATGATTTGGGAATATAGAAGATGTGGGAAAAATTCAGCTCATTAGGATATGCATAGCTAGTACTTCCTTCACAAAGGTTCTAGCTGAACAGAAACTTTGGAAATTTGCCGAGGAAGATTTACTAGGCAAATGGAGCCGAATTTTGTCATGAGGTAATGATTTGGATAGTAAAGAATGCCCAAATTTTTTGGGAATTTTGGGAATGACAGAAATATAAGGTGCTTCACAACCTAGGGCAAAAATTGACAAATAGACATGACACATAGGCAAAACTGATGAGGTGGCACCTAGTCATAGCAATGCACCACAATTTACATGGCTATGACCATCTATATTGGTCGTGATCAGCTAGAAATAAGGCAGCGGACCAGTGCTGTTTGCTTTACGACCATTTTGTGTAAGGAAATTACGACCTTTCTGACCAAAATGGTCGTTATGGTTTAGGGTTTGGAGCCCCCCTAACAGCTTATGACCAATTAGTCTCAAATGGTCATAGATTTATGACCAATTCTTGCAGGGTCACTGACAGAAGGTCACAAGTTGACATATTTCTTGTAGTGTAGCCATCTTCTGCTTATCATCTTGACACGCCTCTGGACGGGTGTCAAATGGGTGTGATCTGTCTTCCAGCAAGCTACCACGTGCTTAATGAGTGCCACTTAATCGCATGGGGGCTCGACACCGCATGTATAAGTGACCGGCGTTGCAGTGCGGTGGAGCGGTGGTGTCTTGGCGGCGGTTTGGCCTTGGCGGCCCCGGCAAGCCTGCCGGGCTGATCCTGGTCTTGCCTTCGGGGTTGTCTCGACCTGGCCGAGCTCTCCTGCCCGGCAAGGGAGGCCTTCCCAAGGTGATATCCTGCTGCTTCGTTCTTCTTAATGCTCTCCTTGATCTCACGAAGAGCGGCTTCTCTGGCTCGGCCTTGCATTACATGTTGGTGTTGGATGTACAATCGTTAGCTTGCCTGTGTATGAGTCTGGTCAACGAACACGGATGTTCATTGCACCGACAGGAGCCCCTGGGCCCGGCCCATACATGCCTCCGGGCATCGTTGGGGTAGGCCCCAACAAATACACAGGCGGACATGTCCACCATGCCGCAGCGAGATCCATGTCTTCTTTGATATCTTCTTTGCTTCTTCATTAACCTGGAATTGAACTAGTTCCTGGTTTCCCCGCGAGTCATGCAATGTCGAACGTCGTGGGGCTTCCCACGTAAAGGGCCAGGGGGTGCCCACGTTCATGGGAAGTTAATTGAAGTGTCCACGCACGACCCCGGGGGAGGGGGAGGTAACTGCCATTTTACTCCCTCCACCACGCCTGCCGTTTCCGCCACGTACGATGCCTGCATTGCGCGGGGTAGGTAACAGATGCATAGAGCATGGGAATGAGTGCCATGGCAGAAAGCTAGGCGACCTGGATTGGCGCAGGAGGGCGGTAGTCGAATCTGGACGCTGTTAGTAGCGCAGATGAACCAGATAGGCGAAGTGGGGCGGTTGCCTCCTCGATGGTGAGGAGCTAGCCCCCGGCCACGCTCCGCTATAAAAGGAGGCATGGAGGTGACGGGAGGGGATCACCCACACATTCTCTTCTCCTTCCTCTTGTGTTCTTCTTCCACCGTGCTGAGGAGAAGAGGGCATGGTCGAGCTCCAGCAGCGGCGACAAGGGCTTCCTCTCGGCACCATGTCCCTGCTCCTGTTTGGGACGCAGGGGCAGGATCCAGTGCACAAGGCGGAGCCGCAGGACGTGGTCGTGGCCGGTGCGGTGCTCGGGGCCGAGGGGGACGCGGCGGCGGCTCGTCCACTCCCCCTCCAGCCGTTTCGACTCTTCTGGAGGGCCATGTCGAAGACACGGCGCTGGAGTTCCTTGTTAGGCTGCGCGAGCCCCCGTGCAGCCGTCTTCGGCTTCCTACTCCTTTCGCATGGTTAATGGAGGTTGAACAGCCGCACGGTTTGAAGCTACACATGAGGGGTTTCTATAATGGCAACATGCGGGTGGACGTGGAGTTCCATGCACCTCATGTCATGCTTCACCGGCGTGGCTGGGAAACCTTTGCTCGTGCCCATAGCTTGGCGGAGGGGCACGTTCTCCATTTTAAATTAATGGAGGCCGACCTGCTCTCCATCAAGGTCTTTGGGCGCTCGGGTGCTCGCTTAGGGTGCTGCGCGGAGAGCTCGACCGACGACGAAAGCTCCTCTTCGAGCGACAGTGACGAAGAGGACACTGACACCGAAGACAACGACGCCGAGCAGGAGGACGATGGCTCGGACTCCAGCTGAACGCCGGACGCACCGTCAGCTAGGCTCCGACGGCACCATCATCTGCACCTGGTCTTCTCCCCGGCAGAGCGATTTGTCGGGGTGTTGGGTGTGGATGCCTCCGCCTCCTCCAGCTGGTGGTGCCGCCTACCACGTTCCTCTGGTCTTCTCCCCGGCAGGCTTCTTCATGGACTCCGGCTTTGTCTTCCCTGCCGGTGTGCCTCCTGTCGCGTTCCTCTGGTCCTGGCGGTGGTGACCAGGTGATGTAGGGTGGAAACCCTAAGGCTTATCTTTCACGAAATGGAGGGGATCCTACGAAGAACGTGAAGAACACGGGGGGAAACACTCAAATCAACGGGAGCGATCACACATGTGCTAGATCCATGAACATAAAGAGTGATACAAGATTCAAATGCAACAAAGGACGATACAATTGGTAACTAGTTCATATCCATGAGGAGGTCTGAGGGGGGGAGGGGGTCCTCCCTTGAGGGGGTCTTGAATCCAAGGATGGATCTTCTCCGAAGAGGCCATGGTCTCTCCGAGGAGTAGAACCAAATGGATGAGCAAAGCTCTATCTCTATAATGAGCTAAACCAATGCTAAACCTAAAACGATGGAGGGGGAGTAGTATATATAGTCTATGGGGGCGAAGGGGTACATGGGCTTCAGCCCTTTCACTGTGCACAGACAGGAGGAGTCGGACATCCGGGCGTCGGGCCGGATGTCCGGGCCTTCATGAAGAGCCGGATGTCCGGGGCAGGGCCGGATGTCCGGGCTGGCAGGGTCCAGTTTCAGTGCTCTCTGGATAGGCGTGGTCCAGATTTCTGGGCTGGTGGCCGGATGTCCGGGCTCGCGTCGGGCCGGATGTCCGGGCCCTGTAGCTCGACGGCTAGGCGGCTGCTGGTGACACTTCCAGGGGCCGAATGTCCGGGGTCCTGACAGGATGTCCGGGTCCTGGGAGCTGTTCTCGGTTCCTTCCATTGGTTCTCTTCATCCATGAACTTGTAGACTTGTCCGTCTTCACGTGCATCTTTGAGAGGGTCTTCTTGGTACCTGATCATGCACAAACATTCCGGACTTAGGTAGTAGCCATTTCTCAAGAGGATCATATGGAATATCACTAAGGAGAGATGTCACCTCGTTCTCGAGAGCTCTAGCATGTGCTCGTGCCATCGGTTCACTTGGCACTTGGTGAGACGACGGTAGGTCCATGGGGATGACCGTATGATGCTCCGCATCATCTCCCCCCCTTGGGAAAGGTCCGACCTCGGATCGAGAGCCTCATCACCATGGTAGGGAGAGAGATCCTTGATGTTGAAGATGTTGCTCACGGTGTACTTGTCGCGCGGGAGGTCGATCTTGTATGCATTGTTGTTGTAGCGTGCTAGCACCTTGAAGGGTCCGTCGGCTCGAGGTAGAAGCTTGGACTTGCGTTCATTGGGGAAGCGGTCCTTGCGAAGGTGTAGCCACACAAGATCTCCGTTGTTGAATATCATGGGGTTCTTGTTAGCGCTGATCTTGGTCGCGAGGCGTTGTACTTGGCGCTCGATGGTGTGCCTTGTATCTTCATGTACCTTCTTGAGATAGCTTGCTCTAGCGCTTGCGTCCATGTTGATGCGCTCTTGTAGTGGTAGAGGTAGAATGTCCAATGGGGACAACAGATTGAAGCCGTAGACGACCTCGAAGGGGGACTTGCCGGTAGTCGAGTGTCTTGCACGATTGTAGGTGTACTCGGCGATGGGTAAGCACTCTTCCCACTCCTTGATGTTCTTCTTTATCAACACGTGGAGGAGGGTAGATAGCGTCCGGTTCGTGACCTCCGTTTGGCCGTCGTTTTGTGGATGGTATGCCGAAGAGAACAAGAGCTTGATTCCGAGCTTGGCGCATAGCGTCTTCCAAAAGTACCTTAGGAACTTGACGTCACGGTCCGAAACAATATTCTTTAGCACTCCGTGTAGACTCAAGATTTCCCTACAAAAGAGGTTTGCAACATGTGAAGCATCGTCTATCTTCTTTCATGGGATAAATGTGCCATCTTAGAGAAACGGTCCACAACAACAAACACAGAATCCTTTCCATTTTGAGTTCTAGGCAAACCAAGCACAAAGTCCATACTAATATCTTCCCATGGGTGATACGTAATAGGAAGTGGCATATAGAGACCATGGGATTGAGCTTTAGACTTAGCTTTGCGACATGTTGAGCATGGTGTAGCGGGAGACGTCGCGGAACATCTTGGGCCAAAAGTAGTTCTTGGAGCGCGTAGCGAATGTCTGGTCGCGTCCAAAGTGTACCATAACTCCTCCTCCATGAGCTTCTTGCAAAAGTAACTAACGAAGAGAAGACTCGGGTATACATAGTTTGTTAGCTCTCATTAGATAGTCATCCTTGATGTAATATCGTTCCCAAGATGTATGCGTCAAACATTGGGCATAAGGAATAGCAAAAGTAGGATCATGCGCATACAAGTCTTTTATGTGCTCGAAGCCAATGGCATTAAATTCAAGTTTAGTAACAAGCATGCATTTGTGGGAAATATCATGCGCCACAACATTTTCCTTACCTTTTTTGTATTTGATGACATAAGCAAATGACTCTATGAACTCACTCCACTTGGCATGACGCTTATTCAATTTAGTTTGAGCCTTAAGGTACTTAAGAGTTTCATGATCCGTATGGATGACCAACTTATTAGGGCAAAGATAATATTCCCACTCATGCAAAACTCGCACTAAGGCATGTAACTCATTGTCATATATGGGATAATTGAGTTGCGTGCCGGAAAGTTTTTCACTAATGTCGGATTTAGGGCTCCATAGACCCAAGAAGGTTCGAACTCTGGGGCGTGTGCGAAGATCTCAACCTCTCAAGCCTCGAGCCCGTTGCCCTACAGCCTAGCCTAATCGGATTCGCGTGAGCGGGGAAGAAGATGAACACGGCAATTTACCCAGGTTTGGGCCACCTTGCGGTGTAAAACCCTACTCATGCTTTGTGGTGGATTGGCCTCACGAGGAGGTTGAGGATGAACTAGTATAGTGGATGAGCTGCCTCGCGAGCGCTCGGGTGAGAGAATGAGTCGACCTCCTCTTCGGTGGTGGCTAACCTATATTTATAGTGGCCTCAGTCCTCTTCCCTAGAAACTTAGGCGGGAAGGGATACCATAACGGCCAATTTGAAAGGGAACAAGAGGTACACCCTATCCTGACAAAAGGTGGTCTTCTCTTGCAAAGCTTTGGGTCATGACGCAGCAGTGAGCTCGGCGATGACATCCGTCCTGTCGAGCTCGTGGTCTTGGTCTTGTGGCACCGGAATGGAAACCTTTGGAGGGCTCCTTGGGAACACATGTCTGTCCTTGCTCCCTTAGCACCGAAAGGGAAACTGTCTCCTCTGCACCCGCTGGCGCTCGCCTGGCCTTGGTCATCATGGCTCACGTCATCGCAGCCTCGTGAGGCTTGGCACTTGCATAGGAAACTCCGCTCCTCGGGTGGCAGCCCGGGGAGGCCGCTCCTCTGGAGGTCTTGGTGTTGTCCGCCTCACGAGGCCAGGGGGCCCGCGCAAGGGTCTTGTCATGGTAGTCTTGCAGATGGGCCATACCAGGCCGTCGAAGGAGCCACGCCATGGGCCGCAGGCAGGCAAGTCTGGGTACCCCGGTTCCCAGAACACCGACAGTAGTCCCCGGGCCCAAGGCACGCTCGGGCTGGCTTCGAGGCAAAGCCAAAGGGCAAGGGCGAAGCGCTGCAGGCCCCAATTGCCTGCAGGCCAGGCTGACGTGTGGCGCTTGATGGGATGTGGGCGCCTCCACTTCCCCACGCTGCCCCGGCAACTGCCCAGACTTGACAACTGCCTGGTGCATGCAGCACGGCCATCATTGCCTGGGATGTGGAGGGGCGCCGGTTGGCCTTCGACTTCCTATAAGAGGGCGAGGGAGGCGGAGCCCCCAGTCCGTCTTCATCTTCTTGCTTCTCGGTCCTTCTTTATCTCCATCGTGCCGCCATCTTGCCGAAGTGACAATGGCGCCAGTGAGGAGGTTCTCGCCCGAAGAGAAAGGCAAGGCCCCAAGGGAGGGGCCGGGCTCGCTGCCACCAAAGAGGGGATGCGGCTGTCCCCGCAAATACGTGGCCGCATCAACAACGCCATCACGGGGGCGCAGGCGGCCACCCTGCCGACCCGCGTCGGCTCCAGCAATCGGGGGAGAGGCCTCTCCCGCGGAGGCGGCTGCGGGGGTCCCAGCAGCCACGACGAAGGGGGAAGGCGCGCCGTGGCCGCGCGGCCACCACGCCCGCGTGCCCGCTCAGGTGACACGGGGTGCGAGTTCTTCGTTCAAGTGGAGGGCCCTCTGGGCACCTGGCTTCTGCTTCCAGAATCCTTCACGGAGGAGTTGCAGGCAGCGGGGCCCATCGGCCTGTGGCTGCAGCTGGACGGCTGCTCCAACGGGTCGTCGTGGGTGGAGGTCGAGGTCTCCTCCACCGGGCACGTGTTCCTGACCCGCAGGTGGCAGTCGTTTGCCCGCACCCACGGTCTGGACGGGAGGTGCACCCTCCATTTTAGGTACGACGGATCGGCAACGCTCTTCATCAGGGTCTTCGGTGAGGATGGCAGCCGCCTGGGGTGCTGTCCGGTTGGCGACGACGATGGCAGTGACCACGCCTCCGACGACGACGGTCCACGCGGCGACGGCGTCCTCCGTGGTGAACTTGCCCTTGACGATGGTCGCCGCTCCTCCAGTAGCAACGCTTCCTCCAGGGACGGCTCGGGCGACGACGACTATGACAAGCAGCCTCACCGCCATGCGTGGACCAAAGAGGACGGCATACCACCACGCCGTCGTGTCTCCTCTCTGGAGAACATTGAGCCACCTCGCCATCACGCCCCCGTCAAGCAGGAGGAGCGCTCCGACTAAGCGCGGGCAGCGGTGAAGCCGGGCCTCAGGAGCAGCGGTCCTCTGGAGGCCGCCTCTTCAGTTTTTCCTTGTTTTGCTTCCTGCATCACCACTTGTGGAGAAGCCCCCTGGGGGCGTGTAATGAACCGCGGCGCTTGCGCCTTTATGTCAGTATTTCCTGTTTGCGTTCTAATACTCATGTTGCTATTAATTAGAAGTTCCTACTTGGTGCGATTAGAATACTTAGCTTGGCGCGCTAGTGACCCTCGGCGGGTCCCTTCGCCGTGGTGGCTCGCTCCTCCGGAGCTTCTCCTGGTGACGACCTAGGGAGGCCCCTCGACAAGCTTCGGAGCCTTGAATGGCATGCCCCCGCGAGTCGCAGGGGTAATTTGCATAGGCCTCTGGAGCCGCCGAGCAAGGGCCGGCCGTTAATAGCGTGCCAGAGCATGATGCCCGGCAGGGCGAGGAGGCGAGCTCTCCTGAGGCTGAGGGGCCAAAATCGGTGCATGCCTTCTAGCTCGCTCGTGAGCGCCGCGCGAGGATCGGACGCCATGGCCTTGGAGAGGTGTGCACGTCAACGGCCTAAGCCGGCTCAGGCATACCGTTCCCAGCTCCCGCTCGCGGGGCGCGATGGAGTGAGCTATAGGAAACAACTACACCGCTTAAGGATGAAAGCCAAGAGAGGAAACACTGCGGGAAGCAATGAAAAGAAAAAGAAGAATTCCCTCCCTTTTTGAATAAAGACGCGAAAAGCTCAAACTCATTCCAAGAACAGCAAATTTGGTTCCAAAGGCAAGCAAAAGAACAGCTACATCCAGCGCCTACACTAGTCTTCTAGTCTTCCCGCCAGCGCGGAGCATGGGGCTTCCACTAGGCGTGGGCATAGTCGCTGAAAGACCATGTCGTCCGCCAGCGCGAAGCATGGGGCTTCCACTTGGGCGTGGGTGGGTGCCCCCGCGGGGTCGAGGAGTGATGCACCGGGAGACTCTGGGGCGTGTACAGCCCCACTCATTATTACGTGAGAGTGTCACGGCTAGAACTTCCGGAGGTGCTAGATGTTCCAGGCATTCTGGATGGGGACCGCCTCCAGCGTCTCCAGGCGCGCGGCGCCAGGCCTGGAGACGCGGCCAACCCTGAACGGGCCCTCCCACATGGGTGAGAGCTTGTGGAGCCTCTCCCTGGAGAACACCCGCCTCAGGACGAGGTCTCCCACCTCAAGGGTCCTGGAGCGGACGCTGCGGTAGTGGAACCGCTGCAGCGCCTGCTGGTACCTCGCCGCACGGAGCGAGGCTTGGCAGCGGGCCTCCTCCCCTAGCACAAGATTTGTCCCCCGCGAGGCATCCTAGCATGCCTCATCAAACACCAAGACCCGCAGGGAGTGATGCTTGACCTCGTGCGGGAGGACCACCCCTGCCCCGTAGATGAGGAAGAACATGGTCTCGCTGGTGGGCTTAGTCGCGGTGGTGCAAATGGACCACAACACGGACTGAAGCTCACTGAGCCAACCCCTGCCGCAGGCCTCGAGTTTCTTCTTGAAGCTCCTCATCTTGAGGCCCCTCAGGACCTCCGCGTTGGCGTGTTCAGCCTGGCCGTTGCTCCGTGGGTGTGCCACCGAAGCGTAGCATATCTGCGTTCCAAGGTTAGCACAATATGTCCTGAAAAGATTGCTCGTGAACTGGGAACCATTGTCGGTAATGATACAGTTGGGGACCCCGAAATGGCTCACAAGGCCCCTGATGAACTTGACGGCCGAGCCAGCGAGGATGGTGCGCATGGGCTCCACCTCCGCCCACTTGGTGAACTTGTCGATGGCGACGTACAGGTAGAGATACCCCCCGGCCGCCCGGGGAAACGGGCCCAGGATATCCAGCCCCCAGACCGCGAATGGCCATGAGAGCGGAATGGTTTGGAGACCTTGTGCGGGCTGGTGAATCTGCTTGGTGTGGAACTGGCAGGCCTCACAGGATCGCACCAGCTCAGTGGTGTCGTTGAGCGCCGTTGGCCAGAAGAACCCGCTGCGGAACACCTTGCCCACGATAGTGCGTGATGAAGAATGGTGTCCGCAATCTCCGCCGTGGATGTCAGCCAACAACTCGCGCCCTTTCTCCTTGGATATGCATCACAGCGAGACATCATTGGGGCGCCTTCGCTAAAGCTCACTGTCCTGCAGGCAATAAGCAGTGGCCTGGCGAGCCACATGTTCTGCATCTTCCTCTTTCTCCGGTAGAGTGCCGTGGAGCAGGTATGCCTTGAACTCCTTGGTCCAGCAGCCTTCCTGTGGTTCCAGCGCCAGGAGCAGGCGGGCTCCTGAGGTCGGACTGCAGGACGGGGCGCCCGAGGAAGGGGCCAGAGGTGGCTCCTCCCGAAGCAGCACTAGACCCGCAGCGGGTGGTGCTGCTAACGGCTTGAAGAGCCTCTCGTCGATGACACCAGGCTTCTGGGGCTCACAGCGGGATGCTCTCTTAGCGATGTCATCTGCCTCCTTGTTCGTGACGTGCAGGACGTGCTGCAATTCCAAGCCCAAGAAGCGCTATTCAATTTTGCGTACCTCTTCCAGGTATGCCTCCATGTGCTCGTCCCTGGGCTTGTATTCCTTGTTGGAGAAGTTGACGACGAGCTGAGAGTCGCCCTTGATGGCCAGGCGCCTGACCCCCAGGGCGGCCACGGCCCTGAGGCTAGCGATTAGTCCCTCGTATTCCGTGATTTTGTTGGAGACCTTCTCGCCGTGCTGGAATCAAAGCTGCACAGTGTAGTATAACTTGTCCTTGGTCGGCGAGATGAGCATGGCTCCAGCCCCCGCGCCCTGCCACACGAAAGCGCCGTCGAAGTACATGACCCAGCCGCCGGGCGCCTCGTCGCCGGGCGCGAGGGATTGGCTCTCGCCCATCCCCCAGTCGGGGGCATCCGTCCATTTTGCCATGAAGTCAGCGAGGGCCGTGCCTTTGATGACCCTGGTGGTGCTGAATTCTAGCTGGAAGGCTTGTAGCTCGATGTTCCACTCCGCAACCCTCCCCGCAGCGATGGGGCTGTGGAGCACCTTTTCCAGGGGGTATGTCAAGACGACCTTGATGGGGTGGCCTTGGAAATAGTGGCGCAGCTTCCTGGAGGCGACGAGGAGTGCGAGCAGGAGCTTCTGCAGCATAGGGTAACGCGTGCGAGCATCGCGCAACACCGTGCTGACGAAGTATACCGGGTGCTTGATGAGGGACGAGGTGCCGATGACATCCAGCTCTGCTTGGGACGAGGGTGCGTCGGGAGCCTCGCTGCTTGGCAGAGTGGCTGAGGCCTCCGAGGTGCCATCCTGAGGTGGCGACGGCTCAACCTTACGCAGGACGCCTCGCTGCGCGCCCGCACTTGCGCGCTCCTCCCTGATAGCCATGAGCGTCGTGCTGGCCGAGTGGGGTGTGGCGGCTAAGTAAAGCACCAGAGGCTCAAGAGGGCGGGGCGACACCATTACAGGTGAGCTTGTGAGGTACCTCTTGAGGTCTTGGAAAGCCGCCTCAGCCTCCGGAGTCCATTCGAAGGGGTCCTTCCTCTTCATCAGCTTGAAGAATGGGAGGGTGAGCTCGCCAAGCTTGGAGATGAACCGCCCCAAGGAGGTTATGCAGCCCGCGAGCTTCTGCATCTCCTTGAGGGTTTGTGGCGGGCTCATCCTTTCTATTGCCTTGACCTTCTCGGGGTTAGCCTCGATCCCTCGGTGTGACACCAGGAAGCCCAGCAGCTTGCCGAACGGGACACCGAATACGCATTTCTCAGGGTTGAGCCTCAGGTTCACCTTGCGCAGGTTGGCGAATGTTTCCTCCAGGTCTTCGACAAGGGTCCTTGCCTCGCGCAATTTGACCACAATGTCATCGATGTATGCCTCAGCATTCCTCCCGAGCTGCTAGCCTAGAGCGATGTGCATCAATCGCTGGAAAGTCGCGCCAGCATTCCGCAGCCCAAAGGGCATGCAGGTGAAGCAGTACACACCGCACGGGGAGAGGAAGGCCATCTTCTTGACGTCCTGCACTGCCATCTTTATTTTGTGATAGCCTGAGAAGGCATCCAAAAAGCATAGCAGATCGCACTCGACGGTAGAGTCCACGATCTGATCAATGCGCGGAAGAGGGAACGGGTCCTGAGGGCAAGCCTTGTTGAGGCTCGTGAAGTCGATGCACATCCGCTCTTACCCGCCCTTCTTGGGGACGATCACTGGGTTAGCCAGCCAATCCGGGTGTCGCACCTCCCGAATGACGCCAACTTCCTGCAGCTTGCGGACTTCCTAGACGATTAACGACTGCTTTTCTTGGGCCTGCCGCCGTGCCTTCTGCTTTACCGGGCATGCACTAGGGCACACCATTAGGTGGTGTTCAATCACATCCCGCGGGATTCCGACCAAGTCTATCGCCTCCCACGCAAACACATCCTTATTTGCATGGAGGAAGCTGACCAACGCCTCCTCCTAATCTGGGGGGAGGCCAGTTCCTATGGTGAAGGTGGGGCCTGAACCTCCGTCGTCAATGGGCACTTGCTTTGTCTCGGCTCAGTCTTGAGAGAACAATTGTTTCTTCTTTGCTGGCGTGGCCTCCGAGGTTTCTGGAGCGTCCCCAGTGCCTGGCCGCGAGGCCGCCGCGGCCTTGAAGGCGAGCTTGAGAGCTAGGAGCGCATCCTTGGTGTCTCCCACCACGATGATGATGCCGCCGCTCCCTGGCATCTTGACGACATTTTAGCCTGGGTGTGTTGCTGCCATGAACTTGGCGAGGGCCGGATACCCAAGGATGGTGTTGTACGGGTGGCCGATGAGGGCGACGTCAAAGTCGATGAGCTCGGTGCGGTAGTTGTCGTGTGTGTCGAAGGTGACAGGGAGGCGTATCTACCCCAGGGGGTGGCCGAGCCCTTGACCACCCCCAAGAAAGGCTTGGTGGCGAGGAGCTGGTCGTACGGTACTTGGCGCAGGTCGAAAGTCTCCACCGAGAGGATGTTCAGGTGGGAGCCCCCGTCGATCAGTGTCTTGCTCACCGCGACGTTGCTGATGGTGGGCGTGCACAACATGGGGAGGGCTCCTGCCACCACCGTGGTCTCGGGGTGGTCTCTGGAGTCGAAGGTGATGTCGGTTTTAGGCCCGGCTCAGCCCCGTACAGCCTCGCGCTATGGCCGGGGAACACCTTGCCGACGGAGAAACTGCTTGATGTGGCGGCCAAAGGCAGGCGCCTGCGACTCGCTAATGATGCACGCGATCGCATGGGGCGCCAGAGCCGCAAAGTGCGCGACGAACTAGTCGCAGAGTTCTTCCCAAGAGGAGATCGAGGCACGCGGGAGGCCGTGAAGCCAGGATCGAGGGGCCTCCGTGAGAGCCAGGGGAACAAGTTCGCCATGGCCTTATCGTCGCCGCCCGCCGACTCGATGGCTTGCGCATATGACCGGAGAAACTCTCGGGGGTCAGCCGCGCCGTCGTACCGCGTGGGAAGTGCCGATCAAAACTTCGCCGGCCACAGCACCCGACGCAGGCTAGAGGTGAAGGTCGGGCAACCCGCAACATCTCCACAGGCCACGAGCGGCAAGACCAGTGGCGCGTCGCCTGCCATGGAAACCACGAGGCGAGGGCGAAGCACGAACAGGGAGGAAGCGAATCTCCAACATGCCCCTACCTGGCGCGCCAAATGTCGGATTCAGGGCTCCGCAGACCCAAGAAGGTTTGAACTCTGGGGCGTGTGCGAAGAGCTCAACCTCTCAAGCCTCGAGCCTGTCACCCTACAGCCTAGCCTAACCGGATTCGTGTGAGCGGGGAAGAAGATGAACACGACAGTTTACCCAGGTTCAGGCCACCTTGCGGTGTAAAACCCTACTCCTGCTTTGTGGTGGATTGGCCTCACGAGGAGGTTGAGGATGAAGTAGTACAGTGGATGAGCTGCCTCGCAAGGGCTCGGGGTGAGAATGAGTCTACCTCCTCTACGGTGGTGGCTAACCTATATTTATAGTGGCCTCGGTCCTCTTCCCAGGAAACTTAGGCGGGAAGGTATACCACAACGGCCAATTTGAAAGGGGACAAGAGGTACACCCTATCCTGACAAAAGGTGGTCTTCTCCTGCAAAGCTTCTGGTCGTGACGCAGCAGTGGGCTTGGCGATGACATCCGTCCTGCCGAGCTCGTGGTCTTGGTCTTGTGGCATTGGAATGGAAACCTTTGGAGGGCTCCTTGGGAACCCACGTCTGTCCTTGCTCCCTTAGCACCGAAAGGGAAACTGTCTCCTCTGCGCCCGCTGGCGCCTTCCTGGCCTTGGTCGTCATGGCTCATGTCATCGCAGCCTCGTGAGGCTAGGCACTTGCATAGGAAACTCCGCTCCTCGGGGGGCAGCCTGGGGAGGCCGCTCCTCTGGAGGTCTTGGTGTTGTCTACCTAGCGTGGCCAGGGGGCCCTCGCGAGGGTCTTGTCGTGGTAGTCTTGAAGATGGGCCATACTAGGCCGTTGAAGGAGCCACGCCATGGGTCGCAGACAGGCAAGTCTGGGTACCCCGATTCCCAGAACGCCGACAACTAAAATAAGTAATTGGGAGCTTCTCTTGCATTAACACACCTCCTATACCATTTCCACTAGCATCACAATGAACTTCAAAAGTTTTGTCAAAATTGGGCAAAGCAAGCAAAGGAGCATGTGTAAGTAAATTCTTAAGCTCATTAAATGCGGTATCTTGGGAAGGTCCCCAAACAAATGGTGCATTTTTCTTACTCAAAGCATGCAAAGGGGATGCAATGGTGCTAAAATCCTTAACGAATCTATGATAGAAACTGGCTAAGCCAAGGAAACTTCGCACTTGTTGCAAGTTGGTTGGTTGTGGCCAAGTTTTAATAGCATTAATTTTAGCTTCATCTACATGAACACCCTTAGAAGACACAACAAAACCCAAGAAACCAAGCTTATCAACACTAGAAAGGCATTTGTGCATATTAGCATAAAGTCGCTATTTTCTAAGAGTTTGCAAAACGGTTCTAAGATGGGTGACATGATCTTTGAGAGATTTGCTAAACACAAGAATGTCATCAAATTAAGTAAACCACAACAAATATGCCAATGTAGGGGCGAAGAACAAAATGCATCACACGCATAAATGTACCGGGTGCTTCGGATAAACCCATAGGCATAACTAGCCATTCATATAAACCAAACTTGGTTTTGAAAGCGGTTTTCCATTCATCACCTTCTTGTATGCGTATTTGATAGTAGCCACTTTTAAGATCAATTTTAGAGAAAATTGTGGCTCCACTAAGTTCGTCTAGCATGTCATCAAGGCGTGGAATAGGATATCTATAACGAACGGTGATAGCATTGATGGGTCTACAATTGGAACACATGCGAAAACTACCGTCTTCTTAGGCACTAGTATGACCGGTACGGCACAAGGACTCAAGCTTTCGCGCACATGTCCATTGTCAATGAGTTGTTGTACTTGCCTTTGTATTTCCTTAGTTTCTTCGGGGTTGACGCGGTAAGGTGCCTTGTTAGGTAGCGGTGCACCAGGGATGAGGTCGATTCGATGTTCGATGCCTCGTAGTGGAGGTAGTGCCGGAGGTAGCTCACCGGGGAAGACGTCCTTGAATTCCTGCAATATAGAAGACAACACTAAAGGTAGAGGGTTAGAGGTCTTAGTTGTTGTTACCTCATCCTTGCACAATAGGACATAGTGCATAACACTTGATGGGTTCTCACACACTTCTCTCATCTCACTTTTGGTAGCGAATACCACTAAATTTTTCTTGTCGCTCATTGTGGAGGCACTCAATTTTGGCTTGTGGCGCTCGCTCTCTTTTTGGTGGTTCGCTCTCTCACTATTCTCTCCATGATGGGTGGTTGCTTGCTTGTTGGCGATCACTTGACTTGGTGACATAGGTCGTAGCACGTACTCCTTTCCCTTCATCTTGAAGCTATAGTGATTGGTTCCCCCGTTGTGGATGACGTCGCGGTCGAATTGCCAAGGTCGTCCAAGTAGGAGATGGCAAATAGACATAGGAACCACATCACACTCCAAAGTGCCTTCATATGCTCCTATCTTGAAGGAAACTTGCACGGTGTGCTCCACTTGGATAGTGCCGGAGTCGCTAAGCCATTGAACCTGGTAGGGACGAGGATGCTTCATCTTGACCAATTATAGCTTGGAACATAGCTCTTCACTTGCCAAGTTGTGACAACTTCCTCCATCGATGATGACCTTCACGGACCTTCCATTGATGCTCGCCTTGGTGTGGAAGATATGGCATCTTTGGTCCTCGTCTTGTTGATGTTGAAGTGTCAAGACCTTGGAGACAACGAGAGCGGGGCTCGAATCATTGTCACAAAAGACTTGATCATCTTCATTTTCATTCACGCGCTGGTGCATGGCCACGTGCTCAAGGGCTTCCATTTCCTCTTCACTCATGGAGTCATAGGTGCCGTCATCGTTGAGGATCATGGTGCGCCGATTGATGCACTCGAAGGACTTGTGGCCTCAGCCGCCGCATGTGAAGCATTTGATGGAACTTGTCTTGATGGTCTCATCCGGTGGAGTTGTAGATGATGAAGCTCTCGGCTTGAAGTTGCTTGTAGTAGGATGACGACTTGAAGGTGTCGAAGTTTTCTTGGAACTTGACTTGTCGCCGTTGCTTGGAGAAGGTTTGGTTGAGGTAGGAGGTGGTGGAGTCATCGAAGCTTGGTTGTTTGAGCCGTAGCTCTTGGAAGAGTACTTGGCATACTTGAAGTCATCTTGCACTTGTCACTCCGCCTTGGTAGCTTGATGCACTAGCTCGATGAGGTTAGAGTAAGGTTGGAAGTCGGCGATCTTCTTGATAGGATGATTGAGTCCATTCAAGAAATGTGCCATAGTTTGCTCATCATCTTCCGTGACATTGGCTCGTATCATGGCAATCTCCATTTCCTTGTACTACTCTTCAACGGTCTTCGTGCCTTGCTTGAGGAGTTGTAGTTGCTTGAAGAGGTCGCGGTTATAGTATGTTGGCACAAAGCACGCTCTCATGACATCCTTCATTTGATCCCAAGTTGTGATTGGTGGTTCACCTCTTGCTTCTCGGCGCTCAATGACTTGCTCCCACCAAATGAGGACATAGTCTTGGAACTCGAGAGAGATGCCATGGCGATCTTCTTCTCTTCCTCATAGTTGTGCAAACGAAAGATCTTGTCAACCTTCAATGCCCATGAAAGATGCTCTTCAGGATCATTGCTTCCGAAGAACTTGGGCATGGTGAACTTGACCTTGCCGTTGCGTTGCTCTTCATTGTGTTGGGGTCGAGGGTGATGACGCCCTTGACGTGGAGGGTTGTCAACCTCAAGTTGCTCTTGGCGTCGAGGATTATCATTGTCTTGTTGGTCTTGTCGAACTTGTGGTTCTTGTCGAGCTTGTTGTTCTCATCTAGCTTGTGGAGCTTGTCGGTGCAATCATGCTTGATGTCGTCGTTCGTGTACTTCCTCGCGAAGTGCTTCTTCTTCTTCTCGAACATGTCGGTTACGGGCGACGATGGCACGATTGGTGTCACGGAGGGCACATTGCGCCTCACGGGCTTGTGCTTCACACCGTTATTGTTGTTGACGAAGAGCGTCGGCATCTTGCTCATCTTGGGATTGGCGTTGCCGCTCTTGCATTTGCTCTCGTTGGCATTGCATTCTTGTTCTTCCACTTGTTGGTGTTGGCATTGCCTTTCTTGTGCTTGCTTGAGGGTAGCTTGATTTTGACGATGCTGATGTTCTTGCTCTTCAAGTTGCTCTTGTGGATCAATGCCGTGTAGAGGGTTGCGGTTTGCTTGACGATATTGGCACGCGGCTCGATGAAGAGTGTTTGATGTCGGTGTACTTGAGCCGGAGATGGTGTCGTAGGAATGTCGACTTGAGTGACTCCGTCTTGAATAGGATGACGAGGTAGAAGAATGGTTGACCATCATGGCTCGTATGTCCTCCTTGAGAGATGCCATTGATGTGTCGAAGTAGTCTCTTGTACGTTGCTCGGATTGTCGCAAGTCGGTAGCGAGTAGGTCGATGCAGTCACCCAATGCTTCATTCTCTTGATGTAAAGCTCTTTGCGCGCCGAAGAGGTGGTTCTTGGTTACATAGTTGTTCTGGTCATCTTGCTCGATGAAGAGTTGGTTGGTAGAAGCACTTGGCGTATCCATCATTCCAAGTAAATGTGTGAGTGGGAGACAGAGGAGAACTATACCAAATGTACCTTGACCGATGTTGGGAATGGATCAATGATCACTCAATGATGTAACAAGGAAATAGCACAATTGGTACCGGTTCCCGTCAATTTCTCACACCTACACAAATAAAGCTTATGGTGGAGCTTGGTTAGGATGGTGGCACAAAATTTATGCAATTGTTAGCAAATAATGTTGAAAAAGATTCGCAAATTTTCAAATGCAACAAATAGACCAATAGCAAATAGCGGTACACGGAAGCACACACACGGATAGATAGATGGGGTCGTGCAACCAAAAATGAGCTCAAAATGTGGAATCCACGGAAAATGCTCTTGTTGCACAACGCTAGAGAGACGCTATCACGATTGCACAATAGGTGGATACGAGACTTGTGCACAACCTACAAAGCAAAAATGCAACGACTTCTATCCCAAGTATGCTATATGTATGGTGTTCCGGTGGTATGATCCAAGATGATCGAGTATGACAATCTTAATGTAGTATGATGCTATGGTTCTTGCTTAAAAGCTCTTTGCTTATCTTTCTATTTTGCTTAAAAGCTTGTTTGGCTCTTTCTCTCAGCTCTTTCTTTAGCCTCTTATGCAAAACTTCAAGAACCAAGATAGCAATTATGTATATGCGATGACAATCTTGTGGCACAAGATATGATACCAAGATACAGATACCAAGATGATGTGATATATGCAATGAGACGATGATCACTAATGTGCACAAGTAACGTTGCCGGCAATACTCAATGGCTAGTGTCGATGGGTAAGCAACGCAAAAGGTAGGCTATTGTGGGTTATCAATGCAATGGAAAGGGAAATATACGAGAGTGTCATCGAGGTTACCGTCCTTGCTTACGGTCTCGGGTGTCAAGATTGTGAAGTAGCTGTTGTCGATGACGAAGATGAGTGGCGGTGATGTCGTTGTCGAACCGTCCCTAAGAAGCCAAAACACGTTAGGAAACGGAAACCGCAACTCAAATTCTCAAAGAACACAACGTGTCAAAATCGTTGGAGGTGGTAGTGGGTAAGCGATGGTGGTTGCGGAAAGCGGTGGTGGTATGCGGAAGTATTGGTGGTGGCCGGGCAAAATTGGCGAAAGTTAGGTGGAAGAAAGAAGTGGTGGAGGAGGTGTTGCTGCCAGGAGCTGGATGTCCGGACTGTCGGGCCGGATGTCCGGGGGGTGCCGGATGTCCGGGCGGTCGGGCTGGATGTCCGGGGCTCCTGCTCCATGAAGAACTCGGTGGATCTCGTGGGAAAGAAAAACTGCGGGGCAAAATTCGAGGAATTTCGTGGATGGAATTTGGGGAAAAGTTAGGGGAAGCTAGATCTACCTGCAACACATCAAATCCATGGATCAAATCCAACAAAACATCATCACACCAACAAATCACAAAAAAAATTGGGAGAGCTATTTTTGTGGGGATTTTCAAATTTTAGGACGAAATCAACAAAATTGGGCTAGAAAACAAGGGGTAGGGGCTCCAAATTCGTGATCAACCTTGACTCATGATACCAAGATGATGTAGGGTGGAAACCCTAAGGCCGATCATTCACGAAATGGAGGGGATCCTACAAGGAACGCAAAGAACACGAGGGGAAACACAAGGGGAAACACTCAAATCAACGGGAACGATCACACATGTGCTAGATCCATGAACATAAAGAGTGATACAAGATTCAAACGCAACAAAGAACGATACAATCGGTAACTAGTTCATCTCCATGAGGAGGTCTTGAGGGGGGGGGGGTCCTCCCTTGAGGGGGTCTTGAATCCAAGGATGGATCTTCTCCGAAGAGGCCGCGGTCTCTCCGAGGAGTAGAACCAAATGGATGAGCAAAGCTCTATCTCTATAATGAGCTAAACCAATTCTAAACCTAAAATGGTTGAGGGGGACTAGTATATATAGTCTATGGGGGCGAAGGGGTACATGGGCTTCGGCCCTTTCACTATGCGCAGAGAGGAGGAGTCGGACGTCCGGGCGTTGGGCCGGATGTCCGGGCCTTCATGAAGAGACGGATGTCCAGGGCGGGGCCGGATGTCCGGGCTGGCAGGGTCCATTTTCGGTGCTCCCTGGATAGGCGTTGTCCGGATTTCTAGGCTGGTGGCCGGATGTCCGGGCTCGTGTCGGGCCGGATGTCTAGGCCTTGTAGCTCGATGGCTGGGCGGCTGCTGGTGACACTTCCAGGGGCCGGATGTCCAGGGTCCTGGCCGGATGTCCGGGTCCTAGGAGCAGTTCTCGGTTCCTTCCGTTGGTTCTCTTCATCCATGAACTTGTAGACTCGTCTGTCTTCATGTGCATCTTCGAGAGGTTCTTCTTGGTACCTGATCATGCACAACATTCCGGACATAGGTAGTAGCCATGTCTCGAGAGGATCATATGGAATATCACTAAGGAGAGATGTCACCTCGTTCTCGAGAGCTCTAGCACGTGCTCATGTCATCGGTCCACTTGGCACTTGGTGAGACGATGGTAGGTCCATGGGGATGACGGTAGGATGCTCCGCATCACCAGGGCATCACCTGGCCGCTCCTTCCACCCTTCCGGCTTCGTCCTTGCCCTCCCGATCTTGTCAGGCTGCGTCCCGCGGGCCCTGACAGGGTCAGGTTGGGCTTCTGCCTAGGCACCCCTTTTGCCCTCTTCACCTCCCACTTTAGTTCCTAGGAGGAGAGGGACAAGAAAGGCATTACGGGGCTCTTATCTTTTTTCAGATTAAAAAATGTAGGCATTTGCTCAACTTTAGCTTAAATTATGTAATCTTCCATCCATGTTTGTACTTGTGAATGGGGGGGAAAACTTATCTGTGTTTGCCGCCCTTCTTATCGCTCCGACAAGAAGGGGCTGCCGGGGACCGTTATGCTAGGCTGCTCTCACTTCTTCCCTTCGGGGAGTTCATCCGCGGCATGGTCCCTGTTGACAGTACAGGGGAGAGAACAGCAGCATATGATCCACCTTAAATGGGTTGGTTATCATAGCAAAATCATAATTAAGAAAATATGCATGCAAGTTTTAGGCGCCAGCGCTTCGTTTTATTATCTTTGCACAGGGTCTGCGCCTGGCTTTGTACAAAGGGTTACATGCCCATCGGCAAGGCTTGTACAAAATGTGGCTGTCGGGGGCTGAGCCCGGTAGCCGCGCCTTACAGGTAGAATTTGCGAAGATGCTCAATATTCCATGAGTTTTGCATTTTGATGCCATCTTCGGTCTCCAGACGGACTGCGCCAGGTCTGGTGACTTGTACTACCCGGTAAGGGCCTTCCCACTTCGGTGTCAACTTGTTGGTACCCTTGGCGGACTGAACGCGCCTAAGGACAAGGTCGCCTTCCTCAAGGCTCCGGCCATGAACCCTGCGGCTATGATAGCGGCGCAGGGCTTGCTGGTAGCGTGCAGCACGCACAGCAGCCCAGAGACGATCTTCCTCAAGGAGCACGACATCGTCATGCCGTAGCTGCTCTTGCCCTACTTCACCGTATGCAAGTACTCGAGGTGACCCATATATGAGTTCTGTGGGGAGCACTGCTTCTGCCCCATACACTAGGGAGAAGGGAGTCTGGCTGGTAGCTCGCTTTGGTGTCGTCCTGAGGGACCAAAGAACCACCGGCAGCTCATCAATCCAACGCCTGCCGCATTTTTGCAACTTGTGAAAAGTTATCGTCTTGAGCCCGCGCAACACTTCAGCGTTCATCCTTTCAGCTTGCCCATTGCTCCGTGGATGAGCAACAGAGGCGAAGGAGACCTTTCTCCCAAGGCTTTGGATGTACTTCATAAAGGTGCGGCTCGTGAACTGGGTGCCGTTATCGGTAATCACTCTGTTGGGTACTCCAAAGTGGCACACCAATCCTTTCAAGAACTTGACAGCTGATTGTGCGATCACCTTCCTCACTGGCTCCACCTCGGGCCATTTTGTAAACTTGTCGATTGCCACGTACAAGAATTCAAAGCCCCCGGCAGCACGGGGGAAGGGGCCCAAGATATTGAGCCCCCAGACCGAGAATGGCCAGGATAAAGGGACCGTCTGGAGAGCTTGAGCTAGTTGATGAATGCTTTTGGAATGGAACTGGCATGCTTCACACTTGGTGACTAGCTCAGTTGCATCCTGGAGGGCTGTGGGCCAATAGAAACCCTGCTGGGATGCTTTTCCGACCAGGGCTCTTGATCCAATGTGAGAGCCACACACACCCTTGTGTATCTCTGCCAACAGCTTCAGCCCATCTTCCCGGCAAATGCACTTCAATTTCACACCGTTTGGTCTATTTCTGTATAGTGTGTTGTCGACAAACTGGTACATATTTAACCGCCAGGCTACTTTTTCAGCTTCTTCTTGCTCTTCGGGAAGCTCTCCTATTTGAAGGAAATGGACTATGTGTTGTGCCCAAGTTGGAGCCTGTGGCTCGACAACAAGGACCAAAGGCGCCTCCTCGTTCGCGGGAGCGCTCACCTCGACCGCAAGAACTTGTGGTCCCGCGGGAGGGCGCTGCTCACCAACCGAAGCGGGGTTATCCCCGGTAGCCTCTCTACCAGCGGCTTCGGGAAGTCCTGCCGGGAGATACTTGCCGGAGTCTAACTTTCTCCTTTTTCTGGTCATCGTTGAGGGGGATACTGATGGTTGAGTTATATGGAGGACAAAAGTCCCTGGTTCCACAGGGAGCTTTTGCGCGGTGCACTTTGACAAGTGATCAGCGATGTTATTTTCCACATGTGGCACGTGCTCCGCTTGTAATTCATCAAAGTGCTCTTCCAGCTTTCTCACTTCCTCCACATATGCCTCCATCAACGAACTCTGATAATCTTTATTGACTTGCCTCACCACAAGTTGAGAGTCTACACGGATAATCAGTTTCTTGATTCCCAACTCCACCGCAATTCTGAGTCTGGCAAGGAGCCCCTCATACTCAGCAGTGTTGTTGGTGGCCTTCTCCCGGGGAAAGTGCATTTGAACCACGTAATTGAGATGCTCTCTAGTGGGCGCGACAAGAAGCACGCCGGCTCCAGCGCCCTGCAGCGAGAAAGCACCATCAAAATACATGATCCACTCTTGAGGCGATTCTTTGCCGGGGAGAACTATCTCTGGTACTTCTTCGTCCGTAGTGGACGTCCATTCCACAATGAACTCCGCTAACGCCCTACTCTAGATAGTTGAGGTGCTCTCATATTTCAAGCCGAAGCTTGACAGCTCTAGTGCCCACTCGACTATTCTGCCGGTGGCTTCGGGGTTCCTTAATATGCGTTGCAGTGGGAAACTTGTGACAACTGTGATCTTGTGGGCTTGGAAGTAGTGGCGTAGCTTCCTCAAGGCCATGACAAGGCCGAAGATTAGCTTTTACACTCTAGAGTACCTCGCCTTGGCCCCCTATAACAGGGAGCTGACAAAGTAAATGGGTCGCTGCACCACTTTCTTCCTTGCCGCGGTCTTGGGATCGCCCTCAACGGCTTGCCATGTTTCCCCTGGTCAATGTCAAGTCCTGTCACAGGTGTTTTGGTTCCATCTCCAGAGGGGTCAGTTGCTGCGGCTGCTTTCTCATCCACTTCTCGTTGTGCCACCAGCGCAACACTAACAACTTGGTTCGTTGCAGCTAAGTATAGTAGCAACGGCTCTTGTGGTTTAGGCGCGACTAAGGTGGGAGCAGAGGAGAGGTAAGTTTTCAGGTTTTGTAGCGCTGCTTCTGCCTCCGGGGTCCACTTCATCGGGCCAGCCTTTTTGAAGATTTTGAAAAAAGGTAAGGCGCGCTTAGCAGACTTGGAGATGAACCTGCTCAGTGCGGCAATGCATCCAGCCAAACGCCTTACATCCTTGACAGTCTTGGGTGCTTGTATTTGCTCAATTGCTTTGATCTTGTCGGGATTGGCCTCTATTCTCCGTTGGGACACAAAGAAACCAAGGAGCTTGCCGGATGGTACTCCAAACACACATATCTCAGGGTTTAACTTCAAATTGATCTTGCGCAAGTTTGCAAAGGTTTCTTCCAAATCTTGAATGAGTGTTGACCTGTCCTTGGTTTTGACTGTATCATCCATATAAGCTTCCACGTTTCTGTGCAGCTAGGGTTCGAAACCAATCTGTACTGCCCTTGCAAAAGTGGATCCGGCGCTCTTTAACCCAAAAGGCATACGCACAAAGCAGTACATGCCACATGGAGTTATGAACGCGGTTTTCTCTTCATCTTCCTTGGCCATGAATATCTGATGGTATCCAGAGTATGCATCCAAGAAGGAAAGCAAATCACACCCAGAAGTGGAATCAACAATTTGATCAATGTGCGGCAAGGGAAAAGGGTCTTTTGGACATGCTTTGTTCAGGTCAGTGAGATCAATGCAGAGCCTCCGTTTCCCGTTTGCCTTGCGCACTACCACTAGGTTTGCTAACCAAGTCGGATGCAGCACCCCTCTGACCAAACCAGCTGCTTCAAGTTTCTTGATCTCCTCGGCAATGAACTGTTGCCGCTCTAAATCTTGCTTTTTGACCTTTTGCTTGACGGGCCGAGCGTGAGGGCAGACAGCAAGGTGGTGCTCGATTACCACCCTGGGAACACCAGGGATGTCAGATGGTTGCCAAGCAAACACATCGACATTCGCCCGCAGGAAGGCAATGAGCGCGCTTTCCTATTTGTCATCGAGGGTGGCACTGATGGTGAATGTACCTTCAACGCCATCCTGCCTCGCTGGGACCTTTTTCGCAGCAGGTGAAGCAACCTTGGGTGTCTTGCTAGTGGAACCTTTTGTCATGTCATCAACAGGCGCGGCGCACTCCGAAGAGGCGCGCTTCCCGGAGTCCTTGTCGGCATCTCTGCTAGCCTTCTTCCCTTTTTTGTTTCCTTGGTGGGAGCTATGGCTTCTGCAGCCTCAGCTACTACCGCGTCCCGATACATCTGATCCACACAAATAGTTGCATCTTTCTTATCTGACGGGATGGAAATGATACCCATCGGCCCCGGCATCTTCAAGGTGTTGTAGGCATAGTGGGATGCTGCCATGAATTTTGCCAGAGCTGGGCGACCAAGAATTCCATTGTAAGGCAAAGGAAGCTCAACAACGTCAAACATGACTCTCTTAGTCCGATAATTTAGTTCCCTGCCAAATGTCATAGGCAATGTAACCTTTCCCTTGGGCCGGCTCCTGTCGGGGTTGATTCCTTGGAAAGTGCTCGTAGCCTTGATCTCCTCGTCGAGGATCTGCAGCTTGCCAACCACTTTAAGGGAGATCAAGTTCAACCCAGCCCCACCGTCAACTAGCATCTTTGTTACTTTGAAGTTGCGGATTGTTGAGGAAACCAACAACGGCAAACACCCAACCGCAGTAGTGCGGTCAGGGTGATCCTCTTCGTCAAAGATGATAGGCGTGTGGGACCATTTAAGTGGCCTTCGGGAGTCTATGGCTGGCTCCACAACATTGACCTCACGCACCCACTATTTGAGTTGGCGATGAGAGGAGTGCAAAGATGTACCTCATCAACACACATGGCTTCGGTTGCTTTCTGGAATTCTTGCTCGCTGGTTTCTTCCTCATCTCCTTCATCACTCCCATCATCTCCTTCTTTCTTTTCACGGCCTCTAGCAGGTTTTTCCTTTTGCTGCGGGGCCTTGCCGCGGCAGTCTCCTCTATCACCATGGCCTTTTCCGCCAGCACCCTCTTGGTCTCTCTCCTTGTCACGCTTCTTGTATTCATCCCTTTGCTTCTTAACAAGCTGCTCAACTTGGTGGCACTCTTGGAGATCATGAACTTTGGTGCAATGGATCTTGCAGTATGGCCCGTCGGATTTCCCGGCTTTCTCTACTGCTGCGGCCTCCTGGCAATCAGCGCACGTGGTAGCTCCCTTGTCGGGGGCCTCAGTTTTTGCCTTCTTGCCAGCACTGAGATCACCAGAGCTCTCAACATCCAATACTGTCTTTTCTTTGCGTTCCCTATTGCACCTCCGCCTTCTCCTCTTCGGGTTAGTGGCCTCGTCATCATCATCTGAATCAATCTCGACACCAGCCTCCTCTCCTGGGAGTCGCCTTCCTTCTTCAACCCGAGCGCACTTATCCGCCAAGGTATACAATTCATTGACGGTTTTTGGCAACCGAACGTTCATCTTGGCTCGCATCCTCCTGTTGCGCATGTTCGAATGGAACGTGGCAATCACGGCTGCTGGGTGTATCTCTGGGATATTACGATGCACTCGACTGAACCTCTGTATATATTTTCGCAAACTCTCCCCTTCCTTCTATGGAAGGACTTGCAAGTCACTGGGCTGCACAGGCTCTTGGTGGCCACCCGTGAAGGCGCCAACAAATTCATTGCACAAGTCAGCCCATGATGAAATGGAGTTCTCTGGCAGGTGCATCAGCCAAGATCTCACATTTGGCTTGAGCGCCAAAGGGAAATAGTTGGCGAACACCTTTTCATCTCTGCCCCCGGCGGCTTGAACAGCAATCATGTAGATGCCCAAAAACTCTACCGGGTTAACTTTCCATCGTATTTCTCCGGCAGTCCAGGCTTGAAGGCTCGGACAGATGGCCAGCAGATATGCTGCAGCTCACGAGTGAAGGCAGGACACCCAACCTCGTAAGGCAAGCACCCGCCAACACTGGGCATGGGTTCGTCAACGTCTGGGCCATTGCGTCTGTTAGATTGGCAGTGTGCCTCCCGGTGTGGCTCTATGGTGACGCGCGCGTCCTCCTTCCGCCCGTCTTCCAGAACCCACCGATGATCTCGGTGGGTTTGCAGGCCAGACGAAGCCATCGACATCTCGTCAGGCTCGTCTATACGTTGGGATTGTTGAGGCTGCCCCTGGGCTTGCTGAAGCGGAGGGGACCGTACTGTTGGTGTAGCCCCCTCGACACGGCCATCAGCCCGGGCCGCCATTGCCGTTCGCGGGCATCGCGACGGCTCTGCATGCTCTGATTTACTGGCTCCAGCAAAGCCGATCAAGCTCTAGATAGTGGCTCTCCACTCGTCCATATTGTCAGCTGCTGGTGGGAAATTCAACAGGAGCTGGGCCCGCGCCATTGCTTCCGAGGTTGTGCTTGGCATGGCTAACGAGGCAGACCATGAGTCGCTCAACTCCTGGTTGAACCAGCAGGAGCGTCGCCATGTTCTTGCCGTCGTGAACCGATCGCCAAGGTGGTCTGGCGATGAGTGGGCCGTGCTTGGGGATCAATGGCCCAGTTCGGCGCTCCGTCCTGCCCATCTTGCTCTGGGCAAGGTGTGCGCCTTGCAGCCGCGTGCGTGGTGGGCGCAGCTAGAGGATCGCGGCTTGCGCCCGAGTGGGCATTGCTGTTATGACTGCGCCTGCCAATGCGATGGGGAGGTAGAAACTGGACGTTCCCTCCACCCGCGGCTTCTGGGCCAAGCTCGCCAGGATGCTGCTAATGCTGTCCAGCCCCAACGTCTCTTGCTCTGGCTTCGGCCACAGGAGACACAATGTGACACCCTGGTTTTCGCTCCTGTTTTTTTTCCTTCGCGGTATTTGACTCCCGTCTTTTTTCTCGGTGTTATTGGATTTTCTCTAGCTCTTGGGTATTTGAAGATGGTCATCCAACCTTGCCTTCCCTATCCAACTAGACATTCTCTCCAGTCCAACCCTATCACCCAAGATCTATTCTCAGGATTTTGCCGCCGAAACCCTACCTTTCGAGCTGCCGGAAGGGAAACCCTAATCTCTTCCGTTACAAAGGAACCTCGATTTCCTTTGATCTGCTAACTCCCAAACTTCTCCCAGTGATCATCCTATCTTTGTAAACCCTGGATATGCAAAAATATTGCCAAGTCATTTGCAATAATTTTTCATTTATAATTAATTCCTTCTTCTGTTGTTTAAAGGAATTAAATCCAGGAAAATATCTATCCATCTCCAAAGTTCATGAAAACTTGTGGAGATATTCTTTGTGATCATATTGAGCTCCCATAAAAACATTGGCCATAATTAAATAGGGGAAATTGCATTTTCCTATTTAATGCCAATATTGCATTTTGGGCCCTTTCTAAAGGAACTACCATTTTGGTAGCCAGGAAAAATCCCAAATAAATTGTGGATCTCCTTATATCCATATCTTCGCCATTTCCATCAAAATCTAAGTTCCATAGTTCAAAGTTTGAGCACAGCATCCATTTGCAAATTCTGGCCAGATTTCTAGTTTGCAAAGGAAGTGCTTGAACCCTCGATCCATTTGAGCTGAGATTTTTCATGGTAGTTAACATTGCTAAATCACTTATGAAAACCAAAAAACCAGCTCAATCCATCTATCCATTTGTCCACAGCATTTTTCTCAAGTTTCTGTCCATTTCAAAGCTCTGTGAAGGAAATACCATTTTGGTGTATCCAAATGAGCTGAAATTTTACCAGAACCTCCATACTCCCAAATAACTTCCCTCCACAAAAATTCAGCTCATTTCATCAAACCATTTGAGCACAGCTTCAAATTCCATTTTCTGGCCTAGATTTGGCATTACAAAGGAAGTATATGCAAATGGGGTCCAAATGCTTCCAAAGTTTTCTAGGACCTAGTCCTTCCTATCCTCTTTCATTTTGACAAAGATCCAGCCCCTCTACTTTATCCATTTCTCCATAAATATCCACCTAAGGTTGCTGCTAGAAACTTGTTTTGCAAGTTTCACTCGCCCCAGAGCCTTCCCATGCATTCCAGCCACACACATTATCTATTTGAGGGGGCATGAACACTCCAGACATGATTTGAGCTCCCAATAGGGCCCAGTCCATGTGGTGCCGGTGGTGACCGCGTGAGACCTAGCCAAAACAGAGCTCTGCTCAGTCTCCGGTCGATTCCCTCCCCTGTGCTCTCGCTGTCGCCTTCTGCCGACGTCTGCGGCGACGTACGGCTTCCTATCCATCCCCAGCTGGCCCTGGAAGCTTGCTCACTGGCCGGACGTGCCGACAGGAGGTGCTTTGCTAGGTCGCCGCCACGGCATCGCCGTCTCGAAGCTCCGTCCACTCGTCGGCTAGCTCCTCCCCAAGCCTATTTAAAGCGTTCCTCGAGCCCTCCTCCTCTCAAGCAAGTCTTCCCGCCCCTCCATCGAGCTCCCGAAGCTCACTGCCACCCCAACAGCCGAAAGCCGTCGCCGGAATCCCCTCGGCCATCCCCTGCCCGTGGTCCTTCCCCTCCTCTCCATCACCGCCCTCGGCCTTCCCTAAGCGCCCGCAAGCCGACGCCATCCTCAACTTCTTCGGGGAGGCTCTGCCGGCGCAGCTTCCCTGAAGCTCCATGACCACCACACCCCGCACTGCGGCGGCAACGCTGTGGGTCGCCCGGCGAAGCTCCAGGACTACCGCCGGATGCGGTCTGGTGCGCCCGTTCTGGTGAGACCCGCGGCGGCCCTCCCCGTGCTGCCCGTCGCCGGCGGCAAGCCTGGCCTGAGCGGCAGAGGCCTCCTCTGTTCCCTGCCGTGTCGAGAGAAGGAAGACAGCTGGGAGGAGAGAGAAAGGGATAAGGTGGACCCACGCGTAAGTGACATAGCCCCGGGCCCAGCGGCTGTAAGTGGAGGCGCACTTCCGTAAATACGTTTTCGCTTAAGTGAAAGCGTAAACTGAAGAATATGCTTTTGTTTTTTTTTCAGCTGGCGGCCGAAGAGGCTATTTAACGGACGTTCACCCGTTAGCAGCAGAAAATGACTAATTTTTATTTAAATTCTGCCTAACGAACGAACGGCCGTTTCTCCGCGACCGTAACTCCGATTCAGGTGAAACCAACGCCCACGTCTTCAGTTTGTCGAGCCCATTCCGATGAGGTCACTTTCATAATGTTTACACATTCTGAAAATGACCATTTTGCCCTTGCCCTCTATCAGCCCCCTCCGAGAGAGAACCGTTCCGGCGATCCCTTCCGCGGACTCTCCGCACTTCTTCCCGGAGTATTCTTCACCTCCAGGCAACCCGACCATCTAATATATGCCCTAAAGCATTGCTCTGTGTTATTCTTGCATGTTTGAATTAATATGATTGCGCTTGTCTGTGTAGTAGTGAGCTGTATGTGACTCTGACGAACCCTTGCTTGCACTTTCTTCGGTGACGGCACCACGCCTGTGTTCTGAGCTGTTTTCGGCCGTTCGGGGTGGATGCCGACTTTTATTTCTCTTGTCAGCAACTGTCCGTGTTCTGAGCTGCTTTTCGGCCGTCACGGGCAGCTGTTGAATTTCTTTTCGTAGTAGTGACCCTATGCTTTGAGCTGTTTTTCGGCTGTCTTAGGGAACTGCTACATTCTTCTTATCAACACCATCTCATGTTCTGAGCTGCTTTCCAGCTGTCTTGAGCCAGGGCTGAGTTATTCCGGTAATGTCCCGGATCTGAGTTGTAAAGACCGTTCTGGTGGCTACTGGTTTCTTTGCCGGTTTTATGCAAGGGTTCCGACGGTCGTAACTTACAGCTACAACTTGTAAAGTGATAACTTGCTATTTAATCTTGTTTCACTAATGATTCATTGTGATATTATGTGGAGTTAGGTTGTTATGTTTCCACAGTTGTTACCTCATACATAGTTACCACCATGTTAAGTTATTCATGATGAATATCCATACTTGCTAAATGATGACTAAGGTTAAACCTAGTCGGTTGATCCAGAGTCACCTGTCCGGACTTATCCGTGCAACCACATTTGCCGGTATGGGACGACCTTGACTTGGTCTGATTGCGTGCTCTTTTATCGGTACCGCCAACTAGGGAAGGTTATGCGTGCGCGCTACCCTGGCCTGGTAGGCGGCGATAACCTTGTGAGCCCAATTGATTGTTTAACCCGGGAGTCCCCATTTGGGACAGTTTAGTTTGGCCACAACGGTGGCAGGTGTCATGAGGTGACACAGGGGGCCACCCAGGGCAGGACTCCGGGGGAGGATGATTGCCGGTGGTAAGGTAGAAGAGTCACGGGTCATGCATGTTTCGTTGGAGCAATGCTGGTCCACCCGAATGGGATCACGAGGTCAGGTGCTCCATGGTGTGGGTAAAGTGCGCAACCTCTGCAGAGTGTAAAATCTATTCAAATAGCCACGTCCACGGTATTGGACAGTCCGTCTAGACCTCTCTAGGTGGTCAACCGGAATAGTAATAATAATGATGGAAGAACTCGTCTTATGCCCTGAAGTACTTAGGGGATCATGAATGTTCTAAGGGTTGTGAGGCAACCCGGAAGAGAGTAAGTTGGATCTGGTTAAGGTTTGGATGGGATCCTGAGAATGTTCGGAGTATGGATTATTTACTTGCCATGCTTTACTTTCTTAGTATCACACTGGATACTCCTGTTATGACATGATAATTAATATTGCTAGCTAGTTATGCCATGCCACGATAATTTAAAATTGCCCTAATAACAAATGCATGCTTGAATGCCATGGATTGCTTTGCTTGGTGTATATGTTAGTTTGGTTTTCTTGCGAGTACATTCAAAAGTACTCAGTGGCCTTCAATGTGGCCAGGTTCACATAAGGATCCGTCGTCCGTCGACGAGGAGCCGGAGCATTCGCGGGCTAGGAGCGTAACCTAGTCAGATCCCTGTGGATTGGAGCCGCACCAAGACCATGCTGCCTTAGATAAAGCTTTTCCGCTGCCATCACTCTTGTGAACTATCATGTAAGACTTATATATCCATTAATAGAAATGCATGTGTTCTTGATACTTGTTGTAAAAACGCATGCCAGAGTGATTTCCTGGGCTGGTATGCGTGGCGACCGTCTGGCTACAGTGGTAATCAGGCGGGGCGCCACAACGGATGGTATCAGAGCGGCCAGGCTGACTATAGGTTACCCTAGCCAGACTTCACTGTCTTGTGCTCAGTAGAAAGCCCAGATGGATTTTAGCCATCTTTGCCAAGTAGGCACTGCTACTATTGATCATAAGGCAACCCCATAGGTTTTTGGCTCCATCAGACCTCAACTCTCATGGCCTTTGCCTCCGGTGTGAAATACTCGCACCTAGCAACGACCTGTGAGCCCTGAAAGCCCTAGATAAACCAGATATCCTTACCCTGCTTGCTAGCCATGGCATTTCTCTTCTTAACTCTAGTTTCCTTTGGGAAACGCTTATAAATTCCATCTTTTCCCCAATAACCCTAGAATCGCATGACCATAGCCATCGTGAGTCGAGTGTGTTCCCTAAGGAAGTAGTAGGAGTTTGACACCAGTGCTACCAGGAGCATTGTGTGGTTTCGCTTCTAAATCCTTAGAGGTGCATCGAGTGCGCCATAATAGTTATACTAGTGAATCTTCGGCCACATGTGAAAGGTTCGCAAATCTGAGCTTTATTTGCTCTTTGGTTTTCGCTGTTTTTGTTTCTCTTGTCGGTTCCATTTCTTCGCTCTGACTGGATCCATCTGCAAGTGCCATCAAGAAGACCAGCATACAACTGGGATAATACCCAATAATCCCAATTCAGGAAGAGTCAAGCCAAGCCAACTGCCTGGTATTCAGAATAGCAACACCGGATCTGTCAAGGACGAAGAATGGGTCAGAAGCAGAATCTATGTGCAACAGACAAGGCCAGAATATACCTAAGAGAGGTTGCCTCAGAACAGACCATGCCTAAGGAGCAGTCAGATGAGCTACCAAGAACGAACACCAGTAAGGACAAATTATTCCATCCTCGATACAAGGATTATTTCAGTCAGTGAGGTGAACCTTGAGTCTTTTCTCAATGGACTCAAGAATCATTTATTACCCACCGAAGACATATTTCAAGAATGTGAATGTGCCAAGAGCACCAACAAAACTCCGGTACGTTGCTACAAATTTCAAAGTAAATTTTAGAATTCACCGGTGCAAATACAAAATCTTCTGGGCGCTGTGAACAAGGTTTGCAAAGAATATGGATGAGTTCACGGTTGCCCAGAATCACTGAGCTTCCAAGCATCTAGAATCAAGGAGCACCTAACATGATTGGAAACTCAGCTGAACCGAATGGAATTATCTGACAACTGCTTACTATCATCAACACTTAGTTTGAATGCTAAAGGTATTCCGAATTAATTAACAACATGAAGCCTGCATCAGTCGTGCAGCCCTTACAGCAACAATGATCAGACCAGCAGAAGACAAGCAGTGTGTGACAATAGAATATCTTCAGTCAAGTGAAAGGCTTCTGGCATAAGGAACCCAGCCTTCCTCCGCAAGCTACCAGACTGCCAACCTTCCTCGGTACGCCACTTGGTGCGAAAAATCTTCTGGGGTACGACACTCCCATCTTCCACAACGTACTATTGCAGAAAACTTCTGGCATAAGGTACCTGACCTTCCACAGCAAGCCACATGAAGGAAAACTTTTAAGGTACGATACCCAGCCTTCTTCAGTACGCTACCCTGGCAGAAGCTTCAAACAAAAGGAATTTAGTCTTCTTCAACATGCCATCACAAGCTTGTCAGAAGCACAAACTAGTCTGGACACACATCTGCCTCAGAACTCAGTGCTTATGAAAGGATTTATTCTACCCCTGCATATGTTATGAGCATGCAGTCCAGTGGATCAGTTCATGCGAGCCACTCGTACACGGGGATGACTGTGTTCAGAGAAACATTGGCCCATAGTTAAAGGAAGAATATGAGCACAACAACCCCTACGAGATATGCAAGAGTAAGTTGGGAGAACAAGCCTGACAAGCCGGAAAAACAATCAATGAGCCGTGTTGGCAGGTCATTACAGGCCCATCAAAGGAATCCTCAAGAACAAAGAAGTTGTAGACAAACAACCTCCATGACAAGATACAGCTTCACGGACAGAGTGGTATTACCAATCCTTATCAGACTCTTGCATATACGGCCACAACAATGCAACCAACATGTCATACTCATCATAAAGATGGGCCATCAACCAAGATAAGAGGCTATGCTCTGAAAGTTACACCGGAAGATAGCGATATTATGTTCAGCTCAGTGGTCATAGCACGGACTGCAGAGGCTATATATATGACAGAGCGCTCTCCACGAGCGACAGAGTTTGAAACAAGGCATCCAGATAGAATGGCTCAAAGCAGATGTACATCAGCATCAACCACTCGTAGACATCATGATGTCATTAGAATAAGAGATTACTATCTATGATTACTTTGTGATCGTGCCCGACACTTTAGTTGGGGATATAGCAGCAATAGCTCGGTTATGTTGTTCCTTGAATTGTGGATCACCTAAGGACAAAGTCAGAATGCCGAAGACAAAAGGAAATGTAAGTACGGAACCCGCAGCCAAACTGAGCATTCTGACATGACAAAAAGAAAGTCACCCAAGGCCATACAAGCATGTAAGCCTTGTACCAGCAGAGGATGTCTTGCCCATGACAGTCAGAGTACGAAGCATCACAATGAATCCGAAGCAGTCACTTACAGGCCAAGGAAACTGAGTTGTTTGTTGTTGATACCCGCTACCTCACCCAGCAACACAACTACCAAGGAAAAATGTACACCTGACAGGAAAGAGAAGGATTCAAGGGAAGCTGTGTGCAAAGACAACACATGGTCCATCAGAGGAGGCAGTTAAAAGGGCAGTGAATCAACGAAGACAAGACCGCCGATGGATCCAAGTCGCACACAGGTAAGTCCCCCTTCACCGGGAGGTAAGCCCAGAAATCTCGAGGATGAGATTTTCTTAAGGGGGGTAGGTTTGTGACACCCTGGTTTTCGCTCCTGTTTTTTTTCCTTCGCGGGATTTGACTCCCGTCTTTTTTCTCGGTGTTATTGGATTTTCTCTAGCTCTTGGGTGTTTGAAGATGGTCATCCAACCTTGCCTTCCCTATCCAACCAGACATTCTCTCCAGTCCAACCCTATCACCCAAGATCTATTCTCAGGATTTTGCCGTCGAAACCCTACCTTCCGAGCTGCCGGAAGGGAAACCCTAATCTCTTCCGTTACAAAGGAACCCCGATTTCCTTTGATTTGCTGACTCCCAAACTTCTCCCAGTGATCATCCTATCTTTTTAAATCCTAGATATGCAAAAATATTGCCAAGTCATTTGCAATAATTTTTCATTTATAATTAATTCCTTTTTCTGCTATTTAAAGGAATTAAATCTAGGAAAATATCTATCCATCTCCAAAGTTCATGAAAACTTGTGGAGATATTCTTTGTGATCATATTGAGCTCCCATAAAAACATTGGCCATAATTAAATAGGGGAAATTGCATTTTCCTATTTAATGCCAATATTGCATTTTGGGCCCTTTCTAAAGGAACTACCATTTTGGTAGCCAGGAAAAATCCCAAATAAATTGTGGAGCTCCTTATATCCATATCTTCACCATTTCCATCAAAATCCAAGTTCCATAGTTCAAAGTTTGAGCACAGCATCCATTTGCAAATTCTGTCCAGATTTTTAGTTTGCAAAGGAAGTGCTTGAACCCTTGATCCATTTGAGCTGAAATTTTTCATGGTGGTTAACATTGCTAAATAACTCATGAAAACCAAAAAACCAGCTCAATCCATCTATCCATTTGTCCACAGCATTTTTCTCAAGTTTCTGTCCATTTCAAAGCTCTGTGAAGGAAGTGCCATTTTGGTGTATCCAAATGAGCTGAAATTTTACCAGCACCTCCATACTTCAAAATAACTTCCCTCCAAAAAAATTCAGCTCATTTCATCAAACCATTTGAGCACAGCTTCAAATTCCATTTTCTGGACCAGATTTGGCATTACAAAGGAAGTATATGCAAATGGGGTCCAAATGCTTCCAAATTTTTCCAGTACCTAGTCCTTCGTATCCTCTTTCATTTTGACAAAGATCCAGCCCCTCTACTTTATCCATTTCTCCATAAATATCCACCTAAGGTTGCTGCTAGAAACTTGTTTTGCAAGTTTCACTCGCCCCAGAGCCTTCCCGTGCATTCCAGCCACACACATTATCTATTTGAGGGGGCATGAACACTCCAGACATGATTTGAGCTCCCAATAGGGCCCAGTCCACGTGGTGCCGGTGGTGACCGCGTGAGACCTAGCCAAAACAGAGCTCTGTTCAGTCTCCGGTCGATTCCCTCCCCTGTGCTCTCATCGTCGCCTTCTGCCGATGTCTGCGGCGACGTACGGCTTCCTATCCATCCCCAGCTAGCCCTGAAAGCTTGCTCACTGGCTGGACGTGCCGATAGGAGGTGCTTCGCTAGGTCACCGCCACGGCATCGCCGTCTCGAAGCTCCGTCCACTCGTCGGCTAGCTCCTCCCCGAGCCTATTTAAAGCGTTCCCCGAGCCCTCCTCCTCTCAAGCAAGTCTTCCCGCCCCTCCATCGAGCTCCCAAAGCTCACTGCCACCCCAACGGCCGAAATTCGTCGCCAGAATCCCCTCGGCCATCCCCTGCCCGTGGTCCTTCCCCTCCTCTCCATCACCGCCCTCGGCCTTCCCTAAGCGCCCGCAAGCCGCCGCCATCCTCAACTTCTCCGGGGAGGCTCTGCCGGCACAGCTTCCCTAAAGCTCCACTACCATCGCACCCCGCACTGCGGCGGCAACGCTGTGGGTCGCCCGGCAAAGCTCCAGGACTACCCCCGGATGCGGCCTAGTGCGCCCATTCTGGTGAGACCCGCGGCGGCCCTCCCCGTGCTGCCAGTCGCCGGTGGCAAGCCTGGCCCGAGCGGCCGAGGCCTCCTCTGTTCCCTACCTCATCGAGAGAAGGAAGATAGCTGGGAGGAGAGAGAAAGGGATAAGGTGGACCCACGCGTAAGTGACATAGCCCCGGGCCCAGCGGCTGTAAGTGGAGGCGCACTTCCGTAAATACGTTTTCGATTAAGTGAAAGCGTAAACTGTGGAATATGCTTTTGTTTTTTTTTCAGCTGGCGGCCGAAGAGGCTATTTAACGGATGTTCACCCGTTAGCAGCAGAAAATGACTAATTTTTATTTAAATTCTGCCTAACGAACGAACGGCCGTTTCTCCGCGACCGTAACTCCGATTCAGGTGAAACCAACGCCCACGTCTTCAGTTTGTTGAGCCCGTTCCGATGAGGTCACTTTCATAATGTTTACACATTCTAAAAATGAACATTTTTCCCTTGCCCTCTATCAACCCCCTCTGAGAGAGAACCATTCCGGCGATCCCTTCCGCGGACTCTCCGCACTTCTTCCCGGAGTATTCTTCACCTCCAGGCAAGCGGACCATCTAATATATGCCCTAAAGCATTGCTTTGTGTTATTCTTGCATGTTTGAATTAATATGATTGCGCTTGTCTGTGTAGTAGTGAGCTGTATGTGACTCTAACGAACCCTTGCTTGCACTTTCTTCGGTGACGGCACCACGCCTGTGTTTTGAGCTGTTTTCGGCCGTTCGGGGTGGATGCCAACTTTTATTTCTCTTGTCAGCAACTGTCCGTGTTCTGAGCTGCTTTTCGGCCGTCGCGGGCAGCTGTTGAATTTCTTTTCGTAGCAGTGACCCTATGCTCTGAGCTGTTTTTCGGCCGTCTTAGGGAACTGCTACATTCTTCTTATGAACACCGTCTCATGTTCTGAGCTGCTTTCCAGCCGTCTTGAGCCGGGGTTGAGTTATTCCGGTAATGTCCCAGATCTGAGTTGTAAAGACCGTTCTGGTGGCTACTGGTTTCTTTGCCGGTTTTATGCAAGGGTTCCGACGGTCGTAACTTACAGCTAGAACTTGTAAAGTGATAACTTGCTATTTAATCTTGTTTCACTAATGATTCATTGTGATATTATGTGGAGATAGGTTGTTATGTTTCCATAGTTGTTAGCTCATACATAGTTACCACCATGTTAAGTTATTCATGATGAATATCCATACTTGCTAAATGATGACTAAGGTTAAACCTAGTCGGCTAATCCAGAGTCACCTATCCGGACTTATCTGTGCAACCACATTTGCCGGTATGGGACGGCCTTGACTTGGTCTGATTGCTTGCTCTTTTATCGGTACCGCCAACTAGGGAAGGTTATGCGTGCGCGCTACCCTGGCCCGGTAGGCGGCGATAACCTTGTGAGCCCAGTTGATTGTTTAACCCGGGAGTCCCCGTTTGGGACAGTTTAGTTTGGCCACGACAGTGGCAGGTGTCACGAGGTGACACAGGGGGCCACCCAGGGCAGGACTCCGGGGGAGGATGATTGCCGGTGGTACGGTAGAAGAGTCATGGGTCAGGCAGGTTTTGTTGGAGCAATGCTGGTCCACCCGAATGGGATCACGAGGTCATGTGCTCCATGGTGTGGGTAAAGTGCGCAACCTCTGCAGAGTGTAAAATCTATTCGAATAGCCGCGTCCTCGGTATTGGACAGTTCGTCCAGACCTCTCTAGGTGGTCAACCGGAACAGTAATAATAATGATGGAAGAACTCGTCTTATGCCCTGAAGTACTTAGGGGATCGTGAATGTTCTGAGGGTTGTGAGGCAACCCGGAAGAGAGTAAGTTGGATATGGTTAAGGTTGGGATGGGATCCTGAGAATGTTCGGAGTATGGATTATTTACTTGCCATGCTTTACTTTCTTAGTATCACACTAGATACTCCTGTTATGACATGATAATTAATATTGCTAGCTAGTTATGCCATGCCACGATAATTTAATATTGCCCTAATAACAAATGCATGCTTGAATGCCATGGATTGCTTTGCTTGGTGTATATGTTAGTTTGATTTGCTTGCGAGTACATTCAAAAGTACTCAGCGGCCTTCAATGTGGCCAGGTTCACATAAGGATCTGTCGTCCGTCGACGAGGAGTCGGAGCGTTCGCGGGCTAGGAGCGTAACCCAGTCAGATCCCTGTGGATTTGAGCCGCACCAAGACCATGCTGCCTTAGATAAAGCTTTTCCGCTGCCATCACTCTTGTAAACTATCATGTAAGACTTATATATCCATTAATAGAAATGCCTGTGTTCTTGATACTTGTTGTAAAAACGCATGCCAGAGTGATTTCCTGGGCTGTTATGCGTGGCGACCGTCTGGCTACAGTGGTAATCAGGCGGGGTGCCACACACAACGAAGGCACCGCCTGCGCCGGTCGCGTCACCCATGGTACCCGCCTCATCCAGCAACACTGTGGTGCCTACGGTGTCCGCAGCTACGTGCGAGGGGGCCTTCGAAGTGGAGGGGTGCGCGGTCGTGCCGGGCTTCTTCTTGGGCGCCATGGACGGAGAAGATGATGATGAAGATTGACGCGCTGTTCAAACCTTCTGGTTCGCGCAAGCGCTCTCCCCCTACCTGGCGTGCCAAAGATGTCATGGGTGGACACGATCACCTATGGGGCCACGGGCCCCTTTTGTGGTTTGGCAAGGGGGATATCACATTGCACAAAGAGCGGAGGCTGTGAGGCAGCATGACGATGGGACTCTGGTGGTTTTTACCCAGGTTCAGGCCGTTGCGAAGCATAAAACCCTAGTCCTGCTTGTGGTGGATTTGATGGATGAACACGAAGAACACGCAGCGCTCAAGCCCGGCAGGGTTGCCTTGGGGAGAGCTGCTACGCATGTACAAGTGTGTGAGGGTCCGAATCCCTCGCTAGGTTGCCCTGGACCTCCTTTTATAGCTCAAGGGGTAACCACAGTGGCAAAATAGACATTATCTTGTGATTAGATAGCCAACAGTGCGATCATACCTAACTCTGATACTTAGGACAGAATGCCATAAATTGTTGGATTCAGGGCTCCGCAAACCCAAGAAGGTTCGAATTCTGGGGCGTGTGCGAAGATCTCAACCTCTCAAGCCTCGAGCTCGTCGCCCTATAGCCTAGCCTCGCCAGATACACGCTCGAGCGGGGAAGAAGATGGACACGACAGTTTACCCAGGTTCGGGCCACCTTGCGGTGTAAAACCCTACTCCTGCTTTGTGGTGGATTGGCCTCACGAGGAGGTTTGAGGATGAACTAGTACAGTGGGTGAGCAGCCCCGTCAGGGCTTGGGGGGTGAGAATGAGTCGACCCCTTCTATGGTGGTGGATAACCTATATTTATAGTGGCCTTGGTCCTCTTCCCTAGAAACTTAGGCGGGAAGGGATTCCACAACAGGCAATTTGAAAGGGGACATGAGGTACATCCTATCCTGACAAAAGGTGGTCTTCTCCTGCAAAGCTTCTGGTCGTGACGTAGCAGTGGGCTCGGCGATGACATCCGTCCTGCCGAGCTCGTGGTCTTGGTCTCGTTGCACCGGAATGGAAACCTTTGGGCGATTCCTTGGGAACCCATGTCTGTCTTTGCTCCCTTAGCACCGAAAGGGAAACTGTCTCCTTTGCACCAGCTGGTACCCGCCTGGCCTTGGTCGTCATGGTTCACGTCACCGCAGCCTCGTGAGGCTGGGCACTTGCATAGGAATCTCTGCTCCTCGGGAGGCAGCTTGGGGAGGCCGCTCCCTCTGGAGGTCTTGGCGTCGTCCGCCTCACGAGGCCAGGTGGCCCTCGCGAGGGTCTTGTCTTGGTAGTCTTGTAGATGGGCCTTACCAGGCCGTCGAACGAGCCACGCTGTGGGCCGCAGGCAGGCAAGTCTAGGTACCCTGGTTCCCAGAACGTCGACAGTAGCCCCCGGGCCCAAGGCGTGCTCGGGCTAGCTTCGAGGCGAAGCCAAGGGCAAGGGTGAAGCGCCGCGGGCCCCAACCGCCTGCGGGCCAGGCTGACGCGTGGCGCTTGATTGGGCGCGGACGCGTCCACTTCCCCACGTCGCCTCGGCAACTTCCCGACTTGACAACTGCCTGGTGCATGCACCAAGGCCATCATCGCTCGGAACGTGGAGGGGCGCCGGTTGGCCTTCGACTTCCTATAAGAGGGCGAGGGAGGCGGAGCCCCCAGCCTGTCTTCATCTTCTCGCCTGTAGTCCCCTCTTCCCCTATCTCTGCTGCGCCGTCACCTTGCTGAAGCGACCATGGCGCCAACAAGGAGGTTCTCGGCCGAAGAGAAAGGCAAGGCCCCAAAGGAGGGGCCGGGCTCGCCGCCACCCAAGAGGGGACGTGACCGTCCCCGGAAATGCGTGGCCGCATCAACGGCACCATCGCGGGGGCGCGGGCGGCCACCCCTGCCAGCCCGCGTCAGCTCCAGCAATCGGGGGAGAGGGCTCTCCCATGGAGGCGGTTGTGGGGGCCCCAGCCGCCACAGCGAAGGGGAAGGCGCGCCACGGCCGCCTGGCCACCACGCTCGCGTGCCCGCTCAGGTGACGCGGGACGTGAGTTCGTCGTACGAGTGGAGGGCCCTCCGGGCACCTAGCTTCTGCTTCCTAGCTCCTTCACGGAGGAGCTGCCGACAACGGGGCCTGTTGGCCTACGGCTGCAGCCGGACGGCTGCTGCAACGGGTCTTTGTGGGCGGAGGTCGAGGTCTCCTCCATCGGGCACGTGTTCCTGACCCACGGGTGGTAGTCGTTTGCCCATGCCCGTGGTCTGGATGGGAGGCGCACCCTCCATTTTAAGTATGACAGAGCGGCAACGCTTTTTGTCAGGGTCTTTGGGAGGAAGGCAGCCGCCTGGGGTGCTGCCCGGAGGGCGACAACGACGGTAGTGACCACACCTCTGACGACGACGGTCAGCGCGGCGGTGGCGTCCTCCGCGGTGAACTTGCCCTTGGCGATGGCCGCTACTCCTCCAGCAGCGGCGCTTCCTCCGGGGAAGGCTCGAGCGACAACGACTATGATGAGCCGCCTCATCGCCATGCGCGGACCAAAGAGGACGGTATGCCGCCTCGCCGCTGCGTCCCCGCTCCAGAGGACGCCAAACCGCCTCGCCATCACGCCCCCGTCAAGCAGGAGGAGCACTCTGGCTGAGCGCGAGCAGCGGTGAAGCCGGGCCTCAGGAGCAGCGGTCCTCTAGAGGCCGTCTCTTCAGTTTTTCCTTCTTTTGCTTCCTGCATCATAACTTATGAAAAAGCCCCCTGGGGGCATGTAATGAACTGCGGTGCTTGCGCCTTTATGTCAGTATTTCCCTTTGCGTTCTAATACTGATGTTGCTATTAATTGGAAGTTCCCATTTGGCGTGATTAGAAAAACTTAGCTTGGTGTGCTAGTGACCCTTGGCGGGTTCCTTCGTTGTGGTGGCGCACTCCTCCGGAGCTTCTCTTGGTGACAGTGTAATTACAGTACTAGAGTGACGTAGGGAGGCCCCTCGTCAAGCTCCGGAGCCTTGAATGGCATGCCCCCGTGAGGCCTCCGGGGGGCAATTTGCGTATGGTTCCTCATCAAAGAGGCCTTGCGTAGGCCTCTAGAGCCCCCAAGCGAGGGCCGGCCGTCGTTAGCGTGTCGGGGCACAATGCCCGGCAGGGCTAGGAGGCGAGCACTCCTGAGGCCGCGGGGCCAATGGCTCGCTCAAGAGTGTCGCGCGAGGATTTTGCTGAGGTCTTTGACGAGGTGTATGTATGAGCAGGCCTGCTGCTAGCGCAGCCTAGGATGGTTCATGCATATACACCGTGCCCAGCCCCCGCTCGCGGGACACGATAGAGCGAGCCACGGCGGCCGCCGCACTTCTCAAAGATGAAACTCAAGAGAGGAAACACTGCTGGAAGAAGAAAGAAAAGGAAACTCCCCCCTTTTTCGAATAAAGATGCAAGAACTGAAAGTTCATTCCAAGAAGTAGCAAATGGGTTACAAGAGCAAAAGCAAGGGAACAGCCGCGTCCGGCACCTATGCTAGTCTTCTAGTCTTCCCGCCAGCGCGGAGCATGGGGCTTCCACTAGGCGTGGGCATAGTCGCTGATTGACCATGTCGTTCACCAGCGCGGAGCATGGGGCTTCCACTTGGGCGTGGGTGGGAGCCCCCGTGAGGCCCAGGGGCGGCACTCAGGAGACTCCGGGGCGTGTACAGCCCCACTCATTATTACGTGAGAGTGTCACGGGTAGAACTTGCGGAGATGCTGGATGTTCCAGGCATTATGGATGGGGACCCCGTCCGGCGTCTCCAGGCGCGCGGCGCCAGACTTGGAGACGCGGGCGACCCTGAACGGGCCCTCCCACATGGGCGAGAGCTTGTGGAGCCCCTCCCTGGAGAGCACCCACCTGAGGACGAGGTCTCCCACCTCAAGGGTCCTAGAGCGGACGTTGCTGCAGTGGTACCACCGCAGCGCCTGCTGGTACCTCGCCGCACGGAGCGAGGCTTGGCGGCGCGCCTCCTCCCCGAGCACGAGATTTGTCCCCCGCGAGGCATCCTGGCGTGCCTCGTCAAACGCCAAGACCCGTGGGGAGCGATGCTTGACCTCGTGCGGGAGGACCGCCTCCACCTCGTAGACGAGGAAGAACGGGGTCTCGCTGGTGGGCTTAGTCGCGGTGGTGCGGATGGACCACAACACGGACTGAAGCTCACCGAGCCAACCCCTGCCATGGGCCTCGAGTTTCTTCTTGAAGCTCCTCGTCTTGAGGCCCCTCAGGACCTCTGCGTTAGCATGTTCAGCCTGGTCATTGCTCCGTGGGTGTGCCACCGAAGCATAGCATATTTGCGTTCCAAGGTTAGCACAATATGTCCTGAAGAGATTGCTCGTGAACCGGGAGCCATTGCCAGTAATGATACGGTTGGGGACCCCGGAACGGCTCACGAGGCCCATGATGAACTTCACAGCCGAGCCAACGGGGATGGTGCGCACGGGCACCACCTCTGCCCACTTGGTGAACTTGTCAATTGCGATGTAGAGGTAGCGATATCCCCCGGCCGCCCGAGGGAACGGGCCCAGGATATCCAGCGCCCAGACCGCGAATGGCCATGAGAGCGGGATGGTCTGGAGACCTTGCGCGGGCTGGTGAATCTGCTTGGCATGGAACTGGCAGGCCTTGCAGGACCGCACCAGTTCAGTGGCGTCGTTGAGCGCTGTGGGCCAGTAGAATCCGCTGCGGAGCACCTTGCCCACAAGGGTGCATGATGAAGAATGGTGTCCACAATCTCCGCCGTGGATGTCGGCCAACAACTCGCGCCCTTGCTCCTTGGATATGCATCGCAGCGAGACATCGTTGGGGCGCCTTCGGTAAAGCTCGGTATCCTGCAGGCAATAAACGGTGGCCTGGTGAGCCACACATTCTGCATCTTCCTCCTTCTCTAGTAGAGTGCCATGGAGCAGGTACGCCTTGAACTCCTTGGTCTAGCAGCCTTCCTGAGGTTCCAGCGCCAGGAGCAGGCAGGCTCCTGAGGTTGGACCGTAGGCCGGGGCACCCGAGGAAGGGGCCAGAGGCGGCTCCTCCTGAAGCAACACTGGGCCCGTGGTGGGGGGTGCTACCGACGGCTTGAAGAGCCTTGCCTCGAAGACGCCAGGCTTCTGGGGCTCACAGCGGGATGCCCTCTTGGCGATGTCATCCACCTCCTTGTTCGTGCCGCGCCGGACATGCTGCAATTCCAAGCCCAAGAAGCGTTTTTCAATTTTGCGTACCTCTTCGAATTATGCCTCCATGTGCTCGTCTCTGGGCTTGTACTCCTTGTTGGAGAAGTTGGCAAGGAGCTGAGAGTCGCCCTTGATGGTGAGGCGCTTGACCCCCAGGGCGGCCGCGACCCTGAGGCCAGCGATCAAGCTCTCATATTCCGTGATGTTGTTGGAGACCTTCTCACCATGTTGGAAGCATAGCTGCACAGTGTAGTATAGCTTGTCCTTGGTTGGCGAGATGAGTACGGCTCCAGCCCCCACGCCCTGCCGCGCGAAAGCTCTGTCGAAGTACATGACCTAGCCGTCAGGCGCCTCATCACCGAGCGTGAGGGATTGGCCTTCGCCCATGCCCCGGTTGGGGGCATCCATCCATTCCACCACAAAGTCAGTAAGGGCCGCGCCTTTGATGACCCTGGTGGTGCTGAATTCTAGCTGGAAGGCCTGCAGCTCGATGTTCCACTCCGCAACCCTCCCCACAGCGTTGGCGCTACGGAGCACCTTCTCCAAGGGGTATGCAGAGACAACCTTGATGGGGTGGCCTTGGAAATAGTGGCGCAGCTTCCTGGAGGCGACGAGGAGTGCGAGCAGGAGCTTCTGCGGCATGGGGTAACGCGTGCGTGCATTGTGCAGCACCGTGCTGACGAAGTATACTGGGTGCTCGACGAGGGACGAGGCATCGACAACGTCCAGCTCTGCTTGGGACGAGGGGGCCTCAGGAGCCTCGCTGCCCGGCGGAGTGGCGGAGGCCTCAGGAGTGCCATCCTGAGGCGGCGACGGCACGACCTTACGCGGGGCACCTCGTCGCGCACTCGCGCGTGTGCTCTCCTCCCTGACCGCCATGAGTGCTGCGCTCGCCGAGTGGGGTGTGGCGGCCAAGTAGAGCACCAGAGGCTCAAGTGGACGGGGCACACCATCACGGGTGGGCTCGTGAGGTACCTCTTGAGGTCATGGAAAGCCGCCTCAGCCTCCAGAGTCCACTCGAAGGGGCCCTTCCTCTTCATCAGCTTGAAGAATGGGAGGGCACGCTCGCCAAGCTTGGAGATGAAGCGCCCCAAGGATGTTACGAAGCCCGCGAGCTTCTGTATCTCTTTGAGGGTCTACGGCGGGCTCATCCTTTCTATTGCCTTAACCTTCTCGAGGTTAGCCTCGATCCCTCTGTGTGACACCAGAAAGCCCAGCATCTTGTCGGATGGGACACCGAACACGCATTTCTCTGGATTGAGCCTCAGGTTCACCTTGCGCAGGTTGGCGAATGTTTCCTCCAAGTCTTCAACAAGGGTCCTTGCCTCCCGCGATTTGACCACTATGTCGTCGACGTACGCCTCGGAATTCCTCCTGAGCTGTTGGCCCGGAGCGATGTGCATCAATCGCTGGAAAGTCGCGCCAGCATTCCACAGTCCAAAGGGCATGCAGGTGTAGCAGTACAAACTGCACGGGGAGAGGAAGGTCGTCTTCTCGATGTCCTACACCGCCATCTTGATTTGGTGGTAGCCTGAAGGTGTCCAAAAAGCACAGCTGATCGCACTCGGCGGTGGAGTCCACGGTCTGATCAATGCGTGGAAGGGGGAACGGGTCCTGAGGGTAAGCCTTGTTGAGGCTCATGAACTCGACGCACATCCGCTCTTTCCCGCCCTTCTCTGGGACGATGACTGGGTTAGCCAGCCAATCCGGGTGTCGCACTTCCCGAATGACGCCAGCTTCCTGCAGCTTGCAGACCTCCTGGATGATGGACGATTGCTTTTCTTGGGCCTGCCATCGTGCCTTCTGCTTCACCAGGCGTGCACTGGGCCACACCATTAAGTGGTGTTCGATCACATCCTGCGGGACACCGACCAAGTCCGTTGCCTCCCACGCAAACACATCCTTGTTTGCACAGAGGAAGCTGACCAACGCCTTCTCCTGATCCTGGGGGAGACCAGCACCTATGGTGAAGGTGGGACCTGAACCTCTGTCGTCAACGGGCACCTGCTTCGTCTCGGCTAGGTCTTGAGAGAACAATTGCTTCTTCTTTGCTGGCGCAGCCTCCAGGGTTTCCGGAGTGTCCCTAGTGCCTGGCCGCGAGGCCACCGCGGCCTTGACGGCGAGCTTGAGGGCCAGGAGCGCATCCATGGTGTCTCCCGCAACGGTGATGATGCCACTGCTCCCAGGCATCTTGATGACGTTGTAGCCTGGGTGTGTTGCCGCCATGAACTTGGCGAGGGCCGGATACCCCAGGATGGTGTTGTACGGGAGGCCGATGCGGGCGACGTCGAAGTCGATGAGCTCTGTGTGGTAATTGATGCACGTGCCGAAGGTGATGGGGAGGCATATCTGCCCCAGGGGGTGGCCGAGCCCTTGACCACCCACGAGAAAGGCTTGGTGGGGAGGAGCTAGTCGTACGGCACTTGGAGCAGGTTGAAAGTCTCCACCGAGAGGACGTTCAGGCCAGCGCCCCCATCGATGAGGATTCTGGTCACTGTGACATTGTTGATGGTGGGCGTGCACAGCATGGGGAGGGCTCCCGCCACCGCCGTGGTCTTAGGGTGGTCTCTAGAATCGAAGGTGATGTCAGTTTCAGGCCCGGTGCGGCCCCGCACAGCCTCGCGCTGCGTCCGGGGAGCACCTTGTCATCGAAGAAACTGCTTGATGTGGCGGCCAGAGGCAGGTGCCTGCAACCCATCGATGATGCATGCGACCACATGGGGCTCTGGAGCCGCGAAGCGTGCGACGAACTAGTCGCAGAGCTCCTCCCAAGAGGAGATCGAAGCATGCGGGAGGTTGCGGAGCCAGGACCGAGGGGCCTCCGTGAGGGCCCAGGGGGCCAGTTTGCCATGGCCTTGCCGTCACCGCCTGCCAACTCGATGGCTTGCGCATACAGCCAGAGGAACTCCTTAGGGTCCGTCACGCCGTCATACCGCGGGGGCAGCGCCGGCCGAAACCTCTCCGGCCACTACACCCGCTGCAGGCCGGGAGTGAAAGCCGGATGGCCCGTGATGCCCCCGTAGGTGCCCAGCGGCCAGGTCAGTGGGACGGCGCCCGCCATGGGAACCATGAGGCGAGGGTGGAGTGCGGTTGGCGAGGAGGCGGAGCTTCGACACGCCCCTACCTGGCATGCCAAATGTCAGATTCAGGGCTCCGCAGACCCAAGAAGGTTCAAACTCTGGGGCGTGTGCGAAGATCTCAACCTCTCAAGCCTTGAGCTCATCGCCCTATAGCCTAGCCTCGCCGGATACACGCTCGAGCGGGGAAGAAGATGGACATGGCAGTTTACCCAGGTTTGGGCCACCTTGCGGTGTAAAACCCTACTCCTGCTTTGTGGTGGATTGGCCTCACGAGGAGGTTTGAGGATGAACTAGTACAGTGGGTGAGCTGCCTCGTGAGGGCTCGAGGGGTGAGAATGAGTCGACCCCTTCTACGGTGGTGGATAATCTATATTTATAGTGGCCTTGGTCCTCTTCCCTAGAAACTTAGGCGAGAAGGGATTCCACAACGGCCAATTTGAAAGGGGACAACAGGTACATCCTATCCTGACAATAGGTGGTCTTCTCTTGCAAAGCTTCTGGTCGTGACGCAGCAGTGGGCTCGACAATGACATCTGTCCTGCCAAGCTCGTGGTCTTGGTCTCGTTGCACCAGAATGGAAACCTTTGGGGGATTCCTTGGGAACCCACGTCTGTCCTTGCTCCCTTAGCACCGAAAGGGAAACTGTCTCCTCTGCGCCCGCTGGCGCCCGCCTGGCCTTGGTCGTCATGGCTCAAGTCACTGGAGCCTCGTGAGGCTAGGCACTTGCATAGGAATCTTTGCTCCTCGGGAGGCAGCCTGGGGAGGCCGTTCCCTCTGGAGGTCTTAGCGTTGTCCGCCTCGCAAGGCTAGGGGGCCCTCGTGAGGGTCTTGTCTTGGTAGTCTTGTAGATGGGCCGTACCAGGCCGTCAAATGAGCCACGCTGTGGGCCATAGGCAGGCAAGTCTGGGTACCCTGGTTCCCAGAATGCTGACATAAATGCTACCTTAGGTGGCGTGTGGGGGTGCATCCCCGGCAAGCTTATATTGCCGCTTAGCCATCTTCTGCTTATCATCTTGACACGCCTCTGGACGGGTGTCAAATGGATGCGATCTGTCTTCCAGCAAGCTGCCACGTGCTTAATGAGTGCCACTTAATCACCTGAGGGCTCGACACCGCATTGATAAGTGACTTGCGTCGCGGTGCGGTGGAGCGATGGTGTGTTGGTGGTGGTTTGGCCTTGGCAGCCCCGGCAGGCCTGCCGAGGCGATCCTGGTCTTGCCTTCGTGGTGGTATCGACCTGGCCGGGCTCTCCTGCCTGGCAAGTGAGGCCTTCCCAAGGTGATATCTTGCTGCTTCGTTCTTCTTAATGCTCTCCTTGATCTCACAAAGAGCAGCTTCTCTGGCTCGGCCTTGCATTACATGTTGGTGTTGGATGTACGATCGTTAGCTCGCATGTGTATGAGTCTGGTCAACGAACATGGATGTTCGTTGCACCGACATTCTAGTATCTTCTATTGTGCAATGTGGTGCTCAGTTAACTGTTTGGTTTATTTGTTGTAGTGTTTAGTTAACTATTTGGTTCATTTGTTGTGGTGTTTAGTTAACTATTTGGTTCAATTCTGCAATGCGATGTTCAATTGTGTGACTACAATTTTGTATTGTTTTGCATGTGAGAGATAAAATTTGGCTGTACTAAATAAATGAGAAACATATACAATTGCTATATTTCCTAGTTCTTAAGCATGCTTGGTTTGGATAAATGGCCTTCCATGTGGCTCGAATTAATCTTCTGAATCTGCAATGTGTTTATTTTTCATCAACATATTTTACTGATAGTATGCCAACCTTCACTTAACCTAGTCAATAACTACCTTATATGTGTTGCAGGGAAACAATGGGAGGCACTGAGGTTTACCATCGAGGTTTGCACATGCATTGTCCTTTTGTCTAATAGCACATTACTGTGCAATTGCAGGAACCATTCTAATATTTAGGTTTTTAACAATTTGGTCTTGCACATGTAGGTCCTGCTGTCAGAGGTTTTGACCCACTGTTTGACCCATTTTGCATAGGGGGAAATGAGATGTCCATGAATATCACTCAAGTCAAGAAACTCTGAAAGATTGTTAGGATAAATAAACTAGCGATGAAAAACAACAAGATCTTTCTCTGCACAATGAAGAATACATCAGTGAACTACAGGATGGTACCACCTCTTATACCTTGTTTTTTTATTCCTTTGCACCATTTCAAAATTTAGAGAAGATATTTATGCATATCTTTGTTTTCAGGCCTTTCCAAAGCAGTTCACTGATGATTATGTCTCAAACCACTTGTATGGTCAAGAGGTGAGGAAGGTGTTCATACAACACCCACGGTACAATATTGAAGTCTTCCTCAAGAGGACGAAGGATGGGCGGTCAATCATCCACAGACACTGGCCTAAAGTTGCAAGGACCTTCAACATCATTGAAGGCTTAATATTCGCCTTTCGCTTCAGCAGTTTTCCAGATGAGATTCATCTCTCTATCTACCATATATGATGTTAATTTCCAAAGGTTTTAGATGTTGCATGTGAAACTTGGTGCTGTTGTGTAGTGGGGTAGCTAGCTATATGCCTATATGGTGTAACTGAGTGCTGAAGCTATATGTTGTTGTACTCTGATGTATTTGAATTATGAAATCCTGGTTCCGTAATACAAAAATGGAATATATTGTTTGTTTAATATGAAATGTCAATTTGATTACTAAATGGATTAAAAATAATAGGCCAATTAGCCTACTTATTGGGTTTTTCTATTGCAAACAGTTATTGAGACAACACCGTGGGTGATGACCTCAGACAACCCACATAGTTTCTAGGAAGTAAATGTGTTGGATCAATGAAAAATTAAACATGACTTCCTCTGGATAACTGTTTGCATTAGGCTAGCCTGCACAAACGTTTTCTACATAAAAAGTGTGTGTGGTGGACAACCTATGCCACACAGTTTCTTCTAGGAACCATGCGTGATGCATTCAATAACGCAAATGATAAAATTATTAATATCGTCTGCAATGGCAACACTATCATAGACAATGTGATGGGGAAAATTGCATGTGATGTACGTACGACCAGAAACGTTTGTCTAGGATTCACTGTGTGGGATGTGTATATGAACGAAAACGTATGTCTTGGATTCACTGTGTGGGATGTATATGCGAACGGAAACTTATGTCTTGGATTCATTGTGTGGGATGTACATACGAAGGAAAATGATTGGGCCTGTATAATTGTCTATGATGGCTCACCCGATTGCACATGAGCTATTTTTGCACCACGTGTGTGACCGGAGGACCTATCACCGACGGTTTCTGGGTCATGTGGGATGGACCCCCCTATCGCACACACAGGCAAGGTGACGGCTTAAAACTTCGTCGCAAGAAGGGGTCAAACCGCTTGTATAGCATTCGCCTGCACTAGTGGTAGGTTTGCCGTTGTTTAACAACATGACTTCCAAGACAAGATTACCGTACCACTCTGGTGCGGAACGTGTCCTCGTCGACCTATGAAGTTCAGTAGTAGCTTGGTTCAAAGTTTCATGATCATCATCATTAGCTTCCTCTCTGGCTGGTGTAGGCATTACGGGAACTTGTTTTTGTGATGCGCTACTTTCCAATCGAGAGGAGGTACAATTACCTCATCAAGCTCTACTCTTCTCCCACTCACTTCTTTCGAGAGAAACTCCTTCTCTAGAAAGGACCCATTCTTGCAACAAAGATCTTGCCCTTAGATTTGTGATAGAAGGTATACCCAGTGGTCTCTTTAGGTTATCCTATGAAGACGCACTTCTCCCCTTTGGGTTCAAGCTTATCAGGCTAAAGCCTCTTGACATAAGCGTCGCATCCCCAAACCTTAAGAAATGACAACTTAGGTTTCTTGCCAAACCATAATTCATACGGCATCGTCTCAACAGATTTAGATGGTGCCTTATTTAAAGTGAATGATGCTGTCGCTAATGCATAACCCCAAAACGATAGTAGCAAATCGGTAAGAGACATCATAGAACACACCATATCCAATAAAGTACGTGCTACTTGTGAACTGCGTTGGGATTTCCCCGAAGAGGAGAGGATGATGTAGTACAGTAAAGATAAGTAATTCCCTCAGTTAAGAACCAAGGTTATCAATCCAATAGGAGAACCACGCAACACCTCGTTAGCAGCACATGCACACAAACAAGAAATCCTTGCAACCCAACGCGTACAAGGGGTTGTCAATCCCTCGACGGTTACGAGCAAGATTAAATTGTATGGTGATAAATAGATAGATCGAACAAAAATACAAAATAAAATAAATAAAGTAAAAACACAACAAGGTATTTTTGGTTTTAATACATGATAAAAAATAGACCCTGGGGCCATAGTTTTCACTAGAGGCTTCTCTCTTGAAAATAGCATACGATGGGTAAATAAATTACTGTTGGGCAATTGATAGAAAAGCAAATAATTATGACGATATCCAAGGCATCACGTCCGAGACAAGTAGACCAAAACGATTCTGCATCTACTAATATTACTCCACACATCGACCGCTATCCAGCATGCATCTAGAGTATTAAGTTCATAAAGAACGGAGTAACGCCTGAAGCAAGATGACATGATGTAGAAAAATTAAACTCAATCAATATGAATAAACCCCATCGTTTTACCCTTAATGGCAACAATACAAATACGTGTCATGTCCCTTTCTAACACTGGGATATAGAGCGCCGCAAGATCGAACCCATTACAAAGCACCTCTCCCATTGCAAGATAAATCAATCTAGTTGGCCAAACCAAATCAATAGATCAAAAAGAAATATGGAGCTATAACAATCATGCATAAAAGAGTTCAGAGAAAACTCAAATAATATTCATGGATAGATCTGATCATAAACTCACAATTCATCGGATCCCAACAAACACACCGCAAAAAGTCATTACATCAAATAGATCTCCAAGAACATCTAGGAGAACATTGTATTGAAGATCAAACAGAGAGAAGAAGCCATCTAGATACTAACTATGGACCCGTAAGTCTGTGGTAAACTACTGACGCATCATCGAAAGGGCAGCAAGGTTGATGTAGAGCCCCTCTGTGATCGATCCCCCCTCCGGCAGAGTACTGGAGAAGGCCTCCAGATGGGATCTCGTGGTTCTGGAACTTGCGGCAGGGAAAAAGTATTTCGGGTGGCTCTCTGATGTCAGGGGAATATTTGAGAATTTATAGAGTTGGAATTAGGGTTGGAGGTGCCACGAGGGGCCCACAATCCTGGGGGCGTGCCCCTTGAGCTTGTCGCTCCCTAGTGGCTCTTCTGGACTTCTCCCGAACCTTCTAGGGTCTCTCCAGGTCCAGAAAAAATTAAGCCAAAGTTTTTTCTCCGTTTTGGACTCTTTTTTATATTGATTTCCTGAAAATCCAAAAACAGGCAAAAAAACAGCAACTGGCACTGGGCACTAAGTTAATAGGTTAGTCCCAAAAAATGATGTATAATTGCATATAAGGACATATAAAACATCCAAGATTGATACTATAATAGCATGGAACAATAAAAAATTGTAGATACGTTGGTGTGGCACCCCGGCTCAGAGAACCGGTTTACCTGAGTTTCCAACCCAGAGATCATGTCTTCTGGAAACACACAACAACTTGGAACAGAACATAGCTGAACTTTTATTGATAATAGTCGAGTACAAGCTCATATATATTACATGATCATCGAGGCCAAAAGCACACCTAGTGCTATGACAATATCTACATTATTTATCCAACATATCAGGGCCTCGGTATTACTGCAGAATACTACGACGGAAGACTACTGCGTAGCGAAACATGATAGTAACTCCGTCCACAGGGACACTGCTGAGGACACATCCTAGGCATCACAACACGGACATCGAGACCTCCGTCTCAGTCTTCTCCTGCATCTGGCATGATACGCCAGGTGAGTACTTTGAATGTACTCGCAAGCACATGACAACCAATTTATGCAGCAAATAATAGCATGGCAAATCAATATGTTAAGTATTAAGTGATTCACTTAGTGTTACCAACTTACTCATCTCTGGGTTGCCTCACAACCCTCGGAATACTCGATACCAATGAATAATTCCGCTCAAAAGACAAGTTCTTCCATCATTACTATAGTTATTACGGTTGATCACCTAGAGAGGTCTGGTGGGGCTGTCCAATACCGTGGACGCGGCTGTTCGAATAGATTTTACACTCTGCAGAGGTTGCGCACTTTACCCACACCATGGAGCACCTGACCTCGTGATCCCATTCGGGTGGACCAGCGTTGCTCCAACGAAACCTGTCTGACCCGTGACTCTTTCATCATACCACCGGCAATCACACTCCCCCGGAGTCAAGCCTTGGGTGGCCCTGTGTCACCCCGTGATACCTGCCATCGTCGTGGCCTAACTAAACTGTCCCAAACGGGGACGCTGGCAAACAACTCAACTGGGCTCACAGGGTTATCGCCATCTACCTAATCAGGGCAGCACGCACGCATAACCCTCCCTCTTTGGAGGTACCGGTGAAAGAGCACCGAGCCAGACCAAGTCAAGGCTGTCCCATACCGGCAAATGTGGCTGCACGGGTAAGCCCGGACAGGTGACTCTTGATCAACCAACTATGTTTGTCTTAGCAAGCATAGTTATTGATCATATCATTCCGAGTTATCAACTTTAAACATTTAAATAATTTACTATGAATTATCTAGGTTAAATATATGCAAGAAATGAATATGAATTATGCAATGCTATGAAATGCTTCATAATATGGATGTCCTGGCTTGCCTTGATCAGTTGGGTTGGTCAGAAACTCCTGGTCTTCAAATCCACAAGATTCTCCTTCTGAAAATATTTTTAAATAGCAAAAGAAAATGTCACATAAAGCCTTTTTATTCACCAACAATTCTGTGGGTGTTGGAAAAATACCAAACTTGGTGAGAAAATAAAGGACTTTGATACAAACACAATGCAAAAAGAATCAGGTCAAATGGACCTTCCTGTAAAAAGTTATTAATAGTCAAAGTTCCTGGTTAATTCTGTTAAATAAACAAAAATTAGAAAAATCAGAAAAACAGACGAACGGGCCACGTCGAAGGCATAAACGGAGAGTACGCCTCCACTTACCCCTTCGCGCGCGCGCCCACAATGGCTGACGGGTGGGGCCGAGCCCGTTTAAACAGAGGGGGGAGAGAGAACAGAGGGAGGGGGCGGCTCACCGGCGGTGATTGCCGGAGTTAGCGACGGCGGTTGGGCTCGTGGATGGTGGGGATGGATCGGGTGTTCAACGGCGATTCTCCCTATACCCGTGGCTCCTCCGGGGATGGCCGGACGGCGTCATGCCCTTCTTCTCCAGCGGGTGGTGGCTGCGGTGGTCGACGGAGGTGACGATTCCGGCGACGATTCGGTCGAGCAGGAGGTCGGGGAGCTCTAGTGGAGTGCAGTGAGCACTATGGTGGTCTCAGGTGGGGCTAAGGTGGAGTGGAGAGAGCTGGTGGTGGAGCTCGACTCACGGCGGAGCTCCGGCGAAGCTCGAGGCCAGAGGGCCTCTCGGCCTTGGCTCTTGCTTGGGGAGGCGATTGAGGATGGAGGGAGAGGGGTGAGGAGCTAAACGAAGCCGAACGGGGCTATTTATAGCCAGGAGGAGGGGTGCGGCGATCTCTCTGGATCGGCGGCGACGTGGCTCCGCCACTGGCGCAAGGACGGCGAGCTGGCCTTCGTGGCGTGGGGCGAAGCGACGGGAGCGAGCAGAAGCACTTAATGCGACGAGATACCTCGGGGGGGGGGGGAAGACGACAAGCGGCGCCGCACTGTGACCGCACGGGCAAAACAGTGCCCGCGGGCGTGGCGGCCGCCGAGGGCTTCTCCAGCGAGGGCGAGGGTTCTGGAGGGGCTAGGTGGCATCCAGGGACGACGTCGGCATGCTTGGACAAGCTGCTGCGGCGCTGGTGTCTCGCCTCGATGAGACCCGAGCCTGGCGCGAGGCAGAGCACGACGACAACCATGCCAGCACCATGCTCACCACGGTGCTTGGCACCAGGAGGCCATGTATGCCTGGCATTTCTTGTCTAGCACGTCGACCTTCGATCCCTCATTTCACCTGTGTCCTTGGTTTGACTTGGTTTGGTCTGAGATGAGTGGTAGAATCAGCAACAGTCTCTGAAAAAGAACTTGGGAGGGATCTGGAGGGTTGGAGAGATGGAGGTAGGGCCAATGGAGATGTCCAGAGTGATTGGGAGGACTAGGAGCTGACAAAATTTGAGGTCATTTGGTTTAAGTTTGAGGGTAGTTTATGTACAAACTACATTTCTGGTCCAGAATCAAAATGTTGAAGTGTTGCTCACTAGAATGATCTCCTGGGGTTGAAACTTGGTGGAGGAAGGTTATTTGTAGGTGTCCTCATGCCACAAAGATTTGAGAGCAATTGGACAATCCTAGCATACACTTCCTTCACAAAGGTCCAAACTGTCCAGGAGCAAAAATGATTTATTTTGCAAATATTTTGAACTAGGTCATAGAATAATTTTTGGAGATTGGGGCAAGATATAGTCCAAGGGATTTTAGGGAATTATTTGAGCATTTTCTGAGCATCCAATCCAGAGGTTGCTTCATAACCCATAGTAATGCCCTAAATTCTCAAATAAAAGAAAAGAATTTTGGAAAAGAATTTTAATTGGAATTTGGATCCTTGGGGTACTTGGTAGGGTTTTGGCAACGTGATGGAGCTTTGGAGCACTTGGAAGAAGATTCAAGAATGTCCAAGACCAAGTGAAAGATTCAAAAATCCATTCAAATTCCAAATAAAACCAGAAAAAGTTTGAAAAGAAAAAGTTGTCAAAATCAGGGTGTCACAAACCTACCCCCCTTAGGATGAATCTCGTCCTCGAGATTCGGTTGCTCAGGGAACAAATATGGGTAAGCGGATCTCAGAAAATCTTCTCTTTCCCAAGTAGCCTCTTCTTCAGTGTGATGCTCCCATAGCACCTTGTAAAATCTTATCACCTTACTCCTTGTGGTTCTTTCCATCTCTTCCAAGATCCTGACAGGTTTTTCCTCATAAGTCAAATCCTTGGCCAGCTCTAGCTCACTCATATCCGCTTGCTTGGCTGGGGGTGCAATGCATTTCCTTAACTGTGAGATGTGAAAGACATCATGAATGTCCGACAATGCTAGTGGCAATTCCAACTGATATGCGACTCTGCCTTTCCTGGCAATCACTGGAAAGGGGCCGATGTATCTTGGGGCTAATTTTCCTCGAGTACCAAACCTCTTGACTCCCTTCATAGGAGTTACTCGTAGATAAGCATTGTCTCCGGGCTCAAAAGTTACTTCTCGGTGCTTTGGGTCGTAATAGCTCTTCTGTCGGGACTTGGCTGCTCGAAGTCGTTCTTGGATATCCTTAACTTGCCTCTCAGCCTCGAGCATCAAGTCCGTGCCAAAAATGCGACTATCTCCTGTTTGGGACCAGTTCAGCGGTGTGCGGCACTTCCGTCCGTACAATGCCTCAAAAGGCGACATCTTGAGACTTGCCTGATAGCTGTTGTTGTAGGAGAATTCAGCATATGGCAGACTATCCTCCCATTTGGGTCCATGGGAGAGAGCATATGTCTGAAGCATATCGTCTAATATTTGGTTCACTCGCTCGGTTTGTCCATCTGTTTGCGGATGATATGCTGTGCTATGTTTCAGCATGGTTCCCAAAGCCTGATGCAGCCGTAGCTAGAATGCTGAGGTAAATAAGGAACCCCTATCCGAAGTGATAGACATGGGTACTCTGTGCAGACTGACTATTCGAGACATGTAGAGTTGTGCCAACTGATTTGCGTTGAAAGTGGTCTTTACTAGGATAAAGTGAGCCACCTTCGTGAGTATGTCTACAATGACCCAAATAGCATCATTGCCTCTCGTGGACCTGGGCAGTCCCACAATAAAATCCATACATATGTCGTCCCACTTCCACTGGGGTACTGGTAAAGGTTGTAGTAGCCCAGCGGGTTTCTGATGCTCTGCTTTAACCTTGTTGCAAATGTCACAGCAGGCAACATAGTATGCTATATCTTTCCGCATTCCCGACCACCAAAAGGTTTCTCTCAAGTCCTGATACATCTTGGTACCTCCTGGGTGGATCGAATATGCGGACTCATGTGCTTCCTTGAGTATTTGTTGCCTCAGGTTGTTCTGACTTGGCACACAAATTCGTTTCTCGAACCACACGGTACCCTGTTCATCCATGCGGAAGGACTTGGCCTTCCCTTGTTGAATTAACTCCTTGATCTTCCGAATTTCTTCATCTGACTTCTGTGCTTCCTTGATTTCCTTCATGAGGGTTGGAGTAATTTCCAACGTGTCCGGAGTCATTGGGCCGCATAGCACCATGTTGAGCCTGACAAACTATTCTTGTAAGCTCGGATGCATACTCTCAACCAATGCATTCACAGTAGCTTGTTTCCTGCTCAGGGCGTCAGCGACCACATTCGCTTTCCCTGGATGATAGTTTATTCCAACATCATAGTCCTTGACTAGCTCAAGCCATCTTCGCTGTCTGAGGTTCAGGTCGAGTTGAGTGAAAATATACTCGAGACTCTTATGGTCTGTGTATATCTCACATCATTGTCCAATAAGATAATGCCTCCAAATCTTCAGGGCATGAACCATAGCAGCTAGCTCCAAGTCATGGGTGGGATAGTTCTCCTCATGGGGTTGTAGCTGTCGTGATGCATAAGCCACAACCTTCCCTTCTTGCATTAAAACACATCCAATTCCACGCCTGGATGTGTCGCAATATATGTCAAAACTCTTGTGAATATCTGGAAGAACTAATACAGGGGCTGTGGTTAGCCTCATCTTTAATTCCTGGAAGCTGCTGTCGCACTCGTCTGTCCAGATAAACCTTTGGTTCTTCTTCAACAATTCCGTCAGTGGCTTGGCTATCTTAGAGAAGCCTTCAATGAAGCGACGGTAGTAGCCTGCCAATCCCAGGAAACTACAGACTTCGGTCACCGTAGCTGGTGTCTTCCAGTTCAAGACCGCAGTAACCTTACTTGGATCAACAGCTATTCCCTTCTCTGACAGAATATGTCCAAGGAATCCCACCTCTTTCAGCCAAAATTCGCACTTACTGAACTTGGCATATAAGCGATGGGTTCTCAACCTTTCTAGGACAGCTCTGAGATGTTGCTTATGTTCCTCTTCATCCTTGGAGTATATCAATATATCATCAATGAACACTACTATATGAACTTATCCAGAAAGTCCATGAAAACTTTATTCATCATACTCATGAAATAGGCTAGAGCGTTGGTCAATCCAAACGCCATAACTGTAAATTCATATAGTCCATATCGAGTGGTGAACGCTGTCTTGGGGATATCCTCCTTTCAGATTTTCAAATGATGATATCCCGTTCTGAGGTCGATCTTGGAGAATACACGTGCTCCACTCAACTGGTCGAATAAGTCATCAATTCGAGGGAGCGGGTACTTGTTCTTGATAGTGACCTCATTAAGCTGGCGATAGTCTACGCACATTCGTAGACTTCCATCCTTCTTCTTGACAAATAATACTGGTGACCCCCATGGCGAGATGCTTGGACGAATATATCTTTTTGTAGCAACTCGTCCAACTGCTTCTTTAGTTCTGCCAGCTCCAGGCCTGGCATATGGTAATATTTCTTGTATATTGGAGCTGTACCAGGAATCACTTCAATGGCAAACTCCAATTCTCGGTCGGGCGGCATTCCTGGTAATTCCTCAGGAAACACATCCGGAAATTCACCCACTACCGGAATCAGTTTCATATCCATAACAGTGGTCTGATATGCCGTGCCCTTTCTTGTTATCATTCTGCTGGCCAAGAATTGAATGGTCTATCCGGCGGGGTTCACCATTGTCACTGTTCTGGTGGCGCAGTTGATGCACACTTGGTGCGGTGCCAACCAGTCCATTCCCAGTATTATGTCCAGTCCTGGGGATTCAATAGCAACAAGGGTAGCTGGAAATTTGACTCCGTGAATTGAGATTTCCAGATCCTTGTATACTATATTTGTTCTGAGCATTGAGCCAGGGGATTGTACCACCATGATTTTGTCCAAAAGTGAAGGAGAAAATTTATGCAAGGTGGCAAAACTCCGCGAAATAAACGAGTGGGAAGCCCCAGAATCAAATAAAATTACTGCAGGTATGTTATGGACAGAAAACATACCAAGGACGATGTCTGGAGCTTCGCAGACTTCTTCGGCAGAGATATGATGGACGCATCCATGGCTAAAGTTGTGGTTGGGACGGCGTCCAAGGTGATTGACTTGTGGCTTGTGGTCAGCTGATTGCTTTCCGTTATTAGTAGGACACTGTTTGGCGTAGTGTCCGCTTTGGCCACAAGTGAAACAAGTGTTGTTGCGACGACAGTCTTCTATGACTGGATGTTTGCCGAAGGTCTTGCTCTGGTTGACTGGCTTGTTATTGTAGTTGCCACCATTGTTCCACACCGGTTTGTTCTCAGATGGCCCTGGCTGCCAACTGCGCAGCTTTTGTGCATACGGTTCCTGGTTGTCCTTCTTGGGCTCGAACTTCCTCTTACGATCATCATTCCCAGATTTGTACTCTCGCTCAGCGATGAAGGCCTTATTCACCAATGTCTGGAAATCGGGGAAATCCAACATGCATAGCTGACATCGGAGGGCGTGATTAAGTCCTCCGAGGAACCGGTCTATTTTCCTCTCTTCAGTGGCCACATCATAAGGAGAGTACCAGGCCAAGTTGTTGAATTTGTTTAAGTATTCTCCCACAGTCATGTTGCCTTGTGTGAGGGCTAGAAATTCCCTCTGCTTCACTTTCATAATACCTGTGGGAATATGATACTAACGGAACAGCTCCTTGAATTTCTCCCAGGAAATCTCTTCAGCAGGCCATATTAACTTGGTGTTATCCCACCATATGGCTGCTGAGCCTTCGAGATAATGAGTGGCAAATGGAACTTTATCTGCTTCTTCACAACGGGTGATGTCCAATTTCTTTTCCATGGTTCTCAACCAGTCATCAGCCTCAATAGGATCCACAGCCTGACCAAAGCTGGGTGGTTTTGTGCGCTGGAAGTCAGTCAGTTTAGAACGCACCCCATTGCCATTATTCTGACCTACTATTGTCTGCATACTCTTGAGAATTTCCATGAGTTCTTGGTTTCTCTTTTCCTCAAACATTCTCATTATCTGATCTGTGGTTGGTGCTTGAGGTGGTGGTGGTGGTAAGTCTTCGGGCGGTTGCCCTGCCTGCCTGGCGGATCGACGGACGGGGTTTCCATCGCCGCCTTGACTGCTACTTCCTCTCTTCATCCTAATTTTTGTCCCCATGGCAAAGACCGAATCGATGAGCAACATCCATAAGGAGAAATACAGTAATATGACACCGAAGAAAATTCATGGAAAAGGCAAATAAAGAGAACAACATAATTATACAATATAACCCAACATCATACATGACAAGCTAGTAGGGGAATATCATGGCTAAACTGCTCATACGGCAGTTGACATATGCAAAGACGCATGCATTACTACTCAAGCTCCAGTCTAGTGGCGTTGGTGACACGAGCACTTCCCATCTGAAGAGTCCTCATCATCAGATCCTGAGTCAGAATCAGAACTGATGATATGAGTCACCGGGTCAAAGGAGACACGACGTCGCTGCTGGGACGGCTCTCCTTCCCCGGGAGAAAGAGCACGTCGCCTCAGCATCGGTGGAGCAGGAGTGGCTAGAAGTGAGGCCCACTCAGCTGGGGTCTCAAATCGACTACCAGACGATAAGCCTGATAGTCCAGAAGAACCAGAAGGGATATCAAGCACACGCGGAGGTGGAACTGGTGGTGGATAACTAGGTGGAACTACGGGAGGAGGTGCTGGAGTCACTGCTGAAAGTGCCCCCTGAACACGACACAGCTGCTCAGCCAAGGAAATGATCATACGGTAACTGGCATTCAGGTAGCGAGACAAAACACCAGCCGCATGATCACACTCCGGGTCTACAGGTGAGAAAAGGACTCGCCCTGTCGTAGGCGACAGGGTGGGATAGTGGAGGAAACCTGGATGGGTCTGCATCTCAGCCTCGTGGAAGCGCAAGTCAGTAATAGCCTCCATGGCAGCAAACTAGATCGCCAACTCCGGAGTAGAAGCCACCCCGCCCTTGGAAGAACGAGAAGAGCTTCCAATGTCCGAAGTCGTGGTCAGGTAAGCTACTGCATGTCAGTCATATACCGACTCGCCCAACTGCTCCCGAAACACCTGATACACCGGGTCATCACCGTAGGGATACAGTCGAAGCCAGACGCTACGAAGGAAAACCGGAAAAGTGTGGTCTTCGGGCTCATGATGGTATGGAACTGGTGCCATCTACACTCACAATGCCATAGGTTAATATCATAATGAATTATGATGCACGATGCATGGTATGCAACAAGCAAGATGCACACACAAGGTCCTATGCTAATCGCAGTCCTAACGCGGTTGCCTAGGGTGTCCTACAGTCAGCACGGCTCTCATACCAAGTGTTGTGGCACCCCGGCTCAGAGAACCGGTTTACCTGTGTTTCCAACCTAGAGATCATGTCTTCTGGAAACACACAACAACCTGGAACAGAACATAGCTGAACTTTTATTGATAATAGTCGAGTACAAGCTCACATATATTACATGATCATCGAGGCCAAAAGCACACCTAGTGTTATGGCAATATCTACATTATTTATCCAACATATCAGGGCCTCGGTATTACTGCAGAATACTACGGCGGAAGACTACTGCGTAGCGGAACATGATAGTAACTCCGTCCACAGGGACACTGCTGAGGACACATCCTAGGCATCACAACACGGACATCAAGACCTCCGTCTCAGTCTTCTCCTGCATCTGGCATGATACGCCAGGTGAGTACTTTGAATGTACTCTCAAGCACATGACAACCAATTTATGTAGCAAATAATAGCATGGCAAATCAATATGTTAAGTCTTAAGTGATTCACTTACTGTTACCAACTTACTCATCTCTGGGTTGCCTCACAACCCTCGGAATACTCGATACCAACGAATAATTCCGCTCAAAAGACAAGTTCTTCCATCATTACTACAGTTATTACGGTTGATCACCTAGAGAGGTCTGGTCGGGCTGTCCAATACCGTGGACGTGGCTATTCGAATAGATTTTACACTCTGCAGAGGTTGCACACTTTACCCACACCATGGAGCACCTGACCTCGTGATCCCATTCGGGTGGACCAGCGTTGCTCCAACGAAACCTGTCTGACCCGTGACTCTTTCATCGTACCACCGGCAATCACACTCCCCCGGAGTCAAGCCTTGGGTGGCCCCGTGTCACCCCGTGACACCTGCCACCGTCGTGGCCTAACTAAACTATCCCAAACAGGGACGCCGGCAAACAACTCAACTGGGCTCACAGGGTTATCGCCGTCTACCTGATCAGGGCAGCACACACGCATAACCCTCCCTCTTTGGAGGTACCGATGAAAGAGCACCGAGCCAGACCAAGTCAAGGCCGTCCCATACTGGCAAATGTGGCTGCATGGGTAAGCCCGAACCGGTGACTCTTGATCAACCGACTATGTTTCTCTTAGCAAGCATAGTTATTGATCATATCATTCTGAGTTATCAACTTTAAACATTTAAATAATTTACTATGAATTATCTAGGTTAAATATATGCAAGAAATGAATATGAATTATGCAGTGCTATGAAATGCTTCATAATATGGATGTCCTGGCTTGCCTTGATCAGTTGGGTTGTTCAGAAACTCTTGGTCTTCAAATCCACAAGATTCTCCTTCCGAAAATATTTTTAAATAGCAAAACAAAATGTCACATAAAGCCTTTTTATTCACCAAAAATTCTGTAGGTGTTGGAAAAATACCAAACTTGGTGAGAAAATAAAGGACTTTGATACAAACACAATGCAAAAAGAATCAGGTTAAATGGACCTTCCTGTAAAAAGTTATTAACAGTCAAAGTTCCTGGTTAATTCTATTAAATAAACAAAAATCAGAAAAACAGACGAACGGGCCACGTCGAAGGCGTAAACGGAGAGTACGCCTCCACTTACCCCTTTGTGCGCGCGCCCACAGTGGCTGACGGGTGGGGCTGGGCCCGTTTAAACAGAGGGGGGGAGAGAACAGAGGGAGGGGGCGGCTCACCGGCGGTGATTGCCGGAGTTAGCGACAGTGGTTGGGCTCGTGGATGGTTGTTCAACGGTGATTCTCCCTGTACCCGTGGCTCCTCCGGGGATGGCTGGACGGCGTCGTGCCCTTCTTCTCCGGTGGGTGGTGGCTGCGGTGGTCGACTGAGGTGACGATTCCGGCGACGATTCGGTCGGGCAGGAGGTCGGGGAGCTCTAGTGGAGTGAACTGAGCACTATGGTGGTCTCAGGTGGGGCTAAGGTGGAGTGGAGAGAGCTGGTGCTGGAGCTCGACTCACGGCGGAGCTCCGGTGAAGCTCGAGGCCAGAGGGCCTCTCGGCCTTGGCTCTTGCTTGGGGAGGCGATTGAGGATGGAGGGAGAGGGGTGAGGAGCTTAACGAAGCCGAACGGGGCTATTTATAGCCAGGAGGAGGGGTGCGGTGATCTCTCTGGATCGGCGGCGATGTGGCTCCACCACTGGTGCAAGGACGGCGAGCTGGCCGTCTTGGCATGGGGCGAAGCGACGGGAGCGAGCAGAAGCACTTAATGCGATGAGATAGCTCGGGGGGAAGACGACGAGCGGCGCCGCACTGTGACCGCACGGGCAAAACAGTGCCCGCGGGCGTGGCGGCCGCCGAGGGCTTCTCCGGCGAGGGCGAGGGTTCTGGAGGGGCTAGGTGGCATCCAGGGACGACGTCAGCATGCTTGGATAAGCTGCTGCGGCGCTGGCGTCTCGCCTCGATGAGACCCGAGCCTGGCTCGAGGCAGAGCGCGGCGACAACCATGCCAGCACCATGCTCACCACGGTGCTTGGCACCAGGAGGCCATGTATGCCTGGCATTTCTTGTCTAGCACGTCGACCTTCGATCCCTCATTTCACCTGTGTCCTTGGTTTGGCTTGGTTCGGTCTGAGATGAATGGTAGAATCAGCAACAGTCTCTGATAGAGAACTTGGGAGGGATCTGGAGGGTTGGAGAGATGGAGGTAGGGCCAATGGAGATGTCCAGAGTGATCTAGGTTGGAAGGACAAGGAGCTGACAAAATTTGAGGTGATTTGGTTTAAGTTTGAGGGTAGTTCATGTACAAACTACATTTCTGGTCCAGAATCAAAATGTTGAAGTGTTGCTCACTAGAATGATCTCCTGGGGTTGAAACTTAGTGGAGGAAGGTTATTTGTAGGTGTCCTCATGCCACAAAAATTTGAGAGCAATTGGACAATCCTAGCATACACTTCCTTCACAAAGGTCCAAACTGTCCAGGAGCAAAAATGATTTATTTTGCAAATATTTTGAACTAGGTCATAGAATAATTTTTGGAGATTGGGGCAAGATATAGTCCAAGGGATTTTAGGGAATTATTTGAGAATTTTCTGAGCATCCAATCCATAGGTTGCTTCATAACCCATTGTAATGCCCTAAATTCTCAAATAAAAGAAAAGAATTTTGGAAAATAATTTTAATTGGAATTTGGATCCTTGGGGTACTTGGTAGGGTTTTGGCAAGGTGATGGAGCTTTGGATCACTTGGAAGAAGATTCAAGAATGTCCAAGACCAAGTGAAAGATTCAAAAATCCATTCAAATTCCAAATAAAACCAGAAAAAGTTGTCAAAATCAGGGTGTCACAGTTGGAGACGTATCAGTACGATCATGATGTTTCGGACACACCATATTACGTTGTGGTGTTCCAGGTGGCGTGAGTTGTGAAATAATTGTCTTAAATGTGGGCCAAACTTGTAACTCAAATGTTCACCACCATGATCAGATCGTAGAAAATTTATTTTCTTGTTATGATGATTCTCCACTTCACTCAGAAATTCCTTGAACCTTTCAAATTCCAGACTTGTGTTTCATTAAGTAAATATACCCATATCTACTCAAATCATCTGTGAAGGCAAGAAAATAATGATATCCACCGTGTGCTTCAACACTCATCGGACCGCATACATCGGTATGTATTATTTTCAATAAGTCACTTGCCCGCTCCATTGTACCAGAAAACAGGGTTTCAGCCATCTTGCCCATCAGGCATGGTTCACATGTTTCAAAAGATTCATAATCAAGTGATTTCAAAAGTCCATCGACATGGATTTCTTCATGCGCTTTACACCAATATGACCTAAGCGGCAGTGCCACAAGTATGTGGTACTATCATCATTAATTTTGCATCTTTTGGCATCAATATTATGAACATGTGTATCACTATAATCGAGATTTAGCAAGAATAAACCATTCACAAGGGGCGCATGACCATAAAAGATATTATTCATATAAATAGAACAACCATTATTCTCCGACTTAAATGAATAACCGTTTCGCAATAAACAAGATCCAGATATAATGTTCATGCTTAACGCAAGCACCAAATAACAAGTATTCGGGTTCAAAACTAATCCCGAAGGTAAACGTAGAGGGAGCGTGCCAATGGCGATCACATCAACCATGGAGCCATTTCCAACGTGCATCGTCACCTCATCCTTAGCTAGTCTCTGTTTATCCCGCAATTCCTGTTTCGAGTTAAAAATTGTAGGATTGAAAGTATATCTAGAGGGGGCGGGGATGATTAGACTACTTGTTGGGGATATTTCCCTGACATCTTAACCCATCCCAGAACATGTTGGTTCGTGGGTCACTTCATCCTAGCGGGCTGTTAAAGAAGGCCCAGAAGAATAAAGGTAAGAGCCGGCTTAACTGACGGGCCGGCTCGACAAGGCCCAGTAACGAAGACTACTTGGAGGGCAAGTAGAATAGGGCATGGATTGTAGTTCGACCTGGATTCTATTGTAACCTCAGGGCCTCAACCTGTATGTAAAGGGGAGCCCCTGAGGCAGAAAGACTAAGTTACAAGCTCTCGAGTACTAGGTTAGCCAAGTCGCCCTTGTAATTGAGATCTCGAGCAATAATCAATCAAGAAGGAAGTAGGCTATTACCTACACCGCAAGGGGCCGAACCTGGGTAAACTCGTGTCTCTCAATTCCGATCAACCCCGCTCAAGCTACTACCTAGCTGTGTTGGCCGGACGACTAAGTCCTTTTTCAAGGACATCTGTTGTGACAAAACCACGATAGTTGGCGCCCACCATGGGGCCTGCGCACGGTGGTGTTGAGTTCTTGGAGGGAGCTCTCCCAGGGATCGAGGGATACGTGATCGGCTGAATGACCAAGAGTCATCGCGGCAAGCTCTACATCGATGATTCGGGTTGGGGCCCCGATGCCGACGCAATCGTGTATGGGTACCAGGCCCCCTTTGGCAATATCCACGTCTTTATCGGCAAAATCGGTGAATCAGGTCCCGAGCCAGACATCTGCATTGACATCATCGAGCCGGCTCGGCGCACCAAACCTGCCCTAGCTCAAGCCGGCCGGAATCATGTCTTCGCCGGCTTCACCCAGGGAGTTGATCTCACGGATGACTCCGCGTCGAGCGGGGGCACCCTCGTCTACTCCGATGGCGACTCATCGGTTAGAGACACTGAGTCAATCCTCCCACTTTACGATGGTAGGCTTAGGGTCTACTCCGATGATGAGCCGGCTCCAGCCGACCGCGAGCCGCCTCATCAAATCACCGTATACATGGCAGGCACTGCCCCCGCTCATAACTCCATAGCAGCAGGCGCCATGAAGGGGATCGGCACTTCAGCGCCGGCTCCGGGCACGGCTGAGTCGGTCAAACCACCGGCTCAGGTTCTGGCAGAGTTAGTGGCCACCTCAGCAACGCTCCTAGAGACACCAGTAAATGCAGAGAATCAGGCAGAGTGCAACATGGAGGTGACTAAACTTCATGAGCAGATGGCTAAGGTTCAGGAGGACATCAATGCTAAGAATGCTCATATGGTGGAGATCTAAACCCAGATCCAAAATGAGGTGGAGCGCCTAAAAACAGAAGCCTGGCACATGAGTCTCCGTCAGAATGCCTCAGACGTGGTTCATCAGAGAAGGCACATGAGCCGTCTGCCCCCCAATCTTGAGCCCATGCGTTTGTTCAACACACCGCAAGATACACCCATTCTGGGGGCTGGGACGAGTGCCCTAGAAGCACCGGTTATACCCCAGTTAACCCGGGTCATGCCCCGGAACGGAGACAGACAACCACTGCCGGCTCAGCCTCGTCAACTGGCTCAACAGCACCAGCCTGAGCCGGCCCCGTATCCTCCACCCGTTTAGATGCTGCCGCATCATTTCCTGACGCCAGCGGGTCACTTCTCCAACCCCGTCGACAACATGTTGGCAGCGACTACCAATCTTGCTGTGCTTTCGATCACAGGGAACACCCCAGTTGAGATCGAGGCCCGGAATGCCACCGAGATGTTGAAAATGGCGGTCGCCCAACGGGCAAACTATTCCTACAGTCAGCAATGGCTCCATTCAACCCCTCATCCAAGCTGCAGCAGGAGTCAGCGTGCTGAGTAGCCAGCAGTCTCCAGTAGCGCAAGTCGGCATCATGAGCAGCCGTGTGACCCGCCTCGGCCTGGGGTTTCAGACGCCCAGGTAATTGTTGACACGGCTCGGGCTATGCAGGAAGCAAAAGCAGCAAACGCGGTGGCTCAGCCATCACCTACTACAACCCCATTGGCTTCGCAAGGTACGGGATTGAGTACTAGAACAATTGGGATACCCTATCTAGCGCCTAATTTATGCAATGAGCGCATGCCTAAGGACTTCAAAGCCCCCCGCGAGGTTCCCAATTACACGGCTGATCTCGAGCCGCTGCTTCGATTGAGAGCTACGAGATTGCCATGGACATACTGGATGTTAGCGATGCAGTTTGTGCCAAGTATCTGACTATGATGTTGGAGGGGCCGGCTCGCACATGGCTGAAAACCCTGCCCCCAACTCCATCAACACTTGGGCAGAATTGAAGGATCGTTTAATTAAAAACTTCCAAGGAACTTGCAAGCGCCCGATGATGATCGTTGATTTACATCATTGCATCCCGTGTGAAGATGAGTCCGCCCATCACTGGTCTCGCCGGGTCACGGAGATCATCCACTCCTCAGATAGAATAACGGCTGCTCAAGCCATCCTAATTTTGGAGAATAACTGTCACTTTCAGCCTCTTGTTCAGAAGCTAGGGTGGCTCAAGCGGAAGGTTAGGGACATGGGTGATCTCATGGATGTCCTTACAAGGTATGCTGAGTCAGACAACATGAAAGATCCTAGTTCAGATGATGACAAGTCTGGCAAGGGTAAGAAAAACGATGGCGGCAAGGGACACTAGCAGAACAACTTAGGACACGCTGGCAACCACGGTAACCAGGGAAACGGTCGTAAGCACAAACATCCGGACGGCAGATTATATTTTGTCGCTAACACCAACACTGGCTTTAAGGGCCAGAGACGGAACAACTCTGGGAGATCTTACAATGGGAACAAACCTCGTAACTTTGAGGAGGCCCTCAAAGCCCCGTGTCCGAAGCACAGCCTCCCTGATAAGCTGGCGAATCACTCTTCGGAGAATTGCTACATCATGCAGGATTTTCACAATCAGACGTACCAGAATCATCAGGGTGGTGATGACCCACAAGTATAGGGGATCACAACAATTTTCAAGGGTAGAGTATTCAACCCAAATTTATAGATTCGGCACAAGGGGAGCCAAAGAATATTTGGAAGTATTAGCAGTTGAGTTGTCAATTCAACCACACCTGGAGATTAAATATCTGCAGCAAGGTGATCAGTAGCACACTAATATGATAATGTTGATAGTAGTGGTAACCGTGGCAAAGTTAACGGTAACAGCAGTAACAGTATTGTAGCAGTTGTAACAGTAGCAATGGCAGTAGTAACTTAGCAAGAGTATTTTGTGGGAAATTCGTAGGCATTGGATCGGTGAATTTGTTGGATGATATTCATCATATAACAGTCATAACCTAGGGCGATACAAAACTAGCTCCAGTTCATAAATGTAATGTAGGCATGTATTCCATAAATAGTCATACGTGCTAATGGAAAAGAACTTGCATGACATCTTTTGTCCTAGCCTCCCGTGGCAGCAGGGTCCATAAGGAAACTAAGGGATATTAAGGCCTCCTTTTAATAGAGTACCAGAACAAAGCATTAACACATAGTGAATACATGAACTCCTCAAACTACGGTCATCACCGGAAAGTATCCCAATTACTGTCACACTGGGGTTTACGGATCATAACACGTAATAGGTGAATATGACTTGCAAGATCGGATCTAGAACATAGATATAATGGTGAAAACATAAACGATTCAGATCTGAAATCATGGCACCCGGGCCCTAAGTGACAAGCATTAAGCATGGCAAAGTCATAACAACATCAATCTCAAAACATAATGGATACTAGGGATCAAGCCCTAACAAAACTAACTCGATTACATGATGAATCTCATCCAACTCCTCACCGACCAGCGAGCCTACAAAGGAATTACTCACTCCCGGTGGGGAGCATCTTGGAATTGGTGATGAAGGAGGGTTGGTGATGACGAAGGCCGAAGATTCCCCTCTTCGGAGCCCGAACGTGCTCCAGATCTGGCCTCCCGATGAAGAACAGGAGGTGTCAGTGGCTCCGTATCATGAAACATGATGAAACTTCCTCTTTTATTTTTTTCTCTGAAAATAGGATTTTATAGCATCGGAATTAGGGTCTGCAGGGCCACGAGGTGGGCAAAACCCACCAGGGCGCGCCAGAGGGGGGGCACACCCTGGTGTCTTGTGTGCAGCCAGGGACCCCCTCCGGTGGTTCTTGGATCCAGTATTTTTCTTTTATTGTAAAACAATTCTCCAAAAAGTTTCGTTCCATTCCGTGAACTTTTATTTCTGCACAAAAACAACACCATGGTAGTTCTGCTGAAAACAGCGTCAGTCCGGGTTAGTTTCATTCAAATCATGCAAATTAGAGTCCAAAACAAGAGCAAAAGTGTTAGGAAAAGTAGATACGACGGAGACGTATCAACTCCCCCAATCTTAAACCTTTGCTTGTCCTCAAGCAATTCAGTTGACAAAATGAAAGTGAAAAAGAAAAACTTTTATGAACTCTTTTGTTCTTGTTTACATAAATAAGCTTAAGTAGCACCCAGGTTTTCAGCAAAGATTATGACTAACCATGTCAACAATAACTCTTAAAAATTATATTAACTCATATCAATAGCATAAGCGACTAACGAGCAATAATAAGATATCTCAAATGACAACACTTTGTCAAAACAACCATGATACAATATGACAATACTGGTATCTCGCTAGCCCTTTCTGAGACCGCAAAATATAAATGCAGAACACCTCCAAAGTTCAAGTAGTGACTAAACATTGTAATTCATGGTAGAAAAGATCCAGTCATGATGCATCCAACATTAACTATACACAATGCATGAGGATGACAATAGTGCTCTTAGATCTGGCGCTTATTTGAGAAGGTGATGACTCAACATAAAATTAAATAGATAGTCCCTTCGCAGAGGGAAGCAGGGATTTGCAGAGGTGCCAGAGCTCAAACTTTTAAAAACAGAGATAAATATAATTTTGGGAGGTACACCCTTCCTGTCAATGTTACGACCAAGAGATATCAATATCTTCCATTCTAAACACATTCGCGGTGGTTCCCAAGTGATAAAAGTAAATGGAGGGTTTTGACCTAGAAAACATAAGGAGGAAGCTTTCGGGATGAAGCGTCGTCGTCTCGAGGCGGAACCTGGGCAGAAGCAATCTAGGGCTCCGGTAGAGCGATTCTGCTGGGGAAACTTCCCTCTGGGAGGGGGAAATCAAAGCCATCATCATCACCAATGATCCTCTCCTCGAGGGAGGGTCAATCTTCATCAACATCTTCACCAGCACCATCCTCTCAAACCCTAGTTCATCTCTTGTATTCAATCTTTGTCCCAAAACCTCAGATTGGTACCTATGGGTTGCTAGTAGTGTTGATTACTCTTCATAGTTGATGCTAGTTGGTTTATTTGGTGGAAGATGATATGTTCAGATCCTTAATGATATTCAATACCCCTCTGATCTTGAACATGAACATGCTTTGTGAGTAGTTACGTTTGTTCCTGAGGACATGGGAGAAGTCTTGTTATAAGTAATTATGTGAATTTGGTATTCGTTCGATATTTTGATGAGATGTATGTTGTCTTTCCTCTAGTGGTGTTATGTGAACGTAGACTACATGACACTTCACCATGATTTGGTCCTAGGGGAACGCATTGGGAAGTAATAAGTAGATGATGGGTTGCTAGAGCGACAGAAGCTTAAACCCTAGTTTATGTGTTGCTTCGTAAGGGGCTGATTTGGATCCACATGTTTCATGCTATGGTTAGATTTATCTTAATTCTTCTATCATAGTTGTGGATGCTTGTGAGAGGGGTTAATCATAAGTGGGAGTATTATCCAAGTAAGGACAGCACCCAAGCACCCGGTCCACCCACATATCAAATCAAAGTAACAAACGTGAATCATATGAGCATGATGAAAACTAACTTGACAGTAGTTCCCATGTGTCCTCGGGAGCGCTTTGCTTTATATAAGAGTTTGTCCAGGCTTATCCTTTGCTACAAAAAGGATTGGGCCACCTTGCTGCACCTTTGCTACACTTGTTACTTGTTACCCGTTACAAATTATCTTATCACTAAACTATCTGTTACCGATAATTTCAGTGCTTGCAGAAAACACCTTGCTGAAAACTGCTTGTCATTTCCTTCTGCTCTTCGTTGGGTTCGACACTCTTACTTATCGAAAGGACTACGATTGAATGTTGGTTAAACCTGCCTGTCTACTCGATGCTACTCTGCCAAGGTGACCCGGTGTACTCTTGACAGTCAATCAATAATGACCCTGAACTTGTCAAGGTTAAAACACCAGCTTAAGTCACGTGAGAGCCGGCTTACAGAAAGATAGGATAAACCATGGGCTATCACGCCAACTTCATTGAATCAAGACACAAGCCTTGAAAGCTGGTCTTTTTTTGTCGTGCCTCAAAAGCTGGCTTAACAATTATGCAATTTGTTTGTTGCAAATTATATATCTATGTCTTTGTATTATATTCTATTTTACAGGAATTATTTCTCCCTGATCAGTTGTCATATCGACCAAGAGTTGCCGGGTCATAAACACACCGGATTTTCCTAATCAAGTTTTTAACACAATCCGGGTTGTCATTCCAATCCTTGGCTCATCTCTGAAGGAAGACACAAAATACAAAGCATATGGATAATTGGAGGGCCGGCAATCAAAGCACCGGCTCAATTTGCTTCAAAAGATATTCCAAAATTATTAAAATGCACGATGGCACTACAGATCACAAATTGACTTCAAATTCTATTACAAGCCATTCTCAGGCCATGATTTTTATTCAGCACCAGCATTGGAGCTTCCTGGGTTGATGTGGCGATCTTCAGGACGAGCAACGGCCGGGTCATCCCTTGTCGGCTCTTCTTAGCTTTTTTGAGAAGCCTCGCAGTCGGCTAGCCACTGGATTCCATCCAAAGCCTCAAAACTGATTCTCGATTCATCAAAGTGGAAGAATTGATGCCAGGAGCAAAGTCTTGCTTACTTGGGAGATTCAGGGAAACGGGCTGTGGTGCTGGGGGGACTAACACGCTTGCCGTCTTCGGTATAGGCGGCTTGAAATTTTGACAGCTTCGCCTCCTCTACCAGTTGAGTGTCCGCCACGCGGTTTTCCCTGATGCACCGAAGAAAGTCCTTTTCCTCAAAAGTTGACCCGTCCACGTTGAATTCCGGAAAGCCACCCACAATTTGAGCCGGCACCAGCTCTGGGAAATATGCCTTTGTGCATGACAAGGCAGTCAGCGCTCCTTGGCGGCAAGCCAACATGGTGAGCTCCTTTATCCACTCTGGGATAGTTGACAATTCTTTCAACATATCCATAATATACCAGGGAGGCGCCTTGGTATTCTTCACAACCATCACGCAGTAAGAGCCGCCAACATAGAGTTGTTCAAGAAATTTGTACAATGCCTTCAGCTTTGTCAGTGGCTGTTCCATGGGATTGTGATTACTCTTGCCTATCAAAGCACATATTAAACAAGTATCAGCTATATGGCAATAGTATTCAATCAAGTTAGTTAATGATGGCTTAACAAAACAAAAAACTTACCAAAGACGGCCACACACATATCATTGATGTGGCCCTTCAAAGTTGTCAATTCTTGCTTCACCGGCTCAAGTTGAGCCTCATCTTCTCCGGCTCTCTTCATTAAGTTGGCATTTTCTTTCTCCAACATGGCCTTGGCATCCTGAAAGGCATCCGCAGTCTGGGCTCTGGACCTCAGAAGGTCAGCAGCTAAGTTTTCTACTTCTTGTCGCAATTTCTTCTCTTTATTGAGCTCCTTCAAACCGGCTGCAAATGACTCGGCGAAGTCTAGCATTTCCTGTTTCCAAGGATGAACAGTTAGTGCTATTCTAAAAAGTCCCGAGCCACCGCAGAGCATCGCCCGACACTTGGGGGCTATAATGAGCAATTTTCTATACTATTTTAAGTCCCATGTAGATGCAAGCATTCTATATGGCCCTTGGGGGCTAATGCATCCTTAAGTTTTTTTTCAAATATGATACTTTAAAGATCTAGCTGAACACAGGTTGATGAGCCGGCCCTTGTGGGCTACCAGTCAATTCACTTTTTTTACAACATAGACAAGTCCCAGTTCAATATGGTATATGGACCCAACACTTGGGGGCTATACAACTATGCAGCTATTATTGGCGAAACAAGGTTTATAAGACAAGGTTCATGCAAGTTTCAAGTATTGTCATTGTTCGCAATTCTTAAAACTTGGGGGCTATATATAGGTATATAACGAGCAAGGAAGCAAGGAGATATACCTCACATTTCCTCTTTAGAGTGCCTAACATGGTGACTTCAGTTTCCCGGCTCTCAAACAGCCGAGTCAAAAACGCCTGATGAAGGGACCCTACATCCAAATTTTCCAAGGGTGGCATTTCAAGCTTGCCCTTGCCCTTCTACATCACGGGTGACTCCTTTTTTCCGATGACCTTGGCCAAGACATTCGATGCTTTAGGCGCCTTGAACACTACCCCAGTAATGGTAACTTCATCTTGAGCCGCCTTCAGGGGCGGCTCACTTGTCAGATTCTCTGTCATTATTGGAGAGGCGGACCTGGCAGGGCTTGGAGGCACATTCTCATGAGCCGGATCATCTTCATGGGTCAGGTCTGCTTCTCCACCATGAGCTTTCTCTGCCGGCTCTTCCTGGAGGTTCGGGCCATCCTTTGAATGTAAAGGGTCAGACTCTGGAGCTGCAGTATTTGAGCTGTCTCCTCTTATTGTGGCTTTAGCTCTGCAAATCAGGAAACAAAGTAAGCAGCAGAAATACAAGGATATAAAGGAAAATTTACCATCATTTACTCACCCACGATTGACAGTAAATGTTGGCAATTGGCTGGCACTTGACTCATCAGAAGATGGCGAAGTCAGATGATACGCCGGGTCAGATGGATGAAGGGGCTCCTTAATCTGATCGGCTTGAGGACGCGAGCCGATTGGACTATGCGACACTTGAATACGCAGCCTACGATGGACCGACGAGTATGATAAGCCATCATTAAGGTCGCCCGAGCTTTTCCGGGTCTTCTGCTTTGAGGTACGAGCACACTGAGTTTTCTTCAAAAGAAATTTCAGATCCAGGTGAGCATCTGGATGTGAAAAGGGTACCTTTCTGATGAATCGTCTTTTGCTCTTCGGGATAAATGGCTCTAAGTTTGAATAAGAGGGGTTTACCTCCGCATCGCCGACTTGACTGGTCTCGGCATTCTCCTGTGATGTGCTTACGTCAGCAAGTTGGATAAACAGGCAACCGAGGGAATCAAGCTCTGTTACCTCAACTTCTTCATCGCCATCAAGGATTGACTCTTCAATGTTCGCATCTTTTGGAGGAATAGGGACTTGTTCAGTATTCCACCACGGAGAAACTTCATGTGCACACAACAAGCTGGATCATAAGTAAGATGTAAATTGCAATAGGTTAAATGGAAACCAAATACAGGATACATGACTTACTGGAGGTGCCGGGTTACCGTTGCAGAAAGGAGCAAGCCCCACGGTCACAATAGTGTCACGGGTCTCACTAAGCAACTTCTTGGTGGCAGATAATAATTCGCCCGTGGTTAAGTTAAACCGGCGGAAGTGAAGGGAGTCATCAGGATGGCAGGTGTAGGTACACATGAGCCGGTTCCTCACGCTGAGCGGTTGGACCCGCCAGCTCATCCAGCACCGAGTTAGATACATCGGTAAGGCCATGAGCCGTCAAGGCGTTGATCCTTGAATATAGAGACTGAAACTTTTCCCTCTCAGAAGGAGGGGAAAAGCCAGGGAAGGTGATCGACACATCAAGCCGGTCATGTCTGTAACCTGGCAGATGATTCTCATCAGCAGGTGAGGTATCCTTGCAGTAGAACATTGTTTTATGCCATTGTTTAGGGTGGCTCGCCGGCTTAACAGAGGGGAAGGCAATATTCTGCATGTTCTGGATTGTTAATCCTCCAAGTACTAAGCTTGGGCCGTCCTTATGCTCTGTCTGATGGTTAAGGTAAAAGAACCCTTGAAAGAAACTGATGGACGGCTCGATTTGCAAGAGTACTTCGCAGAAGACTTGAAATTGGTTCAAGTTCAAGATGGAGTTGGAAGACAGATCTTGAGGCCTAATTTTGTAGTGGTGCAGCATGTCTCACAAGAATTTTGAGTTGGGCGGGCGAAATCCACGCTCCAGATGATTAGTAAAAACAATAACCTCGCACTGTCCTGGTTGAGGAGAAATCTCTTCTCAAGGGCGCGCCATTGGATGTTAGCTTGAGGTGGCAACAGGCCCGAGTTCACCAAGGATTGCAGCTTTAGTTCAGTGGAAGTGGACTTTGTCCAGTTTACTAACTTTGTCTTGGAAGGCATTTTTCTTTCTAGCAAAACTAATATTACGAATGTAAGCCGGCAAATTAAGGAAGATTGTGAAGACAACAACAGACAATGCAGTTATTGGGGTCAAGCTAGAAAATGGCAGTCTATAGGTTCTAACAAGCGGCCAACATCTAAATTACGAGCCGGCCAAAAAGAATGAGCCGACACATGATGGTCAGCGGTGAATACATGAGCCGGCCAAGAGATGAGCCGGTGTAAGACATTCATGAAGATTACAAATATGGAAAGGAATATGGTAAAATTTTTTGCATCAGCCATAAATAGGAATCACAAGGTTCAATTATCATGACGGATCTAAAAAATGCTGAAAAAAGAGGAAAATAAAGACCTAGCTATGGCGACCTTGACGAAACAGAGGAACTAGTGAGATTCGTTCACGGTTGGACAAGGGGATCTATATTACTAAAACGCTACAGTGGAATCCTAACATACGCCTTTGGGACGAATATGGATCTATGAAGATAAAGGGAACAAGCACTATGAAGCACTACGAAGAACGCGTTGAGGAAACCATGGCTAGACAGGGGCGAGGAAATGCTTACACATCTGGGAAGATTGAGGGACTGAAGGAGACGGGCGGCGCGACCGTGACTCCTGCGGCGAAGCACACCGGCGTTCTCCCCTCGTTGGCGTAGGCGATGGAAGTGTAGAGCGGCGAGCTCAGGACAACATAGAGCTCTGGAGGCGAGGGGAAGAAGACGAAGGTTTGAGGAAAAGAGTTAAAGAGGGACGAGGGAGTCTTTCGAATATTTATAAGGGAGGTGGAACCTGAAGCGGCATGCGCATGGCTCCAGGAGGCGCATTGAATTTTGGCCTAAAAGGGCTCCTCGATTTTCGTGCCTGATAGCACATGACATATCTTTTGAAAGATTCATTCTGACGTCATCTGTTGAATGCAGGAAAATGGTCAAATGACATCATGGTGAGAAGCATGCCGAGGATACCAAGTGTGGAAAACTGTTTGCAAGCTGGCTAGAATGATCAACCCGGCAAGAGTATATGAAGAGAAGCAGTAGCAATGACAAAGGCAGTTTCCCCGGCTTGGCAATGAAAGAATAAATTTAGCATGGATAAATCCAAGCTAAATTAGGGGCTAATGTTGGGGATATTTCCCTGACGTCTTAACCCGGTAGGAGAACTAACCCGGCCCAGAACAAGTTGGTTCGTGGGTCACTTCATCCTGGCGGGCTGTTAAAGAAGGCCCAGAAGAATAAAGTTAAGAGCCGGTTTAACTGATGGGCCGGCTCGACAAGGCCCAGTAACAAAGACTACTTGGAGGGCAAGTAGAATAAGGCACGAATTGTAGTTCGACCCGGATTCTATTGTAACCTCAGGGCCTCGACCTGTATATAAAGGGGAGCCACTTAGGCAGAAAGACTAAGTTACAAGCTCTCGAGTACTAGGTCAGCAAAGTCACAACCTTGTAATCGAGATCTCGAGCAATAATCAATCAAGCAGGAAGTAGGCTATTACCTCCACCACAAGGGGCCGAACCAGGGTAAACCCGTGTCTCTCGATTCCGATCAACCCCGCTCAAGCTACTACCTAGCTGCAATGGCCTCACGACTAAGTCCTTTTTCAAGGACATCTGCTGTGACAAAACCACGACACTACTTGACCAAAGAAAAACTTATCCTTGTCCCAATTTTAGTTGTAGAAAAGTTTTAGCAATTCTACCAAGTCAAGTACACCCTACACATGCAAGTCTAAGAGTTGTGAAGTGGAAAGTAAAGACTTTGCATATGAATGTAAATGAGGGATCGGAGATTTCAAACGCAATGAAGACACGATGATTTTTGTCGTGGTTCTGATAGGTGGTGCTATCGTACATCCACGTTGATGGTGACTTCAACCCATGAAGGGTAATAGTTGTGCGAGTCCACGGAGGGTTCCACCCACGAAGGGTCCATGAAGAAGCAACCTTGTCTATTCCATCATGGCTTACGCCCACGAAGGACTAGCCTCACCCGGGTAGATCTTCACTAAGTAGGCGATCTCATTGCCCTTACAAACTTCTTGGTTCAACTCCACAATCTCTTAGAGGCTCCCAAGTGACACCTAACCAATCTAGGACACACCACTCTCCAAAAGGTAATAGACAGTGTTGTTGATGATGAACTCCTTGCTCTTGTCCTTCCAATGATAGTCTCCCAACACTCAATCACTCTCTCATAGATTTGGCTTTGGTGGATGAGAGGAATGAATGTAAAGCAACTTGGGAAAGTCTAGAAATCAAGGTTCAAATGGTTGGATTGGAATATCTTGATCTCAGCACATGAGTAGATGGTTCTCTTCTTAGAAAATGAGTAGTAGAAGTTGTGGTTCGTTCTAATGGCTCTCTTTTTGAGTAAGTGGTGGTGGAGGGGTATTAATAGGCAGCACCAAAATTCCAACCATTACAAGTCTTTGACCGAACTCGGTGACACCAACATGAAAATCTCGGTGAGACCGACTAGTGTAAAAGACTTGAACATTGGGCTTTTCGGTGAGACCGAACAGAACATCTCGGTGAGACCGAAGTGCAATGTCTAGGGCAAGACCTCGTTTCAGAAATTCTGATCGGTTCATCTCGGTGATTCTGAAATGAAGCCACTTCATCACAGAAACTTGGTCAGGCCACCTCGATGAGGCCGGGATCCATTTCATTTTTACCTAGGTGTTAGGGTTTGGCATGTGCAGTGTATGGTTCATCTCTGTGCATCCGGATGGGAATGTTTTGGTGGGACCGAGATGGATATTTAGTTTTTTGGATAGGAGTGATGTGGAGAAGTGGTTGAGGATTTTGGAGCAATACCACTAAGCACTTAAGCAATCGAGTCATGATCAAAACCCCATCCCCTTTTAATAGTATTGGCTTTCCTATGGACTCAATGTGATCTTGGATCACTTAACCAAAAATGTAGAGTCTTGGAGCTTTGCCAATCTTTGTTCTTAGCATTTTGAGGGGTCCACATTCACTAGTCCTTGCCATGCTAATCATTGATCTTCTCTGAAATCTAGTATCAATGTGCATTAGATCAATGACTTATATGTTGTTATTAATTAGCAAAACCACCCGGGGATTAGTTGCACTTTCAATCTCCCCCTTCTTGGTAATTGATAACAACATATAGATCAAAGCTTCGACAAATGATATAATCAATGAAATACATTGTCGCTTTGAGAATTATGTGATAAGCAAGAACTCCCCCTAAATTTGTGCATTATTAAAGATTTGTGTTTGAATGCAAATGCACAATCGATTAGGATCATGGGTTATTCTTCCATGTCACATACATCTTGGTGGAGCGGTCAAAATGATATGATTGCAATATAATAAGCACTCATCACCAATCAAACAAGTGAATGATCATACAAAGAGAATATGAATAGATGTTCAAGCAAGAATAGCATCAAAGTACCGTATGATCAAGCACACAATGTAACGTAGTCTCATATATGCATCAACAAAAAGTAACTCAAAGTAGCATGAAATCAAGAAAAACCAAATAAGAAAAGGAAAAGCACTCTCTCAAAGCCTAATGATCTATATTGATTCTCCCACTTTGGCAACAAGTACCAAAAAGTTTGAAGAAGTATAAAGCTAAACATCGCTCTAGGCTTGATCTTCGGTAGCTCCTAGTGGTGAAGTCCTCTGACTTGCAGCGCTGGTGTGCGTAGACGTTGGAGTGGAGAGAAGAGTGCCTGCGAAGATCTTTGCGGAAGTCTGTTGGGCTAGAGGAGTGGACACAGCTAGAGGTACTGTGCGAGTAACCGTAGATGCAACAGCTGGAACTGAGACTGTAGCTCTAGAAGTGACTCATATTGGGCATCATCTGAAACTTAGTGGTCGTCCAAAGAACTGTGCCTTGGTGCTCTTCCTCATCACTAGAAGACCGTGCCTTAGCTTCATCCACCTCTCGCTTTAGGATCTCAACAGTGGTCTAAAGCTCTGTAACCTTGACATCCAGATCATGAAATTTTGTCTCAACAATCCTCTCAAAACTCTTCTGGTTCTCAGCGAGGTTGGCCAAACTCTGCTTGATCCTTCGAGTAGCTTGAAGGTGATAGTGCATCTGATCAGTCTTGGTTCTGAGCACTAGTGCGGTAGGAGCACGTGGCTCAGCAGCCCTAAAAGCCTCTGCCTCTGCATGTGCTGCAACCGAGGTGGGATGGGATGGATCCATCATCACAGTGTTATCCTCAAACTCCGGTTGTAGCGACAGATGCTCATGATCCAGTAGAAAAGACTTGTGTGCACCCTTGGAGTTGATGAGCACCTGAATGTGCGGTGCAAACCCACAAGACCTCTTCTGGTCAGTAGCAGTCCTCTTGGCGGTTTCCACAATGAGATCCATGACTTTGAACTTCTCATGTTGGTCAATGTGATGCAACATGTTGATAGAGTCACCTCGGATCATCTTCTCAACGCCTGATTGGGCATCAAAGTATACCTCATGATAGTGTTGGAGGTTGCAAGACTTGCCAATAAGTGATAAACTGAGGCAAGCTTGTGAGAATCCTTGTACTTGTCAGGAATCTCAGTGTACATGATAGCCATGGAATTGTGGTCCATCTTTGGATTGGCATATACATCGATATCATTCTCACTTGCCTCAGGCACACGCAACAAAGTGGCCCACTCAAGTATGCTAGACTGGTGCCTAACTCCCTCAGTTATCCAGACAATCCTTCCATCGAGATAGAAGTGAGTTGTCGAATAAAATTGCATGACCATCTCATCATTCCATGTTGTCAGCTTCTTCCTGATGAACTCACCAACACCAACTATCATGAAGTCCTCATGAACCCGGAAAAGTAATCCTCATGCTTGTCAATGTACTTCCAGTCCACCCATCTCATGTCACTGACTACAAGCTTCTTGTCGAGAAGCACTGTCTCATAGAAGTCCTGCTGCTCCTTGGTGAAGAGGTAGTCCACAACAGTTCTTCTTCTGATGGAGTAAGGGTCTGATTCTCTCCATTTGCTCAGTCCTTTATCTTTCCTTTCCTTCATGTTTTCTGCCACAGGACGATTGTCATCATGTTCTGGCAGTCTGGCTCTAAGCTTTCTCAGCACTGGAGCATCATCATCATCTTCTTCCCTCTCAGGCATTGGGGCCTTGTCTTTTTCTGGAGCAGATATCTTTCTGGTAGTCCTCCCCCTTAGGCTTGGGGACAGCATCAAATTTTGATGTTGTAGCTTTCTTCTTTGGAATAGCATCAGCCATAAGCTTCTGTTGCTTGGCAGGGGGCTCATCAGCAGCTGGAGCATCATCTCTCCTCATGGAAGTAGGTTTATATGTCACTTGGATAGATTTCTTTCGCACCCTCTTCTTCCCTGCAACCTTGGTATTGGATCGGTGCCATATTCCTTGGCTAGCACACCTTTCTTCTTCTTGGAGGTGACCTCCTCCACAAGGAAATCCTCATCTTCAGAATCTGAGTTCTTCTTCTTCCTTGTTCTGGTAGCTGCCTTTGGCAAGCTTGGAGAGCTTCTCTCTCCCTCATGGTAGCTCTCTTTTGCACTAGTGCCTACATATAGGTCCAAACGACCTCTCTGGAAACATTCTGACTGTCATTGGCCTCAGACATGCTGACAACTGATCCTGTGAATAGATTGGATAAGGCAGAGTGGATGAGTATCACAAAATGCGTCTAGTTTTTGAAAAATTTGAATTCAAACTTCAGTTTTAGGTTTTTATAGAGAACATTTTAGAGTGACCGATTTGAAGTTTTTGGTAGCACCGAGGTAGGAAATGGAACTAGGGTTTGCACTTTCACTCTGACCGAAGCAATTTTTGGTTCCATCGAAGTGCACATGATGCTACACAGAAGCTAACTCGGTGACACAGACCCAATACCTCTCGGTTGCACCGAAACATGCTGTGTGCAATGGCCATGGCCAAATTGGTGACGTTGGGTTGCCTCAGTTCGGTCCATCCGAGATGAAAACTGGAAAACCCTAAACCTAAAATTCTAATTCAAGTTATCGCTAGGAATTTTAGTAGATGGGAAATTTCAATCCGTGGCAAGATCTAGGCGAACCATCCGTGCATTGAATTAGAGTTTGAAAGCACATAGGGGGTCAAATCTCACCCTAACTTCATGGAGATCCTCTACGGTGCCAACGGCGGAGTAGATTCCCATTGACAGCGACGGAATCCAACGGCGAGGGCGCACTGGAGACGAAGGTGACTATCCAAAGACTAGGGGCGACAGCCGCAACGGTGTGCATGTGCGTGACATTTTAAGAAATTTTCAACGTACGGTCCACGAACATATATATACCCGTGTGTTGTTGGTAGAAGTGATCAAAACGAATCGGTCTCACTAAGATGCATAACTGCCATAAGATCAACGGTTCTAAGATTATGAAGAATATCAAATTCCTCTTCATGAGTGGGATGCAAGGGATCAATAGGAGGCACATAAGGACTTTGAACATACTTACTCAAGCTAAATTCATCAAAGATAGCAAGCATTTCAATTTTCCAAGAGTTATAGTACTCTCCATCAAGAATGGGCACTCTACGTCTAAGAGTCCCCAAAGTAGACACATCCATCTTCCTCTAATGGTGATAAAACCAAAGCAATGGATACCAAAGCTCTGATACCAATTGTAGGATCAGAGAACATAGGTCTACAGGGGGGTGAATAGACTCTTAACCAACCAAATGTGCAGTTTTTAGTTCTCTTGAGATTTTGGCAGATTTTGGCACTAGTTAAGATATCACCAAGTATTCCTACACATGCATAACTAAATATAGGGCAGGGAAATAATAAAGCATGCAATTGTGCGGAAATTAAATTGTAGAGATGGAAGATCAAATGCAACAAGGACACGAAGATTTTTGGCGTGGTTCTAGTAGGTGGTGCTATCGTACATCCACGTTGATGGAGATTTCAACCAACGAAGGGTAACGATTGTGCGAGTCCACGGAGGGCTCCACCCACGAAGGGCCCACAAAGAAGCAACCTTGTCTATTCCATCATGACTTACGCCCACGAAGGACTAGCCTCACTCGGGTAGATCTTCACGAAGTAGGCAATCTTCTTGCCCTTACAAACTCCTTGGTTCAACTCCACAATCTCTTGGAGGCTCCCAAGTGACACCTAACCAATCTAGGAGACACCACTCTCCAAAAGGTAATAGAAGGTGTTGTTGATGATGAACTCCTTGCTCTTGTGCTTCAAATGATAGTATCCCAACACTCAAACACTCTCTCACAAATTTGGCTTTGGTGGATGAGAGGAATGAATGGAAAGCAACTTGGGGAAGGCTAGAAATCAAGGTTCAAATGTTTGGATTGGAATCTCTTGATCTCAACACATGAGTAGGTGGTTCTCTTCTCAGAAAATGAGTAGTAGAAGTTGTGGTTTGTTCTAATGGCTCTCTTTTTGAGTAAGTGGTGGTGGAGGGGTATAAATAGGCAGCACCAAAATTCCAACCGTTACAAATATTTGACCCAACTCGGTGAGACCGACTAGTGTAAAAGACTTGACCGTTAGGATTTTCGGTGAGACCGAATAGAACATCTCGGTGAGACAAAGTGGAATGGGTAGGGCAAGACCTCGTTTCAGAAATTCTGGTTAGTTCATGTCGGTGATTCCGCAATGAAGCAACTTCATCACAGAAACTTGGTCAGGCCACCTCGGTGAGACCGAGATCCATTTCGACTATACCGAGGTGTTAGGGTTTGGCATGAGGAAGTGTATGGTTCATCTTGGTGGGTCCGGATAGGAATGTTTTGGTGGGACTGAGATGGATATTTAGGGTTTTGGATAGGAGTGAAGTGGAGAAGTAGTTGAGCATTTTGGAGCAATACCACTAAGCACTTGAGCAATTGAGTCATGATCAAAACCTCATCCCCTTTTAATAGTATTGGCTTTCCTATGGACTCAATGTGATCTTGGATCACTTAACAAAAAATGTAGAGTCTTGGGGCTTTGCCAATCTTTGTCCTTATCATTATGAAGGGGTCCACATCCTCATGTCCTTGCCATGCCACTGTTGAACTTGTCTGAAACATACTAGATAAGAGTGTTAGTCCAACAATATGAATGTTGACATTAATTACCAGAACCACCAAGGGAGCAAATGTGCTTTCAATCTCCCCCTTTTTGGTAATTTATGGCAACATGCATCAAAGCTTCAAGTAAGGATATAGCAAATAGTATATTAAAGCTTTGAGAATACATGTAACATGCATATGCTCCCCCTACAAGTGTGCAACCATGCTAGTGATAGTAGTTCATGAAATGGGAGTGCACAATAGGAAGGAATAAGTAATGAGTTACATGTATCTTGGCTATATGCATTAGAGCAACATGATGAAAGATATACCTTCATGTACATGATTCTTTCTTGCAAACAATATGTGCAACAAGCAAGAGATCATCATGCACATGAGTGAGATGCATATACTTACCTTGAGGTTCTTGAACTGGTTCTCAAAGAAATAAGCTTGAGAAAACAAGGTTAGATAACACATGATAATTTCAACAAGAGAAAATACACAAGACCAACAAGAGAACCAAGATTGGGATGACATGTATGAGATAAGTATCACTAGGTGAGTACTCCTTTAGATGCACACATGTCCCCAAAAGGATCAAACAATATTTGCAATAACATTTCAAGGATTTTTCTCTCCTAAACTTGAACTTCCTCTCCCCCTGAATCTGGCATTGGATAATGGGAGTAGGTAGGGTGAGATAAAATCAGAGAAAACTAGAATCAGAGCAAACATTACTTATCAAGCTGAGACAGAGCAAAAATAGGCAGTTGTCAACATGTTTCTCCCCTCTTAGAAACATGTAGGTTCTCTCCATTTTTTTTAAATGCACCTCTCTTCCTTAGGATATTCCTTTTGATATGAAAGAGATTTGAAACAAGCTTTGATGTGCATATCTCTCTCCCCCTTTGACATCAATTTCCAAGAAGGGTTGGCTTCAAGGTTATGGGTCAAGTGGGTGTGGTCCTAGAGAGGCAGAACTAAGCATGACGTAATTTTAGATGCATGTAGAGGGAAAGAATCATTGAGTGGAGATGGCTAAAGAGAATAAACAATTTGGCAAAAGGTCCTTTCAGCACTGGAATCGGTAGCTGCTACTTCTTGAGCTTGCGTTGATTTTTTCCTTGAAGAGGAAAGGGTGATGCAGCAAAGTAAAGATAAGTATTTCCCTCAGTTAAGAACCAAGGTATAAATCTAGTAGGAGGCACAAGCAAGTCTCCAATCTATGCACCTGCACAAACTAACAAACACTTGCACTCAACGCGAAAAAGGGGTTGTCAATCCCTTCACGGTCTCGAACAAGAGTGAGATCTAATAGAGATAGGTATAAAAGATAAATAAAAAGGCAAACTAAAATAAATCTAAATAAATTGCAGAAAGGTATTTTTGGGTTTTTTGGTTTATAGATCTAAAAATATATGATGGAAAATATGGCACCTCGATAGAGGGCCGACGCACGCCAGCCCCAGGATAAGACATGGCGCACGTCAAAGACGTGATACAGCAATTCCAGGCACAAAAATGGCTTTATTATTGGAAGTGGAGTATTACAATACTGTTGCTTACAACAATATTACATGGCTCCAAGGCTAACTAAAATGGCAGCGGAGGTCTTGGTTCAGTGGCAACGACGTCTCTGGCTGGGCTCCACAACTCACAAGACTGGCTAGGTTATGATCTAGCATGACGGATCTTCTCCTGCAACTGGCCATGTGCAAGGCCAGGTGAGTACTTTGAATGTACTCGCAAGACAACCAAATACATAGCATCCAAACAAGCAGATGACAAAGCAAGCCCTATGCTATTATAAGGATTTATTCTAAACATGGCATGTAATTAACAGGAAAACATGAATCAAGCATGGCATAGCATGGATCAGGCATATAATCTACATAACATAGCATGGCAATGATCACATTAGATGCTTACGATACTTACTGTTACCGAGTACCAACTTACTCCCTTCCGGGTTGTCCCACAACCCTTGAAATACTCATGATCCATTGAACAGTTTCGAACATAGGACAAGTTCTTTCATCATTATTATCATTGTTACGGTTGACCACCTAGTGAGGTCTGGACGGGCTGTCCAATACCGTGGACGCGGCTATTCGAATAGATTCTACACTTTGCAGAGGTTGCACACTTTACCCACACCATGGAGTACCTGGCCTCGTACTTAGTACATGTTCCCATTTGGGTAGACCGATGTTACTCCAATGAAACCTGCCTAACCCGTGACTCCTCCACCGTACCACCGGCAATCATTCTCCCCTAGAGTCCTGCCCTGGGTGGCCCCTGTGTCACTCCTGACACATGCCACCGTCATGGCCAAACAATTGTCCCAAACAGGGACTCCCAGGCTAAACATATAACTGGGCTCACAAGGTTATCGCCGCCTACCTGATCAGGGTAGCACGCACGCATAACCTTCCCTAGTTGGTGGTACCGATGAAAGAGCACAAAGCTAGACCAAGTCAAGGCCGTCCCATACCGGCAAATGTGGCTGCACAAATAAGCCCGGACAGGTGACTCTGGATCAACCGACTAGGTTTAGTTTATAAATTCAATTAGACATCTCCATCATCGCACCATTACATCAACAATTATGAGCACAAACAATCACTTAACAACAGCATAGCAAAATCATAACAACATTGACAACATGGCATGAGACCAAATCATGGTACTAACATGATAATAGTATTAACAAGGTTGTTGCTGGCATGGCAAAATATGGTATGAAAACCAGTCATGACATTAGATGAAAAGTAATACTAACATCTAATACAGATGACATAACAGGTGTATGCAAGTGTAGACTAACAGGTAGGGATGGCAATGGGTACCCATTACCCGCATACCCTGCGGGTAAAAACCCTATTAGGGTAAGGGTATGGGACAAAAATTTACCCATGGGTACTTAAATGGGAAAATTTGAGACCCATCGGGTAGAGAGGGTATGGGTATGGGATCGTATAACCCATGCCCGCGTACCCATGTACCCATCTAAAATGTTGATAAGTGGGTTTCCTTTAATATCCTAATGTATTAATTTTCCCATCCTAATCGTCTAGGAAAAAACTTTAATGTGTAGTCAAATTATATCTATAATTTATCATGATTTTATGAACTTAAAGTGTATGCCTATGTGTTGTTATTTATGATTATGTGTTGTTGTTTAACATTTTTATGTGTCGCTTTATAGGCAAGTATTTTTGTTTATGAGAATGTGTTGTTGTTAGAATATGTTGTTGTACATTATTGTTTAAAATGTGTTGCTATTAATAATTTATGATTATATGTTGATTTTTACAACTATTTTCTACTCAACTGATGTGTTGTAAACGCGGGTATTTTTACCTGCGGGTACCCATATACCCTGTCGGGTGACGGGTATGGGAAAAAGTTATACCCTTGACGGGTATGGGTATGGGTGATAGCTAAGTTCAGAGTGAACGGGTAAGGGTATGGGGTTGCTCCACCCGTATCCATACCCTACGGGTGCCATCCCTACTAACAGGCGACACAGATGTACTACGATAAACACACAGGGTGCAAGCAAAGTCATCACACAAGTTCGGAGCTCATGATAAGAGGTTGGCTTTCCTGAGGTTGATGAATACGCCGGGAGGAAGTGCGACAAAACTCCGGAAAGATTTGCCGGAAAGGTTTCCCTCTCGAAGGGGCTAATGGAAGGGCACGGGCAAAATGGTCATTTTCATAGTGCGAAAACATTATGAAAATGATGCCATCGGAACGGGCTCGACGATCTGAAGACGTGGGCGTTGGTTTTACCTCAATCGGAGTTACGGTCGCGAAGAAACAGTTGTTCGTTCGTTAAGCGCAGAAACAGACAGAAAACTGTCCACTTTAGCTCTTAACAGACGAACGTTCATTAAATAGTAGTTTCGGTCGGCGGCTGGGCTGAAAGCGTATTTTCCAGTTTATGCTTTCAGCAAGGGAAAGCGTACTTCCAAATAGCGCCTCCACTTAAAAAATCGGCTGGGCCCAGCCTTAGACACTTACAGGTGGGCCCACCCTTATCCAATCTCTCTCTCTCTTCTTCCTTCTCCTCTGGTCGCCGCTTACCCCGACGGAAGCAGGGGAAGGCCACAACAGCTCAGGCCTCGCCGGCTGCCGGTGTTCCGCTGCTCGGCCGCGCCTGCCGACGCGTCGGGCAGACTCGCAGCGTCGTCCCGCGCCCAGGGTAGCTACAGGGGAGCTCGGGAGAGCTCAGAGAGGACGCGGCCACCGAAATAGAGAAGGAGGCCGCGGCGGCTCAGGTCTTCGGGGCTGCTTCAGCAGGGCTTCTCCGGCGGGGAGTGGGACGGCGGCGGCTTGCGGGGACCTTGGGGATGCTCTGGTCGTGGAAGAGAGGGAGGAGGAAGAGCCACGAGCTCGAATTTCAAAGGAGGCCGAGCGACAATGGCGGCCATAGTAGAGGGAGGGAAGCTCCGAGGCGCAAGGGGAGAGGGGCTGGGGACTCTGGTGCGGAGGAGGGGCTCGGGGGGGTGCCTTAAATAGGCTTGGGGGAGGTCTCGAGAAGGAGTGGGACGACGACCGGAGCTTCCAGAGCTCGGCGAGGTGGCGGCAACCTAGCGGCGACTCGACGTCGGCAGAAGCAGCCACGAGCTAGGGGACGAGGGGAGAAGACTCCAGACGGCATACGTGTGCGGTGGAGAGCTCGCCGGCGCGCCCGGACAAGCTGGAACCCGCTGGAGGCGAGCTCCCGAAGCATCCCGAGCTCCAGTGCGCCCGTTTGTCACGCTCTGGCCATGGTCACCGCGTGGCCACGGCGTTGCCATGCCTCACTCTATGCCAAATGATGTCTAGGGGGTTCTCCTTCCTTCCTGGAGTTTATCTATGTAGCTGGAAGTCACGAGAGAACACTGGTGTGACTGCACCTTGATCAAACAGCAACCAACAGCAAAGTGTTTGACAGGTGGTGTGGCCACCACAGTGCTCTTCTTGGCCTGATCTCTAGCATAGGTCAATCACCTAGCAAGGTGGTCATCCTGGCCAAGTTTCAGCACCAATGAACCAGTCTAGATGGTGCTTCCTTTGTAACCTTGCCCACTGACCAGAAATGAAGATGAGGATGCTGGGGTCAAATGCCTGGATGGATTTGGATGATTTTTGGTGTAGGGTGATTATTTGGTTATGAGAGCCAGCTGGAAAAGTTTAAGCTCAAACTGATCATTTATGAAGGTACTTCCTTCACAATGATGCAATTTGAACAGAAACTTAGATAATTTACTGAGGAATATTGGTTAGATGGAATGGGCTGATTTTTGGTGTACAAGGGTAATATCTCATAATGAATCACCATGCAAAATTTCAGGCCAAGGAGATTAAGGAATCAAGCACTTCCTTTGCAAACAAGAAATCTAGACATAATTTGCAAAGGGATGTTGTGCTCAAATTTTAATTGGTGGAACTTGAGATCCTGATGGAAATGGTGAATATATGGATTGGACAAGCTCCACAATTTATTTGGGATTCTTCCTAGCTACCAAAATGGTAGTTCCTTTGGAAAGGCCCCAAATTGAAATATTGGCTTTAAATAGGAAAATGCAATTTCCCTTATTTAATTATGGCCAATATTTTTATGAGAGCTCAATATGATCACAAACAATATCTCCACAAGTTTTCATGAACTTTGGAGATGGATAGATATTTTCTTGGATTTAATTCCTCAGAAAGGCAGATAAATGAATTAATTCTAGATGAAAAATATTGCACGATTTGGCAATATTTTTGCACATCTAGAATTTATAAGTGAAGGAGGATCTCTGGAAATTTTGGGAGGATTAACAAAGCAAGGAAAATGATAGCTCCTTTGTAAACACAAAGGCAGGATTTCCAATTCCAATATTTTGGAACTAGGGTTTGAACGAGATTCAGGATTTACTGGCAGGAGCTTGACTGGCACAAGAGCATGGGAAAGGCACTGAGAGGTTGAGTATTCTCTGGATTCACCTGGTCATTCACCAGATTCCATAGGAAAAAATTGGGAGGGAAAAGCTAGGAAGGAATAACAGCACAAAAATCGATAACCTGATTTTTGGGGTGTTACAGAAAATAGACCCGGGGGCCATAGGTTTCACTAGAGGCTTCTCTCTTGAAGATAGCATACAGTGGGTGAACAAATTAATGTTGAGAAATTGATAGAAAAGCACAAAGTTATGACGATATCTAAGGCAATGATCATGAATATAGGCATCATGTCCGTGACAAGTAGACCGAAACGATTCTGCATCTACTACTATTACCCCACACATCGACCGACTCCTGCCTGCATCTAGAGTATTTAGTTCATAAGAACAGAGCAATGCTTTAAGTAAGATGACATGATGTAGAGGGATAAACTCAAGCAATATGACATAAACCCCATCTTTTTATCCTTGATGGCAACAATACAATACGTGCCTCGCTACCCCTTCTGTCACTGGGTGAGGACACCGCAAGATTGAACCCAAAACTAAGCACCTCTCCCATTGCAAGAAAAACCAATATAGTTATCCAAACCAAACCGACAGTTCGAAGAGAAATACAAAGATATCTTAATCATGCATAAAAGAGTTCAGAGAAGACTCAAATAATATTCATAGATAATTTGATCATAAATCCACAATTCATCGGATCTCAACAAACACACCGCAAAAAAGTATTACATCGAATAGATCTCCAAGAACATCAAGGAGAACATTGCACTGAAGATCAAAGAGAGAGAAGAAGCCATCTAGCTACTAGCTATGGACCCGTAGGTCTGTGGTAAACTACTCACGCATCATCAGTAGGGCAGCAAGGTTGATGTAGAGGCCCTTCGTGATCGAATCCCCCTCTGGCAGATCACCGACAAAGGCCCCAAGATGGGATCTCATAGGAACAGAGGCTTGCGGCGGCAGAAGAGTATTTTGGTGGACTCTTCTGGTGGTTTGGGGATATTTGTGAATTTATAGCGCAAGAATTAGGGTTGGAGGACTCCCGAGGGGTCCACAAGCCAAGGGGGCGCCCCCCTAGGGCTCGCCCTGAGGGCTTGTGGGCTCCTCGTGGGTCCACTGACCCCCTCTCCAAGTCCTACGCATGTCTTCTGGTCCAAGAAAAATCATCGCTAAAGTTTTATTCCATTTGGACTCCATTTGGTATTCCTTTTCTGTAAAACTCAAAAACAAGGAAAAAACAGAAATTGGCACTGGACTCTAGGTTAATAGGTTAGTCCCAAAAATAATATAAAATAGCATATTAATGCATATAAAATATCCAAAACATATAATATAATAGCATGGAACAATAAAAAATTATAGATACATTGGAGACATATCAAGCATCCCCAAGCTTAATTCCTGCTCGTCTTCGAGTAGGTAAATGGTAAAAACAGAATTTTTGATGTGGAATGCTACCTAACATATTTATCAATGTAATCTTCTTTATTGTGGCATGAATATTCAGATCCATAAGATTCAAAACAAAAGTTTCATATTGACATAAAAACAATAATACTTCAAGCATACTAATAAATCAATCATGTCTTCTCGAAATAACATGGCCAAAGAAAGTTGCCCCTACAAAATCATATAGTCTGGCTATGCTCCATTTTCATCACACTAAGTATTTCATCATGCACAACCCCGATGACAAGCCAAGCAATTGTTTCATACTTTTGGTGTTCTCAAACTTTTTCAACTTTCACGCAATACATGAGCGTGAGCCATAGATATAGCACTATAGGTGGAATAGAATATGGTGGTTGTGGAGAAGACAAAAAGAAGGATAAAGTCTCACATCAACTAGGCAAATTAATGGGCTATGGCGATGCCCATCAATTGATATCGATGCAAGTGAGTAGGGATTTCCATGCAACCGATGCACTAGAGCTATAAGTGTATGAAAGCTCAAAAATAAACTAAGTGGGTGTGCATCCAACTTGCTTGCTCACGAAGACCTAGGGCAATTTTGAGGAAGCCCATCACTGGAATATACAAGCCAAGTTCTATAATGAAAAATTCCCACTAGTATATGAAAGTGACAAAATAGGAGACTCTCTATCATGAAGATCATGGTGCCACTTTGAAACACAAGTGTGGAAAAAGGATAGTAACATTGTCCCTTCTCTCTTTTCTCTCATTTTTTGTTTTTTGTTTTTTTTGTTTGGGCTTCTTTGGCCTCTTTTGTTTTTTATAAAGTCCGGAGACTCATCCCAACTTGTGAGGGAATCATAGCTTCCACCATCCTTTCCTCACATGGGACAATGCTCTAATAATGATGATCATCACACTTTTATTTACTTACAACTCGATACTAGAACAAGATATGACTCTATATGAATGCCTCCGGTAGTGTACCGGGATGTGCTATGATCAAGAGTGACATGTATAAAAAATATGAACGGTGGCCTTTCCACAAATACTATGCCAACTACATGATCATGCAAAGCAATATGACAATGATGGTGCGTGTCATAATAAACGGAACGGTGGAAGTTGCATGGCAATATATCTCAGAATGGCTATGGAAATGCCATAATAGGTAGGTATGGTGGCTGTTTTGAGGAAAGTAATATGGTGGGTTTAATGAACCGGCGAAAGTTGCGCGGTACTAGAGAGGCTAGCAATGGTGGAAGGGTGAGAGTGCGTATAATCCATGGACTCAACATTAATCATAAAGAACTCACATACTTGTTGCAAAAATTTATTAGCCATCGAAACAAACTACTACACGCATGCTCCTAGGGGGATAGATTGGTAGGAAAATACCATCGCTCGTCCCCGACCGCCACTCACAAGGAAGACAATCAAAAAATAAATCATGCTCCGACTTCATCACATAACGGTACACCATACGTGCATGCTACGGGAATCACAAACTTTAACACAAGTATTTATACAAATCCACAATTACTCACTAGCATGACTCTAATATCACCATCTTTATATCTCAAAACAAATGCAAGGAATCAAACTTCTCATCTTATTCAATGCTCTTTATATGAAAGTTTTTATTATATCCCTCTTGGATGCCCATCATATTAGGACTAAATTCATAACCTAAGCAAATTACCATGCTGTTTAAGACTCTCAAAATAATATAAGTTAAGCATGAGAGTTCAAAAATTTCTATAAAATAAAGCCACCGCCGTGCTCTAAAAAGATATAAGTGAAGCACTAGAGCAAACTGCCTAGCTCAAAAGATATAAGTGAAGCACATAGAGCATTCTAAAAAATTCACAATTAATGTGTGTCGCTCTCAAAAGGTGTGTACAGCAAAGATGATTGTGTAAAACTAAAAAGCAAAGACTCATATCATACAAGACGCTCCAAGCAAAACACATATCATGTGGTGAATAAAATATAGCCTCAAGTAAATTTACCGATGGATTGAAGACAAAAGAGGGGATGCCATCCGGGGCATCCCCAAGCTTAGATGCTTGGTTGTCCTTGAATAGTACCTTGGGGTGACTTGGGCATCCCCAAGCTTAGGCTCTTGGCACTCCTTATTCCGTTGTCCATCAAATCTTTACCCAAAACTTGAAAACTTCACAACACAAAACTCAACAGAAAACTCATAAGATCCGTTAGTATAATAAAATAAATCACCACTTTAGGTACTGTTGTGAACTCATTCTTAATTTATATTGGTGTAATATCTACTGTATTCCAACTTCTCCATGGTTCATACCCCCCGATACTACCCATAGATTCATCAAAATAAGCAAACAACACATAGAAAACAAAATCTGTCAAAAACAGAACAGTCTGTAGTAATCTGGAAATTTCGTATAATTCTGTTAATCCAAAAATTCTAAAAAAATAGGAAAATTTAGGAAATTTGTATATAAATCTTGTGTAGAAAATTAAGATCAAAATAACATTTCTGTGATTTTTGAAATTTTTGGAAATGAGTCCAAAAGTTTCTGTTTTTCAGCAAGATCAAATCAACTATCACCGTAGACCATCCCAAAGGTCTTACTTGGCTCAAACACTAATTAAAACACCAAAACACAATTAATACAGAGTTAATAGTGTTTATTTATTGAAAAACAGAACCAAAATCAAAAAACATAAAAATAAAATTGGGTTGCCTCCCAATAAGCGCTATTGTTTAACGCCCCTAGCTAGGCATAAAACATAGTTCTAGGTATTGTCATCTTTGGTATGCAAACCATAAGTAGCCCTCATAATAGATGCATATGGCAACTTAATTTTGTTTCTTGGGAAGTGTTTGATGACCCACAAGTATTGGGGATCAATCATAGTCCTTTCGATAAGTAAGAGTGTCAAACCCAACGAGGACCAGAAAGAAATGACAAGTGGTTCTCAACAAGGTATTTTCTGCAAGCACTGAAATAGTCGATAACAGATAGTTTGATAGCAAGGTAATTTGTAACGAGCAAGTAATGGTAAAGGTAAATAATGTGCAGCAAGGTAGCCCAATCCTTTTGTGGCAAAGGACAGGCCAAAATGGTCTCTTATGATAAGCAAAGCATTCTTGAGGGTCCACGGGAATTTCATCATATCACTTTCATCATGTTGGTTTGATTCGTGTTCGGTACTTTGATAATTTGATATGTGGGTGGACCAGTGCTTAGGTGCTGTTCTTACTTGAACAAAAATCCTACTTATGATTAACCCCCTCACAAGCATCCGCAACTACGAGAAAAGTATTAAGATAAAATCTAACCATAGCATTAAACTTTTGGATCCAAATCAGTCCCTTACGAAGTAGCGCATAAACTAGGGTTTAAGCTTCTGTCACTCTAGCAACCCATCATCTAATAAATACTCCACAATGCATTCCCTTAGTCCCAAAAATGGTGAAGTGCCATGTAGTCGACGTTCACGTGACACCACTAAGGGAGTCACAACATACATATCATCAAAATATCGAACACATATCAAGTTCACATGATTACTTGCAACATGACTTCTCCCGTGACCTCAAGAACAAAAGTAACTACTCACAAATAATAATCATGCTCAAGATCAGATGGGTATTAAATGGCATAATGGATCTGAACATATAATCTTCCACCAAATAAACCATATAGTAATCAACTACAAGGTGTAATCAATACTACTAGTCACCCACAAGCACCAATCTAATGTTCCGGTACAAAGATTGAACACAAGAGATGAACTAGGGTTTGAGAGGAGATGGTGTTGTTGAAGATGTTGATGGAGATTGCCCTCCCAAACATGGGAGAGTTGTTGGTGATGACGATGATGATGATTTCCCCCTCTAGGAGGGAAGTTTCCCCGGCGGAATCGCTCCGCCAGAGGGCAAAAGTGCTCCTGCCCAAGTTCCGCCTCGAGACAGCGGCTCTTCGTCCCGAAAGTCCTCTCTTTATTTTTTTCTAGGTCAAAATGACTTATATACCAGAAGAGGGGCACCGGAGGTGGGCCGAGGAGGGCACAACCAACCAGGGCGCGCCTGGGCTCCCTGGCGCGCCTAGGTGGGTTGTGCCCACCTGGTGGGCCCCCTCTGGTAGTTATTTGCTCCAATATTCTTCATATATTCCCTAACAATTCTCCGTAAATTTTCAGCTCATTTGGAGATGTGCAGAATAGGTAACTCTGACATAGCTTTTCCAAGTCCAGAATTCCAGCATCCAGTATTCTCCCTCTTTGTGTAAACCTTGCATAATATGAGAGAAAAGGCATTAGAAATACTCCAAAAGACATTATTATGCATAAAAACATTATAAATAACAGTAGAAAAACATGATGCAAAATGGACGTATCAACTCCCCCAAGCTTAGACCTCGCTTGTCCTCAAGCGAAAACCGAAATCGAAAAACATGTCCACATGCTTAGAGAGAGAGAGGTGTCGATAAAAACAAAATAAGGACATAGAAGCATCATGCATATTATTCTAACAGCAAAGAACTTTAACCTAAAACTTTATCAAATAACTTTTATCACATCACTTCTATCATATAACTTCTCATGAACAAGTAACAATTCATCACAACATTGAAGTATAAAGCATAAACCTTATTGAAAACCAACAAACTATGTTCTCAGTCAACTTCGCAACTACAATTCATCATATTTTCAGGAAGGGTCATGTATCGGAGCCTTTAGGCAAGTCCACATACTCAACCATCATTTAATCTTCTATGATTGTTAACACTCGCAGTGTACCCATGAACAAAAAGTTTCAACCGGACACATAGAAAGATAGGGGCTTATAGTTTCGCCTCCCGACATATTCACCTCAAGGGTGATGTCAACAATAATAACTCATGCCTACTCATATCCAACTGGATATATGTTCCTAGATCTTTCCTCACCACATGATGCTTGCAAAAAGAGAAAATAAAAAGGAATAGGGAAGAAACCTTTGACTCTTCATGAAAGTAAATGCATAAAAGTAAAAGATAGGCCCTTCGCAGAGGGAAGCAGAGGTTGTCATGCGCTTATTTGTTTGTATGCCAAATCCCTTAATGCAAAAGAACGTCACGTTATATTGCTCCTTATGATAGCAACCTTTACTATGCAGTCTGTCGCTTTTATTACTTTGCCATCACAAGTTCGTACAACGCTCAATTTTCTCTTACACTAAATGATCCAACACATTTAGAAGCAAATTTTATTGCCTTATTGCACCAATGAAAACTTACTTGAAGGATCTTACTCAATCCATAGGTAGGTATGGTGGACTCTCAAAATAAGATTTGGGTTAAGGGTTTTGGATGCACAAGTAGTATCTCTACTTAGTGCGGAATTTTTGGCTAGAAAAGATATTGAGCAAGCACCACATGTTAAAGGATCTATAACAACATAACTTCTATGTGAATATGAACAAACATAAATCATTACGTTGTCTTCCTTGTCCAACATCAACTACTTTGACACAAAATATTTAATGGGGGCTCACAATCATAAAAGATGTCCAAGATAGTGTATTTGCATGTGAATCTTCTCTTCCCTTATTAATTATTTCATGAGTTGCATCATTGACTAATGCTATGTTTGTCAATCTCCAACAAATTTTACCACTTATGCTTTTTCTTATGTGATGTCATTACTTACCATAAGATTAGCATATGATCTTTTCCATTTATTTTCCTTTCTTTTTATTGAGACATAAAAGTAAAGAAACAAAACTCAAACTACTCTTTATTATATATCTCGCACATGATTACATTGATTGATAGATCACTAAGCAAACACTCGAAAAGAAAGGATCGAACTAAAACTTTTATTCAACCAAATCATAGGAAACTAAAGATCGAACTAAAATAGATGAAAGCAAAGATAGTGGTGGTGATACGATACTGGAACACCTCCCCCAAGCTTGGCACAAGCCAAGGGGAGTGTCCATACCATGAACTCAAGTCTCCTTTTGTGATGAAGAAGACGGTGGTGGTGAAGTAGTGGCATCACACTTCAGGCTCAGGAGGTACTCCAATCTACAGATGATGCTCTGGAGGGCGATGACATGCTCTTGCAACAGAATATTTTCACGAGTGAGATATTTATTTTGCACACGAACCATTTCGATGATCCTAAAAGCCTCAATTTCAGTAGGGGTAAGATGATCATAGTAAGGCTGAAGGATGTCCTCTTCTTCTGCTGCTGGAACGGCTTGCCCCTCTTCCAGAACTTGATCTCCCTCGACTTCCTTGACCTTGTCACCCTTGACGGTCTTCTCTGATTCCTCTCTCTTTAGTTCCATCTTCATCAACCAAGCATCCTCTTCTACTTTGTTGGAGCAAGGAGAAGACATGATGCTTGGCTTAACAGATCTGACAGAAAACAGCAAGAAAGAAGAACAGAAGATTTCTCCGCGATACGGTGGTCAATACGTTCAGGGGGTATATAAAGATTTTTTATCTTGGGAAACAAGCAAAAGAGAGGAAAACGGAGTCGGGAAGGTTCCCGAGGTGGGCACAACCCACCTGGGAGTGCCAGGGGGCTCTGGCGCGCCCTGGTGTCTTGTGCCCTCCTCGGGTGCCTTCCTGGTTGTTTCTTATTTTCCTAATTCTTAATATATTCCAAAACTAACAGAAAATATTTTTGCGGATTTTTCGGAGTCTGTTTACTTACCGTATCACGTACCTCCTCTTTTTAATTATTCTGGAGTGTTCCGGAAGGTCTCTTTTATGTGTTCCTCAAGTGTCATGGTTTGAATAATATTGCTTTCAACATTAATAGGCGTACCTGAAATATAATGTTTAATTCTTTGCCCATTGACCACCTTCGGGTTAGTACCTTTGGCATTATTTATTTTGATAGCTCCAGAGCGGTAAACCTCTTCGATGATGTATGGTCCTTCCCATTTAGAGAGAAGTTTTCCTGCAAAGAATCTGAAACGAGAGTTGTACAAAAGAACATATTCTCCAACTTTGAATTCCCACTTTTGGATTCTCTTGTCATGCCATCTTTTAACTTTTTATTTAAATAATTTGGCATTTTCATAGGCTTGGGTTCTCCATTCATCAAGTGAGCTAATATCAAATAACCTCTTTTCACCGGCAAGATTGAAATCATAGCTGAGTTCTTTAATTGCCCAATATGCTTTATGTTCTAAATCAAGAGGCAAATGACAAGCTTTTCCATAGACCATTTTATAGGGAGACATACCCATAGGATTTTTATATGTTGTTCGGTAGGCCCAAAGTGCATCATCCAATTTTTTAGACCAATTCTTTCGGGACCTATTAACAGTTTTCTGTAATATTAGTTTTATTTCTCTATTGCTAAGTTCAACTTGACACTAGATTTAGGATGATAGGGTGATGCAATTCTATGGTTAACATCGTATTTAGCAAGCATTTTACAGAAAGCGCCATGAATAAAGTGTGAACCACCATCAGTCATTAAATATCTAGGGACTCCAAACCTTGGGAAAATAACTTCTTTAAGCATTTTAATGGAAGTGTTATGATCAGCACTACTAGTTAGAATAGCTTCTACCCACTTAGTAACGTAATCGATAGCAACCAAAATATGTGTATACCCGTTAGAGGAAGGAAAAGGTCCCATATAATCAAAACCCCAAACATCAAATGGTTCAACAGCAAGTGAATAATTCGTAGGCATTTCTTGACGCTTACCAATATTACCAATTCATTGACATTCATCACAAGATAAAACAAACTTACGGGCATCCTTGAAGAGAGTAGGCCAATAAAAACCAGATTGCAATACCTTGTGAGCAGTTCTATCTCCCGCATGATGCCCTCCATAAGCTTCGAAGTGACATTTCCGTAGGATTTGTTCCTGTTCATGCTCAGGTACACAACGTCTAATAATACCATCTACTCCTTCTTTATAAAGATGTGGGTCATCCCAAAAGTAATGTCTTAAATCATAGAAGAACTTTTTCTTTTGTTGCTATGTGAAACTAGGTGGTATGTATTTAGCAACAATATAATTAGCATAGTCAGCATACCAAGGAGTATTATGAGAAACATTTATTGCAGCTAATTGTTCATCAGGGAAGCAATCATCAATAGGTAGTGGGTCATCAAGGATATTCTCTAACCTAGATAAGTTATCAGCTACAGGGTTCTCAGCTCCTTTTCTATCAGTTATATGTAAATCAAATACTTGTAGCAAGAGAACCCACCTAATGAGTCTAGGTTTAACATCTTTCTTTTCCATAAGATATTTAATAGCAGCATGATCGGTGTGAACAGTAACTTTAGAATCAACAATGTAAGGTCCGAATTTGTCACAAGCAAACACAACTACTAAAAATTCTTTTTCAGTAGTAGCATAATTTCTTTGGGCACTGTCTAGAGTTTTGCTAGCATAATGAATAACATTTAGTTTCTTATCAACTCTTTGTCCTAGAATAGCACCAACGGCATAATCACTAGCATCACACATAATTTCAAAAGGCAAGTTCCAATCGGGTGGTTGAATAATAGGTGCAGAAGTTAAGGCTTTCTTAAGTTTTTCAAAGACTTCTACACAATCATCATCAAAAACAAATGGAACATCCTTTTGTAAAAGATTTGTAAGAGGCCTAGAAATTTTAGACAAGTCTTTAATAAACTTCCTATAGAAACCATCATGACCTAGGAAACTATGAATACCTTTAATATCTTTAGGCCATGGCATTTTCTCAATTGCATCAACTTTAGCTTTATCCACTTCAATACCTCGTTCAGAAATTTTATGCCCCAAGACAATACCTTCATTAACCATAAAGTGGCACTTCTCCCGATTCAAGACAAGATTAGTTTGCTCACATCTCTGCAAAACTCGATCAAGGTTGCTTAAGCAATCATCAAAAGAAGATCCAAATATAGAAAAATCATCCATGAAAACCTCAACAATCTTTTCACAAAAATCAGAGAATATAGCAGTCATACGTCTTTGAAAGGTAGCAGGTGCATTGAATAAACCAAAAGGCATACGTCTATAAGCATAAGTTCCAAAAGGGCAAGTAAAGGTGGTTTTCTCTTGATCAGGTTGTGAAACGGGTATTTGAGAAAAAACCAGATATCCATCAAGGAAGCAAAAGTGTGTGTGCTTTGATAATCTTTCTAACATTTGATCAATAAAAGGCAAGGTGTAGTGATCTTTTCTAGTTGCTTTATTTAATTTTCTAAAATCAATAACCATTCTATAGCCAGTAACAATTCTTTGTGGAATGAGTTCATTCTTATCATTCGGAACAACAGTAATACCTCCCTTCTTAGGGACACAATGAATGGGACTCACCCATCTACAATCAGCTATGGGATAGATTATACCTGCTTCCAGAAGCTTTAATATTTCAGTTCTCACCACTTCTTTCATTTTAGGATTCAAGCGTCGTTGATGATCCACAACAGGTTTAGCATCAGGTACCATATTAATCTTGTGCTGACAGAGAGTGGGACTAATGCCCTTAAGATCATCAAGAGTATATCCAATAGCAGCTCGGTGCTTCTTCAGAACTTTCAATAATCTCTCTTCTTCATGTTCTGAAAGGTTAGCACTAATAATAACAGGATATATCTTTTTCTCATCAAGATAAGCATATTTCAAAGTGTCAGGAAATTGTTTCAATTCAAACACAGGATCACCTTTAGGTGGAGGAGGACCTCCTAGAGTCTCAATAGGCAAATTATGTTTGAGCAGAGGTCGTTGTTCAAAGAAAATTTTATCTATCTCATTTCTTTCATTCATATGCATATCATTTTCATGGTCTAGCAAATATTGTTCTAGTGGATCAGTAGGAGGCATGGCAATAGAAGCAAGACCACTTATTTCATCCTTACTAGGTAATTCTTTATTACGAGGTTGTCTATTAAACTTGGAAAAATTAAACTCATGAGACTCATCACCAAAGCTAACACTGACAGTTTGTTCATGGCAATCTATAGTAGCGTTGACAGTGTTCAAGAAAGGTCTACCAAAGATAATGGGACAGAAGTCATCTTGTGGGGAACCAAGAACTAGAAAATCAGTAGGGTATTTTATTTTCCCACACAAGACTTCAACATCTCTAACAATTCCAAGTGGTGTGATGGTGTCTCTATTAGCAAGTTTAATAGTAACATCTATGTCTTCTATTTTAGTGGGTGCTATGTCATTCATAATTTCTTGGTATAAGGTAAAAGGACTAGCACTCACGCTAGCACCTAAATCACATAAACCATGATAACAATGATCTCCTATTTTAACTGAGACAACAGGCATGCTAACAACAGGTCTATGTTTATCTTTTTCATCGGGTTTGGCAATTCTAGCAGCTTCATCACAGAAGTAAATAACATGCCCATCAATATTTTCTACCAATAGATCTTTAACCATAGCAATACTAGGTTCTACTTTAATTTGTTCAGCAGGTTTAGGTGCTCTAATATTACTTTTGCGAACCACAGTTGAAACCTTAGCATGTTCCTTTATCCTAACAGGGAAAGGTGGTTTTTCAATATAAGCAGTAGGCACAACTGGATCAACATTGTAAATAATAGTTTCATCCTTAGCTATGTCGGTTCTTTAATTTCTTCTTTGATAGGTGGGTGATATTTAAACCACTTCTCCTTAGGGAGATCAACATGAGTAGCAAATGATTCACAAAAGGAGGCTACTATCTCAGAGTCAAGCAAATATTTAGTGCTAAACTTGTGAAAAGCATCGGTATTCATAAAAGATTTAACACAATCAAATTCAAGCTTAATACCTAACTCTTTACCTTCGTCGAGTTCCCAATCTTCAGAGTTACGTTTAATTCTTTCTAAAAGATCCCACCTGAATTCAATAGTCTTCTTAATAAAAGAACCAACACAAGAAGTATCGAGCATGGATCGATCATCATGAGAAAGCCGAGCATAAAAATTCTAAATAATGATTTACTTGAGAGCTCATGATTGGGGCATGAATATAACATTGACTTAAGCCTCCCCCAAGCTTGAGCGATACTTTCTCCTTCATGAGGCAAAAAATTATATATATAATTCCGATCACGATGAATTAGATGCATAGGATAATTTTTTTAGTGAAATTCCAATTTCAACCGATTCCAATTCAAAGATCCAATATTATCGCATAGCCTATAACATGCCAATGCTTTTCCCTTCAAAGATAAAGGGAAAACCTTCTTCTTAGCTTCATCGCCGGGCAAACCTGCAAGCTTAAATAATCCACAAATTTCATCCACATATATCAAGTGCATATCAGGATGTTCAGTTCCATCTCCTGCATAAGGATTAGCTAGCAGTTGTTCTATCATACCCGAAGGAATTTCATAACCAATATTTTCAGTAGGTGCAGTAGGTTGAGGGGTAGCTAATTGTGGTTCCGGTCGAGGTGAAGATACCCCGAACAAACCCCTCAAAGGATGATTCTCCATAGTAACAAGTGACAATAAATTTCAGCACGTAGTAATAATTTTCCCTTACCAATTTCCACTTATGAAGAGCGCTTCACTCCCCAGCAATGGTGCCAGAAAAGAGCCTTGATGACCCACAAGTATAGGGGATCAATCGTAGTCCTTTTGATAAGTAAGAGTGTCGAACCCAACGAGGAGCAGAAGGAAATGACAAGTGGTTCTCAGCAAGGTATTTTCTGCAAGCACTGAAATAGTCGGTAACAGATAGTTTGATAGCAAGGTAACTTGTAACGAGCAAGTAACGGTAATGGTAAATAATGTGCAGCAAGGTATCCCAATCCTTTAGTGGCAAAGGACAGGCCAAAACGGTCGCTTATGATAAGCAAAGCGTTCTTGAGGGTACACGGGAATTTCATCATATCACTTTCATCATGTTGGTTTGATTCGTGTTCGCTACTTTGATAATTTGATATGTGGGTGGACCGATGCTTCGGTGTTGTTCTTACTTGAACAAACCTCCTACTTATGATTAACCCCCTCGCAAGCATCCGCAACTACGAGGAAAGTATTAAGATAAAATCTAACCACAGCATTAAACTTTTGGATCCAAATCAGTCCCTTACAAAGTAGCGCACAAACTAGGGTTTAAGCTTCTGTCACTATAGCAACCCATCATCTAATAAATACTCCACAACGCATTCCTTTAGGCCCAAATATAGTGAAGTGACATGTAGTCGACTTTCACATGACACCACTAAGGGAATCACAACATACATATCATCAAAATATCGAACACATATCAAGCTCACATGATTACTTGCAACATGACTTCTCCCGTGACCTCAAGAACAAAAGTAACTACTCACAAATAATAATCATGCTCAAGATCAGAGGGGTATTAAATGGCATAATGGATCTGAACATATAATCTTCCACCAAATAAACCATATAGTAATCAACTACAAGATGTAATCAACACTACTAGTCACCCACTAGCACCAATCTAAGGTTCCAGTACAAAGATTGAACACAAGAGATGAACTAGGGTTTGAGAGGAGATGGTGTTGTTGAAGATGTTGATGGAGATGGCCCTCTCAAAGATGGGAGAGTTGTTGGTGATGACGATGATTTCCCCCTCCGGGAGGGAAGTTCCCCCGACGGAATCGCTCCGCCGGAGGGCAAAAGTGCTCCTGCCCAAGTTCCGCCTCGAGAAGTTCCGCCTCAAGACGGCGGCTCTTCGTCCCGAAAGTCCTCTCCTTATTTTTTCTAGGTCAAAACGACTTATATACCAGAAGAGGGGCACCGGAGGTGGGCCGAGGAGGGCACAACCCACTAGGGCGCCCCTAGGCTCCCTGGCACACCCAGGTGGGTTGTGCCCACCTGGTGGGCCCCCTCTGGTAGTTATTTGCTCCAATATTCTTCATATATTCCAAAACAATTCTCCGTAAATTTTCAGCTCATTTGGAGATGTGTGCAGAATAGGTAACTCTGATGTAGCTTTTCCAGGTCCAGAATTCCAGCTCTCGGTATTCTCCCTCTTTGTGTAAACCTTGCATAATATGAGATAAAAGGCATTAGAAATACTCCAAAAGATATGCATAAAACATTATAAATAACAGTAGGAAAACATGATGCAAAATGGACGTATGAGTGTTCCATGCCCTTCCTTAACGGAAATTGAAATCTAATTTTTCCTTCTTTCATATCAATAATTGCACCAATCGTTCAAAGGAAAGGTCTACCAAGAATAATAGGACATGTAGAATTGCAATCTATATCAAGCATAATAAAATCTATGAGCACATAATTCCTATTTGCAACAATAAGAACATCATTAATTCTTCCCATAGGTTTCTTAATAGTGGAACCCGCTAGATGCAAATTCAAAGAACAATCATCAAATTCACAGAAACCTAGCACATCACATAAAGTTTTCGGAATAGTGGAAATGCTAGCACCCAAATCACACAAATCATTGCACTCATAATCTTTAATTTTAATCTTAATAGTAGGTTCCCACTCATCATAAAGCTTTCTAGGTATAGAAACTTCCAACTCAAGTTTTTCTTCAAAAGATTTCATCATAGCATCAACGATATATTTAGTAAAAGGTTTATTTTGATTGTAAGCATGAGGTGAATTTAACATGGATTGCAACAAGGAAATACAATCTATCAAAGAGCAATTATCATAATTAAAGTCCTTGAAATCCAAAAGAGTGGGTTCATCGCTACTTAAAGTTTTGACCTCTCCAATCCCACTTTTATCAATTTTTTCATTAAGATCTTTAAACTCCAAATTTTTGGCACGCCTTCTAGCTAAAGTTGACTCATCTCCAGTCCCATCTTTATAAATATTTATATTAGAAAACAAATATTCAATAGGAGTCACACCAATCACTTTAAGATCTTCATCATTATTTTCACAAAAACTAGAAGAACACGGTTTTACAAACCAATCTAGCTTAGCACGCATCCTGGCGGTTCTTTCTTTACATTCATCCATAGAAATTTTAATAGCTTTAAGAGATTCATTAATATCATGCTTGGGTGGCATAGATCTAATGTTCAAAGAATCAATCTCAAGAGAAATTATATCAACGTTCCTAGCCAAATCATCATTCTTAAGCAATTTTTCCGCTACCACAGCATTAAAATTCTTTTGAAAATTAATGAAATTTTAATATTGTTCTCAAGATCAGAGGGTACTTTATTATAATTTCCATAATAATTGTTGTAGTAACTACCATAATTATTAGAGGAATTACTAGGAAACCGCCTAGGGTTGAAATTACCTCTATACGCGTTATTACCAAAATTGTTCCTACCAACAAAATTCACATTCATAGATTCATTATTATTGTCAATAAAAGTGGACAAAGGCATATCATTAGGATCAATAGGAGCACTCTTACTAGCAAACAATTTCATAAGTTCATCCATCTTTCCACTCAAAGTATTAATTTCTTCAATCACATGCACTTTTTTACTACTGGAAGATCTTTCGGTATGCCATTGAGAGTAATTTGCCATAATATTATCTAGGAGTTTAGTAGCATCTCCTAATGTAATTTCCATAAAAGTACCTCCAGCGGAGGAATCTAAAAGATTTCTAGATGCAAAATTCAATCTGGCATAAATTTTTTGTATGATCATCCATAAACCTAAACCGTGAGTAGGGCAATTTCTTAACATTAATTTCATCCTCTCCCAAGATTGTGCAACATGTTCATGATCAAGTTGCTTAAAATTCATTATGTTGTTCCTAAGCGAGATGATCTTAGCGGCAGGAAAATACTTGGAAATAAAAGCATCTTTACACTTGTTCCATGAATCAATACTATTTTTAGGTAAAGATGAAAACCAAGTTTTAGCACGATCTCGTAGTGAGAACAGAAATAGCTTCAATTTAACAATATCATTATCTACATCTTTTTTCTTTTGCATATCACACAACTCAACGAAAGTATTTAGATGGGATGCGGCATCTTCACTAGGAAGGCCGGAAAATTGATCTTTCATAACAAGATTCAACAAAGTGGCATTAATTTCATAAGATTCCGCACTAGTGGCGGGAGCAATCGGAGTACTAATAAAATCATTATTATTAGCATTGGAAAAGTCACACAATTTGGTATTTTCTTGAGACATCGTGACAAAGCAAGCAATCTAACACATGAGCAAACAAAAAGCAAATGAAAAAGGTGAACGAAAGAAGGGCGAATAAAAAGGCAAATATTTTTGTGTTTTTCTGAAAACGTTTTAGAAGTGGGGGAGAGGAAAACGAGAGGCAAATGGAAAATAATGTAATGCAAGAGATGAGAGTTTATGGTGGGTACTTGGTAGGCTTGATGTAGAACTTCCCTGGCAATGGCGCCAGAAATCCTTGCTGCTACTTCTTAAGCTTGCGTTGATTTTTTCCTTGAAGAGGAAAGGGTGATGCAGCAAAGTAGAGATAAGTATTTCCCTCAGTTAAGAACCAAGGTATCAATCTAGTAGGAGGCACAAGCAAGTCTCCAATCTATGCACCTGCACAAACTAACAAACACTTGCACCCAACACAAAAAAGGGGTTGTCAATCCCTTCACGGTCTCGAACAAGAGTGAGATCTAATAGAGATAGGTATAAAAGATAAATAAAAAGGCAAACTAAAATAAATCTAAATAAATTGCAGCAAGGTATTTTTGGTTTATAGATCTGAAAATATATGACGGAAAATAGACCTGGGCCATAGGTTTCACTAGAGGCTTCTCTCTTGAAGATAGCATACAGTGGGTGAACAAATTACTGTTGAGCAATTGATAGAAACGCGCAAAGTTATGATGACATCTAAGGCAATGATCATGAATATAGGCATCACGTAGGTGACAAGTATACCGAAATGATTCTGCATCTACTACTATTACTCCACACATCGACCGACTCCTGCCTGCATCTAGAGTATTAAGTTCATAAGAACAGAGCAACGCTTTAAGTAAGATGACATGATGTAGAGGGATAAACTCAAGCAATATGACATAAACCCCATCTTTTTATCCTTCATGGCAACAATACAATACATGCCTCGCTACCCCTTCTGTCACTGGGTGAGGACACCGCAAGATTGAACCTAGAACTAAGCACCTCTCCCATTGCAAGAAAAACCAATCTAGTTGGCCAAACCAAACTGATAGATCGAAGAGAAATACGAAGATTTCTTAATCATGCATAAAAGAGTTCAGAGAAGACTCAAATAATATTCATAGATAATCTGATCATAAATCCACAATTCATCGGATCTCAACAAACACACCATAAAAAAGTATTACATCGAATAGATCTCCAAGAACATCAAGGAGAACATTGTATTCAAGATCAAAGAGAGAGAATAAGCCATCTAGCTACTAGCTATGGACCCGTAGGTCTGTGGTAAACAACCCACGCATCATCGGTAGGGTAGCAAGATTGATGTAGAGGCCCTCCGTGATCGAATCCCCTTCCAGCAGATCGCCGAAAAAGGCCCCAAGATGGGATCTCACGGGAACAGAGGCTTGCGGCGGCGGAAAAGTATTTTGGTGGACGCTTTTGGTGGTTTGGGAATATTTGGGAATTTATAGCGCAAGAATTAGGGTTGGAGGACTCCTGAGGGGTCCACAAGCCAGGGGGCACGCCTCCCCCCTAGGGCGCGCCCTGAGGGCTTGTGGGCTCTTCATGGGTCCTCTGACCCCCTCTCCAAGTCCTACGGGTTTCTTCAGGTCCAAGAAAAATCATCGCGAAAGTTTTATTCCGTTTGGACTCCGTTTGGTATTCCTTTTCTGTAAAACTCAAAAACAAGGAAAAAAAACAGAAACTGGCACCGGGCTCTAGGTTAATAGGTTAGTCCCAAAAATAATATAAAATAGCATATTAATGCATATAAAACATCCAAAACAGATAATATAATAGCATGGAACAATCAAAAATTATAGATACGTTGGAGACGTATCAGTAGCCCCGACTAGTTTCGATCGGTGACTCCGAGGTGGGAAGATCACAGATTGAGCACATCGGTTGGTATGAGTTAGTCCTTTTCAGTTGCACCAATGAACTGTGCACAGGGTCTAGGTGCACTTCGGTGTGACCGATGTATTTCAAGTCGAAGAGACCGAGTTCATCACAGAGAGGAAATTTTGTCAACTCTACTCACTTGCAATAGAGATCTGACAAGGATTTTCAGGGAATTCAAATAAGATTTGCAATGAATTGACCAGAATCTAGCTAAAGAAAAAGAACACAGAAAGAAAGAGTTCTAGATGAAGTTTTTTTTTGTAAAGAGAAACACTCTAGCAAGAAGAAAGCAAACCAATGATAGACTAGAGAACTTCGTCTAGAAAGGGTCGGCGACTAGGTCACCTATGTTAGAGTATATTGACTTAGGAGTCAAGTGAAATCACTTGATCATAGGCCATACTCATCGTTAAGCTCAAAATGGGGTCACCATTTCTCATTTAAGCATTTCAATGTATTCACATCTTGTTGAGTTGCTTTGACTCATGTCTTTGAGTAAAGCTTCTCCAAGATGTGAGAACTTACATTGGGTTTGATGTAGATGTTCATCATGTAATTGAACTTGAGGTGGATGATGTCGGTGTACTAAGAACGGGGTCCCTAGTACTTCTGACTTGTGCACAGATGATGGTGGCATCCCCGGCAAAGGGCCTTGATGGAGACCGAAATAAGGCCAGAGAGAGCAGCTCTTCGTGAGATCAAGGAGCGCATCAAGAAGACCAAGACGAACCACAAAGTTGAAGCTAGCTCTTGCCGGCAAGGTGAGCCTAGCAAGATGAAGGCTCGGCAGGCACTGAGCCCGGCATGACAACACCAAAGCACCAACGCTCCACCTCACCGAGCAGGTAGTCACCCAAAGGTGAGGTGTCGAGCTCGCAGGTGGTTAGGTGAAGCTTGTCAGGCACGTGGCAGCCCGCTGGAGGGAAAATTACCTTTATCGACACCCATCCTAATGGTGTGTCAAGATAATAGGAGGCAGATGAGCGAGGAGTGTGGCAACCTTACCGGGGCTCCTCCTCCTCATGACACCTAGCGATGCATTTACTGCAATTTGTCCTAACTGGCAGAGTTAGGTACGATAGTTTTGTATCTATCTAATCACCCTGTAATGGCCCTTTTGCCACGGTGGTAACCCCTTGAGCTATAAAAGGAGGGCCAGGGCAACCTTTACAGGGGTTCGAACCCTTCACAACCTCATGCATACGTATTCGTGCAGATGCCCTCCCTTGCGACTTGCCGGGGAAGAGCGCTCCATGTACCTTTGCACACACCCATCAATAAACCAAGGCAGGAGTAGGGTTTTATGCTTCTCAGCGGCCCGAACCTGGGTAAAACCACCATGTCCTTCGTCGTCTTGCTCTTTGTGTCATGTGCACCCCCTCTCCAAACCAGCAAAAGGGGAAGCCCTGTCCAATAGATCGCCGCCTCCATGCCGACATCTTTGGTGCACCAGGTAGGGGGCGTCGCCGACGTGAATCCAGCCAACGAACGGCACATCAACTTCATCGAGTTCAGCATCTTCTTCACCTTTTATGGCACCCAAGAAGAAGGGCTCCGTGATGACGAAACCCTCCACATCCAAGCTCCAACCGCACATGCTCGCGGACAGTGCAGGCGCCGCTGTCGCAGCGAACGGTGCGGATGCCACAGTGGGCGCGACCGACACAGGAGGTGCGATCGTCGTGCCCACTACGGCGCCGACGAGCGGAGGAGACGCCGGAGGCGGGCACCTACCTCGACCCTCCGGCGGAGATAGCAACAACGACGCCGGGGGCGTGGGCACACAGCCCCCGCCTCCTCGGCGCACCGGCGAGCGTGGCCATCAGAATGGTCGTGTTTAGCCGGACGGAAGCCGTGATCTTCCTATTACAATGATATCGATCCTACTATTTTTGAGAACGCATGAGCTAGTTGGGAGGCATCCTCGGCGACAAGACACGCGTGATCAACCCAGTCATCGACGAGCCTGCACCCAGCGTCGCGGGCACCCCCCCTGTGCAGGATTGAGTGCCCGACAGCATCGTGGGTTGCGGCAAGTTCGTCGGATATTCACCCGGGACGGCAAGCCCTGGTCGTCGCGAGGATGTCGCGGCAAGATGTTCACTCCACCTTCCTCGACGGGATCTCCGACGCATCGCGATCCCCTATAAAAGCACAGTATATGGACAAAAAGGGTTCCTCGCATGCAAGATTTCTGGGGGGGATAAGGAGAAGAACCTTCTATCCCTCATAGCGAGAATTTCGGCGGAAAGGAAAAGCTAAGTTGAAAAAACTTCAACTCCATTCCTTTAATTTTTTTTGTGATTCCCTTTGTTTGAACTCAATGTTCGTATAAGAAACATGCACGCGAAGGAACCCTACTGTGATCATTCGTGCCCTTCTCTGTTTCGAGCCCGCTCAACATCTCAGGTGGCTGCATTGACAACGTCGAAGGGTAACTTGCCGGTGGCAGTTCTGCCAGCAGGCTGCTAGGGATCCATCCCCAAAGCGCTCGCGGCTAGTATTTGCCCCGGCAAGGTTTTGGCATGCGTAGGGTGCTCAACTATACAAGAACAGAAAGCAGAATAAAATGAAGGGATAGCATACGTCCATATATACGATTCAAAGTCATATTACATCACAAAAGCAGCACAGACCTAACATAAGGAAAAATGTTTTTTCACATGGCAGCGCGGCGATAAGTGCGATGGCGGGTTCAGTCAGTGTGATTGCCTTGGACCCTGGGGACATTGAGGACCTTGTCGGCGATAGGGGCGATGACCTTGTCTGCAACAATGGCATCTGTGTTTGCTGACAACTTCTTGAAGACCTTGGAGACGTCGAGGCCTGGATTGCGATGGATATGGCTGATCAGTGCGGTATAAAGCATGCCGCGGGCGAACTACCAGGACTCATTGGCAAAGGCAGTGCTCTGGTCTTCATGATACATCTTCAGTGCCTCGATCAGACCATCGAAAAACTTGGTCAATCTGACACTGGCGACCTCTTGCTCAGTAGTGGGAAAGCTCCAGCTTCTCATGTCCATTTCTACAAGCTGAAAAGTGATGAGGCGCTCCGCTATGTCAACCAGCTTGTCCGTCCAGACGGAGTGCGTCTGTTGCAGTTGATCAAGCCCGCTCTCAATGTTCTTCCAGAGGATTTCTTCAGCGGCTAGCTTCTCCGCCAAGACCTTTTCCCACTCCTTGGCGGATTCAAGGTTCCCCTCCAGGTTAGCAAGTTTGTACTTCAGATCCTGGACCGCGTCATTGACAGTGGCAAGTTCTTGGCTCTTGGACGAGAGCTGCGTCTGCATCCCCTCTAGAGCGAGGGCTGTTTTCTGTGCCTTGACCTTGAGGGCCTCGACTTCCTTGCCGTTGACAACAATCTCTTCCTTCAACTTGTCCACCTGGGCCTCCAGGTCTGCCTTGGCGGAACCAACAGTTGTGGCCTCGTCAGCAACTTCCTTGAGCTTGGCGGCATTGTCCAAAATCTGGGCTTCCATGGCTTCTTTGTGGTCATCTACCAGCTTTTGGGTCTGCTGCTTCACGAGCTCTTCAATTTCTGCGTCTTTGCTCTGCAAGGTGGCGGCAATAGTTTGCTCCCGAGCGGCAAGCTATTTATCCTTGGCGTCGAGCAGCGCTTCACGCTCCGTCAACTTGCCGTCGCGGGCTGATGCCTTCTCTCCGGCAGCAGCCAGCTTCTCCTCCTGGTGCCTGAGCTCGCGGGATCGATCGTTATACCATGCACGCAACTCTTCGGCTTTCTCCTTCAGCTGTTGATCAACCAAATCCGTGGATTTGCGTTCTTCTTGGGTTTGCTTCCACCTCTTGCCGTATCTGTCTTGGACGCTCTTGAACCCATCGGCCATGGACTGCAAGAAGGCAAAGTCTTCCTGTTCATGGACAATGTTGTCGGCATCTGTTGATTTTGGGGCCAAGGTGAGCAAGATTCATACAATCTCTTCGTCGAAATTTGGCCCCGCGGCTCCAGGTGAGCTGGGGGCTCCAAGTCCATGTAGAGGAATGCTCAATCCAGCGTCACTTGGCGGGTTCTATGAGGTGGCGGCTACCAGTGTTTGCTTGATGGGGGCTGGAGCGACAATCGCGGTAGGTGCCTCATCCACGTCCATTTTGGCGGGATCAGACCCACTGCCGTGGGGCTCCTCTAGTTTTGTGGGGGCTTCATGAAGGTCCCCGACAACCTTTTCAGCTTCCTCCGCCGCAGAAATCTTGCTAGCCTCCTCGGCGGCAGCCCTCGCAATATCCGGCACTGTCTCGCAGACCTCGCTTCCTTCTGGAAAAATTGGGGCTGCCAATCAGGGCAAGAATTGAGATTTGAATTGCAAGTTCAAGACAAGAAAAGCAGGAGTCCCTGGAGGATGCAGAATAACTAAAGGATTACCTATTGATGCTTGTTGTGCGGGAATATTTTCTTCCCCGACAGCTTGGGTTGCCGGCGCGCTGCCCCCGACAACCTCCATTACTTGGTTGTCGCCTGTGCGGATGAGCCCTTCAGTGGAGGCCTTCGTTGGAGACGCACTCTCCGTGAGAGTGGTTGACGGGGACCCCGTAATGGGATCCGCCTCTTGGCGCTCCTCCTCTTGGTGAACATCTTCCATTTTCATGTCAGATCTAGGAGGGACCTTAGTGCTTACGCCAGATGACGGGGCAGGCGGCGCGCCCTGGGCAGGGTTGGACTGGGGACCAGTAGTCGCGGCGTCGGCCCCTAGCACACCTAGCCTAGTGCTTGCCGGAGAGCTTCGCCCCTCCGAGGTCTTGGCGCGCTTTGCCCGCTGCTCCAGTGTTTCTTCATCCCTGGAAGACAAGAGAAAAATAGAACAACAGTTGAGCAACTCGATGCTTGGTTAGAGGGAAACAAAGAGTTACTCACTCATCATCGTCATATTCAAGGAGGATGTTCATGTTGTATTGAGGTGGCGGGGGAGTCTCCCTGGCTCTCTTGATGGCTGGCGGTGGTGAGTTTGGCGGGTGAGAAGCCTCACCCTCCCCGGAAAGCTCCTCCTGGGAGGCTGGGGGCTTGAGCTTGGCCTACCGAGCAGATTGCCGGTGTATTGTTTCCTGGTGCCCCGTCTTCGTGGTTGATTTCCTTGCCACGGGAGCAGATCGAGGCAGAGGGGTGCCCACCCCTGCTTCGGAGACGGCGTGGCAACTCGATGACCTGAAGCTCCTCTTCAGGCTTCCCGGTAGGCTCCGCCTCAGCAATTTCATCCCCGCCAAGCTCCTCCTGCCCCTCGTCGGCAGGCTCTTCCTCATTGTCGTCATCATCATCATCATCATCTCTTCATCTTCTTCTTCATCATCATCATCATCCTCAGCGCCCCTGGTGCCCCTGGCAAGGCCTGCGATCCTCACAGCTTCTAACCTACGGGCCTCTGCGACCCTGCTGGCGATGTATGCCTCTTCCTCCGTTGTGGTGGCTTTGACGAGATCGTCCTCTTCTCGCTTAGCCACCTTCGCTAATTCGGAGGACCATTTGGTCTCGGCCGCCAGCTTGGGCAGCTTCCAACTCTATTTGGCCCACTTGGCGGTGCACTTGGGCATCCACGCCAAGATGGCATCCTTCTCTGAGTTCAGGTGCAGCGGCACGATAGTGGCTGGCAAGTGGAATGTGCCGAGTTTCCGGAACAATTGCTGACAGAGCCAGGTGTGCCCCATCACCGTTAGGTTGTTGCTGCGTCCAGGATACAGTTGCATCCTATCAACAGCATTTTGGTACTCCCAGGCGAGTATGTTCCTCTGCTGCAGCGGGGCGATCCGGCGCCGGAGAAAGTTGGCCCCAACCATCTCTATGGTCAGGCCGGCATCCCTCAAGCACGCAATCCTGTTCAACACTGGGCAAAATTTCTTGTCAGTGGCGCCATACTTCTTGTCATCATTTCGCTTGATCCTTTCCGTGCCCCCTCCACTCATCCCACTTGTCGTGGAGCTTCCCGGGAAAATAATCTCTTGGTCCTTCCTTCCTCTCGGAAACCATTTCACACTTCCAGAAAGGGATTTATCTTCGACCAGGGGGATTAAGAAATTGTTGGAAATATGCCCTAGAGGCAATAATAAAGTGGTTATTATTATATTTCCTTGTTCATGATAATCATTTATTATCCATGCTATAATTGTATTGACCGGAAAATCAAATACATGTGTGGAAACAAAGACAACAACATGTCCCTAGTGAGCCTCTACCGAACTAGCTCGTTGGTCAAAGATGGCTACAGTTTCCTAGCTATATGTTGATGCTCAAAAGTGGCACAATCATAAAAGTTGCTTAAAGCTATGTCAATATTAATTTAAACTTATGATTGGAAGTCACCATGGGATAGCTCCCTTCGAGAAGATCAAGATGGATATGAAGATGGTCTAAAACGGAGCTCGGATGCAAAAGTTATGACAAGCTTAGAGATGGTCATATTGACATCAGATTATAAAATGGCCATAAACTCAATTAAGATGGCCTCTGATAGAAAACTTTCAGCATGAAAGTTGTGCACCTCGTTGAAACGGTTGATTTTGATATAAAAATCATCTTAATCCGAGGTCGTATGCAACCTGTGGAGGCAAAACAAGGTCAGAAACGGAAGTTGCAGAGTCATTTCAAACCGACCGAGTTGATTGACTCGGTGAGACCGAGTTGATCCAGAAAATTACAGAAAGTTACAAAAAGTTGGCAATGTTCACTCGGTGGGACCGAAACAAACCAATCGGTGAGACCGAGTTGATCTGGGAAATTACAGAAGGTTACAGAGAGTTGGCAACGTTCACTCGGTGGGACCGAAACAAACCACTCGGTGGCTCCGAGTTGATCCGAAAAATTGTCAAAGATTTCTGTCCGAGTTAGGTTAGGGTTTTTGAAGTTTTGGATGGATTTTTTAGTCATTTTCTTGTACGGGAAGTCTAGCCGCCTCATAAATAGATGAGAGGTGACGGCCGATTGAACAACACACAATCGAACAAATCATCTACCACTTTTTATCTTTTATCTTTTCTCCTTAAACCTAGTTCTTCTTCTTCTTGTTCTTCGCTCATTCTTCATTTGCAGGGCAGCGATCCACGAGGCCCTAGGGCGATCAGGTCGACCTAGGGCAGCCCATAGCCGCCGCGCGCCCTGACGGGGTCCCTCCCGGGTGTGTGGGGTTTCGGATCTACAAAAGCACCCGCCGGATTGCTTGCGTACCGCGCTTCCGGATGGGTCTCCTTTGATGTGAGCTGCGGTGCATCACCCCCGGCGTCGAGGGCACACGGTGACGTGTTCGTGTGCGAACACACTTTTTGGCGAGTTCGCTGGGGACGAAGCTTTGAATGGTCTCTGGCCTGTTCTTGCTACGAAGAGATCGTCATCTAGGGTTAGCAATCTACAAAGGTAATATGAATACCCAGTCCCCTAAAGTAGATGCAAATAATTCATATGGTGTTACTAGATCGTTCAGTGAGTATACTCTATCGGCCAGCCCTAGTTTTTTCAATCATGTATCTAACTACGTGTAAGGGCCGATTCAAAGTAATTGACATGCTTCAACTTCTTATGATACTAGTAACATGCACCATATGTATCCCAACTCTCATGCATCGGCAACCCCCAAAATCGTTATGCCGATGAACAACATGGTGGGTTCGGTTAATAAATTTGAAACACCTCATGTTAGAATTTCCAATGCCATGCAAGAAAGTGTTTCACCCTTTTATTCTCCGGCAAGTAATGTGCAATGTACTAATCGAACCATGCCGATGAATGAGAGAATTGGCCATGCTACTTGTAACACCCCGAGAATCTTGCTACAGTAATCTCCCCCTAATGGTAGCCATGTCATCATGATTACTATGCAAGTTGACACTTGTTTTAAAAAAATCAAATTCAAATTCAAAATTTAATTGCAAGTGAAAATATTATTTCTTCAAATAGTAAAACAAAAACGTTGGTAATGTACCATAAAATCCCTAAGTAATTATCATGTTGAAAACAACCTCATTTGAATTACCAAAATGCCCATGGAAATTAATTAATTGGATCAGCAGCAAAATATTTGACCATTTCAATTATTAAAAATATTTAAACCTTTTCATTTGCTCTGAAACTTTTTGTGCAATACCACAATATTGAGCTTGAGTTATGTGCAAAGTATCACATCTGACAAAAACCATTTAGTAGCTACCTTAATTAGAAAACATAGGAGGTTTAAGTAAAACAGAAAAATAAAAAGAAATGAGGAAAGCCCCTGAGCACGTGGCCTCTCACTTCCCCTGTTCCAGGCCCAGCCCATCTGGCCGGCCTTTCTCCTTTCTCTTGCCAGAGAAGGAGACAACGCCATGGCATGGCATTTGGCTGCTCGTCCACGTGCCCGATGCCGCCGTGTCGATCATCCGGTGAGCCCCCGAGGTGTATAAGGCCCTCCCCACCCCGTACACGAACCCTAGCTCCATTCCCCTCGCTCTCTCGCTCACCATCATCGATTTGGACGCGCCCGAGTACCCAACCTCCATGGTCGTCGTCTTAGCCACGGCCACCGCGCTCCCTGCCGGCTTGGAGCTGGTGCAGCAGCTCCATCGCGTTCGTCTGCATATTCTACTCTGCCGGATCGAGGCCGGGGAGCATCACCGGTGACGCTCGCGCCTTCTTCCTCCGCCATGGCCGTCCGACGCTGTCGTTTGATCCGCACCATCCCGGCAACCTCCGGCCTCCCCGAGCTCTCCATCGGCCTCGCAGTGAGCTCCTCTTCGGATTCCCCCGCTTTCCCCTTCCTCCCGTTGTTGTTTGCCGCCGTGCACCGCCGCCACCCCGACTTGTGCGAGTTCGCGCTTACCGCGGCCGTGCCCACCTCCACGCGTGCGCCCGCGAGCCCCTGGCAGCGCCCGTCTGGGCGTGATGCGCTTCCACGCGCGCCCGAGCCGCGCCCCTGCTCCTGGCTGGTGCCTGCAGCCGCCGCCGCTCGCGCATGCCCGCGCTAGCCGCTGCTGCCCGCTGTTACTTCGCGTCGTGGCCTACTGCTGCTCTTACACTATTTCTCGCATACTGCGGCTGCTTTTGCTTGTTGCTGATGCTTCTACCACACTGCTGCTGCTGCTTGGTAGCGCCGCTGGGCTGCCTGGCAAGCTGCCGCTACTGCTGCTCGCTATGCCGGCTGCTGCCTGGCCATGGCCATGTGTGGCGTGTGCTGTGTGTGCGTGAGTGTGTGTCCAGTGTGTGTTTGTGCGTCGTGTGTGGCTGGATGTGTGCCTCTGGCCGGCCCTGTGTAGTTGTGTGATGTGTGTGTGTGTGGCCGGCTGCGTCTCTGGATGAGAACGGCCCTATTTAGGTTAGTAGCTAATCAGTAGTTAGGCTAATCAGTGGTTAGGTGTAGTGTATATGACATTTGGACCCTACTGTTAAATAAAATATAAATTATATTAAAAATTTCTAAGCCTATGATATGTGGGTCACACCTCTCCTTTTGACTAGTCAAGTTGACTTGGTCAACTTGAATTAAAAGTAATTTATTAAATCTAGAATATTGTTAAAAAAAATAAAAAATCATATAAAATAATTCGTAACTCGGATGAAAATACTTTATACATGAAAGTTGCTCAGAAAAATGAGACGAAACTGAATACACAGTCCGTTCGTCTGCCACATGTCCCTAGCATAGCGAACATGCAACCGTATCCCTCCGGTTCACCTTTCTGAAAATGCCAAACACCGGGAATACTTTCCCGGATGTTTTCCCCCTTTGCCGGTATCACCTATCCCTGCGTTAGCTCACCCCTGGCACCGCGTATTGCCTTGTTATATTTTGTGATGCTTTGTTTGCTCCGTATTTACTGTTTCTCCCCCCCCCCTCTTCTTCTCCGATAGACCCCGAGACCGGCGCTGATGCCACTGAGTACGACTACGTCACCGACGACCCTTCTTCCTGTGCAACAGAGCTTCCAGGCAAGCCCCCCCCCTTGAGCATCCCGATATCGCCCATTCAATTTTCTCCTGCTTGCATTAGATTTTGCTACTGTTACTGTTTGCTTCTATTCTGATGCATAACCTGCTTTTGTAACCTGCTTATTGTTACCTTACCTGCCTTTTCAACTGCTTAGAATAGGTTGGTAATGAACCGTCAGTGACCCCCATCACTTAACCCTTGTTGCCTCTATTTCATCATCGACTACTCGATCAACGTGATCGATGACCAGAGACCAACACATCACCTCATCCCCCCCCCCCCTTAGTTGTACAACTCTGCATAGTTACTATTGAGTGCCGAGGGTGATACCTCATAACGCACTCCTGATGAATACTCTGCAGTGTAGCTGTTCGGTCGTGTTCATCGAGGGTGATTCCTCCTTCACCACTTCCGATACGACTCTGTCATGTAACCCCCTCAAGTGTGAACCTCGAGGGTGATGCCTCCTATGTTCATCTTGATGATTTCATCAGGAGGAATCCTCCAAGGGTGATTCCTCAGGTTTCCCTCTTGATGTTATGACCACATGGTTACTTTGACCTTTGTCACAGGCGGGTCGACCCTGAGGGGTACCCGCAGAGAGATCTATGATGTCGGGCTTACCCGGAAGGGCGCACGAGTGTAATATTGTGGCGGAGCTTCAGAAACTCTGATTCTCTCCGCGTGTTATTAAATGAGCCTATTGGATTTGGGTATTTGTTCTGAGTGGGTCGATGTGCCCTATACGCACTACCACCACGCGGGATAATGGTTTATGGGGCCCTCTACATCATATGTTTCTCCCGAAAGCTCTTCAGAAGTCACGGTTTACCGTGTGGGCTGATTGTTAGGGTTGGGCTGGATACTTCACTGATGGGTTCAGTGTCGCGCCTGCTCCCCGACCAGTCTCGCAACGCGCAGGTTGCCCAGGGTGATGGCCCAAGACCTCTGGGTGCATAGGTTAGTCCAGCATGTTGACCTCTCTGCTGAGCCAAGGTAGGGCGCTACTTCGTGTTGATCTCCCGAGGCCGGGCATTACCTAGCAAGTGTGTCCGGCCAGAGGTGATCGAGCGTGTTGGGTAACAGTAGTGCACCCCTGCAGGGAAGAAAACATCTATCGATAGCTGGTCCTACAGTAAAGGACGCTCAGTTTGGTATCCCGATCTATTACTTGAACTGGATACTTGTTTAATTAATTGAAGCTCTAGGATCGCTTTCTCGCTGGGAGTCGAGGAAGGATCTCTAGGCTTTGCCTGAACATGTTTGCTTAATAAAATGCTTTTCTGTACTCTTCTAATTGCTGCAAGATGGTGGCTTCGTGAAGATGCTAGTCTTCGATAGGACTAGGCCTTCTCTCTATTCTGGCATTTCTGTAGCCTAGTCCACATATACAGCCTCTCTTTGATAATGTTGCATATGTAGTGTAGATCCTTGCTTGCTGAGTACTTCAGATGAGTACTCACGGTTGCTTTGTTACTTCTTTTTCCCCCATACCCCATTTGATGTTACCTCAGACGATGGAGCTCCGGAGCCAGATGTCCCAGAAGGAGCTTACTACCAGGAGGGTCCAGACGGCATGTACTACTGGATCGAGCCAGCCGACTAGGAGTAGGATCGGAGGCCCCAGGCAGGAGGCCTTTGCCTTTCAATCTAGAGTCGTTGTTTGTGCTAGCCTTCTTAAGGCAAACCTTGACTAACTATGTCTGTACCCAGATATTATTTGTATGACTGACTTATGTATTCGGATCCTTGTGATCCCTGGTCTGTAATATTCTGGATCTCCGTTTATTTGTGTTAGAGTTGTGTTGTGATATCTTCCCGTGAGTCCCTGTGCTTGATCGTGCATGTTTGCGTGTATGATTAGTGCACGATTGAGTCGGGGGTGTCACAAGTTGGTATCAGAGCCGACTGCCTGTAGGAATCCCCCTTTCCAACTCCTTGGCCGAAGTTGAGTCTAGTCGTCCAAAACTATTTTACTAACTTGGTTGTGTGGCTTATGGGCCCACGTCGCCAATTGGGTGGTATTAGGATCTTTTATTCCTCGTCTATACTCTGGGACTTTGATCTCTCTTCTATTTGGGTTAATGATTTTACAAATTCTAACTCTAGGCTCTCGTAACCACTTCCTACCGGAGAGCCCCTTATTACGGATGATCGCCCGCTGCACCAGTAGATTCCGAAGATGATATTCGATGTTTTCCCGAGACACTTGTGCCCACCGCCTTTGCAAATTCCCTACCACTGTTATATCCTTATGGATAACTACATACACTTGCCATTCTTACATTCAATCCCATTGATCTTATTACTACAAGATGCCCTGAACTGCTCTCCGTTGTTCCGAGAATCCTTTGAGCTTACTGCCTTGCAGTTCTTTGCCACATGAATACCCCCTACGGATAATTCCTCGCACTTACCGAGTATCCGTTCTTCCCTAGTTGTTCATATGATTCACAAGATACATTGAGATACTATCTGGTCTTCCGATAATCCTCTGCCCGCTATTGCTCCTGAATTCCTTGCCTTCCTGCATTATGGTTAAATCCATATTTCTAGTAATCCCCGTTGACATCCTCTGTCACTATCATTTTGAGTCCTTTGATTCAATATATTGCGAATGCTCGCGATCCTCAGTCAGATCCTAGAATTCATCCTTCCGACTCAGACGTCAATTTAAAACATGAGTTGTATCTCGACCAATCAAATTGCCATCGATTGTACCCCTAAGCCTACTCAACTTATCCCTCCTTAATTAGAGCGTTTGCTTCTGATCCCTTGATTTGGAAATCATAATTCCTTTGAATTTAATCTTTGGAATTATCTAGATATTTCTATAATCCGATGCCTTTGCATTGTTTCTTCCTCTGGTTGTGTGCCGTTGCTCACATCAGATTCCTTGTGGACCACCAGATTCATTGTTGGATTTATCCGATAGTGTCCTTCATATACAAAACCTCGAGAAGTTCTTTCCCTGATACATAATGCGATTGTTAAATCCTATTCTATGATTTGTCCAACCATGCTCTGCTTTCGAGCTGCTGATATTTACTCTTGAAGCTTGTGGTATATGTTTCTAAGATGCCCCGATGGGTTGAACCTATGCCTTCCTTAATCAGTGTGAACCTGAAAGTTTTCATGGGTCATACTCCTCTGATAAATCACCAGGTAGGTTTTCACACTCAAATCATTTTTAATAAAGCAGTGAATGAATGGTCCTGCATTGGAGAAGTGGGAGTTGACCTTGGACTTTGTGTTCATGCCCATGGAAACAATGTAGATCCTATCAGTGAAGCTCCTTGTAATAATAATTACCCCCTTGATATAATATCATCTTGTGTCTGTGAATTGATCCCTTTGCAATCATGGTTACGACCATATTTTCTCCTTGATTCCATTTCCCGGACAAGTTAAAGCACTTGTCTTCTGCAGATCAATACATCTCTTCAACCTCTATTTTGATCTTCCTTCGAATATTACCCTCCGATATCTCGAGAACATCAAAGAACTGTGTTGCTTCCTATGAGTCTTCCGCTAGTATTACTTCTCAGGAATTTCAGATTTCCCCCGGGTTCTGAGTCATTAGTCACTCGAGAACACTGATAAGTGAATCGATTCCGCATTCCGAGTCAATAACTCTAAGTAATTTTTGTTGATTATGAGTTTAATAGTACTTCGAGTCATTCCTAGCCTAATCGGCTATATCATTATCGTGCAAACTTTTAATTGTGCTACCTGGTCCTTATTCCCGGAGCACAACTTTCGATGATGAGCTAAGCTTACGTCGATCTTCCTCGTCTTATCGTTCCACCCCGAACAACAAGCTTGATTCCGAGTTGGTGTCGTATCCGTGGTTCCAGTAGACTTTTGCTTCACCATTCCTTTTGCTTGATGTCGTCACTGATGGATCACATCTTCATGAAATCTCTCGACAAATGTGTCATGATCATCGTCCATATTCTGAACTCTTCCAGGATATGAAAAGAATTCATGATGAGAATTACCATCCTCGCCTCTCGGTAATTTGTATTGTTATCGACTACTTCCTTCCAACACAAACTTGTTCGTGTTATGGTTGTACCCTGAGTTCCTGGCTATCTAGCTTATGTTATGTTCTACCTGGTAGTACTACCATCTTTTACGTCAAGCATGTTGTGATAATTTCACCACCTCTTAAGAATTCTTGATACAAGTGATACTTATCACCATCACCATTCTTTCTTGGTCCCCGTGTTGATTCAAACCGGGATACCAACAAGTGAATGGTGCTGCTTGGATTCTGTACTTCTAGCAACCCTATTGTTTTGAAGTTAATGGCCGACAGTTCATTCTTAGACTATTGGTTATCGAATCACCATTCTAACATTAATCATGCTACCTAAGCCCATATTTCGGGTGCACCTTTAAACCAATGTTTAATTGTGTATGTTTTCCTTGAGCATACATCATTATATTATTTGATCTGACAAATGTTATCTCCTTGTTCACATAATTGTGGAAACCCATCTTTTTGGAAGTCTCGATGAATTATCGTTGAGTCCATCAGCCACCTCCTCATCCTCTCCTTGGTTTAATGATGAACTCTTGTTTCGGAACTCGCTTCCATAGTTCATTGCCCGAGAATCTTATAATGTCATCTCATCAATTGTGTTGCACCTTTTTCTTCTCAGACATCCCGAGTCTGAGGTACCCTGACACCAATCAGATCTGAATCTCGGTCAGATATGATGGTTGGAACATAATTCCAAGAGTTATAACATTGGTCTTTATATGGCCCAGTAAGGTGATGTCATGCCTAGCACACCTGGTCGGAGGACACATTGTTAGAGTTTCCTTTTTAGCAAGGTTAGCCATTCTTCCTTGAGGAAATTGTAAGACTTACTCTATGAGTTTTCCTGATGGATCATTTGTGTATCCTAAGTCTGATCTTTACCTGATGACCATGTCAATGCTATCTCGAAGCATGTCAGTGGTACTCCAATTTTCAATAAAAACATTGGAAGCACAAATGCTAAATTTTCCTTATCAATTATCCAAACACCGTTGTATGGGTAATGTCATGAAGTTTCTCTCCCCTTACCTAAAGGGTTTTCTACTTTATATCCTGTCATGGATATCATGCTATACTTGTCCATGGGAAGGATATACCCCTGAATTATGTGTTTAAACACATTTTCCTTTCCATTGTTCTGTTTAATCTGATAATCACATTTTCCTTTCCATTGTTTTGTTTAACCTTTCTTGTGATCTATATGATCTAGGCAGTAATATTCTTCTGCTTCTGTAAACACCTTGTTGTACAACTGTGTTGGTAAGACCCTATTGCTTTTGTTGATGGCATCCCAGTAACCATCGATGGATGAGAACCTTGCCTATTGGTCCGCCTCGTTCAATGAGCAGGAAAATGGTTCTCTTCGTCCCTCGCCCTTGGTACCGATGTTGTTGCCGACATAACTGACATGCTATCCTCTGGCATGCCTTGCTATCATGACCATGCAAGATGTCAGCGCCCTTTCTACCTTTAACCCACATGGTGGGCCCATAACCCACTGTTCGACATGATCGAAACCTGACTCTCCTATACACCCCCGGTTTCCAAAGTTATTCCTCGCGCATGGCCTCGTATATAATTCCCGAGCCACCTTCCGAAAGATCATCAATTATGGTATCACACACAATACGTATTCCCGTTGCTTTGAACCCCTTTCACGCCCTATTTTAGGCATCGACCGATTGCCTGCCTACTCGAAACTTCCCACGATACCTCCTTACTTTACTCTCAATATTTTCTTAAGTTTCAATTCGAGAGTTACTTTCTGCCACCTTCCCCGATGTTATCGACCAGATAATCGACCTTGCAGAGGTCCGTTCTCCCGGAATACCCACCCTTTATTCTTTCGTAAGTACGATGGAGTTCCCGAAGAAAGGATGCCGACTTCATCATGATGACCTGAAGCAGAGAAATGAAGACATCAAAAAAAAGGGATCAACTTCTTCGAGAAGAGCAACCAAGACCGAGAAGATCCGTCAGACTTTTGTAACCGATTCTTTCTCCTTAACTCCACCTCTAAAATCTTGGGACGAGATTTCTTGTAGTGGAGGAGATTTGTAACACCCCGAGAATCTTGCTACAGTAATCTCCCCCTAATGGTAGCCATGTCATCATGATTACTATGCAAGTTGACACTTGTTTAAAAAAAATCAAATTCAAATTCAAAATTTAATTGCAAGTGAAAATATTATTTCTTCAAATAGTAAAACAAAAACATTGGTAATGTCCGATAAAATCCCTAAGTAATTATCATGTTGAAAACAACCTCATTTGAATTACCAAAATAACCATGGAAATTAATTAATTGGATCAGCAGCAAAATATTTGACCATTTCAATTATTAAAAATATTTAAACCTTTTCATTTCCACTGAAACTTTTTGTCCAATACCACAATATTGAGCTTGAGTTATGTGCAAAGTATCACATCTGACAAAAACCATTTAGTAGCTACCTTAATTAGAAAACATAGGAGGTTTAAGTAAAACAGAAAAATAAAAAGAAATGAGGAAAGCCCCTGATCACGTGGACTCTCACTTCCCCTGTTCCAGGTCCAGCCCATCTGGCCGGCCTTTCTCCTTTCTCTTGCCAGAGAAGGAGACAACGCCATGGCGTGGCATCTGGCTGCCCGTCCACGTGCCCGATGCCGCCGTGTCGATCATCCGGTGAGCCCCCGAGGTGTATAAGGCCCTCCCCACCCCGTACACGAACCCTAGCTCCATTCCCCTCGCTCTCTCGCTCACCATCGTTGATTTGGATGCGCCCGAGTACCCAACCTCCATGGTCGTCATCTTAGCCACGGCCACCGCGCTCCCCTCCGACTTGGAGCTGGTGCAGCAGCTCCATCGCGTTCGTCTGCATCTTCTACTCTGCCGGATCAAGGCCGGGGAGCATCACCGGCGACGCTCATGCCTTCTTCCTCCGCCATGGCCGTCCGATGCCGTCGTTCGATCCGCACCATCCCAGCAACCTCCGGCCTCCCCGAGCTCTCCATCGGCCTCGCAATGAGCTCCTCTTCAGATTCCCTCGCTTTCCCCCTTCCTCCCATTGTTGTTTGCCGCCGTGCACCGCCGCCACCCCGGCTTGTGCGAGTTCGCGCTCACCGCGGCCGTGCCCACCTCCACGCGTGCGCCCGCGAGCCCCTGGCAGCGCCCGTCTGGGCGTGATGCGCTTCCACGCGCACCCGAGCCGGGCCCCATCTCCTCGCTGGAGCCTGCAGCCGCCGCCGCTCGTGCATGCCCACGCTAGCTGCTGCTGCCCGCTGTTACTTCGCGCCGCGGCCTACTGCTGCTCTTGCACTACTACTCGCATACTGCGGCTGCTTTTGCTTATTGCTGATGCTTCTACCACACTGCTGCTGCTGCTTGGTAGCGCCGCTGGGCTCCCTAGCAAGCTACCGCTACTGCTACTTGCTATGCCGGCTGCTGCCTGGCCATGGCCATATGTGGCGTGTGCTGTGTGTGCGTGAGTGTGTGTCCAGCGTGTGTTTGTGCGCCATGTGTGGCCGGTTGTGCCACGGCTGTGTGCCTCTGGCCAGCCCTGTGTAGTTGTGTGATGTGTGTGTGTGTGTGTGCAGCCATGTGTGTGTGTGGCCGGCTGCGTCTCTGGATGAGACCGGCCCTATTTAGGTTAGTAGCTAATCAGTAGTTAGGCTAATCAGTGGTTAGGTGTAGTGTATATGACATTTGGACCCTACTGTTAAATAAAATATAAATTAGATTAAAAATGTCTAAGCCTATGATATGTGGGTCACACCTCTCCTTTTGACTAGTCAAATTGACTTGGTCAACTTGAATTAAAAGTAATTTATTAAATCTAGAATATTGTTAAAAAAATTAAAAAAATCATATAAAATAATTCGTAACTCGGATGAAAATATTTTATACATGAAAGTTGCTTAGAAAAATGAGACAAAACCAAATACGCAGTCCGTTCGTCTGCCACACGTCCCTAGCATAGCGAACATGCAACCGTCTCCCTTCGGTTCACCTGTCCGAAAATGCCAAACACCGGGAATACTTTCCCGGATGTTTTCCCCCTTCGCCGGTATCACCTATCCCTGCGTTAGCTCACCCCTGGCACCGCGTATTGCCTTGTTATATTTTGTGATGCTTTGTTTGCTCCGTATTTACGGTTTCTCCCCCCTCATCTTCTCCGGTAGACCCCGAGACCGGCGCTGATGCCACTGAGTACGACTACGTCACCGACGACCCTTCTTCCTGTGCAACAGAGCTTCCAGGCAAGCCCCCCCTTGAGCATCCCGATATCGCCCATTCAATTTTCTCCTGCTTGCATTAGATTTTGCTACTGTTACTGTTTGCTCCGATTCTGATGCATAGCCTGCTTTTGTAACCTGCTTATTGTTACCTTACCTGCCTTTTCAACTACTTAGTATAGGTTGGTAATGAACCGTCAGTGACCCCCATCACTTAACCCTTGTTGCCTCTGCTTCATCATCGACTAGTCGATCAATGTGATCGACGACCAAAGACCGACACATCACCTCACCCTCCCCCCCCCCATTTAGTTGTACGACTCTGCATAGTTACTATTGAGTGCCGAGGGTGATACCTCGTAACGCACTCCTGATGAATACTCTACAGTGTAGCTGTTCGGTCGTGGTCATCGAGGGTGATTCCTCCTTCACCACTTTCGATATAACTCTGTCGTGTAACCCCCTCAAGTGTGAACCTCGAGGGTGATGCCTCCTACGTTCACCTTGATGATTTCATCAGGAGGAATCATTCGAGGGTGATTCCCCCTTGATGTTATGACCACATGGTTACTTTGACCTTTGTCACAGGCGGGTCCACCCTGAGGGGTACCCGCAGGGAGATCTATGATGTCGGGCTTGCCCGGAAGGGCGCCCGAGTGTGATATTTTGGCGGAGCTTCAGAAACTTTGATTGTCTCCGCGTGTTATTAAATGAGCCTATTGGATTTGGGTATTTGTTCTGAGTGGGTCGATGTGCCCTATACACACTACCACCACGCGGGATAATGGTTTATGGGGCCCTCTATATCGTACGTTTCTCCCGAAAGCTCTTCAGACGTCACGGTTCACCGTGCGGGCTGATATTTGGGGTTGGGTTGGATACTTCACTGACGAGTTCAGTGTCGCGCCTGCTCCCCAACCAGTCTCACAACACGCAGGGTGCCCAGGGCGATGGCCCAAGACCTCTGGGTGCATAGGTTAGTACGGCATACTGACCTCTGTGCTGAGCCTAGGTAGGGCGCTGCTTCGTGTTGATCTCCCGAGGCCGGGCATTACCCAGCAAGTGTGTCCGGCCAGAGGTGATCGAGCGTGTTGGGTAACAGTAGTGCACCCCTGCAGGGAAGAAAACATCTATCGATAGCCGGTCCTACGGTAAAGGACGCTCAGTTTGGTATCCCGATCTATTACTTGAACTGGATACTTGTTTAATTAATTGAAGCTCTGGGATCGCTTTCTCGCTGGGAGTCGAAGAAGGATCTCTAGGCTTTGCCTCAACATGTTTGCTTAATAAAATGCTTTTCTGTACCCTTCTAATTGCTGCAAGATGGTGGCTTCGTGAAGATGCTAGTCTTCGATAGGACTAGGCCTTCTCTCTATTCTAGCATTTCTGCAGCCCAGTCCACATATACAGCCTCTCTTTGATAATGTTGCATATGTAGTTTAGATCCTTGCTTGCTGAGTACTTCGGATGAGTACTCACGGTTGCTTTGTTACTTCTTTTTCCCCCATACCCCATTTGATGTTACCTCGGACGATGGAGCTCCAGAGCCAGATGTCCCAGCAGGAGCTTACTACCAGGAGGGTCCAGACGGCACGTACTACTGGATCGAGCCAGCCAACCAGGAGTAGGATCGGAGGCCTCAGGCAGGAGGCCTTCGCCTTTCGATCTAGAGTCATTGTTTGTGCTAGCCTTCTTAAGGCAAACCTTGACTAACTATGTCTGTACCCAGATATTATTTGTATGACTGACTTATGTATTCGGATCCTCGTGATCCCTAGTCTGTAATATTGTGGATCTCCGTTTATTTGTGTTAGAGTTGTGTTGTGATATCTTCCCGTGAGTCCCTGTGCTTGATCGTGCATGTTTGCGTGTATGATTAGTGAACGATTGAGTCGGGGGCGTCACACTACTACTGGCTATTCGGCCAGTTACTCTCAATCGTCATATGCTACACCTCATCTTAGTAATTTTTCGGCACCGTATACAACTGTAGATGCTCATAATTCGGCTCTGCACCTTCATGGTCATGGCCGAATAAGTGAAAAATTTCCAGGAGTGCACATGCCATCATCTAATATTGTAGCATATAATGCATCCTCTATGCAATTACATAATTTTGGCAACACCTCATTGCCAAAAGAATCTAAAAATATTGCGGAGCAATCCCTTATAGAATGGGAAGTGGCTACATTAAAAAGGGATATAGCCCGAAATAACAAGATTATTGCTCTTTGTCTTGAAGAACATGATAACGGCTAGTTCCTGATTATAATGCAATAAGAGCTAGAGTTTTGCAAGAAGATGAATCTTTGCCAATTTATAGAATTGGCAAGCAAAAATATTGTTCTACAACAATGCATATGCCTTCACCTAGTACAACATCATATTGTACACCCCCTACACAATTGCAAATTTTCAGCAACACCCATGTGTCATTGCCGAAAGAATCTAAAAGCATTGGGGGGCAATCATATCCGGAGTGGGATGAAATTGAGAAAAAGCTTAAAGCCAATTTTGCCGCGTGCCGCCAGAAACAAAAAGAAAAAGAATTGGCTCAAGTAAAAGAAGCATTGCCAATTGGTAGTATCAATGAAAAGATGGATAATTCGAAACATGAAAGTGCTTCGGTTGAAAAAGCCGAATCAAGTAGTATATATTCCGAAGCCATCAAATCCAAAGAGGCATGCATTGTTGAGAAAGGGCATGGAAAATATAGCAAAACAGCCATACTTGATTTTTCTGAAGTTAATGGAACCTACTTCCAGCCCTATGAGTTTCGTGCCATAGAAATTAACGAGCTTCAAGAACAAGAACAAGTAGCCGAACAAAGTTTGGTGGACAAAGATCTTCAAACTAATGATGCACGAAATAAAAAAAAGATGATGACAAGGCGTTGGGGAGCTATCCGAAGGCAGAGCAAGATATTCTTCAAGTCACACCACCATCATGCTCTCCCAACATATTAGAAGAGGTATGCCTAGCAAGTAATTTACCTATTTTCAGATTTGGTCAAAACTTTATTGTTGATGCATCTATTAGAAAAACTCTCATAAATAATTTTGAAAGACCAATGAAGAAGTGTAATTTACTTGTTAGCAATAAAATTGTTATAGATCATATCGGTCAACCCATTGCAGCATTTATAAAGACCGATACTGACTTATTGTTTCAACCAAGGCTTTCCTCAATGCTTTATTTAGAGTTCGTATCTACATGGGTAGCTTTGCTTGTTTCATACTAGGCTTACTCTTGGTCTCAATTGAGGCATGCATGTTCTAACTATTTTTGTTTTAGAAACTTAAAGCCAAGGTTAGATTCTTTTCAGAAAACCGATGCTAGTATAATATCTTATCCAATGACATCGGTAAAACAATGCAAAATAAAAATCATAGCCGAATGGGGTGATACAAAATATGAACCATTCGTTTGCTTAACTCCAAAGCCGTTCTCACAGCAAGATTGGCTAGAAAATAAAAAATTACCTTTAATTCAAACATGTGTGATCAAATCTTTGATTTGTTGTTGAGAAATAATTATATTAGAATTATTGATCACCATGTTGAGCCATCTATCCAGGGATGAATGTATTGTAAGTTACATGATTCGTCCAAGCATAATTTTGAGGATTGCAACATGTTTCGTCAAATAGTTAAATCGGCCATTGAAAAGGACGATTGAAATTTGTTGAAACACCAAGAGATGACCAGTCTATTCCAATTGGTCCTGATGGCAAAATGTTTATGCATCGACTGCTTCAAGCCGATCCATTTAAAGAGAAGGTAAAAACTGTAGGTGACGGGATCAAGCTTTCAAGAAGAGAAGTTGTTGAAGAGCATAATGAACATAATCTTGAGGGCGAGAATTTTGTCGAAGCTACAATGAAGACGCCAAGGACTAGGGGGCAGCAAGCAAATCCAATGATCGATGAAAGCAAACCGAAAGAGAACAAAGGCCGAAATAAGCGCAAGTGTAAGAGATCAAAAATCACCTTCGCTGAACTTTTGGATAAATATCAAAAGAAGAGTGAAGAGAAGAATGCTTATCGGCCAAATCATGCAAAGAAACCAAGATCAACCCCAAGGCGCAAATATGAGGATTAGTATTGGCAAAGTGAGAATTTTTATGCATCGTATTCATATCCTTATTTTAGGCCGCCAAAGCCAATGCCGTGGATGCCACCCTATGCTCATGTAGATCCATATCCATCATGGGGCAGGTATGATACAAGGGCACATTCTCCATCTTATTTTAGACCATCTCACCAATATTATGCAGCTCCGAGAAGATCAACATTTGAACAATCACATGTTAAAGACCATTTCAATCATGAGGAATCGGTCCGGACCCCATGGATGAATAAAGAGGTGGTCAAGCAAGTATACCGGGTCAAGAAAGATGGTCGTAAGTGTGCTACTTCAGATTTGATCTCAAATAACAAAGAGCCAATTAAAGTATTGACATTGGCTACAAAAGGCAAAGAAGTGGAGCAATCAATTGTTAAAAACAAAAGTGCCAAATCTAAAGAAAAGAAGTTGAGGCTGCACAAGGCCAAAAAAGAATTGCCATTGGTCAAAACAGAATCACAGCTGAAATGCCCACTCGGCTTATTGTATTGGAAAAAGAAGGAATTACAAAATCTTAGTGCACAAGTGCTAAAAAAGAAGAACATGGAATGGGTTCCCAAGAGGATCAATCAAAATAAAAATGATGTGCATGCTTCTATTGTAACAAGTACAATAAAAGTGAAGAAAGAGAAGGATGGAAGCAACAAACAATTAAGCCAAAGGTGTGCATCACAACATCAAAATCTTCGGTTAGCACATCATCCATTTTCTTCAACCATGCCATTGATGCCTTTGCCATGGAATTCATCCCTAGGTATGATCAATTACCCTCCATGGATTTATTTTGATCCATAGATGCAACATAATTTTCTATATCATGAGAGGGTATTACCAAATCACTATACATTTGGTTAGTTATATTTTTGTTGTTAATACAAGGGGGCCAAAAATATTTTATTGCTATTTCATTTGTTTATTTCGGCTATTCATGCTTTGGTGGGTGAATTCTACATGGACCTCATGGTAATGGCCGATATTTATCTATCGCCCTAAGAATATATCTAAGAATGGCCAGTGTGGTATTCTAATATCGTCCTTAGTTTGAGTGGAGATTGAGATAAGTGCTTGCATAGAAATTTGTCAAATTGATGCCATTGAAGATATTGTGCATAGACCAATTCACCAAAAACTACAAAGTGGACTTATGTTTTGATTGGGTGTGCTTTGGCTTATTAGTTTTCAGAATTTATGTAAAGCCAAATCACGGTTGATTTTATTATTGAGCATCATATTGACATCATGCATAATACTGATTTTAGCTTTATCTCTCTAGTACCATGGTGATTATATATTGATGGTTAAATTTGTAGCAATGGCCAAGGTGTTGGTGTTGTTTATATATCTCCTTATGGTGCTATTCTGTGAAGCCTCATGCCGTTTAAAATATTTATGCACAAATGATCAAAGACGAATATGCATTGTTATTCGGATTGGAGCTTTTCCTTGCTATAGGTGATGTACATAGTGAGGCTTTTGGTGATTCGTTATTAGTATAGTGCAACAAATATCCAAGGGTTATCAATGTTTTGACGAATCACTTTTAGTTTATCTTGAGGTATGTCTAGACGTAAAATTTACCTTGGGTTGTTTTAATATTCGTCATATATCTAGACATGACAATTGGAGAGAGTTGGCATAGCAAGCATCCGGCTACCATGTTGGTCATGGTGTATTGCACACCTATCAATAGCCGATGCTTATTCTTGCCAACATAGGTAAGGCCGAACCAAAGCCCACTGCTTCGGCCACTAATGAAATTTTTATGCAGGCAAAAGTAAGGATTAGAGGAAGTTCATTATTCTTTATCTATAAAATCCTAGCGAAAGGGTGAACAATATGGTTCGGAGGATGGCTTTGAGATAAATATCTATGGAACTTTATCATCGGATTGTTAATGAAGCTGAGAAGATTTCGCCCAAGTTTGCATCAAGAAGTTCACACAAGCAATGGCCGATACATACTTACCACCCTAAGTAGACATGGCCGATGGAGTGTTGACATCGTCCTTAGAGTAAATACGGCACAAGTTATTTTTCGGCACGCTAGCTTTGCCGAAAAACAGGGGGGCATGTGTTGACGCTCAAAAGTGGCACAATCGTAAAAGTTGCTTAAATCTATGTCAAGATTAATTTAAACTTATGATTGGAAGTCACCATGGGATAGCTCTCTCCGAGAAGATCAAGATGGATATGAAGATGGTCTAAAACGGAGCTCGGATGCAAAAGTTATGACAAGCTTAGAGATGGTCATATTGGCATCAGATTATAAAATGGCCATAAACTCAATTAAGATGGCCTCTGATGGAAAACGTTTCAACATTAAAGTTGTGCGCCTCGTCGAAATGGTTGATTTTTATATAAAAATCATCTTAATCCAAGGTTGTATGCAACCTGTGGAGGCAAAACAAGGTCAGAAACAGAAGCTACAGAGTCATTTCGGACCGGCCAAGTTGATTGACTCGGTGAGACCGAGTTGATCCAGAAAATTACAGAAAGTTGGCAACATTCACTCGGTGGGACCAAAGCAAACCAATCGGTGAGACCGAGTTGATCCAGAAAATTACAGAAGGTTACAGAGAGTTGGCAACGTTCACTCGGTGGGACCGAAACGAACCACTCGGTGGCTCCGAGTTGATCCGGAAAATTGTCAAAGATTTCTGTCCGAGTTAGGTTAGGGTTTTTGATGTTTTGGATTGTTTTTTTGTCATTTTCTTGTACGGGAAGTCTAGCCGCCTCATAAATAGATGAGAGGTGACGGCCGATTGAACAACACACAATCGAACAAATCATCTACCACTTTTTATCTTTTATCTTTTCTCCTTAAACCTAGTTCTTCTTCTTCTCGTTCTTCGCTCGTTCTTCGTTTGCAAGGCGGCGATCCACGAGGCCCTAGGGGCGATCAGGTCGACCTAGGGCAGACCATAGCCGCCGCGCGCCCTGACGGGGTCCCTCCCGGGCGTGTGGGGTTTCGGGTCTACAAAAGTGCCCGCCGGATTGCTTGCGTACCGCACTTCCAGACGGGTCTCCTTCGACGTGAGCTGCGGTGCATCACCCCCGGCATCGAGGGTACATGGTGATGTGTTCATGTGCGAACACCATAGACATGAGTTGTCATTTGATAATGAGATCACATCATTAGGAGAATGATGTGATGGACAAGACCCAAACTATAAACGTAGCATATGATCGTATCAAGTTTATTGCTATCGTTTTCTGCATGTCAAGTATCTTTTCCTATGACCATGAGATGATGCAACTCACTGACACTAGAGGAGTACCTTGTGTGTATGAAACATCGCAACGTAACTGGGTGACTATAAAGATGCTCTACAGGTATCTCCGAGGGTGTCTGTTGGGTTGGCATGGATCAAGACTAGGATTTGTCACTCCGTATGACGGAGAGGTATCTCAGGGCCCACTCGGTAATACAGCATCACAATGAGCTTGCAAGCAATGTGACTAAAGAGTTAGCCACAAGATCTTGTATTACGGAATGAGGAAAGGAACTTGCCGGTAACAAGATTGAACTAGGTATGGAGATACCCACGATCGAATCTCGGGCAAGTAACATACCGATGGACAAAGGGAACTGCATACGGGATTAGCTGAATCCTTGACATCAAGGTTCGACCGATAAAGATCTTCATAGAATATGTAGGAACCAATATGGACATCCAAGTCCCACTATTGGTTATTGACCGTAGAGGTGCCTCGGTCATGTCTACATAGTTCTCGAACCCGCAGGGTCTACACACTTAAGTTTTGGTGACGATATAAGTATAGTTGAGTTGATGTGTTGGTGGCTGAAGGTTGTTCGGAGTCCCGGATGAGATCCTGGACATGAAGAGGAACTCTGAAATGGTCCGGAGGTGAAGATCGATATATAGGATGAAGGGATTCGGGTTCCGGAAGTGTTCCGGGAATTACCAGGTTTTCGTCGGAGACCGAAAGGGGTTTCGGGGGGCCTCGGCAAGTGTTGGGGGGCCTCATGGGCCAAGGGAGAGAAGCACACCCGCCCACAAGGGGCTGGGCATCCCCCACACCTCAGCCCATTCGGCCAAGGGGTGGAGGGGCCATCTAGGGTCGGCGCCCCCACATGGCTTGGCGGGCAAGCCACCCTAGGGTTTCCCTAGGGGCGCCCCACCTGTGGTGGCCGCCGCCCCGCCCCCCTAGGGGAAACCCTAGGGCGCCCTCCTCCTCCCTTCCCCCTATATATAGAGGGGTAGAGGGAGGGCAGCCGCACTCTTTCATGCCATGACGCTGCCCTCCCTCTCCCTCGTAGTTCCTCTCTCTCTCTCTCGGTTTTGCTTAGCGAAGCTCTGCCGAGATTGCTCCACCACCACCGCCGCCACGCCATCGTGCTGCCGGAGGACTCGAGCTACTACTTCACCATCACTTGCTGGATCAAGGAGGTGAAGGCGTCATCATGCCGTACGTGTGTTGAATGCGGAGGTGCCGTCCGTTCGGCACTTGGATCGGGAGTTCGTGGACGGATCGTGCTTGGATCACAAAGACGTTCGACTACATCAACCGCATTTCTTAATGCTTCCGCTTAGCGAACTACAAGGGTATGTAGATGCAATCTCTCGTCTCGTAGATGTTCATCTCCTAGATTGATCTTGGTGAGCTTAGGAAAATTTTTGTTTCCCATGCAACGTTCCCCAACAGAATTGTCGAAACAAATCCACATTGGGGATGACCCCGATGAAATTCTCACAGAAATGGACAAACACCACCATACAAGTCATGGCATTGGGCGGTGAAGTCTAGCAATCTGAATCCATAAGTGGACATCATCTCGCAGAAGAAATCAGAGTATGGGGGCGGCAGGCCGCAGTAGAAGTACGCGCAGAAGAAAGGGTATGAATCTACTGGTTTCCCTCCCCCACATGTAGGCATACCTCTCAATCAAGACATCTAAAGACAGTGATGATGGCGCAAAGACGACATTCTCCTACCGCCGTTTCTCCAACTCCTCCAGCTCTTTCTTCTTTTGCTCCGCCTTGGGGTCGAGCAGCTTGGCCGCCTTCTTTCCCTTTGAGGCGGCTGCCTTGGGCACCATCGGGGGCTCGAGAAGGAGAAAAGCTTGAGGTCAAGATGGGTTAATGGCTGTTGTGATGGCAAATGCAGTTTTCTGGTGAGAGGAGGGAGATGAAGCAGGGGGAGAACAAGAGTGAATGAGCAACACGCTTTCGCATTTACCTTTTTATGGGGAATACGCGAGGGGGCTGGCTCTTCACCGTCTTCCCTAGCCGCGCCCCTCGCAGGCATGCCACGACGAGTAATTGCCACAGCAATCCGTGCTCCCACGCCCCACGATTAATGCGCGGATGGGACATGCGTCAGCGAGAACCGTCATGATTACAGATTATAGCGGAAGATTATGTCAGTTATCCAACACCACGTGTGTCCGTGCATGTCTTTGGGCCTAGCTCAACGATGCCTCGGATGCGCGTGTGGACCAGGCCCGGGGGCTCCTGTCGATGTACTAAGAATGGGGTCCCTAGTACTCCTGACTTGTGCATGGACGGTGCTAACATCCCCGGCAAAGGGCCTTGACAGAGACCGAAAAAATGCCAGAGAGAGCAACTCTTCGTGAGATAAAGGAGCGCATCAAGAAGACCAAGATGAACCACAAAGTTGAAGCTAGCTATTTGATGACCCACAAGTATAGGGGGTCAATCGTAGTCCTTTCGATAAGTAAGAGTGTCGAACCCAACGAGGAGCAGAAGGAAATGACAAGTGGTTTTCAGCAAGGTAATTTCTACAAGCACTGAAATAGTCGGTAACAAGTAGTTTAATAGCAAGATAATTTGTAACGGACAAGTAACGGTAACGGTAAATAAAGTGCAGCAAGGTAGCCCAATCCTTTTGTAGCAAAGGATAGGCCAAAACAGTCTCTTATAATAAGCAAAGCGTTCTTGAGGGTACACGGGAATTTCATCTAGTCACTTTTATCATGTTGGTTTGATTCGTCACTGGTACAGCGAGGTGCTATACAAACGGTTTTTAACCCCTTTTCGCGACGGCATTTTGAGCCGTCGCCAAGTGAGTGACTGCGATAGGGGGGTCCTTCCCATGACCCAGAAACCGTCGGGGATAGGGAGCCTTGGTGCATACAGTTGTCCCTATAAAACTGTTTCTGGTATCTTGAATATCCCAAACGCTTCATCCTTGCTACTCGTTTGTTCTCGCATTGCCATCGCAGTCGGTATTCTGTGATGCTATGTTTATGATGCGTGACCCATCACAAACAGTTCATGATTATAGAATGTGTATGATAAGCAGACAATCACACACATTCACTTTTCCTAAACCATATGCGATAACTAATTAAGAAGATTAGCTAATCATCGTAGGAGTGTCGGATAGGATTACGAAACGTTGGACTGTCGTAACATCATCGTACATGATAACTATCACACACGCTATTCTGTGGTGCAACGTTTACGATGCATACCACATCAGAAATAGTTCATGATTGCAAATCGTATATGATAAGGCAACTATCACAAACGTTTAGTTTGCCCGCACCATTTGTGATGTTGTCTGACATCACACACGCTTTGCAAACAGCAACTGTGTGCATGATTGCACATGTTTCCTCTCTGTGAACCATGTCGGATTATGGTGTATATAACAAACATTTGTGTTTTACCGACCGTGTGCGCTGTAACGACCTGTAGAGCGTAATTTCACCGTAATTTAATTGCCGCTATTTAAAATTGTACCGGATTTGAATTTGAAAGTATGCTATAGCTTTATTCATATCCATCAGGTTCAAACAACCAATGCATTATTCGATTCACACGTACATATGTTCAAGAATTACATAACCACCAAATAAAGAGTGATGAACCACAGTTGTATACTTGTACTATTAAAGACAGTAAAGAAAGAGGTGGAATACATTCTGGTTGCTGAACAAGGTGAAGCGGAATGCCCATATTGTGCCCTCCTCCATGCAGAAGGCACGCACAACTCTAGTCCAACCCCTTGTGATGGTTGACCGCCCATCCTTCACTGTCTTCATGAACACATCTAGATAGTCATCGTGTTCTGGTTGAAATACTTTAACCTTTGCATGCCCACCAATCATGTAGTTTGAGAGGTAATCTTGAGTAAACTGCTTTGGGAACCACTACAAAGGAAAAAGATTCAGACATTGTCATCTAACACAACTCATTATGGGCAGTAAAAAGAAGGCTGCAGAGTTCATACTTACCATCCTGCAGTTCACTGTTGTCTTGGATAAAGTGTAAACAAATAGCATAATTGCCATCTTTTGACCCATTTTACTAACAATCTTTATCAGCTTCCTCACTTGATGTTGGTTCATCAATATCTCATTGCCCCATACACAAAAAGGGTCGAAGCGCAGATCTTTACCAATGACATATGTACCTAAAAGCTACAAGTTAATGTTAGAAGCTAAAGAGTAATTGCACAATGATGTAGTACAACACTCCCTCCGTCCCATTATATAATATCTTATAACATCCAATATACTCACATATTGGATGAATTAACATCTTATATTACGGGCCGGAGGGAGTTTATTGCATTTTTACAAATTATCAACTGATTAACTGATGTTGTGTTTTTGTTGTTGTTGTTGCTGCTCTTCTACGTATATCTAGACATCATCAGAACATTAGGTAACACTCTTCCTTGTTGCTATGCAGCCTAGGATTGCATATTTAGACATTCAGTATAGTGCATGTTGCTCTGTAGCCTCAGATATATTAGATATGGCCCTAGTTAACCTACCGATAAATGGATTACAGATATATTCAGTTAAAAGTCTGATTCACCGATTAGTCCCTTACCAGACCCCGACCTATATGGTACCAGCTACCAATATCCTGAACAGTGAGTATATATAAGCCATGGGATGAAACTAACCTCGATGGAAAACAACAGTCATTCCCAAAATTGTCCTATGTAAGTACATCGAGAGGCATGTTAAGCACAACAAGCTAAACATCAACCAAATATATCCATGGCAGACAAAATAATCTCCAAATGATAGCTTCAGTGTGCAGGTTTAAGCACACTAGTTAAGCAAAACAAGAAGTGGAAAGGTGTGTTAACTGCAACAGGCCTAACATTTAACAACACGCAAATATAGTCATTCAAACTGGTATTGTGCCGGTCTAAGTACACTGGTTATTGTTAAATAAAAATGGAAAGGCATGTTAACTACAACATGCTTAACAACAACCAAATATAGTCATTCATAGTGGTATTGTTGAAACTGGTATTGATGAAATTGAACTACACAGTTCATACTTGCACATATAGAACATCATGTTGTGAATAACTGGAATAAACAAGGCATACTACGAACAACCAAAGATAGCATTTGAAACTGGACATATGCTAACTACAAACAACCGAACAACCAAAAAACTTTAAAAGAGCCATATGCTAGCTATAACAGGCTTAACAGCAAGCAAATATATGCATTCCTATCGGTATGTTTAAAACAAGCATTGATGAAAATGTACTGCACAGTAAATAATTGCACATATAGAGCATCACATTGTGAACAACTGAAATAAACAAGGCATACTGCAAACAGCCAAATATAGCAATTAAAACTAGACATATTCTCACGACACTACAAAAGGGACTCGACAAAACAAATCATGGGCCCCCCCCCCCCCCTGTGAAGAGGCACGGCAAAACAAATCATGGGTTACCTCACTTGTCACAGATGGTCTCATTCCCGTGGGAAGAGTATGGACCCTGGGTGCGCTCCATGTTGGAGCAGATGGGCTCCTTCCCCTTGGAAGAGCACGGCTGTAGGGTGCCCACCCTGATGTCGCAGATGGGCTCTTTACCCTTGGAAGAGCCGGAGAGGGTGCCCTCCTCGTGGTCGCCGTCGATGAGGTCAGACTTGGAAGTTGTGGATCCCAAGCCAGCGTCGTAGAACGTGTCCTTTAGAAATGACAAAAGGGGCTCGATGGTGATGTACGATGGCAAATTCTTGACAGCGAGCCAGAGGAGATCAGCGGCGGGGCCATGGATGAGATCAACGGTGGTTGAACCCGAGGGGTTGGGGTGGGCCACTTAACCTGTGACATAGCCCACGTCAGGTCGTCTCTGTCGATGACCTCGATGTCGTAACCGGTGTCCGCGACATACCTGCATACTCTAGCCCGCTGATTGAGAGCTTACGGCCAGTAATGGTCGTCAGCTTCCTCGGCGGCCACCTCGGCGACGTCGGGCGAAGAGGCCGTGATACACCTCTTTTGGGCCAGTCCCTCCTCGAGCTCCACGGGAAGCGTAGCTGGGCTTAGGCTGCGACGCTCTGGAGTGGGGGATGGGGATAGCGATGGGGATCTTTGGGAAAGGGGGCGTTTGGCAGGTGTCATCTAAGAAACTCAGGGTGGCTAGGGTATGGAGATCGGTGGGTAAGTTGCACGGGCAAACCGGCTGATGTTGAGAATGGAGGCCTTGCGGCGGTGGCGACCTTGCTAGGGTTTCGAGTGAGGGAGGGGTTGTGGTGGGTGTGTGTGTGTATGCGCGCGCGCGCGCCCGGAGTTTTTGGGGTGTGTGTGTGTGGAGGGGGTGTTTGAGGAAATCACGCGGGTACTGAAAATTTTACTACGCTGGAGTCAAACGCGGGAGTAAAATGCCGGGGCTATTGAAAATTTGGATGATGGTGCATCGCACATGGTCCTGAAATAACAACTGTGTGTTATGAAACAGAAAAACCCTCGAGCCGGGCAGATATTTTCGAGGGATGCAGGCGGGAGCGGGAACAACAAACATCACACATGGTCGAAACATAATAACCGTGTGTTATCAAACTGAAAAACCCTGCAGGCGGGTTAGATAATTTTGAGAGGGAAAGCCTCGTGGAGCCCAATGTACTATGCTGATGTGCGTGACAGGGGCACCGGCGTGGCACACGGTTTGTGTGAGTGAACCGTGTCTGTTGCATCATCCGACTTCTCTAACATTCATAAATTTGGCGAAAATGACGCGGGAAAGGGTCAGAACACGAACACACTTGCATGTGGACCAAATATATGTATGAAAAGGGTGGTTTGATGTTCAAATACCAAATGTACAACTTCGATGTGGCACCTATCTCACAAAGTGCACGGTATTGCTTGCCCCCCCTTCGTGTCGGCAGGAGGGGAATCCTAAGCTATTGTCGGTGCAACACACCCTAGGTCTGTTGCCCAGACCGTGCACATGCCTAAAAGAGCAAGGTTGCAACATCCAAGTCCAGACCAAGCAAGGAGAGATGGCTCTTTGAGGAACCAAAGGGCAGAGCAAGAAGACCAAGACAAGCTAAATGAGAAAGACACTGCTAAGGAAAAACCTGCCTTGCCGGGCAGGCGAGCCTGGCGAGGATGAGGTGGCCCCGAAGACAAGCCTCAAGACCGTCCTGGCAAGCCTGCCGGGCACTACGAAAGCAAACTACCCTGCCAAGGCTTCACCGCTCCACCTCACAGCGACGCAAGTCATCGATCAGTGCGGTGTCAAGCCCCCAAGTGACTAAGTGGCTGTTATTCAACACATGGCAGCCATTTCCAGAGGAAACCACCTCCAAATGACACCCGTCTAGATACGTGTCAGGCAGACAGGCGAGAAGGTGGCCGAGCAGCCCGGCAAGGCTTGCCGGGTAGGCTACGATGTGACACTAAGCGGCGCATTTAATGCGCTCTGCTCTGCCTGTAGAGTTAGGTATGATAGCACTGTTTGCTATCTAATCAGTACACAATGACTGATTTGCCACTGTGGTAACCCCTTGATCTATAAAAGGAGGGCCATTTCAACCAGAGAAAGGGTTCGAAACCTTGTACACTCGTACGCGCGTAGCTACTCTCGCCCCAAGGCAACCCTGCCGGGAAAGAGCGCTGCGTTTCCACCACAATCCACCAACAATCCACCAAAGTAGGAGTAGGGTTTTACGCCTCGCGGTGGCCCGAACCTGGGTAAAACTGCCCGTGTGATCTCTACCATGCTGCGCTACGGTCCTCCACTCTTTGTGCAATGTGCTCAGCCCCCCTGCCGAACCAAAAGGGGCTGATGGCCCCATAGGTGGCCATGGTTTCCCACGACATCTTTGGCGCGCCAGGTAGGAGGCGGTGCTTGCGCGAACCCGGGAAGCTTATGCAACGCGTCATCTTCATCGACGGCTCCATCGTTCATGGCGCCCAAGAAGAAGCCCGGTGCTGCAGCCCACCCGTCCACTTCGAAGGCCCCGCCGCACGCGGCCACCAATGCCGCGGGGGCTACGAGGACGCATGGATACATGGACGCTGCGGGGGACGTGGCCGGCGTAGGCGGCGTTGTCACCACCTCCCCTATGGCAGAAATGAGAGCAGAAGGCACTGGGGAAGTACAGCACCAACAGCACCCCAGCGGCCACGCTCCACAAGGTACGGGTGGAGAAATCATTCTGTCTGCACCTCACCGCCCGGCCGAAAGGCACAGCCGCAGCGGCGGCTCTTGCTCTGGGGCGAATCGCAACTCTCCGGCCGCTCCCGCTACGGGCGCGGCACCACTCCCAGATTGGGCCGACCCAGTCGATGCGCCAAATGGAGCCGCTGGCCCTCAAGCGCCTCCACCTCGTCACCACACCACCATGCCCACAGGCTCACGACAACGAGAACACGGTGCAGCTACTACTGGCATCGTAAGGAGCCAGGAGACGCAACGGTCTACATCATCATCCATGCCAAGCACCGCTTCGGAGGCTATGGCGTGGGCCCAGTTGCTATTGAGATTTCCGCCGGCAGCTGATCAGATGGATGAGTGGAGGCCACCATTCAAAGCCTGATTGGTTTTGCCGAGGCAGGAGGATCACAGCGAGCTGGCCCGCCGCGGCCTCCCTAGGCGATGACAACGGCCCACGTGGCTGGCCATGCCGAGGGGGCCACCCCCACGGTGCAGTCCCCTCCGCGGCAGCCTGCGCAGGTGCCACGACCAGAGCCACGTGATCAAGAACCCGACGACGTCTCGATGGCTTCGTTCGGCCCTCGAGCGCGTCGGGACCAGTGGCAAGCCCAGGAAGACAGGCGAGGGGGAGGCGCGCGCGTCACCGTCGAGTGACGCCGCGACACCCACCGCCAGTCTGATAGGCGCAATGGCCCCGACGTCGACGAGCCTGCGCCCGGTGAGGGTGGGTGCCTACCTTTCGAGGTTGGGTGTCCCGCCTTCACTCGCGAGCTGCGGCAAGTTCATTGGCCATCTTCCCGCACATTCAAGCCGGAGATACCAGAGAAGTACGATGGAAGATTGAACCCGGCAGAGTTCCTGAGCATCCACACCATCACTGTTCAGGCTGCTGGGGGAAGAGACGAGAAGGTGTTCGCCAACTACTTCCCTTTGGCACTCAAGCCAAATGTGAGGTCTTGGCTGATGCACCTGCGGAGAACTCCATTTCAACTTGGGCCGACCTGTGCCATGAAGTTGTTGGCGCCTTTACGGGCGGCCATCAAGAACCAGGGTGGCCCAGCGATCTGCAGCTCCTCCCGCAGAAGGAAGGGGAGACCCTACGGAAGTACATGCAAATGTTCAGTCGAGTGCACAGGAACATCCCAGATATCCACCCGGCAGCCGTGATAGTTGCATTCTAGTCGAACATGCGCAACCGCAGGATACGTTCCAAAATGAACGTGTGGCTGCCCAGGACTGTGAATGAGTTATACACACTGGTGGATAAGTGTGCTCGCATAGAGGAGGGAAGGCGACTTCCCGGCGAAGAGGACGGCGTCGACATCGATTCAGACGATGACGACGACGCCACCAGCCAGAAGAAGAACAAGAGACGCAATAAGAAGCGCAAGGAGAAAGTTGTTATGGCCGTCAAAGGATCAAGCACACCTAGTACTGGCAAGAAGGCCAAGGCCGAAGCCCCCGGCAAGGAGGTTGCCGCGTGCACTGACTGCCAGGCGGCTGCGGCTGCTGAGAAGGCCGAGAAAGGTGAGGGGCCATATTGCAAGATCCATAGGACCAAGGTCCATGACCTTTAGTAGGGCCATCAGGTTGAGCAGCTCGTCAAGAAGTAGAGGGCTGAGTACGAGAAGCGTGATAAGGAGAAAAATCAGGATGGTGCTGGCGGAAAGGGACGTGGCGGCGGAGTAAGCCGCCCCGGCAAGGCTCCTCAGAATCAAGGGAAACCCGCCAGAGACCGTGAGAAGAAGGATTGCAATGATGAGACCGATGAGGGAGATGAAGAGGAAACTAGCGAGCAGGAATTCCAGAAAGCCACTGACGCCTTGTGCGTTGACGGGGGTGCATCTCTGCACTCCTCTCACCGCCAACTTAAACAATGGGCGCGTGAAGTCAATGCCATGGAGCCAGCGGCAGATTCTCGGAAGCCGCTTAAGTGGTCCCACACGCCCATCATCTTTGACGAAGAGGATCACCCTGACCGCACCACTGCGGTAGGGTGCTTGCCGTTGTTGGTCTCGCCAACAATACACAATCTCAAAGTCACAAAGATGTTGGTTGACGGTGGGGCCGGGTTGAATCTAATATATCCAAAGGTCATCAGCAAACTTCAGATAGCAGATGAGGAGCTCAAGGTTGCTGGCACGTTCCAAGGAATCAACCCCGGTAGGAGTTGTCCTAAAGGAAAGATCATGCTGCCGGTGACGTTCGGGGGGGGGGGGAGTTAAACTACCGGACTGAGAAGATCGTGTTTGACATGGTTGACCTCCCCTTGCCGTACAACAGAATCCTTGGTCGCCCAGCTCTGGCCAAGTTCATGGCGGCATCCCACTATGCCTACAACACCTTGAAGATGCCAGGGCTGATAGGAGTCATTTCCATTCCGTTAGATCAGAAAGACGCAGTCATATGCATGGACAAGATGTACCGGGAAGCAGTCGCGGAGGAGGCCGCGGAAGCCAGTGTTCCCACCAAGGAAAGTAAGAAAATGAAGAGAGCTAGCAAGGATGCCAGCAAGGAATCCTGGAAGCATGCCTCTCCGAAGTGTGTTGCGCTTGTCGATGACTTGCCAGAGAGTTCCAATAGCAAGAGATCCAAAGTTGCTGCGCCTACTGTGAAGAAGGTCCTAGCAGGGCTGGCTGGCGCTGATGGTACCTTCACTATCAGTGCCACCCTCGATGACAAATAGGAAAGCGTGCTTGTTGCCTTCCTGCGGGTGAATGTCGATGTGTTTGCCTGGCAACCATCTGACATCCCCGGTGTTCCCAGGGAGGTAATCGAGCACCACCTTGCTGTCTGCCCACATGCCTGGCCCGTCAAGCAGAAGGTCCGGAAGCAAGCTTTGGAGCGGCAATAGTTTATTGCCAAGGAGATCAAGAAGCTTGACGCAGCTGGTTTGGTCAGGGGAGTGTTGCATCCCACATGGTTGGCAAATCCAGTGGTGGTGTGCAAGGCGAATGGGAAATGGAGGCTTTGCATAGATTTTACGGATCTGAACAAGGCATGCCCGAAGGACCCGTTCCCCTTGCCGCGCATCGACCAGATTGTGGATTCCACTTCCGGGTGCGATCTGCTTTCCTTTTTGGATGCCTACTCCGGATACCACCAGATCTTCATATCCAAGGAAGACGAGGAGAAAACCGCGTTCATAACCCCGTGTGGCACGTACTGCTTTGTACGGATGCCCTTCGGGCTAAAGAGCACCGGATCCACCTTTGCAAGAGCAGTACAGATTGGCTTCGAGTCCCAGCTACACAGAAACATTGAAGCTTACATGGATGATATTGTGGTCAAGACCAAGGACAGATCAACCCTCATCCAGGATTTGGAAGAAACCTTTGCCAATCTGCGTAAGATCAACTTGAAGCTGAACCCGGAGAAGTGTGTGTTTGGCGTCCCCTCCGGTAAGCTACTTGGTTTCTTTGTGTCTCATCGAGGGATAGAGGCCAACCCCAACAAGATCAAGGCTATTGAGCAGATTCAAGCACCCAAGACAGTCAAGGACTTGAGGCATTTGACAGGATGCGTGGCTGCACTGAGCAGGTTCATTTCCAAGTCTGCTCAATGCGCCTTGCCATTCTTCAAAATCTTGAAGAAGGCAGGACCTATGGAGTGGAACCCGAAGGCAGACGCTGCGCTGCAAGATTTGAAGACCTATCTTTCCTCTGTGCCCACCTTGGTCGCTCCAAAACCACAAGAGCCGTTGCTGTTATACTTAGCGGCAACCAATCAAGTGGTCAGCGTGGCACTGGTGGCGCAACAGGAAGTGGATGATGCGGCAACCACAACCACTGCCCCCTCTGGGGAAGAAAGTGGACCTATCCCGACAAGGCCAGAGTCAGACCAGAGCGAAGAAAGGCAGGGCAGCGGTGGCAGTTCCTTGATCGCGGCGAAGAAGAAAGTAGTGCAGCGCCCAGTGTACTTCGTCAGCTCCCTGTTATAGGGGGCTAGATCGAGGTACTCTGGCGTGCAAAAGCTGATTTTTGGCCTCATCATGGCCTCAAGGAAACTGCGCCACTACTTCCAAGCCCACGAGATCACGGTGGTCACCCGCTTCCCCTGCAACGCATACTCCGAAACCCTGAGGCCACTGGCGGGATTGTGGAATGGGCTTTGGAGTTGTCTAGCTTCGGTTTGAAGTTTGAAAGCACGTCAACCATTCATAGCAGAGCACTAGCAGAATTCATCACAGAGTGGACACCAACTCCTGATGAAGAAGTATTGGAAATGGTCATTCCCGGCAAGGAAGCGCCCCAAGAATGGATCATGTATTTTGATGGTGCCTTCTCCCTACAAGGTGCAGGGGTTGGCGTGCTTCTTGTCGCTCCCACTGGGGAGCACCTTAAGTATGTCATCCAGATGCACTTTCCCCAGGAGGAGGCTACCAACAATACTGCAGAGTATGAAGGACTCTTTGCCGGGCTCAGGATTGCAACAGAACTGGGAATCAAGAAGCTGATCATCCGCGGAGATTCACAACTGGTGGTGAGACAAGTCAACAAGGATTACCAAAGTCCATTGATGGAGGCATACGTTGAGGAAGTGAGAAAGTTGGAGGAGCGCTTTGATGGATTGCAAACAGAGCACGTACCCCGTGCGGAAAACAGCATCGCTGATCATCTGTCGAAGTGCGCTGCGCAAAAACTCCCTGTGGAACCAGGGACTTTTGTTCTCCATCTGACTCAACCCTCCGTATCCCCGGCAACAATGGCCAGAAAGAGGAGGAAACTGGACTCCAGCAAGCCTCACCCGGCAGAGCCTCCCGAGGCTCCCGGCAGAGAGCTTGGTGGGAACAACTCCCCTTCAATCAGCGAGCTGCACCATCCCGCCAGACCACCGGTCCCTGCGGTCGAGAAGTGCGCTCCTGCGAATGAGGAGGTGCCGCTGGTCCTTGTTGCCGAGCCCCTGGCCCCAACTTGGGCGCGGCACATAGTCCATTCCCTCCAAACTGGAGAACTCCCCGAAGAGCAAGAAGAAGCTGAAAGAGTAGCCCAGAGGGCCAGTATGTATCAGTTTGTCGATGATACACTATACAGAAGGAGGCCCAACGGTGTGAAATTGAAGTGCATTTGCCGGGAGGAAGGAAAGGAACTGTTGGCAGAGGTACACAAAGGTATGTGCGGCTCACACATTGGATCAAGGGCTCTAGTTGGAAAAGCCTTCCGGCAAGGTTTCTATTGGCCCACAGCCCTCCAAGATGCAGTTGAGCTCGTCACCAAATGTGAAGCCTGCCAGTTCCACTCCAAGAACATTCATCAGCCTGCCCAAGCTCTTTAGACAATCCCTTTATCATGCCCCTTCTCAGTCTGGGGGCTCGATATATTGGGCCCCTTCCCCCATACTACTGGGGGCTTTGAGTTCTTGTTTGTCGCTATCGACAACTTCACAAAGTGGCCAGAGGTGGAGCCCGTGAGAAAGGTGACTGCTCATTCAGCTATCAAGTTCTTGTAAGGATTGGTGTGCCGCTTTGGAGTCCCTGCCCAAATCATCACTAACAATGGCACCCAATTCACGAGTCGCGCCTTCATGCAATATGTTCATGCCCTCGGAAGCAAGATCTCATTTGCCTCTGTCGCCCATCCTAGAAGCAACGAACAAGCTGAGAGGGCGAACGCTGAAGTGCTGTGAGGTCTCAAGACAAGAACCTTTGATAGACTGCAGAAGTGTGGCAGGCGATGGATCGACGAGCTGCCGGTAGTTCTTTGGTCCCTCAGAACGACACCAAATCGAGCTACCGGGCAGACTCCCTTCTCCCTGGTCTATGGGGCAGAAGCAGTTATCCCCAGGGAACTCATATTCGGGTCTCCTCGAGTGCTTGCCTACGATGAAGTAGCGCAGGAATGGCACTGGCGTGATGACGCTGTGCTACTTGAGGAGAACCGTCTCCGGGCCACTACGCGTGCTGCACACTACCAGCAAGCCCTGCATCGCTATAACAGCCGCAGGGTTCGTGCCCGGGGTTTTGAGGAAGGCGACCTTCTCCTTAGGCGTGTTCAGTCCGCCAAGGGTACCAACAAGTTGACACCGAAGTGGGAAGGCCCTTACCGGGTAGTATGAGTCACCAGACCTGGCGTAGTCCGTCTGTAGACCGGAGATGGCATTCAATTGCAAAACTCATGGAACATTGAGCATCTCCGTAAGTTCTACCCATAAGGCGTGGCTGTCGAGCCCTGCCCGGCAGCCACCCTTTTGTACAGGCCTTGCCACTGTTGCATGTAACCCCTTGTACAAAGCCAGGCGCAGACCCTGAGCAACAGAAATAAATGAAGCGCTGGGGGGCCCCCAAAAACTTGCATGCATGCATAAGCATATCATGAGCATAGCATGATCATGTAGATGAGGTCGCATGAGGCATTGTTTTCATCTGCATTAAGTTGCAGGGTTCTTACCGTGGACTCGGTCCCAAAAGAGAAGAAATGAAGACAAGCCTACGTGATGATCCTCGGCAAGCCAAATAGATAAGTTCTCTTCTTATCCTTACGTGTTCTGTAAGCAGAAACTTGTGCATGTGAAAACCTCGCCACCTTCGAAACTTAGGTGCTCCCATCCTTTGACACGAACGTTGCTTCGGTCAGGATGGTCGCAGTGGCCTTTGGCGGGGAAGGCTTGGCGGGGGGTTGGTCCCTCTTCATGATTTGTGCCCGGCAGGCTTATCCCCATGGCAACAATTCGAGGGTACTGGCAGGATAGCTTGCCGGAGATAACTTGTTTACTTGAATGTATAGAGGCATTCCACCTCTGCATGGATATGTTACATGCACGAGTGCCCGGCAAAGTTTGTCTTTTTCATTAAAATGCTGACTGACAAGTACAGATCTTACAGAACACAAACAAGGATAAAGAAGATTTCATTATTTAGACTAAAATTTGGCAAGTGCCTACATGTTTTAGATTGAAAAAAGATAAGTGCCCCGTGATGCCCATTCTTGCCCTTCTCCTCCCAGGCACTGCGGCGGAAGGTGAAGAGGGCAAAAGGAGCGCCTGGGCAGAAGCCCAGTCTGACCCTGTCAGGCCCCTTGGCGAGGGGCCTAACAAGGGCTGGAGGGCACGGGCGAAGGTGATGGTGAAGAGAGCGGCGGAGACGACCCACCAGCCACTGCCACCAGGGCCAGCAGGACGCGGCAGGGCAAACGGAGCTGCAGCCCGCGAGGAAGCGTGCCGGGGTCTAGTTGGAAGGCTGCTAGAGGAGCCCGGGGCACCACTCCCGCCTCTGCGTCCAACTCCCCGACGAATCACCTTGCCGGGAACGGGATGCAGGTACAGATAGTGGTGCTGCCGCCTGACGGTGATTGTGCGGCTAACGATCAATCGGAGTCAGAGTCAGAGTCATCCCCATCGGTGCCATTGTCATCGCCGTCACTGTCCTCCTCGCCGCTGTCGCTCGAGGAGGAGCTTTCGTCGTCTGTCGAGCTCTCCGCGCAGCACCCTAAGCGAGCACCCAAGCACCCAAAGACCTTGACGGAGAGCAGATTGGCCTCCATTAATTTGAAATGAAGGATGGCCCCACCACAATTGGCGTTACACGACGTGCGGAAGAACCGGAAACTAACCTGGACTCAGGTTAATGAAGAAGCAAAGAAGATCTCAAGGGACGAAGCAACTGCTACCCTCTTGCCTGTGCACTGGATAGGGCCTACCCCGACGACGCCCGGCAGTGCGTTCGGGCCAGGCCCGGGGGCTCCTGCCGCTGCAACAAACCCTAGGTCTGTTGCCCAAACCGTGCACAGGCCTAAAAGAGCAAGGTTGCAACATCCAAGTCTAGACCAAGCAAGGAGAGATGGCTCTTTGAGGAACCAAAGGGTAGAGCAAGAAGACCAAGACAAGCTAAATGAGCAAGACACTGCTAAGGAAAAACCTCCCTTGCCGGGCAGGCGAGCCTGGCGAGGACGAGGTGGCCCAGAAGACAAGCCTCAAGACCGTCCCGGCAGGCTTGCCGGGCACTACGAAAGCAAACTACCCCGCCAAGGCTTCACCGCTCCACCTCACAGCGACGCAAGTCATCGATCGATGCGGTGTCAAGTCCCCAAGTGACTAAGTGGTTGTTATTCGACACATGGTAGCCATTTCCAAAGGAAACCACCTCCAAATGACACCCGTCCAGAGATGTGTCAGGCAGATAGGCAAGAAGGTGGCCGAGCAGCCCGGCAAGGCTTGTTGGGCAGGCTACGATGTGACACTAAGCGGCGCATTTAATGCGCTCTGTTCTGCTTGCAGAGTTAGGTATGATAGCACTGTTTGCTATCTAATCAGTACACAATGATTGATTTGCCTCTATGGTAACCGCTTGATCTATAAAAGGAGGGCCATGGCAACCAGAGAAAGGGTTCGGAACCTTGTACACTCGTACACGCGTAGCTACTCTCGCCTCGAGGCAACCCTACCGGGCAAGAGCGTTGTGTTTCCACCACAATCCACCATCAATCCACCAAAGCAGGAGTAGGGTTTTACGCCTCGCGGTGGCCCGAACCTGGGTAAAACTGCCCGTGTGATCTCTGCCGTGCTACGCTACGGTCCTCCACTCTTTGTGCAATGTGCTCAGCCCCCCTGCCAAACCAAAAGGGGCTGATGGCCCCATAGGTGGCCGTGGTTTCCCACGACATGGGCTAGCTTGCCAATAATCACGCAAGTAGCTAGTCCCCGAAGACAAGCACTGCCTGCATGTGGCCCAAACATATGTATGGAGTGTTGATGTTTAAATACACAATGGAACAACTTTGTTGTGGCACCGTGCTTTGGAACCAAAAATCCCCACACGGAGCGAGGGTTAGTTGACGATGCATTGTATGCATGTATGTCACACCAAGCGCACGGTATTGCTTCCCCCCCCCCCTTCGTGTCGGCAGGAGGGGAATCCTAAGCTATGAATGCATGCCCGCCCCCATGGAGGTTCACCTAGCAAAGTTCAAAGTAGCAGCCCCCCCCATCACACACACACACACACTTTCAGTCGGCGGGAGAGGGCATCTCACCAAGATGTATCATAAAATGGACCAAGAAGAATCCACCTTCGTCGTACAACCTCTCTCTTGTTGTTGGTCAAGGTGATGGACGTCCATGCAACCCCAGAGATGGGCTAGCTCGCCAATAATCACGCAAGTAGCTAGTCCCCGAGGACAACCACTGCCTGCATGTGCCCAAACATATGTATGGAGAGTTGATGTTTTGAATACACAATGGAATAAATTTGTTGTGGCACCGTGCTTTGGAACCAGAAATCCCAACACGGAGCAAAGGGTTAGTTGATGACGCATTGTATGCATGTATGTCACACCACACTTCGAGCCGATGACGGGGATTCATGCATGCATGCATAGGATGCACTCAAACTTAGGTCTAAATCTCAACATGACCTACTACGATAATACAAACCAAAGGAAGAATCCACCATGGTAACCTATCTCGTTATCGGTCAAAGTGATCATGGATGTCCATGCGGGCCCACGAATATATAGGCTCTTGTCGCTGATAACCACGTGAGGGAGTGTACCATTCGAAGACAATCACTGCATGCATATGTATGTATGGAGGTGATGCTTGCATGTTTGAATACCATGCACATTGATGTGGCGCGTGCGTCAAAAATCGTACAGTCCCCACACAGAGCGAGATCGGTTCATGACATGTCATGGTACTGCCCACTTTGACTCGATGGGAGGGATTCATGCATACACATGCATGTGTGCTCAATCTATATCATGTCATCCCAGAGCATGACCTATATATATACCGTAATACAAACCAAAAAATAATCCCCTCCTAAGTCAAATTAACCTCTCTCGTTGTCGAGCAAAGTAGTGATGGACCAAGCGGGCCCACAGATGGAAAGCATCAATATCGCTGATAACCGTGTGAGTGGGTGCCAGAGGACAACCGCCATCGCTTTGCATGTGGCCAAACATATGTATGGAGAGGTGTGTGTGGTTGTGATGTTTCAATACCCAAAATGCACAACTTAGATGTGGCACATGCCTAAAAAACCGTAAAGTCCCCACACAGAGCAAGGTTCATGAAGGGTACTACATATGCTGGTCCCCTTCCCCCTCTTTGACGCATACTATATATATGCTCCTACTGTAATACAAACCAAAATGAATCCTCCTTGATGGTGAAATTAATTAACCTCTCCCAATGTAGGTCAAAGTGATGCATGCATGGACGACGACCTCGCGGGCCGACAGATGGAAGTATCACATGTGAGTGTCCTAGGATAACCACCGTCTGCATATGCATGTGGTCCAAAGAGGTGATGTGTGATGTTTAAATAGCCAATGCACAACTTCGATGTGGCACGTGCCTCGGAAACCGAAAATTCCCGACACTGAGTGAGGTGTGTTCACAGACGCGTACGTAGTATATATGCTAGTCCCCTCCCACCTCTTCGACATGTACTATATATATATACTCCCACCATAACACAAACTAAAAAGAATCAACCTTGCTGGCCAAATTAACCTCTCTGTACATCGGCTGTTGGTCGAATTGATGGACGACGACCTCGCGGGCCCACAGAAAGCGTCACACACGTGAGTGAGTGTCATGTAGGACAACCACCAACTGCATGTGGCCAAAAAATGTATGTATGAAAGGGTTGTGTAATGTTTTAAATAACGAATCCATGATTTTGATGTGGGACTGCCTCACAAAACGGCCAACCCACATGGTGTCTCACGACTCGTAGTGTACTGCCAGCCCCCCCCCCCCACACCCCAGACGCACACACACACACACCGCACATCCACCGCAACTACGATGCATGCATGTTAAATTTTCCCGCAGTGAACATATGTTACCAAAGGAGGGACATTTTAATTTTGAAAAAAAACAGAGATCATTAAGACATTTTAGTACATTGATTGATTTTCTAGGTGTATAATGTGCAAAAATCAAATTTGAGCTACATGCACACGTGACAGTGCACCTAAATGGATTGGAAAAACACATGTGTCTCACTTGGTGCATGTTTACTCCCCGTGCAAGAAATTTCAAACATTGAGAATCTTGATTTTTAAAATCTAGTACATCCAAAACTTATTTGAAATTCACGAAACTTATCGTGTTGTCATATGGACACCAATGCACTGTGGTATTGTACTTTTTTGTCAAATTTGAGACAAGTTTTGATGTAATTTTTATCTTCTTACAAACGGGGGATTATTAATTATTGGGAACCAATATCGCAAACGGATTATTTATTCAAACCGTGGGCGTTAGACCAACAATGGATACGTGCCATGCTTCGGTTAAGCAATAAAGCGGCAGCATTAATCATCAAAATAGAAAAACAATATACGTGACACCACGTGACCCCTGTGCCGTGCGAGCAGGCGTGAGTTGACGGGACGCATGCGACCAGTCCACCGCGCAGGCAGACCGGGAGGCGTGCGTGCAGGTGTGTGAATTGACGAGAGGTGTGCTCACTGCGCAGTGTCATCGGGAGGCGTGCGAGTAGTTGTGTGAAATTACGGTAGGCATGCCAGCAGTCCGGTGCGCAGGCTCACCGGGAGGCGAGACAGCCTTTGACCGCCGCCCGCCTCTCTCCCACTACTCCATATTAATCGCACACCCGAGCGGCCGCACCCCCCATCTTTGCCGCACACACAATCCTCTCACTCTGCCTGCATCCTCGACGCTACTCTCAGTCCTCACCATCGTCTGTGTATGAGGATGCTGCCGAAGCGCCCCATCGGAGGGAGTGCCGATGTCGGCGCTGCGGAAGCACCGGAGCATGGCGTGAAGGTGGAGATAGAGGTTGCCGTCGCCGCCGCCGAGGTCTCGCTGCACCTTGATGTCATCGACGGCGTTGTGCTTCCACAGCCGGAGCCAGAGGTCCACACCGACTCCAGCGACGACCCCGGTGACAACTCCGCCGACCACTCCGACGACCACTCCGGCGACGACTCCGATGACGATGGACAACCGGTTAGTCATCTATACTCATTTATGTGTCAAATATATCCTAGGGTTTCTCTGGTTACTCCTGCCTCCCCCTTTTTGAAATAGAAATCCTATTGGTTATGTTCTCTCAATCCACGAAATCTGAGTAAGTTTCGTTAGATCCGTGTAGTGTATCGATTGTTTGAATGGTAGAAATGATAAGTGATTAGTTGTTTCATCTGTACAAAAGATTTCTGCTAATAATCCAACTAGGGTTAGTGTTTCATGCTAATAATTCCTAGCCAAGCCTTGACAATTGATTTTTGAATGACCTAAATATATGTTTGTTCCATTTTTTCAAGATTGGCCTGTACATAGACGATTGTGCTTAAAAATCGAACCATAATCTTTGGATATGTCTAAAAAATAGCCATAAATTCCTAATCCTACTTTTCGGCATATCAAAATTGATTTCATGCCAAATTTTGGCAACTGCCAAATGTTCGCTAGAGATCAGTTTGTATTCCAAATTTGACGCCACATTTTTTTACTATATGTATAGGTGCTATCTGACGATGTCGACAGCAAGGATGAAGATGCCCAGAGGAGGTACAAGAGGCAAATCATCAGGGAGCTTTATGCGGGAATTCATAACAAGCGCATTAGGACCTGGGACAGGGGCTCTCGATGCCCATTTTGCAACCAAAAGCTTCATGACGCGTATGAAAGTGCACTAGTACAACGATGTGCTATACAAACGGTTTTTAACCCCTTTCCGCGACGGCATTTGGAACCGTCGCCAAGTGAGTGACTCCATTAGGGGGGGTCCTTCCCACACGACCCAAAAACCATCGGGGATAGGGAGCCACCCAAACACTGCATCCTTGCAACTCATTTGTGCTCGCATTGCCATCGCAGTCGGTATTCTGTGGTGCTATGTTTACGATGCGCAGCCCATCACAAACGGTTCACGATTATAGAATGTGTATGATAAGCAGAGAATCACACACATTCACTTTTCCCGAACCGTATGCGATAACTAATTAAGAAGATTAGCTAATCGTCATACGAGTGTCGGATAGGATTACGAAACATCAGACCGTCGTAACATCATCGTACATGACAACTATCGCACACGCTATTCTGTGGTTCAACGTTTATGATGCGTACCACATCAGAAACAGTTCATGGCTGCAAATCGTGTACGATAAGGCAACTATCACAAATGTTTAGTTTGCCCGCACCGTTTGTGATATTGTCTGACATCGCACACGCTTTGCAAACGGCAACTATGTGCATGCTTGCACATGTTTCCTCTCTGTGAACCGTGTCAGATTATGGTTTATATCACAAACGTTTGTGTTTTACTGACCGTGTGCACCGTAACGACCTGCAGAGCATAATTTCACCATAATTTAATTGCTGCTATTTCAAATTGTACCAGATTTGAATTTGAAAGTAGGCTATAGCTTTATTCATATCCATCAGGTTCAAATAACCAATGCATTATTCGATTCATAGGTACATATGTTCAAGAATTACATAAGCACCAAATAAAGAATGACGAACCACAATTGTATACTTGTACTATTAAAGACGGTAACGAAAGAGGCAAAATACATTCTGGTTGCTGAACAAGGTGAAGCGGAATGCCCATATTGTGCCCTCCTCCATTCAGAAGGCACGCACGACTCTAGTCCAACCCCTTGTGATGGCCGACCGCCCATCCTTCACGGTCTTCATGAAAACATCTAGATAATCATCGTGTTGTGGTAGAAATACTCTAACCTTTGCATGCCCACCAATCATGTTGTTTGAGAGGTAATCTTGAGTAAACTGCTTTGGGAACCAGTGCAAAGGAAAAAGATTCAGTCATTGTCATCTAACACAACTCATTATGGGCAGTAAAAAGAAGGCTGCAGAGTTCTTACTTACCATCCTACAGTTCACTGTTGTCTTGGATAAAGTGTAAACAAATAGTTTAATTGCCATCTTTTGACCCATTTTACTAACAATCTTTATTAGCTTCCTCACTTGATGCTGATTCATCGATATCTCATTGCCCCATACGCAGAAAGGGTCGAAGCGCGGATCTTTACCAATGACATATGTACCTAAAAGCACCAAGTTAATATTAAAAGCTAAACAGCAAATGCACAATGATGTAGTACAACACTCTTTTATAATATCTTATAACATCCAATATACTCACATATTAGATGAATTAACATCTTATATTATGGGCCGGAGGGAGTTTATTGCATTTTTACAAATTATCGGCTGATTAACTGCTGCTGTATCCATGGGTTAGAGTTAGTTTGAGCAAGTTTGGGCTCAAATAGCCCTAAAGTATATCCAAACATGAGGGCTAGTTTGAGCTAGTTGCATCTAACATGAGGGCTAGTTCTCCTAGTGCGTTTATTGTCAATCTAACCCTGTCATCCAAACACCTCTTTGGCTGGAGTTAGTTCAGGGTTAGTCATGAGCTGGAAACTAACTCTAACCTCTAGCTCAGTTGAGTATCCAAACAGGGCTATGTTGTTGTTGTTGTTGCTGTTGCTGCTCTTCTACGTATATCTAGACATCATCAGAACAATAAGGTAACACTCTTCCTTGTTGCTATGTAGCCTAGGATTGCATATTTAGACATTAAGTACCGTGCATGTTGCTATGTAGCCTCAGATATATTACATATGGCCCTAGTTAACCTAACGATAAATGGGTTACAGATATATTCAGTTAAATGTCCGATTCACCGATTAGTCCCTTATCAGCCCCCGGCCTATATGGTACCAGCTACCGATATCCTGAACAGTGAGTATATATAAGCCATGGGATGAAACTAACCTCGATGGAAAACAGCAGTCGTTCCCAAAATTGTCCTGTGTAAGTACATCGAGAGGCATGTTAAGCACAACAGGCTAAACATGAACCAAATATATCCATGGTAGACAAAATAATCTCCAAAAGATAGCTTCAGTGTTCAGGTTTAAGCACGCTAGTAATGCAAAACAAGTGGAAAGGTGTGTTAACTGCAACAGGCCTAACATTTAACAACAAGCAAACATAGTCAATCAAACTGGTAATGTGCTAGTCTAAGTACACTAGTTATTGCTAAATAAAAATGGAAATGCGTGTTAACTACAAGATGCAGCAACCAAATGTAGTCATTCATAGTGGTATTGTTGAAACTGGTATTGATGAAATTGAACTGCACAGTTCGTACTTGCACATATAGAACATCACATTGTGAATAACTGGAATAAACAAGGCATACTATAAACAACCAAAGATAGCATTTGAAACTGGACATATGCTAACTACAAACAACCGAACAATCAAAAAACTTTAAAAGAGGCATATGCTAGCTATAACAGGCTTAACAGCAAGCAAATATATGCATTCCTATTGGTATGTTTAAAACTGGATTGATGAAAATGTACTGCACAGTAAATAGTTGCACATATAGAGCATCACATTGTGAACAACTGAAATAAACAAGGCATACTGAAAACAACCAAATATAGCAATTAAAACTGGACATATTCTCACTACACTACAAAAGGGACTCGACAAAACAAATCATGGGTTCCCCCCTGTGAAGAGGCACGGCAAAACAAATCATGGGTTTCCTCACTTGTCACAGATGGGCTCGTTCCCATGGGAAGAGCACGGACCCTGGATGCACTCCATGTTGTCGCAGATGGGCTCCTTCCCCTTGGAAGAGCACGGCTGTAGGGTGCCCTCCCTGATGTCACACACGGGCTCTTTCCCCCTGGAAGAGCAGATGGGCTCTTTCCCCTTGGAAGAGCCGGAGAGGGTGCCCTCCTCGTGGTCGCCGTCGATGAGGTATGACTTGGAAGCTGTGGATCCCAAGCCAGCGTCACAGAACATGTCCTTCAGAAATGATAAAAGGGGCTCGATGGTGATGTAGGATGTCAAATTCTTGACAGCGAGCCAGAGGAGATCAATGGCAGGGCCATGGATGAGATCGACGGCGGTTGAACCCGAGGGGTTGGGTGGGCCACTTAACCTGTGACATAGCCCGCATCAGGCCATCGCTGTCAATGACCTCGATGTCGTAGCCGACGTCCATGACATACCTGCATACTCTAGCCCACTGATTGAGTGCCTGCGGCCAGTAATGGTCGTCAACTTCCTCGGCGGCCACCTCGGCGACGTCGGGCGAAGAGACCGCGATACACCTCTTTTGGGCCAGTTGCTCCCCGAGCTCCATGGGGAGCGTAGCTGGGCTTAGGCTGCGACACTCTGGAGTGGGGGATGGGGATGGGGATTTGTGGGAAAGGGGGCGTTTGGCAGGCGTCATCTAAGAAACTCAGGGCGGCCTGGGTATGGAGATCGGTGGGTAAGCTGCACGGGCAAACCGGCAGATGTTGACAATGGAGGCCTTGCGGCGGGCGACCTTGCTAGGGTTTCGAGTGAGGGAAGGGTTGTGCTGGGGGGGGTGTGCGCACGCGCGCGCACGAGGAGGTTTTGGTGTGTGTGTGGAGGGGGGCGGGGGTGTGTTTGAGGAAATGATGCGGCTACTAAAATTTTTACTACGCGGGAGTCAAACATGGAAGTGAAATGCCGGGGCTATTGAAAATTTGGATGATGGTGCATCGCACATGGTCCGGAAATAACAACCGTGTGTTATGAAACAGAAAAACCCTCGGGGCGGGCAGATATTTTCGAGGGATGCAGGCGGGAGCGGGAACAACAAACATCACACACAGTCGAAACATAATAACCATGTGTTATCAAACAGAAAAAACCTACAGGCGAGTAAATATTTTTGAGAGGGGAAGCCTCGTGGAGCCCAATGTACTGTGCGGATGTGTGTGACAGGGGCACCGGCGTGGCACACGGTTAGTGTGAGTGAACCGTGTCTGTTGCGTCATCCGACTTGTCTAATGTTCATAAATTTGGCGAAAATGACATGGGAAAGGGACAGAACACGAACACACTTGCACGTGGACCAAATATATGTATGAAAAGGGTGGTTTGATGTTCAAATACCAAATGCAACTTCGATGTGGCACCTATCTTGCAAAGCGCACGGTATTGCTTGCCCCCCCTCGTGTCGGCAGGAGGGGAATCCTAAGCTATGAACGCATGCCCCCTCCCCCCATGGAGGTTCACCTAGCAAAGTGCGAAGTAGCAGCCCCCCCCCCCCATCACATACACACGCGCGCGGGCGCGCGCACACACACACACTTTCAGTCGGCGGGCCGGAGAGGGCATCTCACCAAGATGTATCGTAAAATGGAGCAAGAATAATCCACGTTGGTCATACAACCTATCTCTTGTTGTTGGTCAAAATGATGGCCGTCCATGCGACCCCAGAGATGGGCTAGCTCGCCAATAATCACGCAAGTAGCTAGTCCCTGAAGACAACCACTGCCTGCGTGTGGCCCAAACATATGTATGGAGAGGTGTTGATGTTTGAATACACAATGGAACAACTTTGATGTGGCACCGTGCTTTCGAACCAGAAATCCCCACACGAAGTGAGGGTTAGTTGACGATGCATATGCATGTCACACCACACTTCAAGCCGATGACGGGGATTCATGCATGCATGCGCGCATAGTATGCACTCAAACTTAATTAGGTCTGAATCTCACCATGACCTATACTACGATAACACGAACCAAAAAAAGAATCCGCCGTGGTAACCTATCTTGTTGTCGGTCAAAGTGATCATGGATGTCCACGCGGGCCCATGAATATATAGGCTTGTCACCGATAACCACGTGAGGGAGTGTACCGTTCGAAGACAACCACTGCATGCATATGTATGAAGGTGATGCGTGCATCATGTTTGAATACCATTCACAACATTGATGTGGCGTGTGCGTCGAAAATCGTACAGTCCCCACACAGAGCGATATCGGTTCATGATGTGTCGTGGCACTAGCCACTTCGACTCGAAGGGAGGGATTCATGTGTACACATGCATGTGTGTGCTCAAACTGTATCATGTCATCCCAGAGCATGACCTATATATATATATATATATACCATATTAAAAACAAAAAAAATAATCCCCTCCTAAGTCAAATTAACCTCTCTCGTTGTCAGGCAAAGTAGTGATGGACCAAGCGGGCCCACAGATGGAAAGCATCGATATCGCTGATAACCGCGTGAGTGGGTGCGAGAGGACAACCACCATCGCTTTGCATGTGGGCCAAACATATGTTGAATACCCAAAATGCACAACTTTGATGTGGCACATGCCTCGAAAACCGTAAAGTCCCCACACAGAGCGAGGTTCATGAAGCGTACTACATATGATGGTCCCCTTCCCCCTCTTCGACGCATACTATATGCTCCTACCGTAATACAACCCAAAAAGAATCCTCCTTGATGGTGAAATTAATTAACCTCTCCCGATGTACGTCAAAGTGATGCATGCATCGACGATGACCTCGCGGGCCCACAGATGGAAGCGTCACACGTGAGTGTCCTAGGATAACCACTGCCTGCATGCATGTGGCCCAAAGAGGTGTTGTGTGATGTTTGAATATCCAATTCATAACTTTGATATCGCACGTGCCTCGGAAACTGAAAAGTCCCGACACTGAGTGAGGTGTACTTGTTCACGGACGCGTACGTATAGTATATATGCTAGTCCCCTCCCACCTCTTCGACGCATACTATATACTCCCATCATAACACAAACAAAAAAGATCCTACCTTGCCGGTCAAATTAACCTCTCTGACGGTTGTTGGTCAAAGTGATGGACGACGACCTCGCGAGCCCAGAAAAAGTGTCACACGCGAGTGAGTGTCGTGTAGGACAACCACCGACTGCATGTGGCCAAAACATGTATGTATGAAAGGGTTGTGTAATGTTTTAAATACCGAATTCATGACTCTGATGTGGCACCTGCCCCACAAAACGGCCAACCCACACGGTGGCTCACGACTCGTAGTGTACTGCCAGCCAGCCCCCACCCCCCAGACGCACGCACACACACACCGCGCATCCACCGCAACTACGATGCACATTAAATTTTCCCGCGGTGAACATATGTTACCAAAGGAGGGACGTTTTAATTTTGAAAAAAAACAGAGATCATTAAGATGTTTTAGTACATTGATTGATTTCTAGGGGTATAATGTGCAAAAATCAAATTTGAGCTACATGCACACGTGACAGTGCACCTAAATGGATTGGAAAAACACATGTGTCTCACTGGGTGCATGTTTACTCCCCGTGCAAGAAATTTCAAACATTGAGAATCTTGATTTTTAAATTCTAGTACATCCAAAACTTATTTGAAATTCATGAAACTTATCGTGTTGTCATATGGACACCAATACAAAGTGGCATTGTACTTTTTTTTGTCAAATTTGAGACCAGTTTTGATGTAATCTTTATCTTCTTACAAACGGGAGATTATTAATAATTGGGAACCAATATCGCAAATGAATTATTTATTCGAACCGTGGGCGTTAGACCAACAATGGATACGTGCCATGCTTCGGTTAAGCAATAAAGCGGCAACATTAATCATCAAAATAGAAAAACAATATACGTTCCGCCACGCGACCCGTGTGCCGTGCGAGCAGGCATGAGTTGACAGAACGCATGTGAGCAGTCCGCCATGCAGGCAGACCGGGAGGCGTGTGTGCAGGTGTGTGAATTGATGGGAGGCGTGCTCGCTGCGCAGTGTCATCGGGAGGAGTGCGAGTAGCTGTGTGAAATGATCATAGGCATGCCAGCAGTCCGGTGTGCAGGCTCACCGGGAGGCAAGCCAGCGGTTTGACCGCCGCCCGCCTCTCTCCCACTACTCCATATTAATGGCGCGCCCGAGCGGCCGCACCCCCCATCCTTGCCACACACACAATCCTCTCTCTTCGCTTGCATCCTCGACGCCGCTCTCAGTCCTCAAAGCCGTCAGTGTATGAGGATGCCGCCGAAGCGCCCCATCGGAAGGACTGGCGATGCCGGGGCTGCTGAAGCACCGGAGCACGGCGTGGAGATGGAGACAGAGGTTGCCGTCACCGCCAGTGAGGTATCGCTGCACCCTGACATCGTCGACGGTGTCGTGCTTCCACAGCCGGAGCCGGAGGTCCACACTGACTCCGGTGACGACTCGGGCGACCACTCCGGCGACGACTCCGATGACGACGGACAACCGGTTAGTCATCTATACCCATTTATGTGTCAAATACATCCTAGGGTTTCTCTGCTTACTCCCGCCTCCCCCTTTTTGGAATAGAAATCCTATGGTTATGTACTCTCAATCCATGAAATCTGAGTAAATTTTGTTAGATCCGTGTAGTGTATTGATTGTTTGAATGGTACAAGTGATAAGTGATTAGTTGTTTCATCTGTGCAAATGATTTCTGCTAATAATCCAACTAGGGTTAGTGTTCGTGCTAATAATTCCTAGCCAGGTCTTGACAATTGATTTTGAATGACCTAGATATATGTTTGTGCCATTATTTTCTTCAAGATTGGTCTGTACATAGACGATTGTGCTTAAAAATCGAACCATAATCTCTGGATATGTCTAAAAAAATATCCATAAATTCCTAATCCTACTTTACGGCATGTAAACATTGATTTGATGCCAAATTTTGGCAACTGCCAAATGTTCGCTAGAGATTAGTTTGTATTCCAAATTTGATGCCACATATTTTTAGTATATGTATAGGTGTTATCTGACGATGTCGACAGCGAGGATGAAGATGGCCAGAGGAGGTACAAGAGGCAAATCCTCAGGGAGCTTTATGCGGGAATGCATAACAGGCATATTAGGACCTGGGACGGCGGCTATCGATGCCCATTTTGCAACCAAAAGCTTCATGACGCGTATCAAAGTGTTCTGACGCATGCAAGAGGATGAGCCGTTGGCTCCCTCAAGCAGAAGTATTCTCGCAGGGTGGCGCACGCCGCGTACGCCGTGTACCTGGAGAAGCTTCAGGATCGTGCCAGCAGATGAGATGAGATGTGGGATCGAACTATGTATGGCTATGTAGTGTCTTAATTATAAATACGCTTGAGTATGCTTAATGATGGTTGAACTATGTACTTATGGTTGAACTATGCTTGTGTATGACTTATTATCTATGTCTGAGTATGTTTAGTCTATGTTTACTTATTTCTAAATGTGGGGTATGGATGCAATCAGTTCGGTTGATGGAATCTACCTCCGTCCTGGTTTATTGGTCCTCTTTGTAATTTGTGTTAAATTTTGACCAAAGATTTAACTGATAAAATGTTAGTGCAGGTCAGCAAAAATTATATCGTTGGATGCGTTTTGAACATAGTGTTCAATGATATAATTTTTGGTGACATGCATAAACATTTGTTAGTTAAATCTTTGGTCAAATTTTGGCACAAATTACAAAGGGGACCAATAAACCAGGACGGAGGTAGTACGTCAATCACACACGGTTCCTAAAATTGGAACCGTGTGCAATGACTTTCATTTTCCCTGTTACGTCCATCACACACGGTTGGCTCTAGCAAACCGTTGCCTCCGAAACTCTTTGTGGGACAAAAAACCCTCACCATCCAATTCAAAAAAGAAAACCCTCACCATCCCCATGTCACAAAAACCCTCACCCCGCCCGCCACCCCCTTCGGTCCCCATTCACACCTACACAAGCTCCTCCGCGTCTATGCATGGCACCGCCTATCGCCGCGGCAATCACTTAGCTCAACGCCTGTCGCCGCCGCCAGGCTGCCGGCAAACCACATCGCATTTCGCCACTTCCGCTTGCCGCCGCCTATCGCCATCGACTTTCTCGATGCTGCTCGTGGTCGACCCAGCTCCGCCCTGTTGGGGAATCCGCCGTATTGAGGGTTTTTTCTCATGGACAACAAGGTAACTAATTTAATGAGATATTATCTCATCTCTTATCCCAGTTCATCTGCCTCCTTTAATCACCCGGACGAAATCACCGTGAATTCATTTTTATTTGAGCTGATTTGAGGATTTTCTTTCATTCATAGAGTGTATAGTGCACGAACACATCAGGACTTTGCGGCCTCGGCCAGACATCCATGGAGTTCCATCTCACCGTACCAGATGACTTGAGGATGCGCGCGGTATGTTCAATCTCACCCTAAATCGGTTGGCATGGCCTACTTTCCTGAACATATACTATATATTGCTGCATTTGGATAAAAGGTGCCACATGCAGCATATACATCAAAGGGGATTTTTTCCTCTTCTTTCTATATTAGGCAAATTAATGATGTATTGTTCTTTCGATTACTCTCATATTTCCATGACATCATGGTTACCCTATCTGTTTAATTATAGATTTTTGTCCTTTGATTTCAACTATTGTACAGTTCTTTCAATTTTGCCCATATTTGCATGTTACCATATTCTTTAACAATCCTACCATTTTCTGCAGCACGTCCCTTGCTATGCAACAGAATTTGTAGTACACAATCTTTCCCTTTACATAAATCAAGACTGCAGGGATGTCATACTGAACAAAAACCATGGATTTACAATCGTTGCTTCTGTAAGACTTGATGAATGTGGTCACCCCTATTTTGCCAAGGGCCTTTGGACTGAAATTTCTAAGTTTTATGTACTGAAAGCTGGCACTAAAATTGCACTGCACATAAAAGAGCCTGGTCATGAGATATATGCTAACTTCCCCGACGATATCATCCATCCAGAGTTTGTTCGAAGTAAGTGTTCTTTTCAAGTATCTGCATGTTGACTTACCCAGCAATATCAAAGGAATTGTGTAGTATTTAAGCAACCAATTGTTATTCCATTTTCTTACTCTATTCCGAGCTACTAACTTCTAGTTACCAATACACTTTTCTATTGCCCTGTTTTAACTAAATATTCCCTGTACTCCCACTTCTATCAGAAAGCGCCGCTGATGAGGAGACTCCGGAGGTGGAGAACGGGGTTGCCAACAAGCGGAGGCGGGTCGAGCAAGAACCACAAGCGACTCCAGCAGGCCTAGACTTCATCAGCAGCCTCCTCGATGATATGTTGATAGTCATCATCTCCCTCCTCCCAATCAAATATGGGGCGCGGACAACCGTCCTTTCTTGGCGGTGGCGCCCCCTATGCAACTCCACCCCTCTCGACCTCATCAACACCCACGAGCTCTGCCATGGCTATCGCAAAAGCTTGGATGCATTCTCCAGATCCTCGGCAGTCACCCTGGCCCAACCAGAGGCCTTAGCATGGGCAAGTTCCATTCAAACGGCAAGGACCAAGCCAAGCTTGATGTCTAGTTCCGATTCCCCGACCTAGATCAGCTCGAGGAGCTCACTTTTGATGATGGGCATATGCGCTCGCTGCCAACATCCGCGCTCCGCCTCGCGCCCACGCTGCGTGTCGCCAAGTTCAGTAACTGCCATTCCCCCCCCCCCCTAATGACGCGCTCGCTCTTATTCTACCATGACTGAAGCACCTCGAGCTCGTCACCGTCTGCCTCCCAAACGGTGACATGGAGCGCCTGCTCCGTGGCTGTACTGCACTCGAGTACCTTCGTCTTCAGGCGATCAATGGGTTGAGTAGCTTCCACATCACCTCCATGACTCTCCGGACTATTTATGTGTGTTGCTGGTGCTGCAAGAATACATCACAAGATGTGTACCACAATATGGTCATTGAGGACACACCTTCACTTGAGAGATTATTTGTAGTTGATCTAGAAGGTCCAACAAGAATCAATGTCATTTCTGCGCCGAAATTGATAGTGGTGGGCTACTCGTCTGACAAATACTCCGAACTTGTTATTGGATCCACACCCGTTCAGGTACAACAGCCGCCTTCTACCTCTCCTTCTAGAAATTAACATTATTTCTAATTTTGAAGATGTATGTTCGTCTGTCATCCAGAAAATGATTCCGACAAGCTTGGCCCTGAAACTGCGCACAGTGAAGATCTTGGCACTAGAATCTATCAGCCCCAACCTGGACCAAGTTGTCAGTTTCCTGAGATGCTTTCCGTGCCTGGAGAAGCTATATATCGAGGTGATGTTCCTTTCCTGTTAAATGTTAACCATAAGGGAGTTCAATTTGTGACACCTTTTTCCAAGTTTACAATGACGATGTACTACGATTTCTGAAGGATTTTTGGAGTATTTCAGTACATACATGTCCCCCCCCCCCCACATATTGGTTGCTTGATCCATATGGTTACAATCCATAAGCATTTCTCCTTTGGATTCATCTGTACTAGTTTTCTTAGGGAACTTTTCATCCATTCCAACCTCTTATGAAGAAGGCTACATTTTTCTAGATTGTAATCAAATGCCCATGTTAATCATGTCGGATCGAAGATGGCACATTAGTGCATTTTATAAATCCTTCAAACCAAATAGGCCCGTAGTAGTGTTCAAAACTGCATGTAGGCACTAACACGTTTTCTTCTTTTGCGGATAAGATTAGGCCCGGTGGTGGATAATGTGATACAATATAACAATCACATCGAATGCCTAGATCTGCATCTCTCAGAAATCACTTTGAACTCCTACCGAGGGACCTTACCGGAGATTATATTCGCCAGGTTCTTTGTTGTCAGAGCAAGGGTGCTGAAGGTAATGAGGTTTGCCCTACATTTATTTCGCAGAAATGAATGGTTTGTTGATCAGCGCCGGTGGCTGTGGCAGAATGGAATAGGCTCCGAAAAAGCTGAATTTCATTTTGGAACTTCAGATGATAGAGTAATCGGAAGTCATCGTGTCAACCCCATACATGACTTCTCAGTGGCTGATCCCTTTGCAAAAATTATGAGGTTTCGAAACCAGCCTTACAAGTGGTAATATTAGTTTGAACCTCTTTTATATCCATGTTCAGTGGATCAGCGCGAGCGTTTGCAACTGATGAGCTAAATTTCATTTCTAATATCAGTTTGAACCTTGTAATCTTCGAATTTGAGCCATATAACACTGGAATTTTAACCTTGTAATATTTTGAGCTTTTGTGGTACAATCGTTGAAATGGCATCGTATGAGACTCGTATATTGGTAGCACTATTTTGACCTTAATATGCAATGGACTTAAATTTTATTAACCATTCCCGAATGTGTTTACCTTGTCGATCTCATAGCACATGATCTGTATAGCTAACTCGACTGTGATCTTTGACATTATTGCACACAGTTGGTTTCTTCAACCGTGCGCCCTGTAGAGCGCAGAATTAATTATCGCACTCGAGTGTCCATCATCACCCTTCTGTGTAACTTTGACCTCATCACCCACGGGTAAACTTATGACCGAAGTCATTCCACACAATTTGTTTTTACAAAGCTATTTGCCAATAAACACCCAAGATTTGTCCCTCTTCTAGTCGACGCGTGCCAAATTAGCCGGGCGGGAAGCTTGCATGGTAAACTGCGCGGTTGTGCGGGGATAGGCTCACCAACGATACATTTGGCGCCTCTTCGAGCCCACGCGTGGTCAAACCAAACGCGTGCGGTGTTCTCAAGCGTGCACTGGAATCATCCTCTATGAACGCGGTGACAAGACGTGACGATTACAGGCCAGCCGGCCCCCATTTATTACAGCGACCATTTAACCCTTGTGTCTCTTCAACCTTTCGATCGTGCCCCACTATTGCAAGAAGCACACCCACCATGACAAATTCTTAGAGGGTATCCTGCACAGCTCCAATGGTGCTCCGAGCGGCTACCGACGACAAGCAGCAGTTCACCATGCATGTCGTGGTGGACACCCACAGAACGTTCACGGAGCTCTCGGTGGTGTACACCAACAACCCGGTCTGGGTGGAGCACTCCATCCACATCATGGAGCTGTTGCTTGCTGAGGAGAAGTACAAGGTGGTCGGATTCGACCTCGAGTACACCCGCGCTCGTGCCACTGTCTCGTCCCAAGGTCGTCGTCGCCCAGATGTGCGTGCACAATCACGTCCTCGTCTACCACTACTGCCTGGCCACAAGGCCTTGCGAGCGTTTCGCCAGGTTTGTCAACAGCCCCCACTACATGTTCGCTATGGTGGACATCACCAACAATGTAAAGGTGCTCAAGAATTCGGGCATCGCCTGCCAGAATCTTGTCGACATCCAGGGCCAATACAAGATCTGGGGCAGCAACAAGCATGAGAAGGACTCACCGTTTCACCTCGTCGATGCCATCATTGAACCCTACTACAGAGACATGAAGGATTCCTGCAACAAGGACAAGCGTGCCTGGCACTTGGCCTAGATGGAGAAACTCGACAAAGCTCACGTCGTGTACGCGGCCAAGGAGGCGTACACGAGCTACGAGATGTATAGGCGGATTGTTGACATGAGGAAGTGCCTCCTTCCCCAAAACGGCCAGGGATCCAGCCGAAAGCAGAGCAATGGCAAGCGTCATCACAACAAGTAGTAGATGATTAGATCCTCGTTTCTCCTAGTTTAGTATGCATGTAATTGCTTACTTTGGTGTGTGGTAATGTTATGTGTGTAGTCACTTGTGTAATTGTATGCATAATTTGGTTATGCAATGCTGTGTTTTTAAGTATATGTGTTGATGCTCTGTAGACAGAGCGTAGATGTTGTGAGGACAGAGCAAATCACATCGCACATGGACTAAACAATGGAACTCATCGGTGATGTTTTCATCAATCACTCACAATTGTATACTAGCAATCGTTTGCTCACAACACACATGGCTTGTTAACAGGAATCGTCTGTGTTGTTATCCGTCTTCCCACACATTTCCGATTGCAGACCTGTTTGTCACGTATCACACGCATCTTGTTAAGTTGAACCATTTCTGTTCTCTTGGCCTAACGCAAACAGTTCATCCGAGTGAACTGTATGCCGTATATCGCACACACCTTCACCTGGCTGACCGTTTCTTTTGTGTTTCCTAATCACAAACAGTTCATCCGAGTGAACTGTATGTTGTATATCGCACACACCTTGATATGGCTGCCCGTTTCTATTGTTCTGTCTCATCGCAAATGGTTCATGGGAGCAAATTGTATGCCGTATATCGCACACACCTTGATATGGCTGCCCGTTTCTGTTGTTCCGTCTCATTGCAAACAGTTCGTATGGATCAACCGTATGCCCCGCATCACACACGCACCTAAAATTTGAACCGTGTTTGGTGTATCCACCATCGCAAACGTTTTGCATCTTTTTTGATGGTTTTTTTTACATCACCATTTGCGATTAATGCATCGCACACAGTTTCGTCGAAGGGTCTCTGATTGTAGTGTCGTGTTAGCAGCATCCTGCAGTAGTGCGTGTTCGCTACTTTGATAATTTGATATGTGGGTGGGTCGGTGCTTAGGTGTTGTTCTTACTTGAACAAACCTCCTACTTATGATTAACCCCCTCGCAAGCATCCACAACTACGAGTAAAGTATTAAGATAAAATCAAACCATAGCATTAAACTTTTGGATCCAAATCGGTCCCTTACGAAGTAGCGCATAAACTAGGGTTTAAGCTTCTGTCACTCTAGCAACCCATCACCTAATAACTACTCCACAATGCATTCCTAGGCCCAAATATGGTGAAGTGCCATGTAGTCGACGTTCACATGACACCACTAAGGGAATCACAACATACATATCATCAAAATATCGAAAACATATCAAGTTCACATGATTACTTGCAACATGACTTCTCCCATGACCTCAAGAACAAAAGTAACTACTCACAAATGATAATCATGCTCAAGATCAGAGGGGTATTAAATAGCATAATGGATCTGAACATATAATCTTCCACCAAATAAACCATATAGTAATCAACTACAATATGTCATCAACACTACTAGTCACCCACAGGTACCAATCTGAGGTTCCGGTACAAAGATTGAACACAAGAGATGAACTAGGGTTTGAGGGGAGATGGTGCTGTTGAATATGTTGATGAAGAGTGGCCTCCCAAAGATGATAGGGTTGTTGGTGATGACGATGGCTTCGATTTCCCCCTCCGGGAGGGAAGTTCCCCCGGCGGAATCGCTCCGCCGGAGGGCAAAAGTGCTCCTGCCCAAGTTCCGCCTTGAGACGGCGGCGCTCCGTCCCGAAAGTCCTCCCCTTATTTTTTCTAGGTTAAAATGACCTATATACCAGAAGATAGGCACCGGAGGTGGGTGGGGCTGAGCAAAACCCACCAGGGCACGCCTGGTGGGCCTGGCGCGCCCTGGTGTCTTGTGCTCACCAGGTGGCCCCCCTCCGGTAGTTATTTGCTCCAGTATTTTTTATATATTCCAAAATAATTCTCCGTAAATTTTCAGCTCATTTGGAGATGTGCAGAATCGGTAACTCTGACGTAGCTTTTTCAGGTCCAGAATTCCAGTTGTCGGCATTCTCCCTCTTTGTGTAAACCTTGCATAATATGATAGAAAAGGCATTAGAATTACTCCATAAAGCATTATTATGCATAAAAACATTATAAATAACAGTAGGAAATCATGATGCAAAATGGACGTATCAACTCCCCCAAGCTTAGACCTCGCTTGTCCTCAAGCGAAAAATCGATATCGAGAAACATGTCCACATGCTTAGAGAGAGAGGTGTCGATAAAAACAAAATACTGACATAGAGGCATCATGCTTATTATCATAATAGCAACAAACTTAATCATAAAGCTTTATCACACAACTTTTATCATATAACTTCTCATGAACAAATAACAATTCATCACAACATTGAAGTGTAAAGCATAAACTCTATTGAAAAGCAACACACTATGTTCTTAGTCAACTTTGCAACTACAATTCATCATATTTTCAGGAAGTATCACGTATCAGAGCCTTTAGGCAAGTCCACATACTCAACCATCATTTAACCTTCTATGATTGCTAACACTCACAGCATACCCATGAACAAAAAGTTTCAACCGGACACATAGAAAGATAGGGGCTTATAGTTTCGCCTCCCAACGTACTCACCTCAAGGGTGATGTCAACAATAATAACTCATGCTCACTCATATCCAACTGGATAATGTGCCTAGATCTTTCCTCACCACATGATGCTTGCAAAAAAGAGAAAATAAAAAGGAATAGGGAAGAATACTTTGACTCTTGCATAAAAGTAAATACATAAAACTAAAAGATAGGCCCTTCGCAGAGGGAAGCAGAGGTTGCCATGCGCTTTTTTTGTCTGCATGCCAAATCCCTTAATGCAAAAGAACGTCATGTTATATTACCCCTTATGATAGCAACCTTTATTATGCAGTCCATCACTTTTATTACTTTGCCATCACAAGTTCGTACAACGCTCAATTTTCTCTTACACTAAATGATCCAACACATTTAGAAGCAATTTTTATTGCCTTATTGCACCGATGACAACTTAATTGAAGGATCTTACTCAATCCATAGCTAGGTATAGTGGATTCTCAAAATAAGATTTTGGGTTTAAGGGTTTTTGGATGCACAAGTAGTATCTCTACTTAGTGCGGAGTTTTTGGCTAGCAAAGATATTGAGCAAGCACCACATGTTGAAGGATCTATGACAATATAACTTCTATTTGAATATGAACAAACATAAATCATTACATTGTCTTCCTTGTACAACGTCAACAATTTTGACATATAATATTTAATGGGGGCTCACAATCATAAAAGATGTCCAAGATAGTGTATTTGCATGTGAATCTTCTCTTCCCTTATTAATTCTTTCATGAATTGCATCATTGACCAATGCTATGTTTGTCAATCTCCAATAAATTTTACCACTTATACTTTTCCTTATGTGATATCATTACTTACCATAAGATTAGCATATGATATTTTTCATGCATTTCTTTTTATTTGATTGAAACAAAAAGGTAAAGAAACAAAACTCAAACTACTCTTTATTATATATCTCGCACACGATTACATAAATAGATAGATCACTAAGCAAGCACTCGAAAATAGATCGAACTAAACTTTTATTCTACTAAATCATAGGATAACTAAAGATCGAACTAAAATAGATAAAGGCAAAGAAGGTGATGGTAATACGATATTGGGGCACCTCCCCCAAGCTTGGCACAAGCCAAGGGGAGTGCCCATACCATGTACTCAAGTCTCCTTTGGTGGGGAAGACGATGATGGTGGTGGTGGTGAGGTAGTGTCACACTTCAGGCTCAGGAGGTACTCTAATCTACGAATGATGCTCCGGGGGGGATGATGTGCTCTTGCAACAGAATATTTTCATGAGTGAGATATTTATTTTGCACACAAACCGTTTCAATGGTCCTAAAAGCTTCAATTTCAGTACGGGTAAGACGATCGTAGTATGGTTGAAGGATGTCTTCTTCTTCTATTGCTGGAACAGCTTGCCCTACTGCTGGAGCTCGATCTCCCGCAACTTCCTTGACCTTATCACCCTTGATGGTTTCCTCTGGTTCCTCTCTCTTTAGTTCTATCTTCATCAACCAAGCATCCTCTTCTACTTTGTTGGTGGAGGGAGAAGACATGATGCCTGGCTTGACAGATCTAACAGAAAACAGCAAGAAAGAAGAACAGAAGATTTATCCACGATACAATGGTCAATACGTTCGCGGGGTATATAAAGATTTTTTTATCTTGGGAAACAAGCAAACGAGAGGAAAATGGAGCCGGGAAGGTTCCCGAGGTGGGCACAACCCACCTGGGCGCGCCTTGCCTGGCGCGCCCTGGTGTCTTTTGCCCTCCTCGGTTGCCTTCCTGGTTGTTTCTTATTTTCCTAATTTTTGTAATAATCCAGAACTGACAGAAAATATTTTTACAGACTTTTTGGAGTCCGTTTACTTACCGTATCACGTACCTCCTCTTTTTCAGGATTCTGGAGTGTTCCAGAAGGTTTCTTTTATGTGTTCCTCCGGTGCCATGGTTTGAATAATATTACTTTCAAGATTAATAGGCATACCTGAGATATAGTGCTTAATTCTTTGCCCATAGACTACCTTCGGGTTAGTACCTTCGGCATTATTAATCTTGATAGCTCCAAAACGATAAACCTCCTCGATAATATATGGTCCTTCCCATTTAGAGAGAAGTTTTCCTGCAAAGAATCTAAAACGAGAGTTGTACAAAAGAACATATTCTCCAACTTTGAATTCCCGCTTTTGGATTCTTTTGTCATGCCATCTTTTAACTTTTTCTTTAAATAATTTAGCATTTTCATAAGCTTGGGTTCTCCATTCATCTAATGAGCTAATATCAAATAATCTCTTTTAACCGGCAAGTTTGAAATCATAGTTGAGTTCTTTAATTGCCCAATATGCTTTGTGTTCTAACTCAAGAGGCAAATGACAAGCTTTTTCATAAACCATTTTATAGGGAGACATACCCATAGGATTTTTATATACTGTTCTGTAGGCCCAAAGTGCATCATCTAATTTCTTAGACCAATTCTTTAGGGACCTATTAACAGTTTTTTGTAATATTAGTTTTATTTCTCTATTGCTAAGTTCAACATGACCACTAGATTGAGGAAGATAGGGTGAAGCAATTCTATGGTTAACATCATATTTAGCAAGCATTTTACGGAAAGCACCATGAATAAAGTGTGAACCACCATCAATCATTAAATATCTAGGGACTCCAAACCTTGGGAAAATAACTTCTTTAAGCATTTTAATGGAAGTGTTATGATCAGCACTACTAGTTGGAATAGCTTCTACCCACTTAGTAACATAATCAACAGCAACCAAAATATGTGTATACCCATTAGAGGAAGGAAAAGGTCCCATATAATCAAAACCCCAAACATCAAATGGTTCAACAGCAAGTGAATAATTCATAGGCATTTCCTGATGCTTACCAATATTACCAATTCTTTGACATTCATCACAAGATATAACAAACTTACGGGCATCCTTCCAGAGAGTAGGCCAATAAAAACCAGATTAAAATACCTTGTGAGCAGTTCTATCTCCCGCATGATGCCCTCCATAAGCTTTGGAGTGACATTTTCGTAGGATTTGTTCCTGTTCATGCTCACGTACACAAGTCTAATAATACCATCTACTCCTTCTTTATAAAGACTAGCTAAATACCCATGCGTTGCTACGGGCCGGATTTGTTTTCATATTTACAGTACAGTTGAGTGGGTTAAACTGATGCGAAACAACACACTTTTATAGTCTCTAAATACATATTTAATTTGGTCTATGTGTGGATCTCAAGTAACTTATCAGCGCCTGCTCGTGCATGGGACACAAATACAGTACGTACAAAATCACAAACAAACTCATCATGTTTGCTAGAGTTCCATGATGGCATGCAAAATCACAAATAAATATTGTCTTGATGTATAAAGAGAAATTTCATTGCAAAAACTGATATCGCTTGACATGTGGAACCTGGACTTAGACACCACTAAAATATTAAATAGCTAAAAATCCATGCAACAACACAAAATTGTAGAGTTGCCCATCAAACAAGTGTTATATAATTCATAAATGTGTGCTGAATATGACACATGTTTTCACTCATATAACTAATACTGGTCTTATCTTTCACCTCTTTCCTTCTTACCAATCCTGGCCTCTTCTACCCCTTCACTTCCATTCTGTTTATTCATCCTTGCCCTAACATTGTCGTTAGTCTGTGGCTCCGTGTGTTGCAATAGGGATTCCAGTAGCTCGACATCATCATGAATAAGTGTTATTTTCAACCTCCCTCCCTCCATCTCTCTCTCTCCTCCATTGAGCTTCCACCTTGACACCAAAATTGTATAAAATTAATAGATCAATTAGCATTGTCGAAACTTGAACTTAAGCTAAGCACAGTACAAATCATTTTTTAACACAAGCACAGTACAAATCTACAAATGGAAACATATTTCCTACTGGATTGGAGCTCTATATAAAAAACGCACTTATCAAAACCATTTTCTACTGCAAACAGCTTTGCCCTTCTATTGGAAACAACTTTTCCCACCAACATTTCCAAACTCTTTATTAAACTTTTGTTACAGGCTTACATCACACAAAATATACAAATCAAAGGAAAAAACTGAAGGCAAGTTGCATTTTCTGCCAAAACATGCAATATCACCTGCCATAGGATTATTTGTTACTACTGCTACTAAATGATCTGGGACACTAAGCTAAACCCCAGAATACAAAAGAAATTATCGTCAACGAGGAATATGAAGTTAACTTTATGTGCTGCTACGGCCGTCCACATGACCTCATTGGTCGTCCACCACACTCTGATGGCTGCGCCCTGGCATATATACAACAAGAAGAAGATAGTTCATCATACAGAATGGCATAACAAACACAAATCAGGCAACAATCATCAATTTCTACTATCAAAAACAACCATCTCCTAGATTTATGAAGGAAATAAGCTTTATCTCACCCTATATGATACAAATGGTTTCAAAACATTTTGATTACACAATTTATTCCACCCTTCATAGTTGTATAGCAATGATCTTGGGGAAATGAACTTCGAGTTTTCGAAAGTAGAAGTTGAAGGCCTATACAGCCCCCTTCGAAGTTTATTTGCAGGCAGAACCTAGATAGTATTTGTTAACAAAAAGGAAAGGAAGGCAAATTTATAATCTAGGAGCAAAGCTAAAACTTTTCCCCTATCTATTTTGAAGAATTCATTTACAAGCAGACAAGATTGCATACTACTTTGTTTGGCAACATTGCAAAGTAAACTCTGAAATTATTAATGCAACAGATTTTGAAAACAAAAGCTAGTGTGCTCATTACCTATCTCTCTTCCATCTATAGTTACTTGTAGAACACCCATGCCCACAAATGGTCACCACACATCCATGAAACTGCAATCTATACTCGTGAGCTTTAACAACCGAGAAAAAAATCCAATTCCCAAGTCATCACTAATTTCTTGGTCCTCACCAAAGAAATTTGTTCACGTGAACAAATTAGGTCTACAATGCCACAAACTGCACATAAGCATGAAACATCAATATTAGAAAAAGGTGCAGACATCACCTAAATGTTAGGCCTGCAATAAAAAATTGCATTAAGAGACTGTTGGCTCCATACATGGAAACCACACTCCAAACGCATCTACACTTGACCTCACTTGCCGCCGTCAGAGGTCATGCCACCTCATTTTACCTTTGCTGTCAGCGCTCCCACTACCATGTTTCTTCTCCGTCGCTGGATATCTAGCCATAGGTGTCGCAGTCTGGTGCAAATAGACATCTATTGAGAATGACCATATAGAGCAAATAGCTATCTAATGAGAATGACCATATAGCATCGCCATCAGTTCTCATGCTAAGCACTTTTTAGCTTAGCAAGTGTAATGATAATGCTCCTGATGGAAGCTGAAACTCACTAACAAGAAGCCTCTCAGAAAGATAGTCCGGGCAATTAGTGGTTAAGGAAAATCGTATACTACATTTAAATGATAGTGGAGATGACATCACTGTTATTCAGAACCTGCAGAAGCAGTAGTCTCCACGTAGATAAACCACTAAGTTAATTCTTCCATGGACATTGGGTATATGTAATGCTTTTAATAATTGGTCAAAACACTACAAAACTAACAAATTTCCTTATGAATATGCAATGTAAGTGAAAGAATGTTAAGTGCATGTGCAGTACATAAGGTGCACGATAAAGTGAGATATTACGTACATTTTGAAGTCTTGCTAGATCACGGTGCTTCATGTGTACCTTCAGCTCCGCATTGATGGTATAAGCGGCAACACTGCTGGTACAACATTAATATAATCACAATCAGGCCATTCAAACCAAATCTTCGCGGCAAGATTGATAAGCTGGGGTTCTTTCTGGGAATAAGGGATTATGTTTTCTTCGCAGCCAATGTCCACCTCATCTTTGAACGGAACTCACCTCTTCTCCACAAGAAGATGGCTCGATACCAAAATTTACTGATGATTTTGTTAATAGAGTTTTCAGTCTAAGGATAAGAACAAATATTGAAAGGACGGTCTGGTTATTTTGTATTTTCTAATTTTGCAGCCAAATTACTAAATAATGCTATTTTTAGCAGGCACTAATCAGAATGACTTACTTTTTCTTGCATGAATGCAGGAGAAAACATATATGCTAATTTATTTTTGGCAAGCACTCTCTCAGGGTTGGCTATCAATACATGTTCAGCTTCAGTGGTTAGTTCATTGCTAATATTCATACATGAAGACACATGATTATTTTGGAATCAATTCGAAACTGAAATGTGCTTTTTCTTGGTAGTGGGGAGGGGATATTTTTTGCCTTCTTGCCTTGAAGCTAAATCCGTTCTCCATAGGTTGTTTGACGCTAGGCTCACTTCCTGACTTGCTAAAATTATGCTATGCACAAATGGTGACCCTAAAAAATAACATCCAAATTCATCAAACTAATACAAAAAATCTTAGTTTATATTAACTTTGAACTAAAGATAAATTTTTAACTAAAAGAGAATAAATGCTATCATATTGAACTCTCACGGGCAGTCTAAACAGTCAAACTACAGTAAACCAATCAAACCACTGTCAGAATGGTCAGAGTAATAACTAACTCACCATCAGTCCTCACCTTTGATGATGATTGGCTCTGATCTAGAGCTCGCTTCATTGGCCCAGCCCGAGCTCCTCATCGGTGGACGAATCGATTCCAGTTTGTGATGGAACCGTACGCCATGGACTCATCCGGCCCTACTATCGACTATCAGACCGTAGCCCTCCAATAGTAACACATACATGAATACACGCAGAGAGAGAGAATAGAGAGGAACCGGTGGCTTAACACCTATCATAGGGAGGAAGAAGAATCCACCACAAGGTGGTCTCTGGTTCACCTGCGTGCACGAGGAGACAACATCATCGAGTTAGTATGTGCCAATAATGTTTGGAACATGTCTAGCATCCTATCTGTAATTAATTATTAACCAATGAACCATAACCCACTTAATTGATGAGAATGGTGGCATGTTTCGTCGGAAGTCACATATCCTGGATGCAAATCTTGCTAGTCCAAGATCACATATCTTGAGTTTGTAGTTCCCGTGGAAGTCACATATCTTGAGTCCTACCCTAATCCAAAACCACAAATCTTGAGCCCTACCACTAATCCCTCGGAAGTCAGACAGGATTCATTCGATTTCGCATATATTCTTTGGTAGATACTGCAACCTGCGGTCACAACTATTTCACTTGGGTGTCACCATGTCAAAATTCAGTGTAAGAATAAATTATCCAAAAATCCCTTTAGGAGGACTCAAAAGAGACATAAGGCTGGCAGCTTCTACTATATGTTTCCAAAACAAGAATTTATTTAAAACACACAACCTCTTTTCTTGAGAGCCTTGGTGGCAACCATGCTCTGAAGAAACAATTTGGTCAACATACTTCAGAAATCTGCAATCACTAATTGAAATATGCACTCTATGGCCGATGGGACAAACATCATATGGCAAGTGCTCTCTCCACATGTGCAATCAAAAGAGGTACATGCTATTTACCTGATGTATGAATCATATCTGATCTATTCACAACTATTTATGACATTTCAGCATTCAGATGATTGCTCACAGAAAGCAAGTCGTCCCAATATGCACACGTCCAATCAGAAAGAAACTTCCCTACTGTCTGCTATCCCTAGCAGCAGCCAGCTACATGACCCTCGCCTTCCTTGGCGTCGGCCTGCCATGTAACAGAGGTTGAATTATGGCAAATATAATCCTGAACCATGTAAAACCAAATGATGACATGAACATAAAAGTCACATGATATCTACAATTGATCTGACAAACTAAATTATCACCATATGCCTATTTTTTCCTCTGTTTGGCTCATCCATGAACAACCAACTTCAAAAAAGAAGAAAACACACAACACATAAACTGAAAGACCTTATATAATATGGTAGTGTTCCTAGCTCCAGCAACAGTCAAACATGGCACTTCTCCATTTCTGAAGCAATTTAATATGGTATAATTAGGAATAAACTTACAATTATTTTCTAAGAGAAATCAATCTATAAATTTCAATGATATTTGAGGCTATGCATCAGGGCCGGAGTGACATATATATAACTGAGATAATGTGACAAAGCTATGCATTCATGTGGATCATTAAATAGATAAGAAGCGCCATATTTTAGTGCCAGCCAGTGGATATGCAGATTTTGTGCAGAGTCACATTGGGTGCTGCAAGATCTAAAGGGAAAAAATACAGTGAGAGGCTCACGCTGCTACTGCAGGCTAACCTACCTTGAGGAGGCAGTGGATCCGGGCTTGGAGGAGGACATCACGGGAGGACGATGTACGGGACGTTGGATGTCTGCGCCATCGAGTTAGTATGTGCCAATAATTATGGTCAATATTTATTTTTTGAAAAGAAGAAATAATTGATGTCAAGCACAAGATCAACAAAAATAACTAAATAAATTTGACGGGAGACAAATCAAACACCATGGGCAGCATCTTATCGGTGGCCAACACGCACACAAGCACGCAAATTGCTAGGATTAAGGTTCTTGTATATATACCTTTTACTCTCACCATTGCAGCGCACACAGCGGCTGCCCTCAGGCACACGCAGCACATAAGCATCGGCATCGCCGCCCCTTCGCTCGCTCCGCAGTGCCCACGGACGCGCTCCGCAGTGCCCATGGCCGGCTCCTCGGTTCGAGCCGGCACACACCCAACGCGCGACGACGACTCCGGGCGGCTACTAAAGCGGCGGCGATCCCATACCATAGCGGCAGCGAGAGACGCCGATCCTGGGGGTCGCTGGCGGCGATCCCGTACGTCGGCGGCAGGGAGATCGCACAAGATCGCGGCAGATCGTACGTCAGCGGCGGCGATGGAGTTCGATGGGATCGAGATGAGCGGGGTTCATGGTTGGGTGGGTTTTTTTTTTTTTGCCTTTGTACGGGGCAGCGGAGACGAAAAAAACCAATGAAAAAAAATGGACAAAAATGGTGGGACGAAAAAAAACCGTGGAGGCTATTCTACCAACTAAGACATTAGGAGTAGAGATGTGGGTCATCCCAAAAGTAATGTCTTAAATCATAGAAGAATTTTTTTTTGTTGATATGTGAAACTAGGTGGTATATATTTAGCAACAATGTAATTAGCATAGTCAGCATACCAAGGAATATTATGAGAAACATTTATTGCAGCTAGTTGTTCATCAGGAAAACTATCATCAATAGGTAGTGGGTCATCAAGAATATTCTCTAACCTAGACAAATTATCAGCTACGGGGTTCTTAGCTCCTTTTCTATTAGTAATATGTAAATCAAATTCTTGTAGCAAGAGAACCCACCTCATGAGTCTAGGTTTAGCATCTTTCTTTTCCATAAGATATTTTATAGCAGCATGATCAGTGTGAACAATTACTTTGGAATCAACAATATAAGATCTGAATTTGTCACAAGCAAACACAACTGCTAAAAATTCTTTTTCAATAGTAGCATAATTTCTTTGGGCACTGTCTAGAGTTTTGCTAGCATAATAAATAACATTTAATTTCTTATCAACTCTTTGTCCTAGAACAACACCAACAGCATGATCACTAGCATCACATATAATTTCAAAAGGCATGTTCCAATCAGGTGGTTGAACAATAGGTGCGGAAGTTAAGGCTTTCTTAAGTGTTTCAAAGGCTTCCACACAATCATCATCAAAAATAAATGGAACATACTTTTGTAAAAGATTTGTAAGAGGCCTAGAAATTTTAGAGAACTCTTTAATAAACCTCCTATAGAAACTAACATGACCAAGGAAACTACGAATACCTTTAATATCTTTAGGACATGGCATTTTCTCAATTGCATCAACTTTAGCTTTATCCACCTCAATACCTCGTTCAGAAATCTTATGTCCCAAGACAATACCTTCATTAACCATAAAGTGGCACTTCTCCCAATTCAAGACAAGATTAGTTTGCTCACATCTCTGCAAAACTTGATCAAGGTTGCTTAAGAAATCATCAAAAGAAGTTCCATAAACGGAAAAATCATCCATGAAAACCTCAACAATCTTTTCACAAAAATCAGAGAATATAGCAGTCATACATCTTTGAAAGGTAGCAGGTGCATTGCATAAACCAAAAGGCATATGTCTATAAGCATAAGTTCCAAAAGGGCAAGTAAAGGTTGTTTTCTCTTGATCAGGTTGTGAAACAGGTATTTGAGAAAAACCAGAATATCCATCAAGAAAACAAAAGTGTGTGTGCTTAGATAATCTTTCGAGCATTGGATCAATAAAAGGCAGAGGGTAATGATCTTTTCTAGTAGCTTTATTTAGTTTTTTGAAATCAATTACCATTCTATAACCAGTAACTATTCTTTGTGGAATAAGTTCATTTTTATCATTAGGAGCAACAGTAATACCTCCTTTCTTAGGGACACAATGAACCGGACTTACCCATCTACTATCAACTATGGGATAGATTATACCTGCTTCCAGAAGTTTTAATATTTCAGTTCTTACCACTTCTTTCATCTTAGGATTCAAACGTCGTTGATGATCAACAATAGGTTTAGCATCAGGTTCCATATTAATCTTGTGCTGACAAAGAGTGGGACTAATGCCCTTAAGATCATCAAGAGTATATCCAATAGCAACACGGTGCTTCTTCAGAATTTTCAATAATCTTTCTTCTTCATCTTGTGAAATGTTAGCACTAATAATAACATGATATATCTTTTTCTCATCAAGATAAGCATATTTCAAAGTGTCGGGCAATTGTTTTAATTCAAACATAGGATCACCTTTAGGTAGAGGAGGACCTCCTAGAGTTTCAATAGGCAAATTGTGTTTGAGCAGAGGTCATTGTTCAAAGAAAATTTTATCTATTTCATTTCTTTCATGCATATGCATATCATTTTCATGGTCTAGCAAATATTGTTCTATTGGATCAGTAGGAGGCATGGCAATAGAAGCAAGACCAATTATTTCATCCTTACTAGGTAATTCCTTCTTATGAGGTTGTCTATTAAAGTTGGAGAAATTAAATTATGAGACTCATCACCAAAGCTGACATCGACAGTTTGTTTCTCACAATCTATTTTAGCATTAACGGTGTTCAAGAAAGGTCTACCAAAGATAATGGGACAAAAATCATCTTGTGGGGAACCAAGAACTAGAAAATCAGTAGGGTATTTTATCTTCCCACACAAGACTTCAACATCTCTAACAATCCCAAGTGGTGTGATGTTGTCTCTATTAGCAAGTTTAATAGTAACATCTATGTCTTCTATTTCAGGGGGTGCTATGTCATCCATAATTTATTGGTATAAAGTATAAGGAATAGCACTCACGCTAGCACCTAAGTCACATAAACCATGATAACAATGATCTCCTATTTTAATTGAGACAACAGGCATGCCAACAACAGGTCTATGTTTATCTTTTTCATCGGGTTTAGAAATTCTAGCAGCTTCATCACAGAAGTAAATAACATGCCCATGAATATTTTCTACCAGGAGATCTTTAACCATAGCGACACTAGGTTCTACTTTAATTTGCTCAGGAGGTTTAGGTGCTTTAATATTACTTTTGCGAACCACAGTTGACACCTTAGCATTTTCCTTTATCCTAACAGGGAAAGGTGGTTTTTCAATATAAGCAGTAGGCACAACTGGATCAACATTGTAAGTAATAGTTTCATCTTTAACTATGACCGGTTATTTAATTTCTTCTTTAATAGGGGGGTGATATTTAAACCACTTCTCCTTAGGAATATCAACATGAGTAGCAAATGATTCACAAAAAGATGCTACTATCTCAGAGTCAAGTCCATATTTAGTGCTAAACTTGTGAAAAGCATCGGTATTCATAAAAGATTTAACACAATCAAACTTAAGCTTAATACCTGACTCTTTACCTTCGTCGAGTTCCCAATCTTTAGAGTTGCGTTTAATTCTTTCTAAAAGATCCCACCTGAATTCAATAGTCTTCTTCATAAAAGAACCAGTACACGAAGTATCGAGCATGGATCGATCATCATGAGAAAGCCGAGCATAAAAATTCTGAATAATAATTTCTCTCGAGAGCTCATGATTGGGGCATGAATATAACATTGACTTGCCTCCCCCAAGCTAGAGCGATATTTTCATCTCCGGGCAAACCTGCAAGCTTAAATAATTCACATATTTCAACCACATAGATCAAGTGCATATCAGGATGTTTGGTTCCATCCCTGCATAAGGATTAGCTAGCAGTTGTTCTATCATAACCAAAGGAATTTCATAACCAATATTTTCAGTAGGTGTTGTAGGTTGAGGGGCAAATAATTGTGCTTCTAGTCGAGGTGAAGGTACCCCGAAAAAAACCCTCAAAGGATGGTTCTTCATAGTAACAAGTGACAATAAATTTTAGCACGTAGTAATAATTTTTCCTTACCAAGAGCGTCTCACTCCCCGGCAACGGTGCAAGAAAAGAGTCTTGATGACCCACACGTATAGGGGATCAATTGTAGTCCTTTCGATAAGTAAGAGTGTTGAACCCAACGAGGAGCAGAAGGAAATGACAAGTGGTTTTCAGCAAGGTAATTTCTGCAAGCACTGAAATAGTCGGCAACAAGTAGTTTGATAGCAAGATAATTTGTAACGGACAAGTAACGGAATGGTAAATAAAGTGTAACAAGGTATCCCAATCCTTTTGTGGCAAAGGAAAGGCCAAAACGGTCTCTTATAATAAGCAAAGCGTTCTTGAGGGTACACGGGAATTTCATCTAGTCACTTTCATCATGTTGGTTTGATTCGTGTTTGCTACTTTGATAATTTGATATGTGGGTAGATCGGTGCTTAGGTGTTGTTCTTACTTGAACAAACCTACTACTTATGATTAACCCCCTCGCAAGCATCCGCAACTACGAGTAAAGTATTAAGATAAAATCTAACCATAGCATTAAACTTTCGGATCCAAATCGGTCCCTTATGAAGTAGCGCATAAACTAGGGTTTAAGCTTCTGTCACTCTAGCAACCCATCATCTACTAACTACTCCACAATGCATTCCCTTAGGCCCAAATATGGTGAAGTGCCATGTCGTCGATGTTCACATGACACCACTAAGGGAATCACAACATACATATCATCAAAATATCGAACACATATCAAGTTCACATGATTACTTGCAACATGACTTCTCCCGTGACCTCAAGAACAAAAGTAACTACTCACAAATGATAATCATTCTCAAGATCAGAGGGGTATTAAATAGCATAATGGATCTGAACATATAACCTTCCACCAAATAAACCATATAGTAATCAACTACAAGATGTCATCAACACTACTAGTCACCCACAGGTACCAACCTGAGGTTCCGGTACAAAGATTGAACATAAGAGATGAACTAGGGTTTGAGAGGAGATGGTGTTGTTGAAGATGTTGATGAAGATTGGCCTCCCAAAGATGAGAGGGTTGTTGGTGATGACGATGGCTTCAATTTCCCCCTCCGGGAGGGAAGCTCCCCTGGCGGAATCACTTCGCCGGAGGGCAAAAGTGCTCCTACCCAAGTTCCACCTCGAGACGGTGGCGCTCCGTCCCGAAAGTCCTCCCCTTATTTTTTCTAGGTCCAAATGACCTATATATCAGAAGATGGGCACCGGAGGTGGGCTGGGCTGAGCACAACCCACCAGGGCGCGCCTGGGGGGCCTGGCGCGCCCTGGTGTCTTGTGCTCACCAGGTGGCTTCCCTCCGGTAGTTATTTGCTCCAGTATTTTTCATATATTCCAAAATAATTCTCCGTAAAGTTTCAGCTCATTTGGAGATGTGCAGAATAGGTAACTCTGATGTAGCTTTTTCAAGTCCAGAATTCTAGCTGTCGGCATTCTCCCTTTTGTGTAAACCTTGCATAATATGAGAGAAAAGGCATTAGAATTACTCCATAAAGCATTATTATGCATAAAAACATTATAAATAACAATAGGAAATCATGATGCAAAATGGACGTATCACTCTTGCCGGCAGGGCGAGCCCGGCAGGCGCTGAGCCTGGCAGGCCAACACCAAAGCACCAGCGCTCCACCTCACAGAGAAGGTAGTCACCCATCGGTGAGGTGTCGAGCTCGCAGGCGGTTAGGTTAAGCTTGTCAGGCACGTGGCAGCCTGCTGGAGGGAAAATTACCTTTATCGACACCCGTCCTAATGGTGTGTCAAGATAATAGGAGGTAGATGAGCAAGCGGTGCGGCAACCTTACCAGGGCTCCTCCTCCTCATGACACCTAGCGATCCATTTAATGCATTTTGTCCTAACTGGTAGAGTTAGGTATGCTAGTTCCGTATCTATCTAATCACCCTGTAATGACCCTTTTGCCACTGTGGTAACCCCTTGAGCTATAAAAGGAGGGCCAGGGCAACCTTTACAAGGGTTCAAACCCTTCACAACCTCACGCATACGTATTCGTGCAGCTACCCTCCCTTGCGACTTGCTGGGGAAGAGAGCTCCGTGTACCTTTGCACACACCCATCAATAAACCAAGGCAGTAGTAGAGTCTTACGCTTCTCAGTGGCCCGAACCTGGGTAAGACCAACGTGTCCTTAGTCATCTTGCTCTTTGCATCATGTGCACCCCCTCGCCGAACCAGCAAAAGGGGCAGCCCTGTCCCATAGATCGCCGGCTCCACGCCGACAGATGCTCATGGAGTGAAGTTGAGAGCAATCCTTCTATTTGTAGTTCATCTTCCTACATGGGTTAGTTTTGCAAGGAACAACATATGTATCCAATTTGACAAGAGTGAAGCATATCATATATTGTCAAAGGATATGTTTGAGTTGTCTTGTTCCTTGGGCACACCAAAGGTATAGATACTTGGTTCAATTTCTCTTGCTCAAGATATGAGTGTTGAGAGCAACCTTGTGAAGTAGTGCATATCCAGGTACCTACAAGGGTTAGATGCAATACAAGGGAGCAATGTATCCAAGACATGAAATAATCATCATAAGAGAGATATAAAGGATTGGTCATAATAGCTCATGCCCTTGCATGCATCCAAGTGAATGTCTAGTTCACATTGGAAGCATCAATGACATTCAACTCACTTCTCAAGTGACAAAATATCTTTTCATCGAGAGGTTTACTGAAGATATCGACTAATTGTTTGTCGGTACGAACATGCTTAAGGTCAATGTCACCTTTAGCAACATGATCTCGAATAAAATGGTGACGAACCTCAATATGCTTAGTTCGAGAATGTTGCACGGGATTGTGTGCAATCTTAATAGCACTCTCATTGTCACATAGCAATGGCACATATCTCATATGTATCCCATAATCTTTGAGAGTATGTGTCATCCATAGTAATTGAGCACAACATGACCCGACTGCAATGTATTCCGCTTCGACGGTGGATAGAGATACTGAGTTTTGTTTCTTGGAAGACCAAGACATGAGAGATCTACCAATAAATTGACTTGTACCCGAAGTGGATTTTCTATCAACCTTGTCTTCGGCATAGTCCGAATCAGAATAGCCAACAGGTTTGAAAGAAGATCCTTTGGGATACAAAATGCCAAAGTTTGGTGTATGTATCAAGTATCTCACAATCCTCTTCACGGCCTTAAGATGGCATTCTTTTGGTGCCGCTTGATATTGTGCACACATGCACACACTTAGCATAATGTCGGGGCGGGAGGCACATAGATATATCAATGAACCAATCATGGATTGATAAACCTTTTGATCAACGGGTTTGCCATGTATACTCTATTTGAGAAACAAAGGTACCATCCCTAGTTTGCTTGATTTGCAAACCAATGAAGAATTTGAGTTCGCACATCATAGACATCGCATACTTTTTCGACATCAACCTTCCAAACTTTTCACTAAAGAGAGGGTCAGTAGATCCAAAGATAATATCATCAACTTATATATGGAACACAAATAATTCATCATTCACTCTCTTAGTAAAAAAGGCTGAATCCATTTTACCAATCTCAAAGCCTTTTCTAAGAAAAAACTTTGTCAAGCATTTGTACCAAGCTCTAGGGGTTTGTTTGAGGCCATAGAGAGCTTTGTGAAGTTTGTAAACATGATTTGGTTTCTTTTGATTAACAAGCCGGGAGATTGTTTAACATAAACTTCCTCCTCAATTTCACCATTTAGAAAATCACTTTTAATATCCATTTGGTAGAGGGTGATATCATGGTGATTGGCATAAGCAAGTAAAATGCGAATAGACTCAAGTCTAGCAACGGGGGCATAGGTCTCACCATAGTCCATACCTTCGACTTGAGTGTAGCCTTGAGCGACGAGACGAGCCTTGTTGTGTATGACTTGTCAATCCTCATCTTTCTTGTTTCGAAACACCCATTTGGTTCCGATGACATTTTGTTCATCCTTGGGCTTCTCAGCCAATTTTTGGATTTATTTTAATTTGAAATATTAAATAGCCAAATTGCTAAGTGCACACAGAAGTGTACATAGCAATGTGCACTAGAGGCTGACGGGTGGGGCTAGTTGACCAGGTCAACTGCCCAGTCAGTAGGGTTGTTGACTAGTCAAACCTGACCAGTGGGTCCCATTTGTCAATGACAGGGGTATTAAACAGTATTTTATTTAGCTGAATTAACCCTAATTAGCAGGTGGGACCTACATGTCAGTGACAGTGCCTTAATTTAATTGCTACAATGATGGGGCCCATGTGTCAGTGTCTGTTAGAGACAGATTAGGCGCTAATTAACCTCCTGACATGCGGGACCCACATGGCAGCGGCACCGGCCAGTTCAAACGCGGGGGCGCACCGGCGGTGGCCAAAACAACAGCGTAGATGCACGGGACTCATCGGGATTTCGCTACAGCGGCTTAAATGGAGCGCTGGAGGTGGCGTTTGAACGCGCACAAAGAGGCGCGTCGAATGGCGGCAACAACGCGTGTGGGGGTTGTCGAAGGTGAGTGCTGCAACGATGGTAGGCGGCGACAGTGCACGAACTTGTCGGGATCGGGGCTACATGCGCTAACACGATGAACTAGCGCCACTGGTGGCATAGTGGTGATGCCCTAAGCACGACAGAGTGCTTGCCCAACCTTGAAACGAACGGTAGCAGCGGCGGCGAGCTAATGCAACAATGGCAGAAGCGGCTACAGCTCAAGATCGAGCCAGGGTGGAGACGGGGAAGGTGCGGAAGCTCACCAGGGAGCTCACGATGGCTCTTTGAGTCAACAGGAGCGCAAGCAGTGGCGGATCGACAAGGTGGAACGGCGGCGACCCATGGTTGAAGACGACCTCGATCTCATCGATGCGATGGCTCTAGGATTGAGCTTGTGGGCAAGGAAGATGAAGCAGATGACAACAGAGCTCGTGGACACGTTGGTGGGTGAGGGGGGCTCGGTGGCTACGCAGGCGGCGGAGTCATGGAGACGGGCTCACTTGACTTGCGGGGAAGAACAGATCGAGGCGAGGGGGGAAATAGGGGAGCTTGGGTTTCATCGGGTGGTCGATGGCGACCTAGCAGACGCCAGGGAGGGGCTGGATGGCTGCCGCGTGGCCATCCGCGGCCATGGACGTGCACGCGGCGTCCAGTGCGCCTCAGTGAGCAGTAGGAAGAAGAAGACCGACTGTTGGGCTGGGCTGCCACTTGCACTCGCGGCCGAGTCAAACAGTGGTTTCTTTCCCCTTTTCTTTTTCGATTTCTTTTCTGTTTTGCATTTCTTTTCTATATTAAATGAATTTAGTTGAAACTAATATTTAGAACATAAATACTAGGCAATGTGTTGAGCTAGTGCAGTAAGTTTCAATTTATTTTGAATAGTTTAAATATATTTTTAAACTGAAATGGCTTAAATTAATATAGTTGGCGTTGTTTTAATTAGGTTAAGGCCATTTTAAATATTCAAATGGGGTTGGTTAATTCATGAAAATTACTTAGTGAATACTCTCTCCGTTTCTTTTTAGTTTGCATATAAGATTTGGTCAAAGTCAAACTTTGTAAAGTTTGACTAGCTTTGTAGGAGAAGATATCAATATTCACACTATGAAATCAATATTATTAGATGAATGATGAAATTAATTTTCACAACATATAACTTTAGCATTGTAGATGTTGATATTTTTTCTATAAAGTTAGTCAAACTTTATAAAGTTTGACTTTGACCAAATCTTATATGCAGACTAAAAAGAAACGGAGGGAGTATTTGCAACCCAACCAACAATTTTGTTTTACTGTTGAAGAAATAAAAAATTGACTTGATATTTGAATTTGAATTTGACTTGAGTTTTAATCAAGTGACAATTTACCTTAGCAAACATGGTGACATGGCATCAATAGGTTGGGATTACTGTAGCTTAATTATAGGGGCGTTACACGATCCTTGATGATGAACTTGAGCAGTCACGCAGAGCGCTTCCCAAAAACCTAATTCGTCCTCTTCCGATGCAGGATCACCAGGACGAACGGTTCCAGAGACTTGCTCTCCCACACGCCGATGCACGTCGACATTCGGTATAGAGTAGACTATGGTAACAGCGCAAGTTGCGAGATGAGGCAAAACCCTAGATGTTTTTTGGTGTATATTTGGCTGAGGCCGATAAGCAGTATATATAGTTGAACCAGAGGCGGTATCATGTCGCGATCACGATCTCATACCGACTTGGTTTCCAAGTCAAACTTATCGGACAAGGAAACAATGAACTTCTCTGTCAAGACACCAAAAAATAAAACGACAAAAGGAAGCTGCGCCCTGCAAGGCAACGGACCGGCGCACACCTGTGGTTTTCTCTTTCTCTTGTCAACACACCACTCTAAGTGGAGAGAACCCACTATATAAAGATGCCCAACACTTTCTCAACTAGCGGTATGGGACTAAACTTTAGCACCACACCATCACTTGCCATTTTTCACATGGGCTCATTTGAGATTTCAGAATTTGTTAGAGCATCTACAGCCAGACTTGGCAAATCTGACCCCTCAAACGTGAGCGGACGCGTCCGGGCGTGTCCTCGGACAGTGACTGGTCACGTCTCAAATATTTGATTCTACAACCAGATACCTCAAATTGGAAACCTCAAATCCATATTATTACATGCAACGTAAACCAATCTTTAAGCGGGGCTTGTCCGGCTCCGCCGTGCCCACATCTGGTGTCCGACTGTGCTACACAGAGTGTTGGTCCGATCGCCGACAAGGTAGAGTAAGGCATGGGACAAGTGCCGGCTCACGGGACTCAAGGCGCCACCGTCTCCCATGCCCTATTATTCCTCGTCAGAGCCCGGAACCCGGATGGTGCCAATGGACATCAGATCGATGATGGATCCGTCCTCGGATGAGCCGGCTACATCCACCACGACGCAGTTGCAGCGCCCGGAGTGGTGCACCATACGGGGCACCGGAGAATGCGACTCCGCCTCGCCAACGTCCACCGCCGCGAGGGCTACCGCCGCCTCCCGTGCCAGCTACCTCGCACGGCGGGCACACCGCGCCATGTTTGCGTCGGGCGACGCCCATGGCCTCAGCGCACCAACGGAGGGGTTGCGTGTCTGCCAGCGCGTTCGGACGCGAGACGGACCGCACCACCTTCGGTGAGGCGGCGATGGCACACCCAGCGCCGGACCCATGCGCCATTTTGATGGACGCAATGGATTCCCAACAGAAGGAGTCTGAACGCTGCCGTCGAGTGGCCTCCTCCTAGGAGCGGTGGAGCGCAAGCCGGACGACCATCTCCTCCTCGGGGCTGCGTGGGATGAGTTCGAGGTCGACGGATCTGGAAGTGTAGGAGTCGGGTCCGCTGCTCGCCATGTCGGAGAAGGCTGGAGATCGTCAGATGGGAACTTGGGTGGCAGAGGCAAGTGAAGTGAAGTGGCTAGGGTTTGATCCGTCGAGCGGATAGGGAGGAATATATGTGGGGCCGGGTGGGCCGGGTCCGACGTGGCGGACGTGCCCGGGCGCCTCTATATCTGCCCCAGATTTGGGCTGGATATGAGGGGTGTCGGTCAGCTCCGGACGTTTGGCGCTGCAGGCGCCCGTTAATGTGTATTCTGCAAACGGGCGCCTGCAGCGCCCCGCACTGGGCCGGCCCGTTACTCTGTACTTTGTTCCGCAAAAAATAAGTGTGCCTCGTTGCGACTCGACCACAGACCTCCCGCATTGAGGTTCGACAGTATAACCACCCAGCCACACAACAGGATCTGATAAGATTCAACTCTTTCCTTCATTTATTCTTTCCTTTTCGTTTTTATTTTTTCTATTTTTTGTTTTCTTATTCTTCCTAGTTTCTTTCCCTCATCGATTTCGTTTTTTTCTTAAATACGTGAACTTTTTCAAATTTAATGATGTACTTTTTTCAAATTTCATGAACTTTTCTTTTCAAAATCTATGGAATTTTTCTATTTTTCATGAACTATTTTTAAAAATTGATGATTTTGTTTCAAATTTGATGATTTTTTTTTATTTGATGAAATTTTTCTAAATTTGATGAACTTTTTTTCAAAATCTATGAACTGTTTTCAAATTCAACGAATATTTTTTCAAATTGGATGAACTATTTTCAAAAATTGATGAACTTTTTTCAGTTTTATGAACTTTTTTCAAATTGGTGAACTTTTTTTTCAAATTTTTGGTGAACATTTTTCAAATTTTTGTGAACTATTTTTTAAAATTGATGAACTTTTTTCAAAATCATTGAACTTTTTCTTGAATAGGGCAACATTTTTATGCATATTCATGAACTTTTTCTGAAATTTGTGAAGTTTCATTTTTGTTAAATAAAATCATATATGAGCGGCTATGAAAGTTTTTCAAGTGTTAGTGCTGCATTTTGTCAGTTGCAAAGACACGCCCTAGTGGTGAGCTGAACACATGTAGGTAGTGCAGGTCGCGAGTTCTTTATATACAAAAATATGTATATGCTAGTGTTGTACTAATAGAAGTATTAAATAGAGTTGTTTTCGGAAAATATACAACTTGGTCGTGTTGGCGCAGTGGTTGTTCTGCTGGGGCTACCACGGTTAGCATGCGTGTTCGAGTCCCATCTCCCTCGTATATTTTTCGAGGATAGTTTTTCTTTTCGCGTCTGCGTTTTGAAGTAGCTGCTGGGCCGGCCCGCTAGGCTGCGCGCGCGAGCGCCAGGAAGGCTAAGCGGCGCTGAATGCGCCCTTAATTACATCTTGATACATCAGGAAAGATCAGTTCTAAAGCAGCGTGCGTGCCTGGCGGGCCTGGCCAGCGTGACCCGGCTGCTGTGTGCGCCCCTCGCGGCTACCCACCGGTTTCTGTCGCCTTCTTCCTCCGCGAGAAGGAACTGAACTGGCAAAAACAAAGGCTGTTGCGGCTGGCGAGTGCGGATCCATGCACGCATGAGACACACGCACGTCCGAAGCAAACGAAGCCATTCTTCTTCTTTTTGATGGAAGCAGACGAGGCCATTCTGGCGTATGCACAGATTGGCACAGACGGCTCCAAATCCGCTTCGACGATTAGACCAGATTGCCCTTCATGTCCGACGGATCTCAGCGACGGTGTGCGGTGGTAATGTGGTGCGGTTGAGGGGCAGAGATGGCAGAGGCCATGGGAAAGGCCGGGCATCGTTGCTCACTGGACACGCCAACTGATGGAGAGAGTGCTGAAACGGGTATAAAATGGCCGTCGAGCCACCCCCATTCCCAACAACGAGAGAGGCCAGTGAGGGAGTGAAGGACTGAAGAACTCCTAGCTAGGCAGGGCACGTATCAGTTCTGTCTTCCTTCCTCGAGGTATGCGTATAGCTAGACTGCACAACAGTCTCGATATTCGTTTTTCTTATCCATGACTAGGGGTCGGCTCAAAGAGAAATAAGCTGAATATGTTTTACTCGCTCAGTTTATAATAAAAGCATGCTAATTTTAATGCATAGAAATGAACTTTAAGTCATTCGTATATATAACCGGGTCAAAAATAGTACTGGTTCATATAATTTTCATTTAAATGATTTGTTACCTTGAATAGATGCGTGTGTGAACGTTTTCGGTTTTCATCCAGCTTAGATTCTGCCCTTTTATGTACCTGATGTGTGTGAACGTTTTTAGTAGTGTTTTGTCAGTACCCCAGTGTTAAATTGGATTAACCAAATCTGCTCTTAAGATCTAATTCCATCACCATAATGCCATTTTGAGTGATCTTGGAGTTCCCTTGTGTGTTTTGTGGCCTAACTTGCATGGACATTTTTAGGCTTTTGTGATATGAATTGAGCTGATCTTAGTCTTGCTCACTAGTCACTACAACTTACTAGCTCTGTCTCTGTACATATACTCTCTTTTTCATCTGAAATGAAAAAGCAGTGCTTCTGCCGGTTCCTCGAAAAAAAACTTACTAGCCCTTTCGCCCTTGCATATAATAATCCTGTGTTCGAGTTGAATCAGATGGCGACGGCAATGGCGGCAACGACAATGGTGACCAAGAATAACCGCGCCTCGCTCGCCATGGACAAGAAGAACTGGTTACTGCGGCCGGTCCCTGAGGTCGCCTTCCCTTGGAGCTCGCAGCCCGAGTCCAGAAGCTTGGACTTCCCACGCAGGGCTCTGTTCGCCAGCGTGGGACTCAGCCTGTCCCACGGCGCCCCGCCGGTGGCGCGCGAGCATGACGGGAAGGCTCGGCCCGCCGACGACGTCGCACACCAGCTCGCAGCCGCGGGCGAGGCGGGCGTCCAGAAGGCGAAAAAGACCAAGAAGCAGCAGCTGGGTCTGAGAAAGGTGAGGGTCAAGATCGGCAACCCGCACCTGTGGCGGCTGGTCAGCGGCGCCATCGCCGGCGCCGTGTCGAGGACTTTCGTGGCGCCGCTGGAGACGATCAGGACGCACCTGATGGTGGGAAGCTCCGGCGCCGACTCCATGGCCGGGGTTTTCCGGTGGATAATGCGGACGGAGGGGTGGCCCGGCCTCTTCCGCGGCAACGCCGTCAACGTCCTCCGCGTCGGGCCAAGCAAGGCCATCGAGGCAAGCCAGCCACCTCACGTGTTTTTCCTTCAAATTTCGTACTGATGCGAGATGCAGTGTCCCTGACTCCGCATGGCGCGGTGCAGCACTTCACTTACGACACGGCCAAGAAGTACCTGACCCCGGAGGCCGGTGAGCCAGCCAAGGTCCCCATCCCCACGCCGCTCGTCGCCGGAGCGCTCGCCGGCGTGGCCTCAACCCTGTGCACCTATCCCATGGAGCTCGTCAAGACCCGTCTCACCATCGAGGTGAGAACACAGAATTCCAGCACAGTACTGTATCTCAACCAGTGGCAGTGCCATCTGACTGACGACCCCGTTGCGTTGCATGCAGAAGGACGTGTACGACAACCTCCTCCACGCGTTCGTCAAGATCGTGCGCGATGAAGGCCCCGGGGAGCTGTACCGCGGGCTGGCGCCGAGCCTGATCGGCGTGGTGCCGTACGCGGCGGCCAACTTCTACGCCTACGAGACGCTGCGCGGCGTGTACCGCCGCGCGTCGGGGAAGGAGGAGGTGGGCAACGTGCCGACGCTGCTGATCGGGTCCGCGGCGGGCTCCATAGCCAGCACCGCCACGTTCCCGCTGGAGGTGGCGCGGAAGCAGATGCAGGTGGGCGCCGTGGGCGGGAGGCAGGTGTACAAGAACGTCCTGCACGCCATGTACTGCATCCTCAAGAAGGAGGGCGCCGCGGGGCTCTACCGCGGGCTCGGCCCCAGCTGCATCAAGCTCATGCCCGCCGCCGGCATCTCCTTCATGTGCTACGAGGCCTGCAAGAAGATACTCGTCGACGACAAAGAAGACGGCAACGGCGCCGAGCCCCAGGAGGAGACGGAGACCGGACAGGCAGGAGGACAGGCGGCGCCCAAGAGCTCCAACGGTGATCGACCATGAACGCGATGAAGGATTATTGGTGACCGTAAGAATCAGAAGAAAATGCGTGATTTGAAATTTTGAAGTGTAGAGCCTAGAGCAATTGAACCCTATAAGCTGGAAGTGGCGCCTTAGAAGTTGAGTTTCGTTTGGTTCAGGGAACATGCTCCGTTTCAGTAATGCCGTAGATTGATTTATGGCACCTTTCTGTAATCAATTCAATAAGAAAGAAGTCCACTTTTGGACCTTCAACTTTGCCCCAAGCTCACTTTTGGCCCTAGAACTTTCAAGCAGTCCAAAGCATAAAACTGAAACTGAACTTACTAATGCCTAGTTCTTTTGGCGGTTTCTAAAATAATCCTCCCTCCCCAGTTTATTACAGAAGCCCGTAACTAATTTACAAGCCCCACTGAATATGAGGCCGACTTCTAAAATAAGTTGGGAAAGGGGCGGCTTATGACGTAAGTCGTCAAAAGAACTGGAGCCTAAGCAGTTTACTTTTTTAGACCCTACAGTGGTTTTAACATGAAATCCTAGGAGGACACCAGAGCATATCAAGTACTCCCACGAGTGAAGTACTCCCAAGTGTTTTTGTCTTAAAAAAAAGGTTTTCATCCGTATATAGATTTCTTTAAATTGTAAAATAAGTAGTTCACAATGTATGGAACTTCAGAACCAACTTCACTGTGTTTGTCGAGAAAAACAAATATACAAATTTACCGTTAATAGTGTTAATGGGCCAAATTAATGTCCCAATTTAAACTAGATACTATTTCCTCTTTTGTTTCTAGAGAATTTAGATATGAAACTTTGAACGTGTTTGGTTCGGCAACGTAAACACGAACTTAAAGGGTATCAAATTGCATTACTAATAATCACAATCCAAGCCCTTAAAAAATCACAATCCAGACCCAAAAATTCATAATAATCACAATCTCCATGGCTTGTTGTAAACAAAAACAATCTCCGTGACTTGATCAAAGAAATGACCATAGGCGATCGGACTTTTTCTTCCTCCTGCAGCGCCGCCGCTAGTCCTTCCCACCTTCGATGGCCATTTGGGCCGCAGAGGTGCGTAGGACCTCTGCCACCGCAGGCGGGAGGGACCCTGCTCTCGTTCTTATTAGGTGTCTTGGTTGGAGTTGTGCAGCGATGGCGTTTGTTAGAGTTATATTGATGATGGCCTTTGGCCTTTTGTATCCTTGCCTTCTGTCATTCACGTGTACATCTATATATATATATATATATATATATATATATATATGGTGGCTTTGGTCTCTTAGTAATACAAGTTGCATATTTCCTGACATGGTATTAGAGCTTAGGTTAATTTTTTCCGCACGTGCAACTCGTGTGTGATCTTTCCGTTGCGTCGCCGTCGTTTTCTTGCCCGGCGTCGCCGCTCCCTCATCTCCGCTGCTGCCGTTTTCTTCCTATTAGATCGTTGATGTCTCCACTCCAGAACGTGGCTGAAGGCCGCCGCTCCCCTGCGTCTTAAACCGTCCGCCCAGGACTGCCGCCGCCGGCCCTTGCTCCTTACAAGGCCACCACCGAGAAGGTTCTCCGCGCCGCTGGTGAACTCCAGGCTGCCGCCCGGCCCTCCTCCGGCCGCCGCACGGCGATCCTCGGGCCGCCGCCCGTAGCCCATCGGGCGCTGCTCCTCCGGCCGCCCACGGCCGCTCCTCCGGCCGCGTCCGCCCGTCGCCGCCGGCCGCCCTCCCCGCGCTGCTGGCTTCTGGTGCTCGCCTGGTCGTCTGCGTGTGTGAAACTGCCCGTGTTTCAGGTCCCGTTCAGATTGACCCCTGTGATTCCGCAGGCGCTGGTTGCCTTGGGCTGCTGGTGGGCCGCCGTGATTGGTCTGCCCCGTTCGGATTGATCTGCTGCTGTTTTCTAATAAAAAAAAGAGAGAGAGAAAAAAAAGAGTAAAAAAAAGTACAATGCTTTCGTCTGATATGCCTCACCCTCACTGCTCGATGTTTTTCGACGGTGTTCCATATATTGATCCCGTCTCGCACATGCGGCGTTCCTCGGTGCTTGGTGCTCGCCCACTTGGAGGTGGTGGTTGTCACTCTACTTCAACACCTCTTGCGACATCCATCGGTGCTGCTGGCCGTTCTACATCGACTCATTCGGCAGCTGCACCGCCTCCTCTATCTGCTTCTCTGCATGGTGTTGGTCGTTCTTCAGCGACTCTTCCCACGACTTCCGCACCTGGTGATTGTCGTCCTACGTCGACTCCTCTTGCGGCTTTCACACGCGGCGGTGACCGCTCTACGTCGACTCCCCAAGTGGCTTCCACGGGTGGTGGTGACTGCTCATCGCCGGCAGATGTTTCTACCTCGACCTCTTCTGTCGTATCCTTGTCCGCGCGTGAGATTGCACAGCTGCGATGCTACTTGATGCTTGGGATTCTTCACCGACAGTTTCTGCAGGTTCCGTGACTGACTCTTCTAGCACTGAGAAACCACTTTCTACTCATTCAGGTACATCCCCATGGATTCTTGATACTGGAGCTTCTTTTCATATGACTTATGATTCTTCCACTTTGACCTCCCTTCGACCTGTAGAGTCCCCTGTTCGTGTTCTTACGGCTGATGGCACTCCCCTCCCTGTAGCTAGTCGAGGCACTCTTAGCACTTCTTCATTTCATGTTCCCTCTGTCGCTCATGTTCCTCGACTTACCATGCAGCTCATATCTGGTGGTCAGATTGTTGACTCTAGTTGTAGGGTCATTCTCGATTTTGATTCGTGTTCTGTTCAGGATCGTCGCACGGGAGCTCTACTTGGTGCTGGCCCTCGATGTTCTGATGGTCTCTGGGAGCTTGACTGGTTTCGTCTTCCCTCCGCTGCCACCGTCGCCAGTCTCGCAACCCCTGCTGCTGCATCTACCAGCTCTTTTCAACAGTGGCATCATCGTCTTGGCCATTTATGTGGTTCTCGTCTCTCGTCTTTGGTTCATCGCGGTGTTCTCGGGTCTATCGCCGCCAATGCTTCATTGGATTGTCTGGGTTGTAGGCTTGGTAAGCAGATTCAGCTACCCTATCCTCACAGTGAGTCAGTGTCCGAGCGTCCTTTTGATCTAGTTCACTCTGATGTTTGGGGTCCGACCCCTTTCGCTTCGAAAGGGGGTCATCGCTACTATATTATCTTTATAGATGATTTTTCTCGGTACACTTGGATCTATTTCATGTCTTCTCGTAGTGGGGTCTTATCTATATACAAAAAATTTGCTGCCATGGTTCATACCTAGTTTTCCACTCCTATTCATGTTTTTCGCGCAGATTCAGCTGGTGATTATATCTCCCATGCGTTGCGAGGATTTCTTGCTGAGCAGGGTACTCTTACTCAGTTCTCTTGCCCTGGTGCTCATGCTCGGAATGGTGTGGCTGAGTGCAAGCATCGCCGCCTTCTTGAGACGGCGCGTGTGATGATGATCACCGCCTCTCTTCCGCCTCACTTCTGGGCTGAGGCTGTTACTACTTCCACCTATCTCATCAACATTCAGCCATCTGCTGCTCTACAGGGTGGTATTCCTCTCGAGCGTCTTTCTGGTCGTTCTCCTGATTATTCGGCGCTCCGCTTGTTTGGTTGCGCTTGCTATGTTTTGCTTGCCCCTCGTGAACGCACCAAACTAACCGCTCAGTCTGTTGAGTGTGTCTTTCTCGGATACAGTAATGAGCACAAGGGCTATCGGTGTTGGGATCCTGTCAGTCGTCGGATGCGTATTTCCCGGGATGTGACCTTTGATGAATCCCGTCCATTCTACCCGCGTCCATCCTCCTCGGCCTTTTCCACAGAGGACATCTCTTTTCTTATGTTTCCGGATACACCTCCCTCTTTGCCCAGTATTCCCTACTCCTCATCCCGCTGTTGCAGATCCAACGCCATCCTCTCCTACGGTTTCTTCTCCTTCCTCATCGCAGGACTCTCCACCTTCATCACCGATACCTTCGCCTTCTCCACCTTCATCACCGATAATTTCCCCGTCTCCACCTCCAGTGATTCCACCTCTTTCATCCTTTCCTTTCCATTATACTCGTCGTTCATGTGTTGTGGATGAGTCCACCGATGCGCCCTCTACTTCTGGTGTGCCGTCTTCCTCTTCTCAACCAACTTATGGTCTTCGTTCTCGGCCTTGTCCGCCCCCTGACCGATATTCTCCTTCTCGCTATGGTCTTTTGACCGTTCTTGAGCCGACTTCTTATCGAGATGCTATTGTTCATCCTGAATAGCAGTTTGCGATGGCAGAAGAGATTGCTGCCCTTGAGCGCACAGGCACATGGGACCTGGTTTCTCTTCCTCCCCGTGCTCGTCCCATCACTTGTAAGTGGGTCTATAAGATTAAGACTCGCTCTGATGGTTCTCTTGAGCGTTATAAAGCCCGTCTTGTGGCTCGTGGCTTTCAGCAGGAGCATGGCCGTGATTATGATGAGACTTTTGCTCATGTGGCCCATATGACCACTGTCCGCACACTTCCCATCGTGGCCTCTGTTCGCCACTGGTTCGTGTCTCAGCTTGATGTTAAGAATGCCTTTCTTAATGGTGAGTTGCGTGAGGAAGTTTATATGCAGCCACCACCTGGGTATTCAGTTCCGGACGGCATGGTTTGTCGTCTTCGTCGCTCTCTATATGGCCTTAAGCAAGCCCCCCGCGCTTGGTTTGAACGTTTTACCTCTGTGGTCACTGCAGCTGGTTTTTCGCCCAGTGCTCATGATCCAGCGCTGTTTGTCCACCTTTCTACTCGTGGTCGCACTCTTCTTCTTCTATATGTTGATGACATGATCATCACTGGCGACGATTCTGAGTATATTGCCTTTGTTAAGGCCCGTCTCAGTGAGCAGTTTCTTATGTCTGATCTTGATCCCCTTCGTTACTTTCTTGGGATTGAGGTTTCCTGCACCTCTGATGGCTTTTCTATTTCCCAAGAAAAGTATATCCAGGATCTTCTTACTCGTGCGGCTCTTAGTGACGAGCGCACTGCTGAGACTCCTATGGAGCTCAATGTTAACCTTCGTGCTTCTGATGGTGAGCTCTTGTCTGATCCGACGCGTTATCGTCATCTTGTTGGAAGTCTTGTCTATCTTGTTGTCACTCGGCCGGATATCTCCTATCTTGTCCATATTCTGAGTCAGTTTGTTTCCGCTCCCACTTCAGTTCACTATAGTCACCTTCTTCGTGTTCTACGATATCTTCGTGGCACGATCTCTCATCGTCTCTTTTTTCCTCGTTACAGCTCCAGCCTATTCAGATGCTACGTGGGCCAGTGATCCTTCGGATCGCCGTTCACTTTCTGCTAACTGTGTTTTTCTTGGTGGTTCTCTCATTGCTTGGAAGACGAAGAAACAGACTGCAGTTTCTCGGTCGAGTGCAGAGGCCGAGTTGAGAGCTATGGCTCTTCTGACGGCAGAGGTGACTTGGTTGCGATGGCTACTGGAGGATTTTGGTGTTCCTGTTACTACACCTACCACCCTCTTGTCCGACAGTACAGGTGCTATCAGTATTGCGCGGGACCCCGTGAAGCATGAGCTTACCAAACATATTGGTGTTGATGCGTATTATGTGTGCGCTGCTGTGCAGGATCATTTTATTGCTCTTCAGTATGTGCCTTCCGAGTTACAGCTAGCAGACTTTTTCACGAAGGCACAGACTAGAGCGCAACATAGATTTCACCTCTCCAAACTCAGTGTTGTGGATCCACCATGAGTTTGAGGGGGGGTGTTAGAGTTATATTGATGATGGCCTTTGGCCTTTTGTATCCTTGCCTTTTGGCATTCTCGTGTACATCTATATATGGTGGCTTTGGCCTCTTAGTAATACAAGTTGCATATTTCCTGACAGCGTTGTTCCTCAAGCTATGTTCCGTTACTAGGGATCTGACCCCCTAGAGGATCCAATCCACACGGGTGTTGGGTTGACCCCTTCCCTTCACCCCTTCCCTGCAGCAACGGCGGGATTAATTCCACGCATATGGAGGTCGTTTTTTCGGTCAAAACCATAGGGTTGCAAGGGGATTTGACAGGGTTTCTATCCCCGTCGGGTATAACCGAATGCACTGTATAAAGCAGACAGGGATAAATCCCCGACCGCGACAATCCTGGTCGATCCACGGGGTTTTGACCCCAATCCCGGTAGGGGCCCGCGACAATCCTGGCCGATCCACGGGGTTTTGACCCCAATCTCGGGGGGGGGGGGGGTTGTTAACCGAACGAAGCCTCGGTAATAACAATGTCACTCACTTTCGATCCTCTTCCCGACAGCGCGTGTAGCATCGTCGGATGGCGTGTGGTGGTGTGTTTCCGTCGGACCTCGCGGGGATCGGTGCTGGTCTCAGGTGGATCTATTTGGATCCGGTCTTCGTTCGTCCTTGTTTATGTGTTTAGTCTTTGTTCATGCGTTTAGGTTTGATCCTTTTGATCTACGACTTTCATCGACGATGAATGTTGCTCTGGTGCACTGGTCTTATGAGGCCTTAGCACGGCGACTTCCCTTCCCGACTATATACTACAATAAGGTTTGTCCTGCTCTTGTGAGGAAGGGGCGATGACGACGGCGCGCCTTAGACTCGCTCTAGTGCTTGTAACTTTTATGACTTGTATATATGATGTGAATAGATCTAAAGTTTCTCTTGCAAATTTTTTTTTTTTGCATTGTTAATGTAAAGATAATAATGGAGTAAAACAGAGACATGTTGCCGCTGCTCGATTTCTTCTGAACAGCTAGTTTCTCGCCCCAGCGGCGTCGTCAATGACGGACACGCTCAGCTTGACAATGGCGGCCCCCTTGATCAAGACCATCCACCGGCACGAGGAAAACCCGGCAGCGCCGCAACACAACAAGGGCATCAGGGGAGCAAAGGCAGTAGGCATCGTGCGAGCGAAAGAAGACAAGGCAGCCACGTCAAGGGGATGCTGCAATTGCAACGGCTCGTACAGCTTCGACTGCTCGGCATCATCGTCGGACGGCGCATCCGACGGCGGCGGCGTCCAGGACGTCAAGAAGAGGCTGTGAGGATTTCCTGTGACTTCTACCGTGCTCAGTAGAGGAGCTTCTCATGTGGCTCGGTGGCTATCTGGTTCGGCAACGAATGAAATGGAACAAAAGAAGACGGCTTTGGCCGATATTGCTTACTCTTGTCTGTGGCAACTACATCAATAAAACCAGCTGACATAGACCCTGTCAAAAAAAAAAAGAACAGCTCACATTGACGCTATATTAGCCAAAATCCTGGGGAGTCCAAACGTGAACTGCGACAGTTTGAAAAACTGAAGGACCAGAAGTGAACTTGGGGCAAAATTCAGGGTCCAAAAGTGGACTTTGTTCATCCAATAATGATCTATATAAGCTGCATCCACAACGTGTGTTATACTAAGAGATCTTTTTAGTTGATTATCTTGAAATGAAATTCAATCCTTGGTAAATAAACCTCGCACGACTCTGAATGGGTATGGCACACCACACGTGTGTTAGGAGAAACGGCCAACCAAAAATGCACGCGAGGACAAATCAAGAGCGTATCAGACTCGTAATCCCATTATCACAAGTTGCCATGTAACCCTAACAAATCAACAAAAAGCGCACTAAAATACGCTGCACCCTTACTTGATTATGCAAGCACTTGTCTCTTGTCGACGCAACAAACTAAAACACAGCAAAGAACAGAAGAACAGTAAAATTAAGCTACAACAGGAACCTTCCAGGGGTTCAGCTTTGCTCTTCCTCGGCACCCGCTGCCTCCCTCTCCTCTGCAGCGGCAGCCATCAGTTCATCGAATCTCTCCGTCTTGCCAATCAATATTTCGATCTGGCCAGTACAGGTTATGAGAGTAAGGAAAAACAGTCATGTGGATAAATCATGGTAAGTACGGTCCGTATGTCATCCGAAGAACGCTAACCTTGGCCTTCTGGATAGGGCGGTTCCTTGTATCATCTTTGACATCAACAGTAGATGTCATTATTTCTGCAAGTAATTTCGACCTAGTTAAGAGACTGAAAAGAGGACATAATCGAGCAGAATTATGAGGAACAAGACTCACTCTTCTCAACAGCAAGGCCGTTATTTTTTAGAATTTCCGCAACAGTTACCACAGTTGCAATAGCTGAAAGGACAAAGTTAAAAATAGTTTCATCACAACAAAAAAAAGGAATGTAGATAAATAACAGACAGTCAGACAGTAACAAAGTGTCATGCTGACCAACGAAGAAAATAAACCAAGCAACCATACACAAGTGTTGAAGAATTATTATCATGAGGATATGACACATCCATGTAAATTTAACCTTACAAATAGTCTAACCAAAATTAAATATCATATTAAGGTGCCTAAAACCACTGTAACCCAAGGCTTAAATAGCAACACACAGGTGCAAAAGCTGGCTACTAGACTTCAGCTACAACTGACAGCAGAACCCTATGATGCAGAAAATAATTTTTGGAGAACAATGTCATCAGCAGTTTCTGATTTAATCTAAGTATTACATGTCCAGAGCTAGATGACTGTTGGCTGGACATATTATTACATCAGCACAAACTTGCCCATACAAGCAATATTGATTTGATGATCAATGGGCAATGAAAACTTCACCCAGTGGATGAAGGCTCGGCCCACTCTGTTTTTAGTACTCCCTCCACCTCTATTTACATGAGGTCATCTTTTCTCATGATCAAAATTTGACCATCATTTTGACAAATAATATGTTGGTCGTATGTCACAAAAATTATACAGTTTGAAATTTTTAATATGAATGGAATGGTATAAATTTAATGACACATAGCCCATGTTTTGTTGGTCAAATCAAAGGTCAAAGTTGAACCTAGAAATACATGAGCGTCATGTAAATAGAGACAGAGGGAGTATCAGTTGTCAGTTCTTTGCATGGTAGGTACTTTATTCTTGAGCCTGGTCTTTTGCGAACTTCCCAGAATAGTATAATTTACTTTTCCACAGCCTTTATGAACAGAATAGGGAAGTGTAATCTTCCCACAACCAGGTGGGAGATCCAACTTCAAATTCTTATTAGTAAAAGTAACACAAAGTGCGGTATAAAGCTATAGGGCTCAGACTGAGATGAAGGAAGAACATCAATTGTAGGCAAGCAAGAACTATGTGACAACAACCTCAGTTAAATGAGCTGCAACAACCTCAGTTAGCAGGAGTAATAAAATGCCACTCATGGACAAGCAGAAAGATACCCATCACAGTACAACAAGTCATCAACATTGATATGCGCCTATGCATACGGCAAATCATTGCCAAAGTAACATAACAGAGGCCTAAACTGATACAAAGATACGCTTCGGCGAGTGAAGATTTACCCATGCCGAGGGCCGAGAGCTCCACCTCTTCGTGCAGCTGCATGTACCTCTGCACACAAACAGCATCACAAACCAAATTAGTATTGTTGATTTCATGGTAAATGTTAGCAGGACACCCAAATCCAATCAAATCACTCGCAAAGATATCTCCTCGGCGGACCCCTCCTACGCAAAGAGGACAACCCTCTCTAGAGTTTAACCCCCAACAGATGTGCCCCTAAAACCCGGAAGAAATCCCCAACCAACGGCAGGCTTCTCTCATCCACTCGTCCACAGGAGAATAGATTGGACTCGGTTTCCCTACCTTGGCGAGGTTGACGTAGAAGAAGAGGGGCTTCTTGGTGTTGGAGACCTGGATGCGGTTCTTCTTGTGCCCCTCCGCTCCCGCCGTCGCCGCTGCTCCTTCCGCTATGGTAAGGTTGTTCACCGCCTCCGTCACCTCCTCCATGGCTGCCGCCGACGCCGCGAGAGAACAGCAACACTGGCTAGCTACGGGGACTTGAGGGGAGCACGAGTAGAGAGATTTCGGCGGCGACGGAGGGGGGGAAGCCCTATCTCAGCTTCGGGGTTTTATACGGGGTAGGGTTACGGGGTTTGTGGCTGTTCCGTTTTTTCCCTCTTCTTCCAGTCGGAGTCTGGCCCTAGCAAACCTTGGGTGAACAAGCGAAAGGGCACCACTTCGCTGAAATAGACGGTGTTCAGCTAGATTTTCCCCTGTTTGGTGTCGGGCGTGATTCTGACGCGTGCGCGAGGAGAGCACGGAAAGGAATTTTCCCACCTCAGCATTGTTGCATTTTATTTCTAGAATTATTTTAGGTTGCATTTGTTTTCGTTTTTTTTAAGGCATGGACTTGCAAATTCGGCCCCTAAGCATCCACACACGCGCCCAGACGCGACCCTGAACAGCGTCGGGCGTCCTTCATATGTCCTACCGGACAACCACACTTTTCATATACAAACTTTCAAATCCATATAATTCATGCATGTGAATCATATAGCACAAACTCGTCACAATTTAACAATGCAATGCAACAAAGCAAAACAATTCACAATTTAACAATCCAGACATGCCAAAATAAAATTCAACTTCTGGAGCACCACTGGACAACATGATGAATCACTCGCCGGAGGTGCCGCGTCCGCTGCTACTTGTTGCATTCCTCATTCAAGAGGCTTGCGTCCGCTAACATTATACTCGAATCCTTCATGTCTCGAGCAAGTTTTAACCTCTTCTTCTCAAACTCTATTGATCCAAAAGTCTGTGCCTTCTCAAGCTCTCATTTGAGACACGCTTCTTTCTTCTTCAACTCTTATCTTCCCCCTCTCAATTTCCAACTTGTTGCTCTCAATTTCCAACTTCTTGTTCACCCTCTCTTGGTCCCAATCCAACATCTTCTTTTGCGCATCCAACATAAACTTGTACCTTTCCTCTTGCTTGTTCTCCCTTGCGGCAGGATGGATGGGCGCGGGGCGACTGGTCGCAACAGAGGGGACGGGTCCTAATTTTTTTACCAGAAAATAGTAGGAGAGGCTCCTACTGCCAATTTTAATTAAAGAACAAATAAGACGTTACATATGTACAAGGAGTTAACAATCCACTCCACTTTGGGAGATGGCCAAAAGAGTTAAGAAGTTAAAACCAGAAAGAAACAGAGTAAAAGGTTGGCCGCAAAGACTAAGGGGCCAAATGACATGACTAGCAATGTTACATCTGCCATAAAGGCAGTGATGATGTCTATGTGTTTATCTGAGGCTCTATATTTCAGATAGGAGAAGTCGTCTTGAAGCGCCTCTTCCACGAGTCTATCGATGGTGGTATGTGCCTGAAGTAGTTATTGTTTCTTTCCTCCAGTGGCTCCAGGCTGCCACCAGGAACAAGTCCATGAACATCCCTCTCTGCCAGTAGGTTTTCGCACTCTCTAAGAGCTGCAGTCTATGGTTCTGTGATGTCCAATGCACAGCAAGGATGTTCCAGCATGTTTTGCTGAAATTACAATGGAAAAAGAGGTGTTCAACCGTTTCCTCCATGTGTGTTCCACACAACAAGCAGTTAAGGGTGGATCCAATGTTGTAGTGCCTCCTCTTAAGCATATTACAGTTATTGAGCCTATATGATAGGAGTAGCCAGCCAAACACCTTAATTTTTGGAGTGCAGATGGTTTTCCACAGCCATTTAAATGCATCGTGCACAGGAACATCTCTGAAGAAGAATTTGTAGTAATCTTTGGATTTGAATTCTTGGGCTCCCCAGATGTAGGTCCACTAGTCTTGATTGTTTATGGATAGGCTGGTGTCAGCAAGTTGTGCTTGAAGTTGCCTGAGCTCTTCTAATGCTTGGGGCGACAGAGGAATTTTGAAAGTTGTATTGAGTGATTCTATGGCCAAGAACTCCTCACAAAGACATCCTCATTAAGAGTGAATGAGTAAGCCCTAGGGTAGGTGTTAGCTAGGATATCTTCTTGCCATAAATCCTTCCAAAATAATGTCGTGGATCCATTTTGTATCTGGACTGTGGACACGCCTCTGTAGGTCGGACTGAGATGCATGATGTCTCGCCACCAGAAGGACACGCACAGATCAGCAGTGTGTGGTATGCAGTCGGTGTAGTACGTGGCCCATACTAGCTGAACCCAAGGGATATCATGTTTGTTGTAGAATTTGAGTAGGAATTTCAGAAGGAGTGCCTCATTCTGGACCTGCAGGTTTAGAACACCTAGTCCTCCATGTTGCTTCTGTCCGCATACCACGTCCCAGGCTGCTAAAGAATTTGATTTTTCTTCCTGTTCAGTTTTCTTGATCCAGAGACAGTGCCGACGAATCTTATCTAGTTGAGCCAGCACTTTGGGCGGGAGCTTCAACGTGCCCATGGTGTACATTATCAAGGAGGTTATGAGGGAGTTGAGCAAAGATAGTTTGCCAGCCTATGACATCATGGACATGGAGGCAGTGATGCATCGTTCTGCGCGACAAACGAGAGGCATCAAATCTTGTATAGTAGGACGAGTCGTGCCCAACGACAACCCAAGCTAAGTAAAAGGCATGTTTCCCATGACACAACCAAAGATCGTAGCAATGCTTTCTCCTAGCTCTGGGGGTGTGTTGATAGGAATTATGGTGGATTTGTGGAAGTTGATCCACAGGCCAATAGATATTGCATAATCTGTCAGGATTTCTTTCATTAGGGCCGCTTGGGTTGGGCATGCAGGCATGATTATGATTGTGTCATCGGTGTACTGTATCACTGGGTAGTCAGAGCTTCGATTAGTGGCAAAGGGCATGGTCAAGAGACCCTTGGAGTATGCATCATTAATCGTCGCTTGGAGCAATTCAGCTACAAGTACAAAGATGAGGGGTGATAATGGATCACCCTGATGTACCCCACAGCGGCATTGAAACTGTCTCCCTGGCACTCCGTTCAGCATTACAGAGGATTTCCCAAATGAGAAGATGCATTTAATCAGTCAATCCATTTTGAGTTAAAGCCCATATGTTGCATGATTTCAATCATTGCCGGATGTTCAATAGTGTCAAATGCCTTGGCAAAGTCAAGCTTGAGCAGGACGATCGGCTGTTTGTAAGATTGGCACCGATGGATAAATTCGAATGCCCAGGCAAGGCAATATTGAATCGAGCGTCCTTTCAGAAATCTGTACTGGTTTTTGTGCACAATCTTAAGGATGATTTTCTGCAGACGGTTGGCCAGTATTTTGTTAATCACTTTCAGGCAGCAATTGAGCAGGGTAATTGGGCGGTAGTCGTTGACTGTTTCGAGAGAGTTGTTCTTCGGGATAAGAGTGATGTATCCGTAATTAAGACTCTCTAGATTAAGATTGCCCTCACAGAATTCATTGCACGGCTCATAGAAGTCTCTTTTAATGATTGGCCAACAGGCTTTTAAGAATGCCCCGTTCAAGCCATCCGGGCCAGGAGCTCTGTCCGCTGGCATTTCTTTGATGATTGCGTCAATCTCTGCTGTGGTAAAAGGTGTGGTGAGTTGGTCTAGATCAGAGGTGTGATTGATTATTTCAGAGAGATTGAATCGCATGTCATGCGGTGTGGAAGTGCCAAGTCTCTCCCGAAAGGCTTCGAAAAGAACAGATGCCTTTGTAGTGTGATCATCCACAGTGATCTCATTGTCCACCCACAGGCTAGCAATCACATTTTTTCTATATCTCTCAGTGGCAACTTCTTGGAAGAACTTAGTGCATTCATCACCAAATTTGACCCAGCGTATAGTGCATCTTTTTTTCAGTATTATTTTTCATATTCCAGCAGCCGGAGGAGATGAACTTTGAGGATTTTTCTGAAGTTGGTCTCAGGGGTGGTGAGGGTCCTTTTATCTTCAATTGTGTCCATTTCCAGTAGAGCCTTATTAGTGCTCTCAATAGCTACTTTGAGCTTGCAAATGCTCTTACTCCACTTCTTGAGGGCCTGACTAGTGTTCTTTAATTTATGGCACATCATAGATGCAGCATTTCCAGGTTTGACAAGTCTATTCCAAGCTTGTTGATCTACTTCCATGAACCCAGGACGGGCAATCCAGTATGGTTCAAAGCGGAAAAGATTGCTTTTGGGGATTTCAGTTTGGATTACCACCATGCAGGGTGTATGATCCGAGGTGGGACGGCCAAGAGGTTTAACAATGGTGTTGGGGTATGAAGTAGTCCAATTAAGGGAAGTGTCGTGGTTTTGTCACGGCAGATGTCCTAGTGTGAGGACTTAGTCGTGAGGCTAACGCATCTAAGTGGTAGCTTGAACAGGGTTGAGCGGGACGAGAGACACGAGATTTTACACAGGTTCAACCCCTCACGATGGAGGTAAAAGCCTACATCCTGCTTGATTGACATTGATGATGATGACGATCTCGGTTACAAGGACGGTGTTTCGCTACCTCTATCTCGAGAGCATCTACTTTGATCTTGTCTACGACTTGTCTATCTAAGCCCTGTCTATCTTAACCTGACCCTCTTGGGGTGCCCTGCCCCTCCTTATATAAGTTGAAGGGGCGGGTTACATGTAGAGTCCTAGTAGGATTAGGACTTAGCCTATTTCTGGCTTCTTCTCGCGGGTTTCTTAACCCTGGGCTTCTCTTCGTGGGCTTCTTAATGCCTGGGCTTCTTATCTCCAGGCGACTCATTTTCATGGCTAAGTATTGGCTTGGTTAGGATCTAACTGCCGGGTTACAACTGTCTGCCGGGTCAGGATCTACCGGGTCAGGATCTGCTGGGTTAGGATCTGCCGGGTCAAGATCTGTTGGGTTAAGTCCAGAGATGACTTAACAGGGCTGCTTAAGTCCAGAGATGACTTAACGTTATGAGCCAGGTTAAACCACGGGTAATTCCCCCGACATTAGCCCCCAGATTAGCTTGAATACAGGCTTGTCATGCATTCATGCTAAGCTTCTTGAAATAAGAATAGATAGTGAACCGGCTCCTGAAAATCTGGGTCTCTGTCATATCAATATGCCAATAATAATTCCATGCAGAAAAAATAACCCATATGGTATCTTGAGTTGTCTTCAAAATGCCTTGGCTTGATAAGAAGAAAATTCGTATGATATTGTACCAATCTTTCAATGCTTCAGATTTTGATGTTGAGTTGACTTGTGTGAATAGCTTGGAGAAGATAAACTTTTGCCAATTTCTTCACCAAAAATATGAGACCTGGTTTGCTCATAACTGAGAATTTGAAGGTATACCTTCCTTATATCCATATTACCTGTAGCCCCCAAGTCTTAAGAGGGGAACGTAGTGATAGCTTAAGACTTGTTTCAATATAAATGTTGCAACTCTGGAAAAATCCGGTTTGTTCATCTGAGTCACCGGTCATAAGTTGAATATTCCACATATGTAGCCCCCAAGTACCGGGTTGTCTTGCCTGCAGCAACCTGGGACTTGTAATTGCCTTATGCTTATAAAACTTCAACCAGTGGAGCCCCCAAGGGCCGGGTCATTATACAATAATGAACAGGGACTTTTGCTGATCTAACTATATAGACTTGAGGAGCAATGTGTAGCCCCCAAGGGCCGGGTCATTAGTATGTGATGGGTCCGGTCTTCCAACTGCGACCTTATGACTTTGATAAAGAACTGAATGTTGTAGCCCTCAAGTGCCGGCTCAGTAAGATAAGACTGGGCTGGGACTTAGAAAATGATGAAAGGCCGGCTCATCTCCTTGAGATAACCGGGTCTGTTGACAATGTGATTATTTGAAAAGCAACTTGCATTAGCCCCCAAGTGCAATGGTGCATGCTTGCAGTGACATGGGACTTGCATACTTGATGTAATCTTGATTTGAATAATGTATCCCCCAAGTGCCGGGTTGTGTGCCTGCAGCTACTCGGGGCTATTCCTTCCATTGTAAAATAAATCATGTCCATTGTCTGGATGATGTTGCTGAATGCTTTGCATATCAATATTGAACCATGCTCTTTGTTGTAAGCTGGTATTTTTGGATGAAGGAATAATAGCCATTTCTCTGAAGCGGCTTTGAAAACCTTAATCATCCAATACTGGTTATGTTAACCATAATGAAAATCCAGCCATGTTGGCTATTAAAGATTTGAATAATATAACCCAGTTTGAAAACCGATTCCTGCAATATAAACCAGTATATCCATGCATATATGATGCATGCTATGATGATGCAATGATGATGCAATGTATGATGATATATGTGTATGATAACAAAGTATAAAAAATGTCGGCTTTCGAAGCTCGAGTCTTACTTCAATGAAACTAGCATGATAGCCACTGGTTTATCCTCGCTTTCTGTAAGTCGGCTCTCACATGTCCCAATCAATGTTTTAACCTGGATAAGTTCAGGGTCCATATGGATTGACTTATCGAGAGTACACGGGGTCGGAGTAGTGATACGTCTCCATCGTATCTACTTTTCCAAACTCTTTTGCCCTTGTTTTGGACTCTAATTTGCATGATTTGAATGGAACTAACCCGGACTGACGCTGTTTTCAGCAGAATTGCCATGGTGTTATTTTTGTGCAGAAATAAAAGTTCTCGGATTGACCTAAAAATTTACGGAGAATATTTTTGGAATATATAAAAAATATTGGCGCAAGAATCAACCAGAGGGGGGCCACCCAGAGGCCACAAGCCCTGGGAGCGCGCCCACCCCCCTAGGGCGAGCCCTGCAGGCTTGTGGGCCCCCAGGAGCTCCTCCGACCCTAATTCCAACTCTATAAGTACCTATTCACGGAGAAAAAAATAGAGAGAAGGATTCATCGCGTTTTACGATACGGAGCCACCGCCACCTCCTGTTCTTCATCGGGAGGGCTGATATGGAGTCCATTCGGGGCTCCGGAGAGGGGGATTCGTCGCCATCATCATCAACAACCTTCCTCCATCACCAATTTCATGATGCTCACCGCCGTGCGTGAGTAATTCCATCGCAGGCTTGCTGGACGGTGATGGGTTGGGTGAGATTTATCATGTAATCAAGTTAGTTTTGTTAGGGTTTGATCCCTAGTATCCACTATGTTCTGAGATTGATGTTGCTATGACTTTGCTATGCTTAATGCTTGTCACTAGGGCCCGAGTGCCATGATTTCAGATCTGAACCTATTATGTTTTCATGAATATATTTGTATTCTTGATCCTATCTTGCAAGTTGTAGACACCTATTATGTGTTATGATCCGCATACCCCAAGGTGACAATAATTGGGATTCTTTTTGGTGATTACCGTAGTTTGAAGAGTTCATGTATTCACTAAGTGCTAATGCTTTGGTCCGGTTCTCTATTAAAAGGAGGCCTTAATATCCCTTAGTTTCCATTAGGACCCCGCTGCCACGGGAGGGTAGGATAAAAGATGTCATGCAAGTTCTTTTCCATAAGCATGTATGACTATATTCGGAATACATGCCTACATTATATTAATGAATTGGAGCTAGTTCTGTGTCACCCTAGGTTATAACTGTTGCATGATGAATGCCATCCGACATAATCATCCATCACTGATCCGTTGCCTACGAGCTTTTCACATATTGATCTTCGCTAAGTTACTTTACCGTTGCTACTGTTACAATCATCACAAAACTGTTACTGTTACTTTTGCCACCGTTACCATTACTTCCATACTACTTTGTAGCAGATATTAAGTCTTTCAGGTGTGGTTGAATTGACAACTCAGCTGCTAATACTTGGGAATATTCTTTGGCTCCCCTTGGGTCGAATCAATAAATTTGGGTTGAATACTCTACCCTCGAAAATTGTTGCGATCCCCTATACTTGTGGGTTATCAAGACCTTTTTCGGGCGCCGTTGTCGGGGAGCATAACTCTATTCTCTGAGTCACTTGGGATTTATATCTGTTGATCACTATGAGGAATCTGAAAGATAACAAAACCAAGATTTTTCCCTCCACTACGAGGGGAGATAAGGAACTGCCATCTAGCTCTGCCCTTGATTCACCTTCTGTTTTGAGTAAGCTTGCGACACCACCACCTGCTATTCATTCTGATGTGTCGCAAGTAATTGATGATGCTACTTCTACTATGCATGATGCTTATGATGATACTTTGCTTGATAATACTGTGCCACTGGGTAAATTGCTTGATGAACAACTTGCTAGATTTAATGCTGAAACTGATGATATTTCTAAAACTGATGAAATTATTGAAACAGAACACTTTGGGACACCCATTAGACCTAGCTCTCCTAGATATGAATTGCCTGATATACCTGAGGGTTATGTTATGGATGGAGAGGTAGCTAGGGACTTTCTTGCTTGTAAGGATAGAGATGATCTTAAGAAATTGCTATGCAAGTGGAAAGAGAAATCTTTGAATGCTAGAATGCAATATGATCCTAAGTTTGCTACTTCACCCATCTTTGTTACTGATAAGGATTATGAATTCTATGTCGATCCTGAGTTAATTACTTTGGTTGAATCTGATCCTTTCCATGGTTATGAATCTGAAACTGTTGTGGCACATCTTACTAAATTGAATGATATAGCCACCCTATTTTCTCATGAGGAAAAAATTCGCTATTACTATATTCTTAAGTTGTTTCCTTTCTCGTTAAAGGGTGATGCTAAGATATGGTTTAATTCTCTTGCTCCTGGTTGTGTGCGTAGTCTCCAGGATATGATATATTACTTATCTGAAAAATATTTTCTTGCTCATAAGAAACAAGCTGCTTTACAGGAAATATTTAACTTTGTGCAAATTGAAGAAGAGAGTCTCCCACAAGCTTGGGGGAGGCTTCTCCAATTACTTAATGCTTTGCTTGATCATCCTCTCAAGAAAAATGAAATACTTGATATCTTTTATAATGGACTAACCGATGCTTCTAGGGACCACCTAGATAGTTGTGCTGGTTGTGTTTTCAGGGAACGGACTGTTGAACAAGCTGAAGTGTTATTGAATAATATATTGATTAATGATAATGATTGGACTCTTCCCGAACCACCTCCTAAGCCAACTCCGAAGAAAAGAGGTATTCTATTTCTCAGTCCTGAAGATATGCAAGAGGCAAAGAAATCTATGAAAGATTAAGGTATTAAAGCTGAAGATTATAAGAATTTACCACCTATTGAAGAAATACATGGCCTTAATATTCCGACACAGGTAGTAGAGGTAAATTCTCTCTATAGATTTGATGAGGGTGATATTCCTCATAATAAGTCTGCTAGTCAATGCTTGGATAAATTTGATAACTTTATTGTTAAACAAGAAAATTTTAATGCATATGTTAGTAGACAATTGAAACGTAATGCTTATATGCTCGACTGCTTGGGTGACTACATGTGTAGAACTATTAATGATCTCAAAATTATTAGTAAACATGCTTCCATGGTAAAAACTCGAGTAGAACAAGTTCTCAAGGCACAAAATGATTTGCTAAATGAGATGAATAATAAGAACAATGACCATGCTGTTAGAGTTATGACTAGAGGTGGTAAAATGACTCAGGAACCTTTGTATCCTGAGGGCCATCCTAAGAGAATTGAACAAGATTCTCAGAGAATTAATACTGATGCACCTAGTCCTAGTAATAAAAAGAAAAAGGAAACTGATAGGACTTTGCATGCTTCTAGTGAACTCTTGATAACCCACAAGTATAGGGGATCGCAACAGTTTTCGAGGGTAGAGTATTCAACCCAAATTTATAGATTCGACACAAGGGGAGCCAAAGAATATTTGCAAGTATTAGCAGCTGAGTTGTCAATTCAACCACACCTGGAGATTAATTACCTGCAGCAAAGTGATCAGTAGCAAAGTAATATGATATTTTTGATAGTAGTAGCAACAGCAATAGTAACGGTAACAATGATAGCAAAGATTTTGTAGCAAGTGTAATAGTAGCAGCAACAGTAGTAACTTAGCAAGAAGAATATATGGAAAATTTGTAGGCATTGGATCGGTGAATTCGTTGGATGATATTCATCATATAATAGTCATAACCTAGGACGATGCGGCACTAGCTCCAGTTCATAAATATAATGTAGGCATGTATTCTGTAAATAGTCATACGTGCTTATGGAAAGAACTTGCATGACATCTTTTGTCCTACACTCCCGTGGCAGGGGGGTCCATAAGGAAACTAAGGGATATTAAGGCCTCCTTTTAATAGAGAACCGGAACAAAGCATTAGCACATAGTGAATACATGAACTCCTCAAACTACAGTCATCACCGGAAAGTATCCCGAATACTGTCACTCTGGGGTTTACGGATCATAACACGTAGTAGGTGACTATAACTTGCAAGATTGGATCTAGAACATAGATATAATGGTGATAACATAAACGGTTCAGATATGAAATTATGGCACCCGGGCCTAAAGTGACAAGCATTAAGCATGGCAAAGTCACAGCAACATCAATCTCAGAACATAATGGATACTAGGGATCAAGCCCTAACAAAACTAACTCGATTATATGATGAATCGCATCCAACTCCTCACCGACCAATGAGCCTATGAAGGAATTACTCACTCCCGGTGGGGAGCATCATGGAATTGGCGATGGAGAAGGGTTGGTGATGACGAAAATCAAAGATCCCCCTCTCCGGAGCCCCAAACGGACTCCAGATCTGGCCTCCCGATGAAGAATAGGAGGTGGCGGCGGCTCCGTCTCGTGAAACGCGATAATTCTTCCTCTCCTATTTTTTCTCCAAAAATGTGAATTTATAGCGTCGGAGATAGGGTCAGCTGGGCCACCAGGTGGGGACAACCCACCTAGGCGTGCCAGGAGGGGGGGCGCCCTGGTGGGTTGTGCTCACCCAGGGGGCCCCCTCCGGTGGTTCTTGGCTACAGTATTTTTCTTTTGTTCCATAAAAAATCTCCAAAAAGTTTATTTCCATTCCGAGAACTTTTATTTCTGCACAAAAACAACACCATGGTAGTTCTGCTGAAAACAACGTCAGTCCGGGTTAGTTTCTTTCAAATCATGCAAATTAGAGACCAAAACAAGAAGAAAAGCATTAGGAAAAGTAGATACGACAGAGACGTATCAACTCCCCCAAGCTTAAACCTTTGCTTGTCCTCAAGCAATTCAGTTGATAAACTGAAAGTGAAAAAGAAAAACTTTTACGAACTCTTTTGCTCTTGTTTACATAAATAAGCTTAAGTAGCACCCAGGTTTTCAGCAAAGATCATGACTAACCATGCCAACAATAACTCCTAAAAATTATATTAACTCATATCAATGACATAAACAACTAGCGAGCAATAATAAAGCATCTCAAATGACAACACTTTGTCAAAACAATCATGATATAATATGACAATAGTGGTATCTCGCTAGCCCTTTCTGAGACCGCAAAACATAAATGCAAAGCACCTCCAAAGTTCAAGCAGCGACTAGACATTGTAATTCATGGTAGAAAAGATCCAGCCATGATGCATCCAACATTAGCTATAAACAATGCATGAGGATGACAATAGTGCTCTCAGGTCTGGCGCTTATTTGAGAAAGTGATGACACAACATAAAAGTAAATAAATAATCCCTTCACAGAGGGAAGCAGTGATTTCCAGCGGTGCCAGAGCTCATATTTTTAAAAACAGAGATAAATGAAATTTTGAGAAATGCACCCTTCCTGTTCACTTCGCGACCATTAGTTATCGGTATCTTCCATGCTAAACACATTAGTGGCGGTTCCCAAGCGATAAAAGTAAAGGTTTACTCTCCCTCCACCAACAAACACACTCCACGGCTAGCCGAATCCACGGGTACCATCCATACCAACATCAGTCCTGGGGGGAGTTTTGTTTAATTATTTGCAATTTTGAATTCGGGACTGGGAATCCCTATTACCGCCCCTCTCGTGCAAGGACGAGTGAATAAACACTCATCAGGAGAATAACCCCCTTAGCATGGAAGATACTGACTACCTCTTGTCACTCTATGAACAATCCAGACACACAAAAACAGATGTTTATTTAAGTTTTTAGAGGTGGCACATGCAAATTTACTTGGAACGGCAGGGTAATACCGCATATAGGTAGATATATGGTGGACTCATCTGGAATAACTTGGGTTTCAGGATTTTGATGCACAAGCAGTATTCCCGCTTAGTACATGCGAAGGCTAGCAAATAGGTTGAGAAGCGGCCAGCCAGAGAGCGAAAACGGTCATGAACATGCATTATGCATAAGTAACATTGGATACTAGCATGAGTAGGACATGAACACCGTGAACATAAATATCATAGAGGCTATGTTGGTTTTGATTCAACTACATGCATGAACATGTGCCAAGTCAAGCCACTCGAACATTCGGAGGAGGATACCATATCATCATACCACATCACAATCATTTTAATGCATGTTGACATCCAAGATAAATCATTATCCACTCCTAGCTATTTAAGCATGGCATGAGAAACTATAATCTCTAATTGTCATTGCAAACATGTTTGATCATAATAGGCTGAATCATGGATACTAGGTTAAACATATTTACAAAAACAGAACAAGTTGAGTTCATACCCATTTCTCTATGCCACAGCCAGTTCATCAAATATCGTCATTATTGCCTTTCACTTGTGCAACCAAATGATATGAAAATAATAATAGTGCAAGAGTGCCATGGACTAAGCTGGAATCTGCAAACATTTTATTCAAAGGGGAGAAGACAAGGCAATTTGAGCTCTTTGTTAGATCAATAATAATGCATATGAGAGCTACTCAACATTTTCATCGTGGTCTTCCCCTCGGTATGACTCAATAAAAAGAAAAGAAATTCAGAGAGACACACTGAAATATTTTTGGAGTTTTTTAGTTTTTCTTGAACAAGGCAATTTAAAGAGAAAAACAAAAATGAGAAAAACTATTTACACCGGAGAGCTCCCAACAAGCAAAAGAAGACCAAGGAAATCTTTCTGGGTTTTCTTTTTAATACTACAACTAACTACACTAGAAAGAAAAACTGAAAAGAAGCAAGCAACATTTTTTTGGATTTTTTGAAGTTTTTCAAACACACAAGAAGAAAACGAGAAAGTAAATCTAGCATGGATGATACAACGAAAAAGTGTGAACACCGACAATTGGAATGAAATGTGTGAACATGAATGTAATGTCGGTGGAAATACGTACTCCCCCAAGCTTAGGCTTTTGGCCTAGCTTGGTAATCACCACTCGTAGTAGCCATCGGGACCCATGTTGAAGTGCTGCAGTGCGGGAACCTGAGCGTCCCACTCCTGAGGTTCCTCCTCAGCTGCTTCCTGGGCGTTCCGATAGGCAATAATGTCCTCAGGCATGATCCTGTATCCTCTCCTTGCAATAGAATCAACCAAAGCAGGTGCAGGAAAAGGGATAATATCACAGGTGTTCTCACTAAAAACCAGGTTGTAAGGAATAGGATTAATAGAATCATTAGTATTAGTAAAATGGTGATCCCTCATCGCCTGGTGGTCTAGATAAACCTTGGTTAAACGATAATCATCCTGGCGAATCTGAATGTTAAAGCGACTCGCTAAACGAGTCGCATAAATACCGCCATGAATTTTACCCTTAGATTTGTTAAGGTGCAGGTGACATGCAATGATAGCCCCAAGGCTATAGCTATTATGGCCGTAGAGTGCACGGTGTAAGATGGCGAAGTCCGGAGCACAGAGTGCACCGACCTTCTCTCTAGTGATTAAGCACTTAGCAATAAACAGAGCAAAATAATGCACAGCAGGAAACTGCATGTAACACCCCTGTGTAATAGCCACTATGACACTCTGCTAAGTACGCCAAGTCATCTCAATTTGCAGTGCCTAATCACTTTGGTTAAGAATTCAATTCAAATTCTATTCTGAAATTCAACTCAAAATTCAAAAGTGAAATATGAAGTTGCTCAAACACTGTTGAAAAATGTTCACTAAACAACAACTAATCCAGAAGCAATTATAAAAATATTAACAAAGATGATTGAGTTAGCTAAGTGGCTCAAACTACATGAAACTGCACCAAAACAGAATTATTTAATCCATTTATAATAATATCGAATTCAAATAACATCCTACTTTGCCCAAACAAGTTTTTGGTGAAAGGTAATAATGCACTGTAATATTTGGGCCAAGTTTCATATTTTTCAAAAGTGCAAAAGTGGCCTAATTAATTACCTAACAGAAAAGAAATAAAGAAAAAGCAAAACAGAAAACAAGAAAATAAAACAAGGCACTGTGCACAGTGCCCCGAAAACAGCCCACCTGGCCCATCCCCTCCTCTCTCTCCTGCGTGTCGCCGTGCCCGTGGGCGAGCGCCCACGCGCCGGCGAGGCATCGACACGCCGATGCCCACCGATGCCCGCAGCCGACAAAGGGATAAGGCCGAGGCCTCGAGCCGTTCCCCCTGGCCTCTCCGTCACTCTCCCCCTCTCTCCCTCACTAGCTCCACCCCTCTCTCCCGCCGAGTCCGTCGAACCCGAGCGCCTCCGTCGCCGCAGCTCCGACGTCACCGCGGCCACAGCCACCAGATCATCCCGCTGACCTGTCCGTCATTTCCGCCAGCCTCGACTACCTCTTCCTCTACCACGAGCATGAGCAGGAGGGCTCCACATCACCGGGATCGAGTTCCTTCCCGTCCTCGGACGCCGGTGATCCCCTTCCTCTCCGGCGAGTCCTGCAGCTACTAAACCACCACGGGCCCTCGTGCGTGCCACGCGGTGAGCTTCTCCGTCACCTGCTCCCCTCCTTTTGCTTCTCCTCACACCATAGCTAGCTGCCGTCGCGTCCGTGCTCTGCCTGCCGCCGACGAGCTCGTGGCCATCGTTGTGGTCCTTGTCACCACCGCTTGAGGCCACGGTTGTGCTCCTGGTGCTCCCAGGAGCCCAACAAGCTCGAGCACGAGCTTCCCCGTGCCCCATATCGCCGTGGCCACCCGCACCCGAGCTCCGGCGCCGCTCCGGTCCTCGCCGCCATCATTTTAGGCCATCTTAGCTCGCGAGACCGCCAGCGTTGGATGCGCACGGCTCCCCTTGTTCGAACGCGACCAGTCCCGTGCATTTTGATGCTCTGTAGCGGATTTCCGACGCCGGTCGCGCCCCTCCGCCGCGTCTGGAGGTTGCCGGCGTCGAGCCGCCGGCGGCAGCCACGCTGGCAGGCACAGGGCCACCGCCTGGGTCGCTGGCAAGTGGGCCCAGGGGCCCTGGTTGGCCAGTTGACTGAGTCAATAGAGCTGATGTGGCAGCTCCAACCACTGACATGTGGGCCCCCAGGGCTAATTAATTCAATAAACAAATTTATTTAATAAAAATAATTAGATTAATCTAATGTCTCACTGACAGGATGGGCCCACATCCCTAATTAACCCTGATCAAATGATTTAATCCACTGTTAAAACAACAGAGGCTGACATGTGGGACCCACATGTCAGGTTTGACTCTGGTCAGCTCTGTTGACCTGCTGATGTCATCATTGCATCGTGCTGACATCATAATTCCTTTTCTGTTAAAATAATTAAATTCCAGAAATGTTTAAATCTTTGAAAATTCATAACTTTTAAACCGTAGCTCAGATCGAAAAACTTAAAACATGAAAGTTGCTCAGAACGACGAGATGAATCTGATTGTGTCGTTTGTTTCTATGTCGGAACCCCCTACGTAGGTGAACCCGCAACTTCGGGGCCATATCCGGTAGATGAATAGTGCTTATACACCGGTTAATAAATCCAACTCTAATCCTATAATAACTAAAATGACCTAGATGCATCTTTAGGCAACCCTGCACTGCATCCTAGGCATGGCATGCTTGTGTTGCATTGATTGCTGTCTATTTACCTGTTTCTTCCCCCTCTTCTCTCTCGGTAGACCCCGACGTCGACGTAGCTCCCGAGGCCGACGCCGCTCAGGAGCCCGACGACGCAGTTGATGATCTTGCCCTTGCCGCCGAGCAAACAGGCAAGCACCCCCCCTTTTGAGCATTCCGATATCGCCCATTCTCTTCTCTCTTATGCTTGCATTAGAATCTGCTGTTGTTACTGTATCCCATATCTGTTGCATAGCCTGTTTATTGTAACCTGTTATTGTTACCTACCTGCTTATCCTAAAATGTTTAGTATAGGTTGGGTAGAGACCCATCAGAGACCCCACTTTACCTCGACTGCCCCGCTGGATCATCAGAAGACCCGATCAACGGGATCGAAGACCAGGCCCCGGCACCGCACATCACTTCCCCTTAGTTGCTCGACACTACTGGGTTACTATCGAGTGCCGAGGGTGATACCTCGTCAGCACTTCTGATGATGACCTTGTAGGTTAGTTAATCGGGCGTGGTCAGCGAGGGTGATTCCTCCTACACCACCCCCGACAACGACACCGTCGCGCAACTCCTCAAGAGTGGACCTCGAGGGTGATTCCTCCTCGGTTCACCTTGATGTTTACGTCAGGTGGGAGTCCAACGAGGGTGATGCCTCGGATTCCTTCTTGATATGGTGGCCACACGGATGCCTTTACTTTATTGTTGACACTATTTAAACTGTATAAAGACGGGTCGGCCCTAAGGGGTACCCGCACAAGATTATGATGAGAGTGAAACGGAGTCGGGTAGACCTGGATGGTGCCCGAGAGTTGAACACGAGGTGTGGCCGGGCATTCCTAGCCCTTGCCGCAAGTCCTCGAGACGGAGCGACGGGGTCACATCTTTCGTGAGTCTCTGCTCGTTTCCGCACTACCAACACACTAACGGTTTGGATATTTGATCCGAGGGGCCTCTGGCCTGATAGCACTAACCATCACGTGGGCATAGTATGGGCGTTCTGCGTCGTATACATCAGCCGAAGCTCTATAGACGTCAGCGAGGAGCGGCCGGATTTGGATTGGACTGGTTAAGCCTGCGCTTGTATTAAGGGGGCTAGGTCTGCTTCCGGAGCGTCCTTGCAATGTGCAGGGTTCCCAGGGCGAAGGCCCAAGACCCCTGGGGGTATAGGTTAGTCCGGCGTGCTGACCTCTCTTTAGAGCCTAGGTCGGGTTGCAGCGTGTTGTTTAGCCGAGGCCGGGCATGACCCAGAAAAGTGTGTCCGGCCGGAGTTAAACGAGCGTGGTGGGTAAGTTGGTGCACCCCTGCAGGGAAGAAACAATCTATCGATAGCCTGTCCTACGGTAACGAACACTCGAAGTTGTATCCCGATTGGTACAACTAGAACTTGAGATGATAACTGGATAGTATGGCTCTGGGATTGCTTTCTCGCAGGGAGTCGAGGAAGAATCTCTGGGCGAGGTTGATGACACTACTACTACTTTACATTATGTTAATCTGCACTCTTCTAATGCTGCAAGACCGATGAAGATGATTGAAGATGCTAGTCTATGATAGGACTAGGCCTTCTCTCTCTATTCTGGCATTTCTGCAGCCCAGTCCACATAGACAGCCATCCTTTGAAAATGTTGCATATGTAGAGTAGATCCTTGCTTGCTGAGTACTTCGGATGAGTACTCACGTTTGCTTTACTTTCTTTTTCTCCCCATATCCAATTATCGCCGCCAGATGACGGAGCCCCTGAGTCTGCTACCCCTGTCGACGACTACGGCTACTACTACTACCCTCCCGGCGAGTACTACTACGAGGAGCCGACCGACGACCAGGAGTAGGTTCGGAGGGACCTAGGCAGGAGGCCTACGCCTTTCGATCATAGTGTTTTTATTTTGCCCCGCCTTCTTAAAGGCCTATCTCTGTTTCTGTAATATATCTGTACTCAGATATCTGCTGCTTCCGCTGACACTCGTATGCCATCGAGCTATGTATTCGAGCCCTCAAGGCCCTGGCTTGTAATATAAAGCTTGTATGACTTTATTTATGTTTTAGAGTTGTGTTGTGATATCTTCAAGTGAGCCCTTAGGCTTGATCGTGTGCATTTGCGTGTATGATTAGTGCACGATTAAGCCGAGGTCGTCACAGGTTGGTATCAGAGCCGACTGCCTGTAGGAACCCCCCTTTCCAACTCCTGGGCCGAAGTTGAGTCTAGTAACCAACAAACTGTTTTAGTAACTTGGCTGTGTGGCTTACGGGCCCACATCGCCAATTGGGTGGTATTAGGATCTTTTATTTCTCGCCTTTACTCTGGGACTCTGATCTCTCTTCTATTCGGGTTTAACAAATTTACTAACGCCGACACTTAGGATCTCGTAAATCCCGTCCACCCGGAGAGCTGGATATCTGTGCGATTTCCCTATCATTGATCTGATTAGTCTGATAATCATTTTCCTTTCCATTGTTTTGTTTAACCTTTCTCTTCAAGATCTGTTATGCTTCTCCTTGTCAAATGAGAATCCTGAATTTCATTTATTTCAGATGGATCGTCTGTTTCCACCGCGCCCTACGACGCAGCTTGTGCTTCGCACTTGGGCTCGTGATGCCCCTGGGTTTCCAGCTGTTCTGATCGCTCTCTTGACCAGACTGGGTTACCGCTGGTACCCCGAGTACATGGTCTACGAGGTTTACCGCGAGTTCAACCAGGAGCAGTACTATGCTGATGTTCATATCTATGATCAGCAGGATGACTCAGACACTGAGCTGTACCTTTTCCACGGCATCGGCGTGACGATTGAGATGGCAGTCCATGATGCCGCCTACTCTGTTGTCGCACGTCTCCGAGGAGAGCACAACGCTAGCTTGGATGCCTCCGAGTTTCGATACATTCCGTATGCCCCTGCTAGAGATGCTACTGGATACTACACAGCTATCTGTGCCCCGTACGAGCCTCGACGCTACGACCCGTAGATTCTGATTCAGTGCACTCAGGCCCTGGATCGCACTGTTCGGGCTCTTGCCATCGAGTTGTTTGCCACTCGAGCACGACTCTACGAGGCTATGACGCAGTTGCTACCAGCTGTTCATGCAAGGATACATCCGGAGCATATCCTTTACCCGCGCAGGACCGAGATGCCACCAGGGATCGATTGGCCTGCTGTGGGAGGTCATACACCCGCACGTGGTCCTCTTCTTTCAGCTCGAGATCGGGTTCTGCATCAGAGTGCACATGGAGCGCAGGATCCTTCTGCGATGAACATCCGTCATCCGCACTTGCAGCTACCCCGTTTTAGTGGTTTTCTCCGACGTTGATGTAGCCTTTGCTATGTCTCGTTGTGTACTTCCTTACCGCGTGCCTGCGCGCCGCCTAGCATGTCTAGCTTTTGAATTTGCGCCGTTATGCTGCCCGAATGTAACCGACTCTGTATGGATCTGTATGACTTAATGACTACTATTAAGCATCTGTTGTACTACTTAAATTCCATTGCGTTACATCATGCATGTTGCTAAACACTCACAATGGCTTCTGCTAAACTACCCCTGTTGAATTTAGCAGGATGGGTGATAACAATCCACCACCGCCGCCACCGCCAGACTATATGGCTGCTATGATGCAACAGTTTGAACTCAACCGTCAGTTCATGACGGGAATTATGGATCAGTTCCCTCGTCCCAATGCCAACCATCAGCCAGCTTCAATCACACTGCCAGAGTTTATGCATCTCAACCCATTGGTATTCCGCAACACAGTTAATCCGCTGGATGCCAATGAATGGCTGCGTGACATCTTCTATGAGATGGAATCAGCTGTTGTTCCCCCTGTCAGCTATGTCACATTCGCGACATACTTCCTGAAGGGACCCGCAGCACAATGGTGGGCAACTCACAGACAGACCCTACCTCCTGGAACTGTTGTCACTTGGGTGGAATTCAAGGCTGCTTTTTGTGCCCGGTATATTCCGCAAGGAGTTATTGATCGGAAGAAGGCCGAGTTCCGCAGCCTCGTTCAGGGCAACAAGACTATGGAGGTCTATCAGCGAGAGTTCCTTGATTTGTCTCGCTATGCTGAAGAAGACATTCCCACTGATGCTCGTAGACAGGAGAAGTTCCGTGAAGGGCTACACCATGACATTCAGCTAGCCCTGCTCATCCAAGACTTTCCGGACTTCGCCACTATGGTGAACAAGGCCATCATGGTCGAGACTGGACTGAAGAAGCACAAGGAAGCGACCAGACGCACTCATGAAGCGGGCTCATCTTCGGGCTCGCCTTCCCAGAAGCGCCGCATCAGGATTCCACAAAGCATGTACCATCCGACAGCTCCAGTATACAGGCCTGCTTATGCTGCACCTCGTCTACCTCCTCCACCACCGAGGCAGCCCCTTCGAGCTCCACCATTTCGAGCTCCTGCACCACGTCCAGACAATGGACTTTGCTTTAAGTGTGGCCAGCTAGGTCACCGTGCCAGAGACTGTTCTCAGAATCCGAATCAGCTAGTGCCTCTTCCTGCTGGCCGTGGTAATGGTTGTGGTATTCCTCAGCAGCGTAACAACAATGCCAGACCTTCTTATGGTCGTGGGTAGGCCTTTCATGTCAACATGAATGAAGACCCAGACCAACCAGCTACTGTGATGGGTACACTTCCTGTTAATTCAGTACCAGCTTCTGTTTTATTTGATTCAAGAGCATCGCATTCATTCATGTCAGAAGACTTTGCATTCATGCATGGCGTTAAGTGTGACAACCTGCATCATCCGTTAGGGGTTGACACTCCCGCGGGTAGATGTCGAGCCTCCCTGTTCAGCCCCGAAGTCACTGTTGAAATTGAGGGGTTGAAGTTTCAGGCACTCCCAATTATCCTGAGTTCTTCCAAAATTGACCTTATTCTGGGTATGGATTGGTTGAAGGCTCACTATGCCTCAATCAATTGCGCTACTAAAGTTGTACACCTCCTGCACCCATCAAATGAGCTAGTGAATTATCATGCTCATATCACTCAGAACGCCGAGGCTCAGATTTATGCCTTGAATGCGTTGAACGCTTCTCCGCTTGAGGGGATCGAAAACATTCCAGTTGTCTGCGAATTCCAGGATGTTTTTCTAGAAGAACTTCCAGGAATACCCCCTGCTAGAGCTGTCGAGTTTGTTATTGATTTGAAGCCTGGCACCACTCCTATTGCAAAGCGTACTTACAAGATGCCTCCGCACCACCTTCTTGAGCTTAAGGAAGAAATCGATAAATCACTTAAGAAGGGCTTCATCCGTCCTAGTTCCTCTGCCTGGGGAGCACCGTCTCTCTTTGTCAAGAAGAAAAATGGTACAAATAGGTTGGTCCAAGATTACCGTCCTATCAACCAGGCAACCATTCAGAATAAATATCCGCTTCCCCGGATCAGTGACTTATATGATCAACTTGCTGGATCTTCGGTGTTCTCTAAACTCGACTTGAGGTTGGGTTATCACCAGATCCGTGTCTGTGAAGAGGATATTCCGAAGATCGCTTTCGTTACTCGTTATGGCTCCTATGAATACACCGTCATGTCATTTGGCCTAACGAATGCTCCAGCTACATTCTCCCGCCTGATGAATTATATATTCATGGATTACCTCGACAAGTTCGTCATGGTTTATCTGGATGATATTATAGTATATTCGAAGAATAAGGAAGAACATGCCGAGCATCTTCGCCTTGTTCTGGAGAGGCTTCGAGAGCACAAGTTGTATGCCAAGTACTCTAAATGTGAATTATGGCTTTCTGAAGTAACCTACCTTGGACATGTGATTTCCAAGGACGGTATCGCCGTTAACCCGGAGCGTGTTTAGGCTATTCTTGACTGGACTCCTCCGAAGAATGCCAAGCAAGTCCGAAGTTTTCTCGGTCTAGCCAGTTATTGCCGTCGATTCATCGAGAACTTTTCCAAGATTGCCAAGCCCCTGACTAATCTGCTCCACAAAGGCGATAAGTTTGAATGGACAGACAAATGTCAGGAGAGTTTCTAGACCCTCAAGGACAAGCTTACTTCTGCTCCAGTGCTTGCTCCTCCCAATTCTCGCAAGGACTTTGTGATATATTCTCGTCAGGGATTAGGTTGTGTCCTAATGCAAGAGCGTAAAGTGATTGCATATGCCTCGCGACAATTGCGTCCGCATGAAGAAAACTATCCAGTGCATGATCTCGAACTCACTGCTGTGATCTATGCTTTGAAGCAGTGGCGACATTATCTTCTTGGGAACCGGTGTGAGATTTATACCGATCATCAAAGATTGAAGTATTTGTTCACTCAACCGGATCTCAATCTCCATCAACAACGATGGTTGGAAACAATTACGGACTATGACTGTGGTTTTTATTATACTCCTGGCAAGGCTAATGTAATGGCTGATGCCTTGAGCCGCAAGTCCTATTGCAACAACCTCATGGTTAAGCAAGCTCAACCCCAACTATATGAAGAATTGCGCAAGCTGAACCTCTGTATCGTTCCGCAGGGTTCTCTTAATAACCTTGTGGTACAGCCAGATCTTGAGAAAGCTGTAAAGATTGCGCAAGATAGAGATGCCGAAGTAGATCTGATGAAGAAAGAACTCCACCTTGATAAGTACAGGGATTTCTCGATTGCTGAAGATGGAACCTTGTACTTCAGAGACCGCATTGTGGTACCTCGCTTCGAACTTATGACTGACAAAGTCATGAAGGAGTCTCATGATACACCGCTGTCTATCCATCCGGGTAGCACCAAGATGTATCGTGATCTTCGTCAAAGGTACTGGTGGTCCAGAATGAAGAAGGACATTGCTCGATACGTTGCTGAATGTGACGTATGCCGTCGCGTGAAAGCAGAACATCATAAGCCTGCTGGAATTCTTCAACCACTTCCTATTCCTTTGTGGAAATGGGATAAGGTTCAAATGGATTTCATTACTGGCCTTCCCAAGTCTCAGAAGGGTCACGATACTATTCTTGTCATCATCGACCAACTCTCCAAAGTTGCACATTTTCTGCCTATCAAGGAGACTATCACCGCTAGTCAGTTAGCAGAGCTGTATATCTCCAGAATAGTTCCACTCCACTGTATTCCGAAGGAGATCAGTTCGGACCGTGGCGGTCTTTTCACTTCCAAATTCTGGGAAAGTTTCTAAGAAGCTATGGGAACTCACATTACGTGGAGTTCAACATATCATCCACAATCCCAAGGCCAAGTCGAGCGAGTTAATCAAGTGTTTGAAGATATGCTTCGGGCTTGTGTTATATCATTCGGTAAGAAGTGGGAAGAATCTCTCCCGTTTGCCGAATTTTCTTATAATGACTGTTATCAAGCCAGCTTGAAAATGGCCCCCTTCGAAGTGCTTTATGGACGTAAGTGTCGAACCCCTCTGAATTGGTCAGAAACTGGGGAACGACCTCTCGTGGGACCGGACATTATTCAGCACGCCGAAGAACAAGTTAGAATTGTCCGAGAAAATCTCAAGGTGGCTCAGGACCGCCAGAAGAGCAACTATGATCGCAAACGATGGGGCTTGACCTATCAACCAGGTGATCAAGCTTATCTTCGTGTCACTCCGATGAAGGGCACCCGTCGATTCGGAATCAAGGGCAAGCTAGCTCCACGCTATATTGGTCCCTTTCGCATTGTTGCCAGACGTGGACAGGTGGCATATAAATTGGAGTTGCCGCCGCAATTCTCTCATATCCACGATGTCTTTCATGTGTCACAACTTCATAAATGCTTCAAGGAATCTCCACACCGCCCAGTGGATCACGAGATGCTCGAGTTGCAAGATGATCTTTCTTATAAGGAGCATCTGATTCGCATTCTCAATGAAGCTGAACGTCGGACTCGTTAGAAGATGACCAAGTTCCTGAAAGTGCAGTGGTCGAATCACACTAAAGATGAAGCCACTTGGGAACGCGAGGATCATCTTCGGGAAGAATATCCCGACCTCTTTCCTTCTACCTCCTAAATTCTCAGGACGAGAATTTCTTTTAGAGGAGGAGAATTTGTAACACCCCTGTGTAATAGCCACTGTGACACTCTGCTAAGTATGCCAAGTCATCTCAATTTACAGTGCCTAATCACTTTGGTTAAGAATTCAATTCAAATTCTATTCTGAAATTCAACTCAAAATTCAAAAGTGAAATATGAAGTTGCTCAAACACTGTTGGAAAAATGTTCACTAAACAACAAATAATCCAGAAGCAATTATAAAAATATTAACAAAGATGATTGAGTTAGCTAAGTGGCTCAAACTACATGAAACAGCACCAAAACAGAATTATTTAATCCATTTATAATAATATCGAATTCAAATAACATCCTACGTTGCCCAAACAAGTTTTTGGTGAAAGGTAATAATGCACTATAATATTTGGGCCAAGTTTCATATTTTTCAAAAGTGCAAAAGTGGCCTAATTAATTACCTAACAGAAAAGAAATAAAGAAAAAGCAAAACAGAAAACAAGAAAATAAAACGAGGCACTGTGCACTGGGCCTAAGTGCACAGTGCCCCGAAAACGGCCCACCTGGCCCATCCCCTACTCTCTCTCCTGCGTGTCGCCGTGCCTGTGGGCGAGCGCCCACGTGCCGGCGAGGCGTCGACACGCCGACGCCCACCGACGCCCGCAGCCGATGAAGGGATAAGGCCGAGGCCTCGAGCCGTTCCCCCTGGCCTCTCCGTCACTCTCCCCCTCTCTTCCTCACTAGCTCCACCCCTCTCTCCCGCCGAGTCCGTCAAACCCGAGCGCCTTCGTCACCGCAGCTCCGATGTCACCGCGGCCACAGCCACCAGATCGTCCCGCTGACCTTTCCGTCGTCTCCACCGGCCTCGACTACCTCTTCCTCTACCACGAGCATGAGCAGGAGGGCTCCGCATCGCCGGGATCGAGTTCCTTCCCGTCCTCGGACGTCGGTGATCCCCTTCCCCTCCGGCGAGTCCTGCAGCTACTAAACCACCACGGGCCCTCGTGCGTGCCGCGCGGTGAGCTTCTCCGTCACCTGCTCCCCCCTTTTGCTTCTCCTCGCGCCGTAGCTAGCTGCCGCCACGTCCGTGCTCTGCCCGCCGCCGATGAGCTCGTGGCCGTCGTTGTGGTCCTTGTCACCACCGCGTGAGGCCACGGTTGTGCTCCTGGTGCTCCCAGGAGCCCAACGAGCTCGAGCACGAGCTTCCCCGTGCCCCATATCGCCGTGGCCACCCGCACCCAAGCTCCGGCGCCGCTCCGGTCCTCGCCGCCGTTGTTTTAGGCCATCTCAGCTCGCGAGACCGCTAGCGTTGGATGCGCACGGCTCCCCTCGTTCGAACGCGACCAGTCGCGTGCGTTTTGATGCTCTGTAGCGGATTTCCGACGCCGGTCGCGCCCCTCCGCCGCGTTTGGAGGTTGCCGGCATTGAGCCGCCGGCGGTCGCCACGCTGGCAGGCATGGGGCCACCACCTGGGTCACTGGCAAGTGGGCCCAGGGGCCCCGGTTGGCCAGTTGGCTGAGTCAATAGAGCTGATGTCGCAGCTCCAGCCACTGACATGTGGGCCCCCACGGCTAATTAATTCAATAAACGAATTTATTTAATAAAAATAATTAGATTAATCTAATGTCTCACTGACAGGATGGGCCCACATCCCTAATTAACCCTGATCAAATGATTTAATCCACTGTTAAAACAACAGAGGCTGACATGTGGGACCCACATGTTAGGTTTGACTCTGGTCAGCTCTGTTGACCTGCTGATGTCATCATTGCATCATGCTGACATCATAATTCCTTTTCTATTAAAACAATTAAATTCTAGAAATGTTTAAATCTTTGAAAATTCATAACTTTTAAACTGTAGCTCAGATCGAAAAACTTAAAACATGAAAGTTGCTCAGAACGACGAGACGAATTTGATCGTGTCATCTGTTTCTATGTCGGAACCCCCTACGTAGGTGAACGCGCAACTTTGGGGCTGTATCCGGTAGATGAATAGTGCTTATACACCGGTTAATAAATCCAACTCTAATCCTATAATAACTAAAATGACCTAGATGCATCTTTAGGCAACCCTGCACTGCATCCTAGGCATGGCATGCTTGTGTTGCATCGATTGCTATCTATTTACCTGTTTCTTCCCCCTCTTCTCTCTCGGTAGACCCCAACGTGGATGTAGCTCCCGAGGCCGACGCCGCTCAGGAGCCCGACGACGCAGTTGACGATCTTGCCCTTGCCGCCGAGCAAACAGGCAAGCACCCCCCTTTTGAGCATTCCGATATCGCCCATTCTCTTCTCTCTTATGCTTGCATTAGAATCTGCTGTTGTTACTGTATCCTATATCTGTTGCATAGCCTGTTTATTGTAACCTATTATTGTTACCTACCTGCTTATCCTAAACTTTTTAGTATAGGTTGGGTAGAGACCCATCAGAGACCCCACTTTACCTCGACTGCCCCGCTGGATCATCAGAAGACCCGATCAACGGGATCGAAGACCAGGCCCCGGCACCGCACATCACTTCCCCTTAGTTGCTTGACACTACTGGGTTACTATCGAGTGCCGAGGGTGATACCTCATCAGCACTTCTGATGATGACCTTGTAGGTTAGTTAATCGGGCGTGGTCAGCGAGGGTGATTCCTCCTACACCACCCCCGATAACGACACCGTCGCGCAACTCCTCAAGAGTGGACCTCGAGGGTGATTCCTCCTCTGTTCTCCTTGATGTTTACGTCAGGTGGGAGTCCAACGAGGGTGATGCCTCGGATTCCTTCTTGATATGGTGGCCACACGGATGCCTTTACTATATTGTTGACACTGTTTAAACTGTATAAAGACGGGTCGGCCCTAAGGGGTACCCGCACGAGATTATGATGAGGGTGAAATGGAGTCGGGTGGACCTGGATGGTGCCCGAGAGTTGACCACGAGGCGTGGCCAGGCATTCCTAGCCCTTGGCGCAAGTCCTCGAGACGAGGCGATGGGGTCACATCTTTCGTGAGTCTCTTCTCGTTTCTGCACTACCAACACACTAACGGTTTGGATATTTGATCCGAGGGGCCTCTGGCCTGATAGCACTAACCATCACGTGGGCATAGTATGGGCGTTCTGCGTCATATACATCAGCCGAAGCTCTATAGACGTCAGCGAGGAGCGGCCCGCTTTGGATTGGACTGGTTAAGCCTGCGCTTGTATTAAGGGGGCTAGGTCTGCTTCCGGAGCGTCCTCGCAACGTGCAGGGTTCCCAGGGCGAAGGCCCAAGACCCCTGGGGGCATAGGTTAGTCCGGCGTGCTGACCTCTCTTTAGAGCCTAGGTCGGGTTGCGGCGTGTTGTTTAGCTAGGCCGGGCATGACCCAGAAAAGTGTGTTCGGCCGAAGTTAAACGAGCGTGGTGGGTAAGTTGGTGCACCCCCGCAGGGAAGAAACAATCTATCGATAGCCTGTCCTACGGTAACGGATACTCGGAGTTGTATCCTGATCGATACAACTAGAACTTGAGATGATAACTGGATAGTATGGCTCTGGGATTGCTTTCTCGCAGGGAGTCGAGGAAGAATCTCTGGGCAAGGTTGATGACACTACTACTACTTTACATTATGTTAATTTGTACTCTTCTAATGCTGCAAGACTGATGAAGATGATTGAAGATGCTAGTCTACGATAGGACTAGGCCTTCTCTCTCTATTCTAGCATTTCTGCAGCCCAGTCCGCATAGACAGCCATCCTTTGAAAATGTTGCATATGTAGAGTAGATCCTTGCTTGCTGAGTACTTCGGATGAGTACTCACGTTTGCTTTACTTTCTTTTTCTCCCCATATCCAATTGTCGCCGCCAGATGACGGAGCCCCTGAGTCTGCTGCCCCTGTCGACGACTACGGCTACTACTACTACCCTCCCGGCGAGTACTACTACGAGGAGCCGACCGACGACCAGGAGTAGGTTCGGAGGGACCTAGGCAGGAGGCCTACGCCTTTCGATCATAGTGTTTTTATTTTGCCCCGCCTTCTTAAAGGCCTATCTCTGTTTCTGTAATATATCTGTACTCAGATATCTGCTGCTTCCGCTGACACTTGTATGCCATCGAGCTATGTATTCAAGCCCTCGAGGCCCTGGCTTGTAATATAAAGCTTGTATGACTTTATTTATGTTTTAGAGTTGTGTTTTGATATTTTCAAGTGAGTCCTTAGGCTTGATCGTGTACACTTGCGTGTACGATTAGTGCACGATTAAGCCGGGGTCGTCACACTGCAGACTAGTAGCGGTGACACTCGATACGCCTCTCTCATCCCCCACTGACAGAGTACGATAAAAGCCCTCGAACTCTGCCAGCCTAGGCTCTCCTATTTCCCCGTCAGAAGGGATCAAGCATATGTCACAAAATTCAGTGAGTGGTATCTGACGGGTTTCAATATATAAATTAAATTGCACCTCAGGCGGGTTATTCCTACTCAGAAAATGAAAACTTTGCACAAAGGAATTTGTAAGGAGATGGTATTGTTCACACTCAGCTGCGATGAAGTCGGTGAGACCAGCATTAGCAGCAAATTGTGCGAACTCTTAACGAATTCCGGCCCCATCCATGAAGGGGTTGTGCAGCCATTCACACAGGCGCACCTCCGCCATTCTCCGGGTGCGAAGATCATTGTTTGATGACTCCCCAATAACTCCCTTGGAGTTCTTCTTGGAAGCAAACTTCCTAAATAAACTCATCTTATTCCTATACACAAAATTCTGAAAAATTTTGTCAACAAAACTTTGCAAGATTAATAGCAACTACTCATAGGGATGTATAGAGGCCATAATAAGCATTCAAACTACTTAGAACTCTAAGAATTCAACATGCAAGCTCATCTACAGCAGCACCAAGAGTAGCTAATTATTCAAAATATAACCCACTAAAGCAAAAACTAATTGGACAAATGGGGGAGTCACATACCAAGTAGCAATTTCCCGAAACAGTTTCGGAAATGGAGCTTCGAGCAAAGAGATCGAAATCCACGGGTTTGAGAGCAAGAACATGAGAGAGAGAGAGAGAGCAATGGTGAATTTTTTCTGGAGGTAGGTGATGGTGTGGACTAAAGGGATAAGTGAGGGGGGCCACATGGGGACTACAACCCACCAGAGCGCGCCTGGGGCTGCTGGCACGCCCAGGTGGGTTGTGCCCACCTGGTGCACCCCCCTCTGATGTTATTTGCATCAAAAATTCTTAAATATTCAGAAAAAAAAATCGTATTAAATTTTCAGGGCATTCTGAGAACTTTTATTTTTGGGTCATTTTTTATTGCACGGGAAAATCAGAAAACAGACAAAACAAGGCATTTTATTTTATTTAACTAAGAAAAATAGAGAATAAAAGTTGGGAGCAGAAGGTAGTGCCTACTAAATTCATCAACTTCATACCTCTCAAAAATGATCCATTAATATGGTTGATCAAGTCTTATTAACAACCACTTTCGATTAGCATGAAACCGAAGAACTTTCGTAAAACACTATGTTACCTCAACGGGGATATGCATGTCCCCCACAATAAGCATTTCATATTTCTTTTTGGCAGTAGGTAGAGGTAGTTGAAAGCTTCCAATAGTGATTGTCGGAGATTTTTCTATAACATTAATACCATTCACTTGGAATTGTTTCTTCGGAAAGTGCACCGTATGCTCATTACCATTGATATGAAAAGTGACCTTGCTTTTATTGCAATCAATAACAGCCCCTGCAGTATTCAAGAAGGGTCTACCAAGGATAATCGATATGTTGTCGTCCTCGGGCATCTCAAGTATAACAAAGTCAGTCAAGATAGTAACATTAGCAACAACAACGGGCACATCCTCACAAATACCGATAGGTATGGCAGTTGATTTGTCAGCCATTTGCAAAGATATTTCAGTAGGTGTGAGTTTATTCAAATCAAGTCTTTTATATAAGGAGAAAGGCATAACACTATCACCAGCTCCTAAATCACACAAAGCAGTTTTCACATAGTTTCTTTTGATGGAGCAAGGTATAGTTGGTATTCCCGGATCTCCAAGTTTTTAGGTACTCCATCCTTAAAAGAATAATTAGCAAGTATGGTGGAGATTTCAGCTTCTGGTATTTTTCTTTTATTAGAGATGATGTCTTTCATGTATTTTGCATAAGGGGCCATCTTTAATATATCAGTCAAAGGAGTGCGCAAAAAGACTGGCCTAAGCATTTCAGCAAAGCGTTCAAATTCTTCATCATCTTTCTTAGTTGATTTAGTTGGAAAGGGCATGCGTTTTTGAACCCATGGTTCTCTTTCTTTACCATGTTTTCTAGCAACAAAGTCTCTTTTATCATATCTTTTATTTCTGGGTTGTGGGTTATCAAGATCAACAGCTGGTTCTATTTCAACATCATTATCTAGTTGTTTATCATTGTCTGGTTGAGTATCTTCATGAACATCATCATTATCTTTTTCATTATCACTAGGTGTATGTTCATTACCAGATTGAGTTTCAGCATCAGAGATAGAAACATCATTATCATTATCAGGAGGTTTTTCTATTTCAGGTTCACTAGAGGCATGCAAAGTCCTATCATTTTTCTTTTTCTTCTTATTTTTAGAAGGACTAGGTGCATCCGCATTATTCTTTGAGAATCTTGTTCAATTCTTTTAGGGTGTCCTATAGGATAAAGTGGTTCCTGAGTCATTTTACCTCCTCTAGTTGCTACTCTAACACCAAAGTCATTTATATTATTATTCATTTCATCTAGCTACTCTCTTTGGGATTTAGCAACTTGTTCTAATTGAGTTTGAACCAGAGGCATGTTTTCCTACACCGCTAACATCATTGGTGATTCTAAATAACAAGTCACTCAAGCGAGCAATCATACCAGAATTATATTTCAATTGTTTCATAACAATTTCATTGAAGTGATCTTGCTTTCTAATGTAATTATCAAACTCATAAAGGCATTGACTAGGATGCATCTTATAAGGATTGTCCCTTTCATTGAATTTCATTCAAAAAATTACCTCTACCACCTTGGGTGGTGGTGTGTCAAGTCCATGTATCTCTTCAATAGGAGGTAAATTTTTAACATCATCTGCCTTAATACCTTTTTCCTTCATGGATTTCTTTGCCTCTTGCATATCTTCAGGACTGAGATATAAAATACCCCTTTTCTTTGGAGTGGGTTTATACAGTGGTTCAGGAAGAGTCCAATCATCATAATTTTTCAATATATTATTCAGTAATTCCTCAGCTTGTTCAACAATTCGTTCCCTAAAAACACAACCAACACAACTATCTAGGAAGTCCCTAGAAGCATCGGTTAATCCATTATAGAAGATATCAAGTATTTCATTTTTCTTAAGAGGATGATCAGGCAAAGCATTTAGCAATTGGAGAAGTCTCCCCCAAGCTTGTGGGAGACTCTCTTCTTCAATTTGCACAAAGTTAAATATTTCCTGTAAGGCAGCTTGTTTCTTATGAGCAGGAAAATATTTTTCAGAGAAGTAATAAATCATATCCTGGGGACTACGCACACAACCAGGAGCAATAGTATTGTACCATGTCTTAGCATCACCCTTTAATGAGAACGGGAATAACTTGAGAATATAGTAGTAGCAAATTTTATCCTCATGAGCAAAAAGGGTAGCTATATCATTCAATTTAGTTAGATGTGCCACAACAGTTTCAATTTCATAACCATGGAAAGGATCAGATTCAACCAAAGTAATTAACTCTGGATCGACAGAGAATTCATAATCCTTATCATCAACAAAGATAGGTGAAGTAGCAAACTGAGGATCACATTTCATTCTAGCATTCAAAGATTTCTCTTTCAGTTTGCATAATAATTTCTTAAGATCATCTCTATCATTGCAAGCAAGAAAAGCTCTAGCAGTCTCCTCATCCATAACATAACCTTCAGGTACCTTAGGCAATTCATATCTAGGAGAGCTAGGTCTAGCAGGTGTTTCAAGATTTTTAGTTTCAAGTACTTCATCGGTTTCAACAATTTCATTCTCTTTAGCTCTAGCAATTTGTTCATCAAGAAAGTCACATAGTGGCACATGATAATCAAGCAAGGTACTAGCATCATCATGAGTAGCATTCATAGAAGTAGCATCATCAATCACTTACGACTTATCAGGATTAATAGCATGTGGTGGTGCTGCAAGTCTACTCAAAACAGAAGGTGAATCAAGTGAAGAGCATGATGGCAGTTCCTTACCTCCCCTCGTCCTAGAGGGAATGATCTTGGTCTTTGTATCCTTCAGATTCTTCATAGTGATAAATTGATAATAATCCCAAGTGACTCAACAAATATAGCTGTGCTCCCCGACAACGGCGCCAGAAAAAGGTCTTGATAACCCACAAGTATAGGGGATCGCAACAGTTTTCGAGGGTAGAGTATTCAACCCAAATTTATAGATTCGACACAAGGGGAGCCAAAGAATAGTTGCAAGTATTAGCAGCTGAGTTGTCAATTCAACCACACCTAGAGATTAATTATCTGCAGCAAAGTGATCAATAGCAAAGTAATATGATAGTTTTGATAGTAGTAGCAACAACAATAGTAACGGTAACAATGATAGCAAAGATTTTGTAGCAAGTGTAACAGTAGCAGCAACAGTAGTAACTTAGCAAGAACAATATATGGAAAATTCGTAGGCATTGGATCAGTGAATTCGTTGGATGATAATCATCATATAACAGTCATAACCTAGGGCAATGCGGCACTAGCTCCAGTTCATAAATATAATGTAGGCATGTATTTCGTAAATAGTCATACGTGCTTATGGAAAGAACTTGCATGACATCTTTTGTCCTACCCTCCCGTGGCAGCGGGGTCCATAAGGAAACTAAGGGATATTAAGGCCTCCTTTTAATAGAGAACCGGAACAAAGCATTAGCACATAGTGAATACATGAACTCCTCAAACTACGGTCATCATCGGAAAGTATCCCGAATATTGTCACTCCGGGGTTTACGGATCATAACACATAGTAGGTGACTATAACTTGCAAGATCGGATCTAGAACATAGATATAATGGTGATAACATAAACGGTTCAGATCTGAAATCATGGCACCCGGACCCAAAGTGACAAGCATTAAGCATGGCAAAGTCATAGCAACATCAATCTCAGAACATAATGGATACTAGGGATCAAGCCCTAACAAAACTAACTCGATTACATGATGAATCTCATCCAACTCCTCACCAACCAGCGAGCATACGAAGGAATTACTCACTCTCGGTGGGGAGCATCATGGAATTGGTAATGGAGAAGGGTTGGTGATGACGAAGATCGAAGATCCCCCTCTCCGAAGCCCCAAACGGACTCCAGATCTAGCCTCCCGATGAAGAACAGGAGGTGGTGGCGGCTCCATCTCGTGAAACGCGATAATTCTTCCTCTCCTATTTTTTTCTCCGAAAATGTGAATTTATAGCGTCGGAGATAGGGTCAACTAGGCCACTAGGTGGGGACAACCCACCTTGGCGCGCCAGGAGGGGGGGCGCGCCCTGGTGGGTTGTGCTCACCCAGGGGGCCCCCTCCAGTGGTTCTTGGCTCCAATATTTTTCTTTTATTCCATAAAAAATCTCCAAAAAGTTTCATTCCATTCCGAAAACTTTTATTTCTGCACAGAAACAACACCATGGTAATTCTGCTGAAAACAGCGTCAGTCCGGGTTAGTTTCATTCAAATCATGCAAATTAGAGTCCAAAACAAGAGGAAAAGCGTTAGGAAAAGTAGATACGACGGAGACGTATCATGAACCTGTTGCAGACACACCTGAGAATCCAAATGATATTTCTATTTCTGATGCTGAGACACAATCTGGTGATGAACATGAACCTAGTGATAATGTTAATGATGATGTTCATCTTGATGCTCAACCTAGTAATGATAATGATGTGGAGATTGAACCTGTTGTTGATCTTGATAACCCACAATCTAAGAATAAAAGGTATGATAAGAGAGATTTCATTGCGAGGAAACATGGTAAAGAAAGATAACCATGGGTTCAGAAACCCATGCCCTTTCCTCCTAAACCATCCAAGAAAAAGGATGATGAGGATTTTGAGCGCTTTGTTGAAATGCTTAAACATGTCTTTTTTTGTAAGCGTTTGACTGATATTCTGAAAATGTCTCCTTATGCTAAGTATATGAAAGATATTGTTACAAATAAAAGAAAGATACCAGAAGCTGAAATTTCCACTATGCTTGCTAATTACACTTTTAAGGGTGGAATACCAAAGAAACTAGGAGATCCAGGAATACCAACTATACCATGCTCCATTAAAAGAAACTATGTTAAAACTGCTTTATGTGATTTGGTAGCCGGTGTTAGTGTCATGCCTTTCTGTTTATATCGTAGACTCGATTTGAATAAGTTGACACCAACTGAAATCTCTTTGCAAATGGCTGATAAATCAACTGCTATACCCATCGGTATTTGTGAGGATGTGCCTGTCGTAGTTGCAAATGTTACTATTTTAACGGACTTCGTTATTCTTGATATACCCGAGGACGACAGTTAGGGATGGCACCCGCCGGGTATGGGTACGGGTGGAGCCATCCCATACCCTTACCCATCGCCCCAAACCTTACCCATGACCCGTACCCATACCCATCGATGGGTACAATTTTTTCCCATACCCATTACCCGTCAGGGTAAATGGGTACCCACGGGTAAAATTACCCAGATTTGCAACACATCAATTTGAGCATTACATACTCATAAACAACTTCTTGTAATAATAATTTATAAACAAAAATCATAAAATCATAAAGAAAATCAAAACTCACCAAGCCGAAAATAGCCTTTCTCTTGTTCTTCAGCTTGGCCGCAGCAGCAGATCGACCATTGCCAAGCAGGCTAGGGCGTCGTTTCACTGACATATCAGACATAGTGCTCTGACGGTGCTGCTCTTTGGATCCTGAAATAGAAGGTGGTAGGATTCGACATCGGTACTCGGCCATGGACTTGGCCCTTTCCTAGCAGACAAAGGCGGAAGGCACCATCCCATGATAGGGTTAGGATTGGGGTAGGTGTGCGGTGCTTATGGCTGAGGTTTCACTGAGTTGCAGCTCCACCTAATAATCCCCGTCCACGCATGAGCTATGGTCACCGTCCCTGGGGTCCATGGCGTTTGCATCCACCTCTGGAGGACAGCAAGGGTGTGATGGTGCGAGGCAGCGAGCGGCTAGAGTGGAGCTGAGGCGCTCTGGGAGAATATCTGGTGCACCGGTGCTTGTGGTGCTACCGGTGTACCGAACTCACGTTGTACATTTTAAATGTTCAAAAAAATTAGAATTTTTTTTAGCACATTGATGCAATATTAATGTAGATTGTCACAAAATTTCAACTCAAAATTCAAAACATAGCTCCTAAACACAAAAATGAAAAATTCAACACTAAATAGTACATAACATAAGTTGGGCTTTAGATTTGGCCCATTATCACACTGATGTCAATTTTGTCATTTTTGTATCTCAAGAAATGTTTCAAATTTTGATACGAAATTTTGTGACGACATACATTGATGTCGTGTCAATGTGCTAGAATTTTTTCAGATTTTTTAAAATGTTGTACGACATCCGGTGCACCGGTAGCACCACAAGTGTGGGTGCACTGGATACGTTCCCGGTGGAGAGAAGATGGAGATTGATCTGCTAGCTAGTATGATGCATGTCAATCACGCTAGATTTTAGCCGCCACCTCCTCCTCCTCCACAAAAAGCTAGGGTTTCTGCCTCCCGCCGGCGCCGCCGCAGGTCCCTCCTCTCCGGTGGCCATAGGACCATGGGGGCGCGGTGGATCTCGGCAAGGGCTGGCGGGAGGGTTCCATTTTTAGTCGTTTCTTTTAGTTTTGCTAGGGTTTGTGTCCTAGTCAGGAAGACAAGACGGCGGCGGCTCCCTGAAGATGGAATAAAGGTCTCCCCGCCTAGCACCCGTTCCGGCGATGCGTCTAGCACCATTGGTGGGTGTGTGGAGGTGTGTCTCTGGCGGATCTATCTTTGGTGGATTTGCTCGGATCTCGTCGTTCTTCGTCTATGTTCGTGTGTCTTCGGATTGGATCCTTCCGATCTACGTTATTCTTCATCTGCGGCGGTTGCTGTTCTGGTGCGCTGGTCCTACGGGGCCTTAGCACGACAACTTCCCGACTGTCTACTACAACAAGTTGTGCCCGACTCCGGCGATTGAGGGGCGATGACGGCGGCGCGCCTTCGGCTCGCTTCAGTGCTTGTAGTCGTCGCTAGGTGGTCTATGGATCTGTTTGTAATTTCTATTATTTCTGGTATTCATTGTACTGCCATGTTTGAAGATGAATAGATCAGAATTTTTCTCGCAAAAAAATCATGCTATATTTTTTTAGGCAAACAATCAATCACGCTAGATACTTAGATAGAAGGGTACGTACGTTTTTTTAGGGTAGAGAAGGGTACGCACGTGATTTCTGGACATGACATGACTAGTAAATGGCCTTTGGGCTCTGGTTCTCTGCGGCCGTGGGCTAGTGGCCTCGTGTGCTGCTAGTGGAGTTTGACGGCCTAGCAAGAATATATTTTTTGGGCTGCAGGATTTAGGTAAATGTAATAATAGGTTTAGCATGTGGATAAATAATATATAAGGCCCAGTTGTTAAGACTATATGCGGGTACATGGGTACACGGTATGGGTTATACTAAACCATACCCATACCCACAATACCCGATGGGTTTAAATTTTTCTTGTTTATATACCCATGGGTATTTTTTTGACTCATACTCTTGACCTAATAGGATTTTTACCCACCGGGTACGTGGGTAATGGGTACCCATTGCCATCTCTAATGACAGTATGTCGATCATCCTTGGTAGACCCTTTTTGAATACTACAGGGGCTGTTATTGATTGCAACAAGGGCAATGTCACTTTTCATGTTAATGGTAATGAGCATACGGTACACTTTCCAAAGTAACAACCTCAAATAAATAGCATCAATTCTATTGGAAAATTTTCAACTATTGCTATTGGAGGTTTTGAATTCCCTATTCCTACGGTAAAAAAGAAATATGATATTCTTATTGTTGGGGACGTGCATATCCCCGTTGAGGTAACCTAGTGTTATACGAAGATTCTCCGGTTTCGTGTCATTCGGAAGAAGTTTGTTAATAAGACTTGATCAACCTTATTAACGGATTCTTTTTGATGGGCATGAGATGGATGAATTTAGTAAACACAACTTTCTGTACCCACTTTTTACTTTCTGTTATTTAGAATAAATAAAGCAAAAATAATAGTATTTGTCTATTTTCTGAATTATCCATGTAATAAAAAAGGTCCTGAAAATAAAAGTTCTCCAAATGCCCTGAAAATTTAGTATGATTTTTTATGGAATATTTTAGAATTTCTGGCACTGAAAACACACCAGGGGGCAGCACCAGTGGGCCACAAGCCCACAGGGCACGCCCACCCCCTGGGCGCGCCTAGGTGGCTTGTGGGCCCCACGTGGGTCCCCCTCACTTGTTCGAGCACCCATCCACTTCGTCTTCCTCCAGAAAAAATCCCACCATTGCTCAAACCCGTGTTCTAGCTCATTTTGCTGCCATTTTCGATCTCCTTGCTCAAAGCTCCATTCGAAAAACTGTTTTGGGGGATTGTTCTTCGGTATGTGACTCCTCCAATGGTCCAATTAGTTTTTGTTCTTGTGCTTTATATATTGCAAATTTTGGCTGCTGTGATGACCTTGTTCTTGAGCTTGCATGTCAAATTTATGTGGTCCAAAGTAGTTTTGTTGCATGATATGGCCTCTAGACACTTGTAGGAGTAGTTGCTATCAATTTTGTTGAGTTTTGTTCACTTTTATTTTGAGTCACTAAAAATTTCAGAATTTTTTAGAGAAAAAGGAAAGAAACGATGAAGAGATGGTTAAGGGGTTCTTCAAGTCAGAATTCAAATGAAAATGAAAATGAGGAGAAGAAGAAGGCCAAGTACAACCTTCCACGTATGGCGGAGGTTTGGCCATGTGAATGGCCAAGTGATGCATTCTTGAGGGCGGACGGAATTTATGATGATTTCTATTATTTGGCGGAGAATGCAGGCAACACCGACTTCCTCCAAGATAAGTGTGAACAATACCTTCTGCTCACTAACACCTTCATGCAAAATTTTGTCTTTCATGCTAGGAAGGATCCTCCCATGGTAGAATTTCACTTGTATGATGTGCCTAAGCAAATGACACTTTATGATTTTTGCAATGTTTGCAAACTACGTTATGAGGGCAGCGTCAGTGAACCACGTCCTAGAGACGTGGAGGACTTTATTGCTGAAACTACTGTAGGGGAAGAGAGAGGGGTGTCGTAAGTGAGAGTGGCTAGCTTACATTTTCCTGTTTTACGCTATTATTCATTATTTTCTGGGAGATGTTTGATTGGTTGTAGGGAGAGCGGAGGCCTTAGTGCCCCGGAACTTGCTATTTTGCGCCATGCTTTGTATTGTGATAGAACTTTTAGTTTGGGCGCTATTGTTGCTTGTCGGTTAAACACAAACCACACAAAGGGTCCCATCTTTGGAGGCATCTATGCCTCTCGCCTTGCTGAACATTTTGAGATACCCATTAGGCATGATGAGGAGGAGGAGATGCTGCTACCCACTAGATATTTGAACTATAATAGTATGGTAGCACACGATTTTATTAAGAATGATAAGGACAAGAGACTCCTTTACAACTTAGTATTTAGTCAGGGTACTTGTGAGACTATTGCTCTGCCTGCTTCTTCTTTGTTCGATATTCGTTCAGGCAGGTACACTATTATGCCCGAGGACATCTACATATTTTGGGGTCTTGTACAACCCCCAGCACCTGAGCCAGCACCAGTTCTTGATCCATATCAGGAGCCTATTTTTTAGTGGGAGCCACAGGAGCTCGCCAACCAGTGGAACCCTCAGGACCCTCCGGAGTATCGAGGAGAGGGTTATTTCGAGCCGTGGCCCTAGACCAACTTGTGCCAAGAGCCTAAACTTGGGGGAGTATGTATTTCTCACCGACATTACATTCATGTTCACACACTCATTTCAGTTGTTGGTGTTCATACTTTTTCATTGTATTATCCACGCTAGTTTATTTCCTTTTCTCGCTTTCTTCTTGTGTGTTTGAAAAACTTTGAGAAAATCCAAAAAAAAATAGTTCTCGCTTCTTTTTATATTTTCTTTCCAGTTTAATTTAGTTGTAGTATTAAAAGAAAACCCAAAAAGATTTCTCGTTCTTCTTTTGCTTGTTGGGAGCTTTCCCGTGTAAATAGTTTTTCTCGTTCTTGTTTTACTTTCTTCAGAAAAACAAAAACTCCAAAAATATTTCAGTGTGTTTCTTTGAAGTTCTTTTCTTTTTCTTTGGGTCGTAAGGAGAAGACCACGATGAAAATGTTGAGTGGCTCTCATATGCATTATTGTTGATCTAACAAAGAGCCCATATTACCTTGTCTTCTCCTTTGAATAAATGTTTGCATATTCAAGCTTAGTCCAATGCATGTGCACTCTTATTATTATTCACACCGTTCGGTCATGCAAGTGAAAGGCAAAAATGATGATATATGATGAAATGATTGAGATGGAGAAAAGCTGGTACGAACTTGACCTATTTTGTTTTTGTAAATATGATTAGCTCATCGTTCTTGATTCATCCTATTATGAATGAAACATGTTTGCAATGACAATTAGAGATTATAGTTACTCATGCCATGCTTAATTAGCTAGGAGTGTATAATGGTTTACCTTGTGTGCCAACATGAAAATTAAAATGGTTATGATGTAGTATGATAGGATGGTATCCTCCTTTGAATGATTTAAGTGTGTTGACTTGGCACATGTTCACGCATGTAGTTGAATAAAAATCAACATAGCCTCCACGATATTTATGTTCATGGTGATTTATATCCTACTCATGCTTGCACTCAATGTTGGTTAATCTCAATGCATGTTTATGACCATTGTCGCTCTCTAGTTGGTCGCTCCTCAATCTTTTGCTAGCCTTCACTTGTACTAAGCGGGAATACTGCTTGTGCATCCACTTCCTTAAACCCAAAGTTGTTCCTTATGAGTCCACCATACCTATCTATATGTGGTATTTACCTGCCGTTCCAAGTAAATTTGCATGTGCCAAACTCTAAACCTTCAAATAATAATCTGTTTTGTATGCCTGAATCGCTCATGTAGTGACTGGGGGCTGTCAGTATCTTCCATGCTAGGTGGGTTATTCTCACGATGAGCGTTTATTCATTTGTCATTCACGAGAAAGTGGCTGGTAATCGGGATGCCCAGTTCCATGCTCGAAATCAAATCAAAATATATTTATCAAACAAAACTCCCCCAGGACTATTGTTGGTATGGATGGTACCCATGGATTCGGCTAGCCGTGGAGTGTGATTGTTGGTGGAGGGGGAGTAAAAACTTTACCATTCTGTTTAGGAACCGCCTATAATGTATCTAGCATGGAAGATACCGAGATCTCTTGGTTGTTATGTTGACAATGAACGCATACCGCTCAAAATTATATTCATCTCTATTTTTAAAGCTCTGAGCTCTGGCACGTCTACAAATCCCTGCTTCCCTCTGCGAAGGGCCTATCTATTTACTTTTATTGCTGAGTCATCATCCTCTTATAAAAAGCACCAGCTAGAGAGCACCACTGTCATTTGTATGCTTTGTTATTAATTGATATTGAGTATGAGTGTGATTGGATCTCTTTTGCCATGAATTATAATGTCTAGTCAGTCCTTGATCTTCAGGGGTGCTCTGCATTTATGTTTTGTGGTCTCGGAAAGGGCTAGCGAGATACCATTTTGCCATATTATATCATGATTGTTTTGAAAAAAGTGTTGTCATCCGAGATTTATTATTATTGCTCGCTAGTTGATTATGCCATTGATATGAGTAAATGTGAGACCTAAATGTTATTGTGAATATGGTTAGTACATAATCTTTGCTGAAACCTTGAATGCTGGCTATACATATTTGCAACAACAAGATCAAACAGAGTTTGTAAAAGTTTTTCTTTGTCACTTTCAGTTTGTCAAGTGAATTGCTTGAGGACAAGAAACGGGTTAAGCTTGGGGGAGTTGATACATCTCCATCGTATCTACTTTTCCAAACTCTTTTGCCCTTGTTTTGGACTCTAATTTGTTTGACTTGAATGGAACTAACCCGGACTGACGCTGTTTTCAGCAGAATTGCCATGGTGTTATTTTTGTGCAGAAATAAAAGTTCTCGGATTGACCTGAAAATTTACGAAGAATATTTTTGGAATATATAAAAAATATTGGCGCAAGAATCAACCATAGGGGGGCCACCCAGAGGCCACAAGCCATAGGGGCGCGCCCACCCCCTGGGGCGCGCCCTGCAGGCTTGTGGCCCCCCTAGAGCTCCTCCGACCCTAATTCCAACTCTATAAGTACCTATTCACGGAGAAAAAAAAATCAGAGAGAAGGATACATCGCGTTTTACGATACGGAGCCGCCGCCGCCTCCCGTTCTTCATCGGGAGGGCTGATCTGGAGTCCGTTTGGGGCTCCGAAGAGGGGGATTCGTCGCCATCATCATCATCAACCTTCCTCCATCACCAATTTCATGATGCTCACCGCCGTGCGTGAGTAATTCCATCATAGGCTTGCTGGACGGTGATGGGTTGGATGAGATTTATCATGTAATCGAGTTAGTTTTGTTAGGGTTTGATCCCTAGTATCCACTATGTTCTGAGATTGATGTTGCTATGACTTTGCTATGCTTAATGCTTGTCACTAGGGCTCGAGTGCCATGATTTCAGATCTGAACCTATTATGTTTTCATGAATATATTTGTGTTCTTGATCCTATCTTGCAAGTTGTAGACACCTATTATGTGTTATGATCCGCATACCCCAAGGTGACAATAATTGGGATTCTTTCCGGTGATTACCGTAGTTTGAGGAGTTCATGTATTCACTAAGTGCTAATGCTTTAGTCCGGTTCTCTATTAAAAGGAGGCCTTAATATCCCTTAGTTTCCATTAGGACCCCGCTACCACGGGAGGGTAGGACAAAAGATGTCATGCAAGTTCTTTTCCATAAGCACGTATGACTATATTCAGAATACATGCCTACATTATATTGATGAATTGGAGCTAGTTCTGTGTCACCCTAGGTTATAACTGTTGCATGATGAATGCCATTCGACATAATCATCCATCACTGATCCGTTGCCTACGAGCTTTTCACATATTGATCTTCGCTAAGTTACTTTTTCGTTGCTACTGTTACAATCATCACAAAACTGCTACTGTTACTTTTGCCACCGTTACCGTTACTTCCATACTACTTTGCTACTAAATACTTTGCTGCAGATATTAAGTCTTTCAGGTGTGGTTGAATTGACAACTCAGCTGGTAATACTTGGGAATATTCTTTGGCTCCCCTTGTGTCGAATCAATAATTTGGGTTGAATACTCTACCCTCGAAAACTGTTGCGATCCCCTATACTTGTGGGTTATCAAGTAGCATCTTGCAAACAGGCAGGTTTAACCAAGTTTCAACGAAGCTGGCTTAATAGCCTTGGTTTATCCTCGCTATCAGTAAGCTGGCTGATACGTCTCTGTCGTATCTACTTTTCCTAATGCTTTTCCTCTTGTTTTGGACTCTAATTTGCACGATTTGAATGAAACTAACCCGAACTGACGCTGTTTTTAGCAGAACTACCATGGTGTTGTTTTTGTGCAGAAATAAAAGTTCTCGGATTGGAACGAAACTTCATGAGGATTTTTTATATAATAAAAGAGATTTTCTGGAGCCAAGAACCACAGGAGGGGGGCACCTGGGTGGGCACAACCCACCAGGGCGCCCCCCTCCAGGCGCGCCCAGGTGGGTTGTCCCCACCAGGTGGCCCCACAAACTCCAACCCTGATGCTATAAAGTCATATTTTCGGAGAAAAAATCAGGGAGAAAGAATTATCACGTTTCACGAGACGGAGCCACCGCCACCTCCTGTTCTTCATCGGGAGGCCAGATCTGGAGTCCGTTTGGGGCTTCGGAGAAGGGGATCTTCGATCTTCGTCATCACCAGCCCTTCTCCATCGCCAATTCCATGATGCTCCCCACCGGGAGTGAGTAATTCCTTTGTAGGCTCGCTGGTCGGTGAGGAGTTGGATGATATTCATCATGTAATCGAGTTAGTTTTGTTAGGGCTTGATCCCTAGTATCCATTATGTTCTGAGATTGATGTTGCTATGACTTTGCCATGCTTAATGCTTGTCACTTTGGGCTCGGGTGCCATGATTTCAGATCTGAACCATTTATGTTATCACCATTATATCTATGTTCTAGATCCGATCTTGCAAGTTATAGTCACCTACTACGTGTTATGATCCGGCAACCCCGGAGTGACAATAGTCGGGACACTTCCCGGTGATGACCGTAGTTTGAGGAGTTCATGTATTCACTATGTGTTAATGCTTTGTTCTGGTTCTCTATTAAAAGGAGGCCTTAATATCCCTTAGTTTCCAATAGGACCCCGCTGCCACGGGAGGGTAGGACAAAAGATGTCATGCAAGTTCTTTCCATAAGCACGTATGACTATTTACGGAATACATGCCTACATTATATTTATGAACTGAAGCTAGTGCTGTATCGCCCTAGGTTATGACTATTATATGATGAATATCATCCAACGAATTCACTGATCCAATGCCTACGAATTTCTCTCATATTATTCTTGCTAAGTTACCACTGCTATTGTTACTCTTGCACTTGCTACAAAATCATTGCTATTACTGTTACCGTTACTATTGCTGTTGCTACTACTATCAAAACTACCATACTACTTCGCTACTGATTAGTTTGCTGCAGATAATTAATCTCGAGGTGTGGTTGAATTGACAACTCAGCTGCTAATACTTGCAAATATTATTTGGCTCCCCTTGTGTCGAATCAATAAATTTGGGTTGAATACTCTACCCTCGAAAATTGTTGCGATCCCCTATACTTGTGGGTTATCAACACCTTTTGCTGGCGCCGTTGCCGAGGAGCATAGCTATATTTGTTGAGTCACTTGGGATTATTATCAAATTATCACTATGAAGAATCTGAAGGATGCTAAGACTAAGATTTTTCCCTCTAAGACGAGGGGAGGTAAGGAACTGCCATCCAACTCCGCTTTAGATTCACCTTCTGTTATAAGTAGACTTGCAACACCACCACATGGTATCAATTCTGATATGTGGCAAGTTATTGATGATGCTACTTCTGCTATGAATGCTACTCATGATGATGCTAGTACCTTGCTTGATGATAATGTGCCACTAGGTGAATTTCTTGATGAACAACTCGCTAGAACTAAAGCTTTTGAGAATGCTGAAACTGATGAAGAGCTTGAAACTGAAAATCTTGAAACACCTATTAGACCTAGTTCTCCTAGATATGAATTACCAAAGGTACCGGAAGGTTATGTTATGGATGAGGAGACAACTAGGGACATTCTTGCTTGTAGGGATAGAGATGATCTGGAAAAATTATTATGCAAGTATAAAGAAAAGACTTTGAATGCTAGAATGAAATGTGATCCTAAGTTTGCTACTTCACCTATCTTTGTTGATGATAAGGATTATGAATTCTCTGTCGACCCAGAGTTAATTACTTTGGTTGAATCTGATCCTTTCCATGGTTATGAAACTGAAACTGCTGGGGCACATCTTACTAAGTTGAATGATATAGCCACCCTTTTTGCTCATGATGAGAAGATTCGCTATTATTATATTCTCAAATTATTTCCGTTCTCATTAAAGGGTGATGCTAAGGCTTGGTATAATACTCTTGCTCCTGGTTGTGTGCGTAGTCCCCAGGATATGATTTATTACTTCTCTGAAAAATATTTTCTTGCTCATAAGAAACAAGATGCCTTACAGGAAATATTTAACTTTGCACAAATTGAAGAAGAGAGTCTCCCACAAGCTTGGGGGAGGCTTCTCCAATTGCTTAATGCTTTGCCTGATCATCCTCTTAAGAAAAATGAAATACTTGATATCTTCTATAGTGGACTAACCGATGCTTCTAGGGATTTCCTAGATAGTTGTGCTGGTTGTGTTTTCAGGGAGCGAACTGTTGAACAAGCTAAAGAATTATTGAATAACATATTGAAAAATTATGATGATTGGATCCTTCCTGAACCACCACTTAAACCTACACCAAAGAAGAGGGGTATCTTATATCTGAGTCCTGAAGATATGCAAGAGGCAAAGAAATCCATGAAGGAAAAAGGTATTAAAGCAGAGGATGTTAAAAATTTACCACCTATCGAAGAAATACATGGGCTTGAAACACCACCACCACCTAAGGTGGTAGAGGTAAATTCTTTACTAAAGTTTGATGAAGGTGATATTCCTTATAATAAACATCCTAGTCGATGCCTTTATGAGTTTGATAATTACATTAGAAAACAAGATCACTTCAATGCAAATGTTATGAAACAATTGAAATACAATTCTGATATGATTGCTCGCTTAAGTGACTTGTTATTTAGAATCTCAAATGATGTTAGAGGTGTGGAAAAACATGCCTCTATGGTTCAAGCTCAATTAGAACAAGTTGCTAAATCTCAAAGAGAGTTGCTTGATGAAATGAATAATAATATCAATGATCATGCTGTTAGAGTAATGACTAGAGGAGGTAGAATGACTCAGGAACCACTTTATCCTGAGGGACACCCAAAAAGAATTGAAAAAGACTCTCAAAGAGTTAAAACTGATGTACCTAGTCCTTCTAAAAAGAAAAAGAAGAAGAAAAATGATAGGACTTTGCATGCCTCTAGTGAACCTGAAGTTGAAAAACCTCCTGATAATGATAATGAAGTCTCTATCTCTGATGCTGAAACTCAATCTGGTAGTGAACACTCACCTTCTGATAATGAAAAAGACAATGATGAGGTTCATGCAGACACTCAAATAAATAATAAAGAACCAGATAATGATGTTGAGATAGAACCAGCAGTTGATCTTGATAACCCACAACCCAAGAATAAAAGATATGATAAAAGAGACTTTGTTGCTAGAAAACATGGTAGGGAAAGCGAACCGTGGGTTCAAAACCTACGCCCTTTCCACCTAAGTCAACCAAAAAGAAAGACGATGAATAATTTGAACGCTTTGTTGAAATGTTGAGGCTAGTCTTTTTGCGTACTCGCTTGACTGATATCTTAAAAATGCCTCCTTATGCAAAGTACATGAAAGACATCATCACCAATAAGAGAAAAATACCGGAAGCTGAAATCTCCACCATGCTTGCTAATTATACTTTTAAGGATGGAGTACCTAAAAAACTTGGAGATCCCGGAATACCAACTATACCTTGCTCCATCAAAAGAAATTATGTGAAAACTGCTTTATGTGATTTAGGAGCAGGTGTTAGTGTTATGCCTTTCTCTTTATATAAAAGACTTGATTTGAATAAACTCACACCTACTGAAATATCTTTGCAAATGGCTGATAAATCAACTGCCATACCTATCGGTATTTATGAGGATGTGCCCGTTGTTGTTGCTAATGTTACTATCTTAACTGACTTTGTTATACTTGAGATGCCCGAGGACGACAACATGTCGATTATCCTCGGTAGACCCTTCTTGAATACTGCAGGGGCTGTTATTGATTGCAATAAAAGCTGGTAATGAACATACGGTGCACTTTCCGAAGAAACAATTCCAAGTGAATGGTATTAATGTTATTGAAAAATCTCCGACAATCACTATTGGAAGTTTTCAACTACCTCTACGTAGTGCCAAAAAGAAATACGAAATGCTTATTGTTGGGGACATCCATATCCCCATTGAGGTAACTTAGTGTTTTACGAAAGTTCTTCGGTTTCATGCTAATCGGAAGTGGTTGTTAATAAGACTTGATCAACCTTATTAATAAATCATTTTTGAGAGGTATGAAGTTGATGAATTCAGTGAGCACTACCTTCTGTCCCCACTTTTTGTTTTTTGTTTTTATTATTTAAATAAAATTAAATGCCATGCCTTGCCTGTTTTCTGAGTTTTCTGTGCAATAAAAAATGACCCAAAAATAAAAGTTCTCAGAATGCTCTGAAAATTTAATACGATTTTTTTCTGAATATTTAAGAATTTTTGGTGCAAATAACATCAGAGGGAGGTGCTCCAGGTGGGCACAACCCACCTAGGCGCGCCCTGGTGGGTTGTGGTCCCCACGTGGGCCCCCTCATTTATCTCTTCGTCCCACATCATCACCTACCTCCAGGAAAAAATCACCATTGCTCTCTCTCTCTCGTGTTCTTGCTCTCAAACCTGCGGATTTTGATCTCTTTGCTCGAAGCTCCGTTTCTGAAACTGTTACGGGGGATTGTTGCTTGGTATGTGCCTCCTCCATTGGTCCAATTAGTTTTTGCTTTAGTGGTTTATATTTAGAATAATTAGTGACTCTTGGTGCTACTGTAGATGAGCTTGCATGTTGAATTCTTAGAGTTCTAAGTAGTTTGAATGCTCGATATGGCATCTATGCAACCCTATGAGTAGTTGCTATCATTCTTATAAGGATTTTGTTGACAAAAATTCGTGACACAAAATTTTTCAGAAAATTGTACATGAATATGAGGAACCTCTTTGGAAGGAGTTCTTCGAGGCGGAGGTCCTCAGAGGCATCTTTTAGTAGCAGCTCCATTCGTCGGTCCTATGTTGAACCAAGTGAAAATTCCATTTGAGATGCCGCTACCAAATCATGTTTATGGCCATGCAACGATTATATGGCACGTGGGGGCATTAAAGAAGAATTTGAGCAATATGTTCACAATTTCGAGCTCGGTCCCTACATTGCAGATAAGTGCAACCAACACCTCAGCCTCACTGAATCATTTACCAAAGTATTTAAATTCCATCCTCGTGAGTCCAGAGTATCATTTAAACTATATGACAATTCATTTACTATACCTCTAGAGACATTTTCTAATCACTGCAAAATTCCATTTTGGGGTTCATTGGACGAGCCACCAAGGTCGGAGTTTGAGATATTCTTGACTAGCCTTTGCTATGGTGAGACTAGAGGAGTGACTCAAGGTAGAATAAAGAGCATTCATTTTCCCTCAATCCAATACTTTGCACTATTTAATGGAAAATGCAATGTAGGCAAACAAGATTGTAGTACACTTTGTGCTCCAGACTTAAGCCTTATCCGCACCGCTCTCACCGGTGACAAAAGTTATAACCTTGGAGTGATAGTGGCACGTAGATTGCAACAGAATGCTGGTAGTGGATATTTTTATGGTGGGATTTACGCCACACGCTTAGCAAGAGAGCTAGGTGTTTCACCTTGGCCTTATGACCCCATCTTACCCACGCAATACCTTGACTTCGATGCTATGAAACGTCATAAGATCCTTAGTGGTGAACCCCATAATTTTACTTATAACCTGTTGTTTAATAAAAGTTCCGTTGTGGACACCTTTTTGCCTGCACCTGCTCTCTTTGATGTTCATAGCAAGGGAAGATATTATGTTCTTGAGAGCGAGGGCCGAGCACATAACGCGGCAGTTGTGGCTGCACGACGGGCTGAGACATCTGCACCTAGAGCCTCCGTGAGCTATCACTCCGACCATTATGCAGGCTACTGATGGAGATTACCAAGTTAGGCCAAAAGCCTAAGCTTGGGGGAGTACGTATTTCCACCGACATTACTTTCATGTTCACACTTTTCATTCCAGTTGTCGATGTCCACGCTTTTTCATTGTATTATCCATGCTAGATTTATTTTCTCACCTTCTTCTTGTGTGTTTAAAAAACTTTGAGAAAATACAAAAATATTTCCTGCTTCTTTTTTATTTTTCTTTCTAGTATAACTAGCTGTAGTATTTAAAAACAAAACCCAAAAAGATTTCCTTGTTCTTCTGTTGCTTGTTGGGAGCTCTCCCGTGTAAATAGTTTTTCTCGTTTTTGTTTTTCCTTTCTTAAATTTGCTTTCTTTCAGAAAACCAAAAACTCCAAAAATATTTCAGTGTGTTTCTCTAAATTTCTTTTTATTGAGTCATACCGAGGAGAAGACCACGATGAAAATGTTGAGTGGCTCTCATATGCATTGTTGTCGATCTATCAGAGAGCCCATATTACCTTGTTTTCTTCTTTTTGAATAAATGTTTGCAGATTCCAGCTTAGTCCACGGCACGCTTGCACTATTATTATTCTCATATCGTTCGGTCATGCAAGTGAAAGGCAATAATGACGATATTTGATGAACTGGCTGTGGCAGAGAGAAACGGGTATGAACTCAACTTGTTCTGTTTTTGTAAATATGTTTAACCTAGTATCCATGATTCAGCACATTATGATCAAACATGTTTGCAATGACCCTTAGAGATTATAGTTTCTCATGTCATGCTTAAGTAGCTAGGAGTGGATAATGTTTTATCTTGGATGTCAACATTGTGTTAAAATAATTGTGATGTAGTATGATGATATGGTATCCTCCTCTGAATGTTCGAGTGGCTTGACTTGGCACATATTCATGCATGTAGTTGAATCAAAACCAACACAGCCTCTATGATATTTAGGTTCATGGTGTTTATATCCTACTCATGTTAGTATCCAATGTTACTTATGCATAATGCATGTTCATGACCGTTTTCGCTCTCTAGCCGGCCGCTTCTCAACCTAATTGCTAGCCTTTGCCTGTACTAAGTGGGATTTCTGCTTGTGCATCAAAACCCTGAAACCCAAGTTATTCCATATGAGTCCACCATACCTACCTGTATGCGGTATTACCCTACCGTCCTAAGTAAATTTGCATGTGCCAACTTTAAAAACTTCAAATAAATATCCTTTTTTGTGTGCCTGGATTGTTCATAGAGCGACAGGAGGTAGTCAATATCTTCCATGCTAAGCGGGTTATTCTCATGATGAGTGTTTATTCACTCGTCCTTGCGCTAGAGGGGCGGTAATAGGGATTCCCAGTCCCAAATTCAAATTGCAAATAATTAAACAAACCTCCCCAGGAATATTGTTGGTATGGACGGCACCCGTTGTTTCGAACAAGCCATGGAGTGTGGTTGTTGGTGGAGGGGGAGTAAACCTTTACTTTTATCGCTTGGGAACCGCCACTAATGTGTTTAGCATGGAAGATACCGATAACTAATGGTCGCGAAGTAAATAAGAAGGGTGCATTTCTCAAAATTTCATTTACCTCTGTTTTAAAACTTGAGCGCTGGCACCTCTGCAAATCACTGCTTCCCTCTGCGAAGGGACTATCTATTTACTTTTATGTTGTGTCATCACCTTCTCAAATATGCGCCAGAACCTGAGAGCACTATTGTCATCCTCATGCATTGTGTCTAGCTAATGCTGGGTGCATCATGACTGGATCTTTTCTACCATGAATTACAATGTTTAGTCGCTGCTCGAACTTTGGAGGTGCTCTGCATTTATGTTTTGCGGTCTCAGAAAGGGCTAGCGAGATACCACTATTGTCATATTATATCATGGTTGCTTTGACAAAGTGTTGTTGTTTGAGATATCTTATTATTGCTCGCTAGTTGATTATGCCATTATTATGAGTTAATATAATTTTTAAGAGTTATTGTAGACATGGTTAGTTATAATCTTTGCTGAAAACCTGGGTGCTACTCAAGCTTATTTATGTAAACAAGAGCAAAAGAGTTCGTAAAAGTTTTTCTTTTTCACTTTCAGTTTATCAACTGAATTGCTTGAGGACAAGCAAAGGTTTAAGCTTGGGGGAGTTGATACGTCTCCATCGTATCTACTTTTTCTAACGCTTTTCCTCTTGTTTTGGACTCTAATTTGCACGATTTGAATGAAACTAACCCGGACTGACGCTGTTTTCAGCAGAACTACCATGGTGTTGTTTTTGTACAGAAATAAAAGTTCTCGGATTGGAACGAAACTTCACGAGGATTTTTTATATAATAAAAGAGAATTTCTGGAGCCAAGAACCACAGGAGGGGGGCACCTGGGTGGGCACAACCCACCAGGGCGCCCCCCTCCAGGCGCGCCCAGGTGGGTTGTCCCCACCTGGTGGCCCCGCAGACTCCAACCCTGATGCTATAAAGTCATATTTTCGAAGAAAAAAATCAGGGAGAAAGAATTATCGCGTTTCATGAGACGGAACCGCCGCCACCTCCTGTTTTTCATTGGGAGGCCAGATCTGGAGTCCGTTTGGGGCTCCGGAGAAGGGGATCTTCGATCTTCGTCATCACCAACCCTTCTCCATCGCCAATTCCATGATGCTCCCCACCGGGAGTGAGTAATTCCTTCGTAGGCTCGCTGGTCGGTGAGGAGTTGGATGAGATTCATTATGTAATCGAGTTAGTTTTGTTAGGGCTTGATCCCTAGTATCCATTATGTTCTGAGATTGATGTTGCTATGACTTTGCCATGCTTAATGCTTGTCACTTTGGGCACGGGTGCCACGATTTCAGATCTGAACCGTTTATGTTATCACCATTATATCTATGTTCTAGATCCGATCTTGCAAGTTATAGTCACCTACTATGTGTTATGATCCGGCAACCCCGGAGTGACAATAGTCGGGACACTTCCCGGTGATGACCGTAGTTTGAGGAGTTCATGTATTCACTATGTGTTAATGCTTTGTTCCGGTTCTCTATTAAAAAAAGGCATTAATATCCCTTAGTTTCCAATAGGACCCCGCTGCCACGGGAGGGTAGGACAAAAGATGTCATGCAAGTTCTTTCCATAAGCACGTATGACTATTTACGAAATACATGCCTACATTATATTTATGAACTGGAGCTAGTGCTGTATCACCCTAGGTTATGACTGTTATATGATGAATATCATCCAACGAATTAACCGATCCAATGCCTACGAATTTCTCTCATATTGTTCTTGCTAAGTTACCACTGCCATTGTTACTCTTGCACTTGCTACAAAATCATTGCTATTACTGTTACCGTTACTATTGCTGTTGCTACTACTATCAAAACTATTATACTATTTTGCTACTGATTACTTTGCTGCAGATAATTAATCTCCAGGTGTGGTTGAATTGACAACTCAGCTGCTAATACTTGCAAATATTCTTTGGCTCCCCTTGTGTCGAATCAATAAATTTGGGTTGAATACTCTACCCTCGAAAACTGTTGCGATCCCCTATACTTGTGGGTTATCACTGGCCCTCACATGACTTAAGCCGACGTTTTAACTTTGACAAGTTCAGGGTCTTTAAAGATTGACTTGTCAAGAGTATGGTGAGTCATCTTGTTCGGAGTCAAGCATACAGGCAGGTTTAACCAATAATGTGGCATTTCGCCGGGTCAAAATGGTTTTGTAAGCTAAACTCTGTGAGTTGGAAGCCCCCTAGTGCCCTTATGATCAATTTATCAAGACTCATGCTCAGAAAATATGAGATGAATGACAGAGGCCCCGAGTTTTCAGGGATGTCGGCTCTATCATGTTGATCATAATATGATAAGCCAATAAGGCATGATACCCATGTTTGAACCGCGCATCATGGCAGCAAGTTCTCTTTGGCAACCTTTAATTCTTCTGAGAACTCAAACTTGCGAGAGATGGATTCCTCTTGAATCGGATGTTGAGCCGGATATTGAGAGCTCAAAACTTTGTGAGAGACATTTTTCTCTTAAGCCGGATTTTGAACCGGAACCTTTTCTGATAACCCAGACTCTTTCTTTTGAACCGGAAACTTTTCTGATTGCCCGACACTTTTTGAGCTAGAAATTTTCTGACGATCTTTAAGTTTTCACCAATGTGGCAGCAGTCTCCGGGACTGGGTTGACTTTCTTGAAATGACCGGGGTTTTTGAATTTTGTTGAAACCAACCAAATTTGTTGAGCCATGTATGTATAGCCCCCGAATCTTAAGACGACTCGAGGTAAACGGCTTGAGACTCTTCATATTTTGCTTTACTATGCTCGTCTTTTGCCTTCCCATGCTTGTTATTCTCTGGCCCAAATACTCTGTTGCCAATGTTTTAAATTGCCGGGTCCCATGGTTTTTCCAAGGTTGATTCCTCTGACTCCTTTAGGGCTGTTTTCTTTATAGGCCAGCACTTTCGTGGTCGGTTCTTCTGGCTCCCCATGTTATAGCCAGCACTGATCAAATTGCGAAGATGAAAGGCCATGTGTGTTTCTGCCAGGAAACGCCAGGGGCAGGTGTTGCTATGTCCTCCGATGTATTATTGTAAACCGGACCACTGGACGATGATCGGCGTGTTTGCCTGTGATGTAGGTCAGCCTCCGGCATGTGGATAATTGGATGCCAGTCTGTTGAAAGGCGCGGTACGGATGTATGCCAGGCATAGCCTCCTCGTGTCATTGTAAACTAAACTGCCAAGATGATAGTTTGAATGCTAGCGCATGATAACGTTGGCGCGAGCTCTTTATTCATGGCACAACGATCGCCCTTGCAGTGAACAATTGTCCTGCATAAAAAATATTGCAAGCCAGAGTAATTGTTCTTTAAAGAATAAAAATGTATCAATAAAAATTGACTGGACAGATTTCACCTGATTCGTTCGGACGACAGATGACCTAGTATTTAAGTCTCCATGGATGAGCACTTTTTGGATTCACCTCGTCGTATCTCTCCTGAACAATGAACAATTGTCCTGTCGGCGACCGGGCATGGGCGGAGGCTGTTACGGGCTCCGGTGATGTCTCACGAGACATGATTCCACAGAGTAATATCACCTTTTTCTTTAAGTGAATTACTTGGCCTTCGTGTACAGTGCAATAGTTGTAGTTGTGACTAATATTTGATCTCTCTGCCATGAGTTGATTTGTGATAGAGCTGTAGTGGCTAGGTACTATTGAAGGTCTTACTAATGGATCAAGCTTGCAACGGGAGCTGTAATCTTGAAATCACCTCAGCAGGTCTATTCCAGCTAGCTAGCTGGTTCAGCGTGCTGTTCTTGCCCTGATGTGGTGAAATTAACTGAAGTACTGATTGCTGCTATAGCTTTGCTCTGTTTGAAAACTTTGGGGAACACACGAGCTTTCTTCTCTTCCTTATTTCTTCTCTGTAATCCTCATGAAGTTTGAAAAACTTTTGATGTATCAACCTGTTGCATATTAGCAGCACGCTGTGCTCCCAATTCCTCAATCCTTCTAGAGAGGTGGCCTTTGTTGTTGAAGCAAAAAGAGCACGATCCTTTCAATCTGATCATCAAGAATCCTCGAGAACCCCTTAAAAACTTTGCTCACAATCTTTACCACCAATTTGGGCCTGTTGAACGTATTGCTTTAACAACTTCTTCATCAATTTGTCATTAATATAGCACCCTTTCCATTCTTCTATTTGATCTGCCATCAATTTCTTTTCCAAAGTTAACCATCTTGCTATTTCAGTACCAGGATCCTGACTTCTCTTTGCTTTCTTTCTCCGCGGGAAATTCCGAATTCCCCCGGCTAGTTAAATGAACATCAGCAAACTCGGCTGAACCGCAACGCAGCAGTTCACATGTGTACAACACTCAGCACGGGAACAAGCAGGTCGGGCGCGCAGGAGAAGGGTCGAAAGAGAGGGAGAAGTGGGCGTGACCTGACCCCGCGGTGCAGCGGAGCAGGGGCTGGCTCTCTCACGGCGGAGGTGAGCAGCGGCGGCGGGTTACCAAGGCCACGGGAGTGGAGGCGTGAGGCCAGCCACGGCAGAGGCGGGCACAGCGGAGGCGGCTGCGAGGCCGGGCGGCTCGCGACGCGGTGCGGCTCGACGGGGCAGCCCAGGCAGAGGCGAGCGACGAGGCGGGGCGGCTTGAGGCCGGGTGGAGCGAGGCGGAGGGGCGACAAACCGGTGGGGCGCGACGGAGGTGACCGGAGCGGCGACCCGGTCCAGGCGCGCGAGCAGCGAAGGCGGAGGCGAGCCCCGGCGGTGGAGCCAGCGGCTTGGAGCAGCGCGAGGCAGAGGCCAACGGAGGGGCTGGCGACTCACGGCTGAGGCGAAAATTGGGGCGATGACGGCGGCTCGATAACGCAGGGCCACGTGGGGCGAGCTCCGTTGGTGGCGGCAGGCGGCTCATGGCAGCAGGGCCGGCTCCACGCGGCAACGGAGGCGGCTGAGCGAGGCCGTGGCTGCGGGTCGAGGCGGCTCGACGTCACCGGCCTGAAGATGGTAGGCAGAGGTGACCTGCGGCGGAAGAATCCGGCGGCCCGAGGCGGCGGGGTTGCGGCCACTGCAGCAGAAGAGTCCGGCGGCTCGAGGCCAGCCACGGTGGAAGTGGAGATCAGAGACCCGGCGGAGGCGATTTGCAGGTGGGCGGCAACAGAGGCTTCACAAGCGAGCGGGGGCCGCGGGAGCGGCGGTTTAGCGCGAGGTCGAACGAGGCAGGGCCCACGGCTGTGAAGACGGAGGCGGATTGACACGCCGGCGAGCCCACGGTGGCGACTTGAGGATGGTACGAGCAAAGCAGGGCGGCTCGATCTGCAATGGTGAGGGGATTCGGCCGTGAAGGCGTGCTGGTGAAGTGGCTCGGTTGCGGCAGACTGGCACGGGAGGTGGTGCGACAAGGCTGGGTCAAGGCCGCTCAGACGAGGCGGCTTAGCGGCGGAGATAACCTAGCGGCAGGCCGTGTGTCGCGGCTCGGATGAGGCGAGGCCGATGACGGCTCGGATGCCGATGGCGGCTCGGATGAGGCAAGGCCGTGCGGGGGCTTGGAAGCACCATGGCAAGGGCAGAGGCCAGCGAGGCGGTGGGTGGCGGCTTATAGGCACAAGGTGGACGCTCGAGGCCGTGGTTGATGCAGTGGCTTAGAGGTGGCACCGCGGCGGCTGCGGACACGATGACGGGACCAGTGGCTCGGCGCAAAAACGAGCAGGGGGTGGCCTGATAACGGTGGCGACTTGTGGCGGCAGGGCCGGCTCAACCCGGTGGTGAAGCAGAAGGCATGGAGAAGATGCGAAGGAGGCAGGCGTCCTGCTCAAGTCGTGGCGCAGCAGAGGTCGGCGAACGGAATCACGGCGGCGGGGATGGCTCGAGATCGCTAAGGGCGACTCAAGGCCGAGGTCGCGGAGGCAATGATGGCGGCTCCGGACCGGCTGACTCCGGGACTGAGCAGCGGGTGCCGGCGCGGTGGCTTGAGGCTGATACTACAGCTGCGGAGGGGCGGCGGCAGCTCATAGTTGGCGACTAGAGGCGTGGCAGAGGCATCAGGCGGCTTCGAGGCAAAAGTGCGACGGTGACGGTGACTTGGTGGCGGAGACCGAGGTGAAGGCGGAGCTGGATTGAAAGCACGAGGGCGACCCGAATTGACCAGAGAGCTCAGGGCGAGGTGAGCATGGCGGTTTGAGATTGAGGTGAGATCGGCCTGGCGCGACCACGGAGAAAAAACGCAGGCGAGGCGAGCCCCGGTGTCGGAGATGACCGAGGTGGAGGCGGCTCGGCGGTGTCTGCTTGCTAAAACGGGGGCGGCTCGGTGGCGGCCGTGTTGGGAAACGTTGCACGTAAAAAAAATAAAATTCTACGCACACGCAAGATCTATCCATAGAAATGCATAGCAGCGAGGGGAAGAGTGTGTCTACGTACCCTCGTAAACCGTAAGCGGAACGCGGTTGATGTAGTCGAACTTCTTCGTGCTCCAACTGAGCGAGTACCGAACGTACGGCACCTCCACGTTCAACACACATTCAGCTCGGTGGCGCCCTCGCCTTCTTGATCCAGCAAGACAGCGAAGTAGTGGATGAGTTCCGGCAGCACGACGGCATGATGATGGTGATGGTGAAGTTATCTCGGCAGGGCTTCGCCTAAGCACTACGAAAATATGACTGAGGGTGTAAACGATGGAGGGGGCGCCGCACACGGCTAAGAGATTGTCGTAATTATGTGTGGTACCCCCCTCCCACATATATATAGGTGGGGGAGAGGGGAGAGGCCAAGGGGCGCCCCAAGTAGGGCCGAATCCTACTTGGGGTCTTCCCCGAGCCGCGCCCCCCCTTTTTCCTTTCTCTCACGAGGAGGGAAAGGCAGGAGGGGCCACCCCTCCCCTTTCCTCCCCCTAGGGCTGTCCAGCCAAGGAGAGGGGCATGCCGTCCCCCTAGTGGGCTGGTCTGTCCCCCCCCCCCTTTGGCCCATTAGGCCCATACACTTACCGGGGGTGTCCGGAACCCCTTCCGGCGACCTGATGACTACCCGGTGCACTCCGAAACTCTTCCGGTGTCCGAATAGCATCGTCCTATATATATATCAATCTTTACCTCTGGACCATTCCGGAGCTCCTCGTCATGTCCGTGATCTCATCCGGGACTCTAAACAACATTCGGTCACCAAATCATATAACTCATATAACACTATATCGTCAACGAACATTAAGCGTGCGGACCCTACGGGTTCGAGAGCTATGTAGACATGACCGAGACACCTCTCCGGTCAATAACCAATAGCGGAACCTGGATGCCCATATTGTCTCCTACATATTATTCGAAGATCTTCATCGTTCGAACCTTATGACAACATACGTAATTCCCTTTGTCCATCGGTATGTTACTTGCCTGAGATTCGATCGTCAGTATCTTCATACCTAGTTCAATCTCGTTACCGGCAAGTCTCTTTACTTGTTCCGTAATACATCATCTTGCAACTAACTCCTTAGTCACTTTGCTTGCAAGGCTTCTTCTGATGTGTATTACCGAGAGGGCCTGGAGATACCTCTACGATACTCGGAGTGATAAATCGTAATCTCGATCTATGCCAACTCAACAAACACCTTCAAAGATACCTGTAGAGCATCTTTATGATCACCCAGTTACGTTGTGACGTTTGATAGCACACAAGGTATTCCTCCGGTATCCAGGAGTTGCATAATCTCATAGTCGAAGGAATATGTATTTGTCAACAAGAAAGCAATAGTAATAAACTGAACGATCAATATGCTAAGCTAACGGATGGGTCTTGTCCATTACATCATTCTCCTAATGATGTGATCCCGTTATCAAATGACAACACATGTCTATGGTTAGGAAACCTTAACCATCTTTGATCAACGAGCTAGTCTAGTAGAGGCTTACTAGGGACACGGTATTTGTTTATGTATTCACACATGTATTTAAGTTTCCGATCAATACAATTCTAGCATGAATAATAAACCTTTATCATGAATAAGGAAATATAAAATAACAACTTTATTATTGCCTCTAGGGCATATTTCCTTTAGTCTCCCACTTGCACTAGAGTCAATAATCTAGATTACATTGTAATGATTCTAACACCCATGGAGTCTTGGTGATGATCATATTTTGCTCGCGGAAGAGGCTTAGTCAACGGGTCTGCTACATTCAGATCCGTATGTATTTTGCAAATCTCTATGTCTCTATCCTTGACCTTTTCATGAATGGAGTTGAAGCGTCTTTTGATGTGTTTGGTTCTCTTGTAAAACCTGGATTCCTTCGCCAAGGCAATTGCTCCAGCTTTGTCACAAAATATTTTCATTGGACCCGATGCACTGGGTATTACACCCAGATCGGATATGAACTTCTTCATCCACACTCCTTCATGTGCTGCTTCCGAAGCAGCTATGTACTTCGCTTCACATGTAGATCCCGCCACGACGCTCTGCTTGGAACTGCACCAACTGACAGCTCCACCATTTAATATAAATATGTATCTGGTTTTCGACTTAGAGTCATCCGGATCAGTGTGGAAGCTAGCATCGACGTAACCATTTACGACGAGCTCTTCGTCACCTCCATAAACGAGAAACATATCCTTGGTCCTTTTCAGGTACTTCAGGATGTTCTTGACCACTGTCCAGTGATCCACTCCTGGATTACTTTGGTACCTCCCTGCCAAACTTATGGCAAGGCACACATCAGGTCTGGTACATAGCATAGCATACATGATAGAACCTATGGCTGAGGCATAGGGAATGACTTTCATTTTCTCTCTATCTTCTTAAGTGGTTGGGCTTTGAGTCTGACTCAATTTCACACCTTGTAATACAGGCAAGAACCCTTTCTTTGACTGATCCATTTTGAACTTCTTCAAAACTTTATCACGGTATGTGCTTTGTGAAAGTCCTATTAAGCGTCTCGATCTATCTCTATAGATCTTGATGCCCAATATATAAGCAGCTTCACCGAGGTCTTTCATTGAAAAATTCTTATTCAAGTATCCTTTTATGCTATCCAGAAATTATATATCATTTCCAATCAACAATATGTCATCCACATATAATATCAGAAATGCTATAGAGCTCCCACTCACTTTCTTGTAAATATAGGCTTCACCGTAAGTCTGTATAAAACCATATGCTTTGATCACCTCATCAAAGCGTATATTCCAACTCCGAGATGCTTGCACCAGTCCATAGATGGATCGCTGGAGCTTGCACACTTTGTCAGCACCTTTAGGATCGACAAAACCTTCTGGTTGCATCATATACAACTCTTCTTTAAGAAATCCATTAAGGAATGCAGTTTTGACGTCCATTTGCCAGATTTCATAATCATAAAATGCGGCAATTGCTAACATGATTCGGACAGACTTAAGCATCGCTACGGGTGAGAAAGTCTCATCGTAGTCAACTCCTTGAACTTGTGGAAAACCTTTTGCGACAAGTCGAGCTTTGTAGATAGTAATATTACCATCAGCGTTAGTCTTCTTCTTGAAGATCCATTTATTCTCAATGGTTTGTCGATCGGCAAGTCCACCAAAGTCCACACTTTGTTCTCATACATGGATCATATCTCAGATTTCATGGCCTCAAGCCATTTATCGGAATCTGGGCTCATCATAGCTTCTTCATAGTTCGTAGGTTCGCCTTGGTCTAATAACATGACTTCCAGAACAGGATTACCGTACCACTCTGGTGCGGATCGTGCTCTGGTTGACCTATGAGGTTCTGTAGTAACTTGATCTAAAGTTTCATGATCATCATCATTAGCTTCCTCTCTAGTTGGTGTAGGCATCACGGGAACGGATTTCTCTGATGTGCTACTTTCCAATTCGAGAGAAGGTACAATTACCTCATCAGGTTCTACTTTCCTCCCACTCACTTCTTTCGAGAGAAACTCCTTCTCTAGAAAGGATCCATTCTTTGCAACAAAGATCTTGCCTTCGGATCTGTGGTAGAAGGTGTACCCAATTGTTTCCTTAGGGTATCCTATGAAGATGCACTTCTCAGATTTGGGTTCGAACTTATCAGGCTGAAGCCTTTTGACATAAGTGTCGCAACCCCAAACTTTAAGAAACGACAGCTTAGGTTTCTTGCCAAACCATAGTTCATACGGCGTCATCTCAACGGATTTAGATGGTGCCCTATTTAACGTGAATGCGTCTATCTCTAATGCATAACCTCAAAACGATAGTGGTAAATCGATAAGAGACATCATAGATCGCACCATATCCAATAAAGTATGGTTACGATGTTCGGACACACCATTACGCTGTGGTGTTTCAGGTGGCGTGAGTTGTGAAACAATTCCACATTGTTTTAAATGAAGGCCAAACTCGTAACTCAAATATTCGCCTCTGCGATCAGATCATAGAAACTTTATTTTCTTGTTGCGATGATTCTCCACTTCACTCTGAAATTGTTTGAACTTTTCAAATGTTTCAGACTCATGCTTCATCAAGTAGATATATCCATACCTACTCAAATCATCTGTGAAGGTCAGAAAATAACGATACCCGCCGCGTGCCTCAACACTCATCGGACCGCATACATCGGTATGTATTATTTCCAATAAGTCATTAGCTCACTCCATTGTTCCGGAGAACGGAGTTTTAGTCATCTTGCCCATGAGGCATGGTTCACAAGTATCAAATGATTCATAATCAAGTGATTCCAAAAGTCCATCTGCATGGAGTTTTTTCATGCGCTTTACACCAATATAACCTAAACGGCAGTGCCACAAGTATGTTGCACTATCATTATCAACTTTGCATCTTTTGGCATCAATATTATGAATATGTGTATCACTACGATCGAGATTCAACAAGAATAGACCATTCATCAAAGGTGCATGACCATAAAAGATATTACTCATATAAATAGAACAATCATTATTCTCCTATTTAAATGAATAATTGTCTCACAATAAACAAGATCCAGATATAATGTTCATGCTCAACGCTGGCACCAAATAACAATTATTGAGGTCTAAAACTAATCCCAAAGGTAGATGTAGAGGTAGCATGCTGACGGCGATCACATCGACCTTGGAACCATTCCCGATGCGCATCGTCACCTCGTCCTTAGCCAATCTTCGTTTATTCCACAGCTCCTGTTTCGAGTTACAAATATGAGCAACCGAACCAGTATCAAATACCCAGACGCTGCTACGAGCATTAGTAAGGTACACATCAATAACATGTATATCAAATATACCTTTGTTCACTTTGCCATTCTTCTTATCCGCCAAGTATTTGGGGCAGTTCTGCTTCCAGTGACCATTCCCTTTGCAGTAGAAGCACTCAGTTTCAGGCTTGGGTCCAGCTTTGGGCTTCTTCCCGGGAGTGGCAACTTGCTTGCCATTCTTCTTGAAGTTCCCTTTCTTTCCCTTGCCCTTTTTCTTGAAACTACTGGTCTTGTTAACCATCAACACTTGATGCTCCTTCTTGATTTCTACCTCCGCGGCCTTAAGCATTGCGAAGAGCTCAGGAATCATTTTATTCATCCCTTGCATATTATAGTTCATCACGAAGCCTTTGTAGCTTGGTGGCAGTGATTGAAGAACTCTGTCAATAACACTATCAACTGGAAGATCAACTCCTAGCTGAGTCAAGTGGTTATGATACCCAGACATTTTGAGTATGTGTTCATTGACAGAACTGTTCTCCTCCATCTTGCAGCTATATAACTTGTTGGAGACTTCATATCTCATATGCTCCATGACGTTCAAAACGTCTTTGAAGTCCCGGTTCTAAGCCGTAAAGCATGGCACACTGAACTATTGAGTAGTCATCAGATCGAGCTTGCCAGATGTTCATAACATCTGCAGCAGGTGTGTCACCCAGCGGTGCATCAAGGACATAATTCTTCTATGCAGCAATGAGGATAATCCTCAAGTTACAGACCCAGTCCGTGTAGTTGCTACCATCATCTTTCAACTTAGCTTTCTCTAGAAACGCATTAAAATTCAGGGGAACGGTAGCTCGGGCCATTGATCTACAACATAGATATGCAAAACTATAAGACTAAGTTCATGATAAATTAAGTTCAATTAATCAAATTACTAATGAACTCCCACTTAAATAAACATCCCTCAGGTTATCTAAGTGATACATGATCCAAATCAACTAACCCATGTCTGATCATCACGTGAGATGGGGTAGTCATCAATGGTGAACATCTCTATGTTGATCATATCTACTATATGACTCACGTTCGACCTTTCGGTCTCCAGTGTTCCGAGACCATGTCTGTACATGCTAGGCTTATCAAGTTTAACCTAAGTATTCTGCATGTGCAAAACTGGCTTACACCCGTTGTATGTGAACGTAGAGTCTATCACACCCGATCATCATGAGGTGCTTCGAAACGACGAACTTTGGCAATGGTGCATACTCGGGGAGAACACTTTTATCTTGAAATTTAGTGAAGGGATCATCTTATAATGCTACCGCCGTTCTAAGCAAAATAGGATGCATAAAGGATAAACATCACATGCAATCAAAATATGTGACATGATATGGCCATCATCATCTTGTGCTTTTGATCTCCATCTCCAAAGCATCGTCATGATCTCCATCGTCACCGGCTCAACACCTTGATCTCCATCGTTGCGTCGGGGTCGTCTCGCCAACTATTGCTTCTACAACTATTGCTAACGCATAGCGATAAAGTAAAGCAATTACATGGCGCTTGCATTTCATACAATAAAGAGACAACCCTAAGGCTCCTGCCGGTTGTCAATATTAAAAAACATGATCATCTCATACATCAACATATATCACATCACGTCTCGACCATATCACATGACAACATGCCCTGCAAAAATAAGTTAGACGTCCTCTACTTTGTGGTTGCAAGTTTTACGTGGCTGCTACGGGCTTCTAGCAAGAACCGTTCTTACCTACGCAAAAACCACGACGGTGATTCATCAAGTTTGCTATTTTAACCTTCTTCAAAGACCGGCCGTAGTCAAATTCGATTCAACTAAACTGGGAGAAATAGACACCCGCCAGCCACCTTTATGCAAAACTAGTTGCATGTCAGTCGGTGGAACCAGTCTCATGTGAGTGGACATGTAAGGTTGGTCCGGGCCGCTTCATCCCACAATACCGCCGAATCAAAATAAGACTTTGGTGGTAAGCAGTATGACTATCACTGCCCACAACTCTTTGTGTTCTACTCATGCATATCATCTACGCATAGACCTGGGTCTGATGCCACTGTTGGGAAACGTTGCATGGAAAACAGAAATTTTCTACGCACACACAAGATCTATCCATGGAGATGCATAGCATCGAGGGGGAGAGTGTGTCTACGTACCCTCGTAAACCATAAGCGGAAGCGTTTGTTAACGCGGTTGATGTAGTCGAACTTCTTCGCGCTCCAACCGATCGAGTACCGAACATATGACACCTCCGCGTTCAGCACACGTTCAGCTCGGTGACGTCCTCGCCTTCTAGATCCAACAAGACGGCGAAGTAGTGGATGAGTTCCGGTAGCACGACGGCGTGGTGACGGTGATGGTGAAGTTATCTTCGCATGGCTTCGCCAAAGCACTACGAAAATATGACCGAGGGTGTAAACGGTGGAGGGGGGCGCTGCACACGGCTAAGAGATTGTCGTAATTATGTGTGGCGCCCCCCTCCCACATATATATAGGTGGGGGAGAGGGAAGAGGCCAAGGGGCACCCCAAGTAGGGCAGAATCCTACTTGGGGTCTTCCCCAAGCCGTGCCCCCTTCCTTATTTGAGTGCGGGAGGAAGGCAGGGGGAGGTGGCGCCCACCCTTTCCTTTCTCTCACGAGGAGGGAAAGGCAGGAGGGGCCACCCCTACCCTTTCCTTCCCCTAGGGCCAGCCAACCAAGGAGAGGGGCGTGCCCGGCCCCTAGTGGGCTGGTCTGTCCCCCCCTTTGGCCCATTAGGCCCATACACTTACCGGGGGTGTCCGGAACCCCTTTCGGCGACCCGATGACTACCCGATGCACTCCAAAACTCTTCCGGTGTCCGAATAGCATTGTCCTATATATCAATCTTTACCTTCAGACCATTCCAGAGCTCCTCAACATGTCCGTGATCTCATCCGGTACTCCGACGGTCACCAAATCATATAACTCATATAACACTATATCGTCAACAAACGTTAAGCGTGCAGACCCTACGGGTTCGAGAACTATGTAGACATGACCGAGACACCTCTCCGGTCAATAACCAATAGCGTAACCTGGATGCCCATATTGGCTCCTACATATTCTACGAAGATCTTCATCGGTCAAACCTTATGACAACATACATAATTCCCTTTGTCCATCGGTATGTTACTTGCCCGAGATTCGATCATTGGTATCTTCATACCTAGTTCAATCTCGTTACCGGCAAGTCTCTTTACTCGTTCTGTAATACATCATCTTGCAACTAACTCCTTAGTCACTTTGCTTGCAAGGCTTCTTATGATGTGTATTACCGAGAGGGCCCAGAGATACCTCTCCGATACTCGGAGTGACAAATCCTAATCTCGATCTATGCCAACTCAACAAACACCTTCGGAGATACCTGTAGAGCATCTTTATGATCACCCAGTTACGTTGTGATGTTTGATAGCACACATGGTATTCCTCCAGTATCCGGGAGTTGCATAATCTCATAGTTGAAGGAACATATATTTGTCAACAAGAAAGCAATAGCAATAAATTGAACGATCAATATGCTAAGCTAACGGATGGGTCTTGTCCATCATATCATTCTCCTAATGATGTGATCCCGTTATCAAATGACAACACATGTCTATGGTTAGGAAACCTGAACCATCTTTGATCAATGAGCTAGTCTAGTAGAGGCTTACTAGGGACACGGTATTTGTTTATGTATTCACACATGTATTTAAGTTTCCGATCAATACAATTCTAGCATGAATAATAAACCTTTATCATGAATAAGGAAATATAAAATAACAACTTTATTATTGCCTCTAGGGCATATTTTCTTCAGGCCGCGACTGAGGAGGTCCCCAGCGACTCGAAGGAGGCGGCCTGCAGCGAGGTTGCCCCGACTTGTCTCCATTATAGACTAGATCGAACTTGCAGTGGTTGATCCGATCTCCTTTCTGTTTGACTCAAAGTAGCTGACAACTTCTAGTTTCCTTCGGTAGATACATGTAGGTAGAATCACACGTAGATTGAATCTTAGCACGTCGCTTTGAGTATCAGCCAACACAGATTGGATCAAAACTGTAGAAATCTCCATGGTGGTGTGACAATAATATTTCCTTGATCTCAACTGACAAGGTTAGAATTGATGCAAATCCTTCTGTACCGGCTCTTGCTAATCCGGCAGGTCATAAACTTCTCGATCCCTATGGGAGATCCCTTCAAGAACACAATACCACCGTGCGTGGCCCCACGGTGGGCGCCAACTGTCGTTGTTTTGTCACGGCAGATGTCCTAGTGTGAGGACTTAGTCATGAGGCCAACGCATCTAAGTGGTAGCTTGAACGGGGTTGAGCGGGACGAGAGACGTGAGATTTTACCCAGGTTCGGCCCCTCACGATGGAGGTAAAAACCTACATCCTGCTTGATTGACATTGATGATGATGACGATCTCGGTTACAAGGGCGGTGTTTCGCTACCTCTATCTCGAGAGCATCTACTTTGATCTTGTCTAAGACTTGTCTGTCTAAGCCCTGGCTATCTTAACCTGACCCTCTTGGGGTGCCCTGCCCCTCCTTATATAAGTTGAAGGGGCGGGTTACATGTAGAGTCCTAGTAGAATTAGGACTTAGCCCATTTCTGGCTTCTTCTCGCGGATTTCTTAACCCTGGGCTTCTGTTCGTGGGCTTCTTAATGCCTGGGCTTCTTATCTCCAGGCGGTTCATTTTCATGGCTAAGTATTGGCCGGGTTAGGATCTGACTGCCGGGTTACAACTGTGTGCCGGGTCAGGATCTGCCGAGTCAGGATCTGCCGGGTTAAGTCCAGAGATGACTTAACAGGGCCGCTTAAGTCCAGAGATGACTTAACATCATGAGCCGGGTTAAACCGTGGGTAATTCCCCCGACAGGAAGTGAAGAACCAATCGAGTTGTTCTAGAAGAGGATCATTTTGCAGGTTACTCCAGGTGAACCGGCATCCTTTGATTGGAATTTCAGTTAGGTGTTGTTCTTTGATGAAGTCATTAAATATGAGCATGTCTGATGCATTGCCACCTGGTTTGTTTCTATTTTCAGGAGCTCTGTAGTAGTTAAAATCTTCGAGAAGAAGCCAATCTTCATTAGCTGGGATAGATAGATCAAACGTCCATTTAGTGAAGATTTCCCGTGTGTCGCCTTGACAAGGACCATAAATATTGATTAGCGTCCCGGAATGAGAGCAGTGACTTGAAGTGAATTGAATGCCGAGAGCGAATTTTTCATTTATAATGACGTGGCCAGCAAACGAAGAGCTATTCCAAATAGTCACGATACCACCCGAAGCCCCAATAGCAGGAATAAAAGCAAGTTTATCGAAACGTCTTGGACATAGGGTCTTAAGCATAGCAAGATCAAATACAGACATTTTTGTTTCTTGCGGACATATAACTGAACAACCACTAGAGGCAATCGCATTAGATAGTGCTAACTGTTTTTTAAGGAATTTAAACCGCGAACATTCCAGCAAAGGACATTCCAGTTCTGCAAAAGAGGCATTAACAGATGCGCACTTATTCAGATGAAGAAGGCCCATCAGTAGGATTATTAAGAGCCTCAGAAGAGAGCCCTTCCTCCGGGACCGCACAGAGCTGCACCCCCACCGCCTGCAAAACTAGAATTGGTGTTGGTGGGGGTGCATCTCCAGCAGCATCTTCAGTGATGACCTGCGTAGAAGGGGTTGCACCAGAAGTTTGAGCTGATGGGAAAATGCGGGCCTTCACCTTGGACTTGTATGGGCGACGATCGAAAGGTTGAGGTACATGAAATCCATCTTATTTATTGACACGTGCACTGTGACGAAGCATAGTAGTCACAGGGGGCACCGTCTGTTTGCCCCTATGACTGATCGAAGAACTGGTACCAGTGTATGAGGACGATTCAGGTGGCAGCAGCAATGAACCCAAGCCTGGGGAGCTCTGAATGGAATCAGATTCAGACAAGTCCAACTGAGGGGCATTATCCACTTGTGCATCATTGATCTCTTCAATCATAACAGTGGAAGGTGGTGCAGATAAGAGTGGCTGCTCCCTAGAGGTGATTTGCAGACCATCAGTGCCATAAGAGACATGGATATCCACCTGAAAGTTATGATATTTCAGCCCATATTCCCTGCTCCAAGGGCCAAAAGTGGCTAGGTGAGGGCAGATAGCACTAGTAAGCATTGAGTTGATCTGCGTGACATGATTAGTACCAGTAAAGATCATCGAAGAAATAAAGTCACCCTGTGCCTCTGTGTTGAACTGAAATCCACCATTGTGAACCACATTAGATATAGCCATCTCATTCTGACTCAGATTATCTTGAGCAATCGAGGCATTCAGCTCAATAGGGATAACAACAGCTGCAGGGCCAAGGACTTCAAAGCTTGAGGTACTAGCAACTGTAATTGAGTCGTTCCACGCTTGGGCAGCATTGTCAGAGATGTTGTCAGCCTGAAGGATGCCATCATTCACATTCATACCTTGCTCAACTAACCAGGCTTGATAGTTAACAAGTACAGGAGGCAATGGTTATGCTATTGGGGCAGGAGGATCAGGCCAGGCACCCCAACCTGCATTAGCATCAATCTGAACATTGTCCTGGTCATCATCTGCATTCCCCTGTTCATTGTTATTACCTCCATTTGGCATGCCATTATGCGCAAACCAGTTCTGCACTTGCTATTGATATATTTGCTCTGCAGACATCTCCTGGCCAACTGAGGATGAGGGTTGCCGTCAGGTGGTGGTGGCTCTTCACCAGCCAGTGGCACCTTAGAAAGATGAGCGTTCCAGTCGTTGTTGTGCAAGATTATCACATGTACAGTCCAACACTCTCTAGGCCCTCCAAGCTGATAAACCACAAAACTCTTAGGGATCAAGCGCATGTGAATAATGCAGACCTTAAGCATAACATAACGGCGATCTTGACCAGGATTGTACCATGACAGTAAACCTCCAAAAAAATTAGATTTGTTGATGTAGTGCTCTGTTTGGTAGTCATAGGGAAATCCAAAGTACAGCAACCAAACTTCGGGGCCATAGGTGGTCAGACGCATATTGAGAGCGGCATTGTGGGGCACAAAACTAATAACAATATCTTCTTCATCTAATTGAAAAGTAGTTGCAACAGCCATATCTCTAATGAAGGGCTCAACAAATCCAAATATGCCAATGCCAAACGGGTGGTCGCTAACTTCAGTAGTGAAGAGCTGGGATTCATGCAACAGACCTTCAATGGTGTCCCTGAGAGCTACACGATGATGGATTGGGACGTAGCTATTAGCCTCAGCGATGGCGAGGAAGTCGTGATTCAGTGGCGGAACATGGTAGACCACCATGTCGCTCCTGACCAACCGATCTGGTAGCCCAGGTTCGACCGCCATGCCTTGCAGGAGGAAGGGGATGGCGTTGAGTGGGTAGTTTGCCATGGCTGTGATAGCTCGAGGAGGAGATAGGGGTGGTAATGAGTGTGTCGTCAGAGTCACAACAATGGGAGGGGAAGCCGAGGCACAATGTGGAACGTCCGGGCCATTTTTGGAATGACTAGTGATTTGGGGCACCCATTTCCAATTCTATTAATGAAGCACCTTGAAGCAGGATTTCGCCACGTGGCCATACCAACCATAGCACGTACATCGGATGGCCCGAGAGCGAGGTCAGGAGCGGTCCAATTGGGAAGCATGCTTCAAATTATCAGGCTGATTGATTTGACTACTATTTGACGAGGATTTGTTACTATTATCAATTGATTTCCCATTGCAATCACGGGCTTTATGGCCAGGGCCAGAGCAAAGGATACAAATAATCCAAGCAGGGCAGTCAATCTTTTTGTGTCCCCATTGTAAACATTTAGCACGGAGAGTCGCCCAATTATTTGTAAGATTAATAATCTCCTCTTCAGGGTAATGGGCTTGGGCCAGGTCACATTTGTGTTTAGCACTGAGCGTCGGGGGCCAAGAATCATGTGGTGGAGCATATTTGCATGCAGACGTAAGGAAACATTGGGGAGGCGGTGGATAAGGAGCATCAAGGAGGCATTTTATGGAGCCCAAATAAATGTGATCAACAGGCTGTCTCTCCTCCAATTCCTCTTGAAGTAAAAAACTTACGTAATATTCCGGAGGATATATCTCCGGCTAGGTCCCGAGCATTACTCTCCGAAGGATCAGACAAATTGCCAATGACAGTCGGAAATAAAGGAGTCAATAAATGTGTGTTTGAATTTTGAATTGTCCGATGAACCTGATATGAACTATCCAAACCCGATGAAGATGACGCCTCAGCAGTATGCAAATTTGAGAATTCCATGTAAGATATGGGTATCAAATTGAACTTCTGGAGTTCTGAGTGAGAATTCTTCCCAAATTCCGGAGGTTGCTGGAAATTATTTACCTTGGACTTGATCATAATAGGTGATCGAGTAGAGAGCTCTTGTAATTCTGCATCTGCATGCCATTGCATGTCCAGACTTGAGAGCTTGGCAAAATGACCATTGTAGAGGTGAAAATGACATATAAAGTCCGACCAAATTCTATCTTTAAGACCATAGATGAAATGTCCAACTTTGTTATTGGCCACCAAGAGTCTGAATGACCTTTAGTTAATACGAACCACCTTAAAGCCATTGCTAATCCCTCCAATGCAACATTGCAATGCAATGGCCATTGATTCTTCATTAAGGGCAAAGGAGGCCGATGAAAAGGATGCCACCAAAAAGAACTCTTTGGCATCTCGGGAGGGATAAAAGTGCACTGTAGAACCAAACCTTCTTCTCACCTGATCTGCAAGGGTAATGCCCGAGGAGGAATCCCAATGCAGCAGGCCTTCCATCTTGATTAGATCGAAGAATCATCATGGATATGGTGGAGGAGGGAGGGGGTGGGGAGAGGGGAGAGGAGAGAGGAGAACCATTTCATTCACTCGGAGAGGGGAGAGGAGAGCCATACTTAGGTACCAGGGTAGCAGGACAGTATGCATGGGTACTCTTTCCGGACACATCCTCGTTGATGTCTACAACATCCTTGGTTGGAACTTCCTTTGCCGTCGTTCCCCGCTCGCACTGTTTCCTTTGTTGCTCCCTCCAGGTGACGTTCCTTGCAGCTCAACGCCACGGACGGGAGCCCCACGGATGACGCTGAGGCAACATCCGTGGCGAAGGTGGGGTACAGGGTACCCGACGATGACATCTAGGGCGGCGGGTGGGTGCGGCGGCGCGGATGGGGAGCAACAGTGGAGGACGGTGACAACTCGAACGCAGGAAACGATGGACGAACGTGGGAGTAGGACGGTGCATTTGGTGGACTTGATCAATTTGGTGGAATTTGTGGCGGGTCCAGTCTGTCCAGTCCGACGTGACGGACGCGCCTGGGCCTCTTCATATCGGCCCTATATATGAGCTGGATATGGAGAGTTTTGGTCAGCCGGACGTATAGGGCCAGCTTGAGGAGCTCGACCGGGTCATGATTTTGTGACCGGTCACTAACCGACCTATCCAGGACATATAGGGGACGTTTGAGGAGCCCGGTTGTAGATGCTCTAAGGCCATGTATTAAACATCGTATGCAAACTTTATCATGCGTCAGACTATATCAGGTTTCAGACAAGGCTTGCAAAATCCCGAAATCACTAATTAAGGAGCACTCTTTGCGAAGGTCACTCCCATCTCCCAGGTTATGACAAGTGGCGCACTGTATGTGGGCCACTTGTCGCAACCTGGGAGTTTTTCCTTTTTTCGTAGATCTATTTATTCAAAATGTTTTATCTCTTAAACCGTGTGTCCAAATCTCAAACCATTTTCACCGTTGGATTCCTCGCGGCGAGATCTTCAAAATTAGATCCCATGTTGATAGGTTTTGCCTAACTTTTTTCATAAAAAAAAATGGACGAAAAAACCGAACCGAGAGCACTTTTTTCCCTTTCTGAAAGAGGCACGACTGTGCCTCTCGCGGAAGCAAATCCGTGTAGAAGCAAACTCGTGCATCTCGCGAAAGGGAAAAAAATGGTCTGTCTAAGCCTCATCTAGTGTCACATCTAAGTGTGACATCAGCAACAACTCATCCTAAAATAAACCCCACCTCCGTTCTTTGTCTTTGTCTTGGACTTTGTTTGTTTGTCTTTTTTTTCTGTGTATCCTCCGGCCCACTACAGACAACCCCGACACCCCTTCCCAGGGCCTTATATGTTGTTTGTTACTGGTCAGATCTGGGCTGCACCTGTATGTATTCAAACACACGTACATGTATTTGTACTCATCGTTATGTCTTTTCCTTGGGTGTGACGCACACAATGCAAGTAGCCCTGCTAGCTGCTTCAAGTTTTTGATCAAACGAATCCATTGACACAAACTGTTCATGGGCGAAAAGTGAGTTGTTTAGGTCCTGGAGGGTTGACGGGGAGAACCGCAAGTTTTCGGAGCCGAGATATTCATCCGAGTCACTATGGGCGTATTTGTCCAATTGATCACTTGTGGGGATCCATAGAGAGTCTGTTTTATGAAATATCTGCTGAGAAAGCAAAAGAAAAAAAAAGGGACTTCTTTATCTTCAGTTTAACCGCACATGCATGCATTCACATACGTGAGCTCGATCACGCATCAAAATGTTAGCTAGCTAAGCTTCATATATAATGCATCTCTCGCTCTCACAACAGGTACATGTACCAGTACCACCAGATTGCATTTGTCTACCGTTGATTAATTAATAGTCCCCAATTCTCTTTAAAAAAATATGTGTGTGCGAAGGGTCAAAAGACACATGCATGAAAAAACTTCTAATCTATATGTATATTAAAAAAACTACTTCACTAGTTTGATGTAAATCCTATTTACAAAAATAAACGAAAGATAAAAATATGGTCATGTATTGCATGAAGAAAAATGTTTATGTATATATAAATGTTCATGCAATTTTGAGAAGTGGTCATGTTTATGAATCTTTTTGAAAGATGCATGATGAACATTTTTAACATACATTTTCAACATACACAGAAAACATTTTCTAAAAACACACCGTTAATATTTTTTTAAATAGGATGAGTGTTTTTTAGAACAAGGCAATTTTTTAAAAAATATGATGAACATTTTATAAATACACAATGAACATTTTTTAAACACAATAAACATTTTTTAAAACACAAAAAACCGCATGCTAGAGGAAAATCAAAAGGGGGGAAAAGATAAGCTAAGGGTGGACATGCAACTGAAGCGGGGCAAGTTATGTGTCAAGAGTGGACAAACAACTGGATCAGGCAAGTTTGGTGTTGAGGGTGGACATGAAACTGGGTCGAGGTCGGGGCAAATGGCATGTCGATGGTGGACATGCAACTGGATCAGGTCAGGACGAGTTGTGTATCGGTGGTCGACAAACAACTGGGTAAGGCGAGTTGCATGTCGTGGGCGGAGATGCAACTGTGTCGGGCGAGTTGCGTGTCTAGAGTGGACATGCAACTTGGTCGGGATAGCAAGTTGCGACTCGAGGGTGGACTTGTAACTGGGAAAACTATGAGCCTAGTTGCGAGTCGAGGGTGGACTTGCAATTGGCATGAAAAACAAACTACAGTCCTAGTTGCGAGTCGATGGTGGACTTGCAACTGGGTTGAAAAACAAACTATGGGTCAAGTTACGAGTCGAGGGTGGACTTGCAACTGGGATTAAAAATAAACTACATGCCCAGTTGCAAGTCGAGGGTGGACTTGTAATAGGGATGAAAAACAAACAAACTATGGGGCCCAATTGTATGTCGATGATGGACTTGCAATTGGCACTACACAGAACTATGATACCAGTTGCGAGAGAAGGATGTACTTGCAGCTGGGGGCTCGATAAACACACACACCCTAGTTGCGAGTCGATGTTCGGCTTGCAACTGGTGACCCTCAACAAACACACACAGACCCCTAGTTGTGAGTCGCTAGTCGGCTTGCAACTGGGGGCCTCGACAAACACACACACACACCCCCCCTAGTTGTGAGTCGATGGTTGACATGCAACTGGGGACCCTCGACAAACACACACACACCCTAGTTGCGAGTCGATGGTCTACTTGCAACTGGGGCACCGACAAACACACACACACACACCTAATTGCCAGTCGATGTTCGGCTTGCAACTGGGGACCCTCGACAAACACATACACACACACCCCTAGTTGCGAGTCGATGGTCGGCATGCAACTGGAGACTCTCGACAAACACACACCTCCCTAGTTACGAGTCGATGGTTGACATGCAACTCGAGGCACCGACACACACTCTAGTTGCAAGTCGTTTGTCGGCTTGCAACTGGGGACCCTCGACAAACACACAAATCCCTAGTTGCGAGTAGATGGTCGGGTTGCAACTAGGGACCTTCAACAAACACACACCCCTAGTTGCGAGTCAATGGTTGACATGCAACTGGGGACCCTCCACACACACACACACACACACACACCTAGTTGCGAGTCGATGGTCGGCATGCAACTGGGGCCTCGACAAACACACACACACCCTAATTAGGAGTCAATGGTCGACATGCAACTGGGACCCTTGACAAACACACACTCCCCTAGTTACAAGTCGATAGTCGGCATGCGACTGGGAACCCTCGACAAACACGCACACCCTTAGTTGCGAGTCGATGGGTGACATGCAACTAGGTAACCTTGACAAACACACACTCTCCTAGTTGCGAGTCGATGGTTGACATGCAACTGGGGACCTTCAACAAACACACACACACACACCTAGTTGCAAGTTGATGTTCGGATTGCAACTGGGGACCCTCGACAAACACACACACCTTTAGTTGCGAGTCGATGGTCGGCTTGCAACTGGGAGCACCGACAAACACACACTCCTCTAGTTGCAAAGTCGATGGTTGACATGATACTAGCGACCCTCGACAAACACACACATAGCCCTAGTTGCGAGTCCATGGTCGGCATGCAACTAGGGCCCCTCGACAAACGCACACTCCCCTAGTTGCGAGTCAATGGTCGGTTTCAATTGGGGACCCTCGACAAACACACAGACACCCCTGGTTGCGAGTCGATGGTCGGCTTGCAATTGGGGACCCTCGACAAACACACACTCCTCTAGTTGCGAGTCGATGGTTGACATGCAACTAGGGACCCTCGACAAACACCCACCCACACACACAACACCACCACACACACACACACACACACACCACAACAACCCCCGCACGCGCACACACACACGCACACACACCAAGTTGCGAGTCGATGGTCGGCATGCAACTGGGGGCCCTCGACAAACACACACACACCCCTAGTTGCGAGTCGATGGTCGGCTTGCAATTGGGGACCCTCGACAAACACACACTCCCCTAGTTGCGAGTCGATGGTTGACATGCAACTGGGCACCCTCCACACACACACACACACACCAAGTTGCGAGTCGATGGTCGGCTTGCAACTGGGGGCACCAACAAACACACACTCCCCTAGTTGCAAGTCGATGGTTGACATGATACTGGGGACCCTCGACAAACACACACTCACCCCTAGTTGCGAATCGATGGTCGGCATGCAACTAGGGACCCTCGACAAACAAACACTCCTCTAGTTGCGAGTCGATGGTTGACATGCAACTGGGGACCCTCGACAAACACACACACACACACACACACACACACACACACACACACACACACACCAAGTTGCGAGTTGATGGTCGGCATGCAACTGGGGCCCCTCGACAAACACACACACCTCTAGTTGCGAGTCGATGGTCGGCTTGCAATTGAGGACCCTCGAGAAACACACACTCCCATAGTTGCGAGTCGATGGTTGACATGCAACTGGGGACCCTTGATGTCTACTACGCAACCTTCTTCTTGTAGACTCGTGTTGGGCCTCCAAGCGCAGAGTTTTATAGGACAGTAGCAAATTTCCCTCAAGTGGATGACCTAAGGTTTATCAATCCGTGGGAGGCATAGGATGAAGATGGTCTCTCTCAAACAACCCTGCAACCAAATAACAAAGAGTCTCTTGTGTTCCCAACACACCCAATACAATGGTAAATTGTATATGTGCACTAGTTCGGCGAAGAGATGGTGATACAAGTGTAATATGGATGGTAGATATAGGTTTTTGTAATCTGAAAATATAAAAACAGCAAGGTAGCAAGTAACAAAAGTGAGTAAAAACGGTGTTGCAATGCTTGGAAACAAGGCCTAGGGTTCATACTTTCACTAGTGCAAGTTCTCTCAACAATGATAACATAATTAGATCATATGACAATCCCTCAACGTGCGACAAAAGTCACTCCAAAGTTCCTATCGCGGAGAACATAAGATGAAATTGCTTGTAGGATACGAAACCACCTCAAAGTTATTCTTTCCGATCAATCCATTGAGCTACTCTTATAAGTGTCATAAACAGCCCTAGAGTTCATAGTAAAATAACACCATATGACACACATCAATCAAGCCTAATGTCACCTAGATACTCCAATGTCACCACAAGTATCCGTGGGTCAATTATACGATATGCATCAAACAATTTCAGATTCATAATATTCAATCCAACACAAATAACCTCAAAAAGTGCCCCAAGATTCCTACCGGAGAAACAAGGACGAAAACGTGCATCAACCCCTATGCATAGATTACCCCAATGTCACCTCGGGAATCCGCGAGTTGAGTGCCAAAACATACATCAAGTGACTCAATAGAACACCCCATTGTCACCACGGGTATCCCACGCAAGACATACATCAAGTGTTCTCAAATCCATAATAGTATTCAATCCGATAATAGTGAAACCTCAAAGGTAAAACTCAATTCATCACAAGAAGGTAGAGGGGGAGAAATACCATATGATCCAACTATAATAACAAAGCTCGCGGTACATCAAGATCGTGCCAAATCAAGAACACAAGAGAGAGAGAGAGATCAAACACATAGCTACTGGTACATACCCTCAGCCTCGAGGGTGAACTACTCCCTCCTCGTCATGGAGACCGCCGGGATGATGAAGATGGCCACCGGTGATGATTTCCCCCTCCAGCAGGGTGCCGGAACGGGCTCCCGATTGGTTTTTGGTGGCTACAGAGGCTTGCGGTGGCGGAACTCCCGATCTAGGTTTCTTTTCGGGGGTTTCCCTATTTATAGGAATTTTTGGCGTCGGAAACAAGTCAAGGGGGTCCACGAGGCAGTGGAAAGATAGGGGGCGCGCCCCCCTAGGGCGCGCCCTCCACCCTTGTGGTTGCCTCGGGACTCTTCTCCGGTATCTTTTCGCTCCAGTATTTTTTATATTTTCCAAAAATATTCTCCGTAAATTTTCAGTTCATTCCGAGAACTTCTATTTCTGCACAAAAAACGACACCACGGTAGTTCTGCTGAAAACAGCGTCAGTCCAGGTTAGTTCTAATAAAATCATACCAAAACCATATAAAATTGTTGTAAACATGGCGTGAATACTTCATAAATTATAGATACGTTGGAGACGTATCAGCATCCCCAAGCTTAATTCCTCCTCGTCCTCGAGTAGCTAAATGATAAAAGAAATAATTTATGAAGTGTGAATGCTAGCATAGTGCATAAATTTATCAATGATAGTTCCAAACACTTTTTCTAGCATCATTATATATCATAACAGTAGCTCATCTCATAAAACTTCTCATGATAAAGTAGCAAGCTATTCACATGTTAAAGCATAGATCATAAACTTTCTTGAAAACTAACAAACTATGTTCTCAGTCATCAAACAATTGCGATTCATCTTATTTTCAGGAAGGGTCTATGTAAGAGCTTTGATTTAGCAAATTCCACATACTCAACTATCATATAGTCTTCCATGATTGATACCACTCAAAGCATATTTTTAGAACAAATAGCATCCATCGAACACAGAGAAAGATAGGGGCTTAATGTTTCGCCTCCCAACTTATTTATCATATAGATAATTGTCAACAATAATAATTCATGATCACATATATTTGAATGGCCATATATGCTTGGATCTTTCCCCACCACATGGTACTTGCCAACTAGAGAATAATTGAGGTTGAAATGAGAAGGAATACTATTGACTCTTGCATAAAAGTAAAAGATAGGCCCTTCGCAGATGGAAGCAGAGGTTGTCATGCGCTTTTTATTTTTGGATGTGCAAACCCTTAATGCAAAGAAACGTCACATTGTATTGCCCTTTGTGATAGCAAACTTTATTATGCAGTCCGTCGCTTTTATTTCTTTGCCATCACAAGTTCGTACAACACTTATTTTCCCTTACAATAAAAGATCATACATATTTAGGAGCAATTTTTATTGCCTTTTGCATCGATGACAACTTACTTGAAGGATCTTATTCAATCCATAGGTAGATATGGTGGACACTCATGGCAAGAAACTGGGTTTAAGGGTTTTGGATGCACAAGCAGTATTCCCGCTTAGTACAGAAATTTTGGCTAGCAAAAGATTCTAAAAAGCAAGCATCACATGTTGGAGGATCCATAACAATATAACTTCTATACAAATATACCCAAGCATAACTCATTATGTTGTCTTCCTTGTCCAACTTCAACTAATTTGCTCAAGTTTGAAAATAATTAATGGGGCTCACAATCATAGAAGATGTCCAAGATAGTATATTTATATGTGAAATCTCTCTTCCTTCAATATTCTTTCATGAATTGTTCAAGTGACCAATACTATGTTTGCTAACTTTCAATAAATTTACCACCTATACTTCTTATATGTGAAGTCATTACTCCCCATGGGATAAGCATATGAAACATATATAATTTAAGATGTATGATATTCAATTCATTCAACCATTTACTCATAGGATATAAGTGAAGCACATGAGTAAATGACAAACTACTCCAAAAAGATATAGGTGAAGATCAATGAGTAGTCAAATAATTAAGTAGCTATGTGAAGACTCTCTCTCAAAAATAATAATTTAGATCTTAAGTATTTTATTCAAACAGAAAGCAAAACAAAATAAAATGACATTCAAAGGATAGCACATAGCATGTGAAGAAGCAAAAACTTAGGCTCAACCGATACTAACCGATCATTGTTGAAGAACAAAGGTGGGATGCCAACCGGGGCATCCCCAAGCTTAGATGCTTGAGACTTCTTGAAATATTAACTAGGGATGCCTTGGGCATCCCCAAGCTTGAGCTTTTGTGTCTCCTTAATTCCTTTTATATCACGGTTTCCCTAAATCTTAAAAACTTCATCCACACAAAACTCAACAAGAACTCGTGAGAAAAGTTAGTATAAATCAAATGCAAAACCTTATCATTCTCTACTGTAGAAAATCACTAAATTATAATTTTGACATTTCATACTAAATGCCTCTGCATATTTAATACTCCTATCCTCAAATAGTATCATTAAACAAGCAAACATATGCAAACAATGCAAACATAACAGCAATCTGTCTAAACAGGACAGTCTGTAAAGAGTGCAATTGTACTCATACTTACCTAACTCCAAAAATTCTGAAAAATTACTACACTGTATAAAATTTGTTGTTACTCATTTTTTAAAAATTTCAAGATTTTATCATGTTCGTAATTTCCATAAGAATTCATACAACGATAGAAAACTTTCTGTTTTCAAAACAGCAACATATAGACGTGCAAAATAAGCATGGTAAAGACTATACTTGACACTTTTATTGAAATAAAAGATGCAAAACATTACTCTAAATAACACAAGCAAATACTAATAAAATAAAATGATGCTCCAAGCAAAACACATATCATGTGACGAATAAAAAATATAGCTCCAAGTAAGGTTACCGATAATGTTGGAGACGAAAGAGGGGATGCCTGCCGGGGCATCCCCAAGCTTAGTTGCTTGGACCTTCCTTGAATATTACCTTGGGGTGCCTTGGTAATCCCCAATATTAGGGTCTTGTCACTCCTTATTCTCCTCATATCGATATCTCACCCAAAACTTGAAAACTTCAATCACACAAAACTTAACGGAACTTCGTGAGATGGGTTAGTATGATAAAACAAATCATTCACTTTGGTACTGTCAAGACAAGATTCAAAAATTTTATCACATGATACCTACTGTACTCTATCATTTCTATAATTTATATTGAGCAATATAAGCCATAGAAACTAGAAAACAAGCAAACTATGCATTGAAAACAGAATCTGTCAAAAACAGAACAGTCTGTAAAGATCTGAATTGAAATCATACTTCTGTTACTCCAAAAATTCTGAAAAATTAGGACATCTAAAAAATTTGTATATAAATCAACTGTAAAAAATTCAGAATGTTTACACGTTCCAGTAAAAGATAGGAATTTCTATACTGGACGCAAAAGTTTCTGTTTTTGCACAGAATCAAATCAACTATCAACCGCACTATCCCAAAGGCTTTACTTGGCACTTTATTCAAACAAAAGCTATAAAACATGATCAATACATTAGCATAATCATGTGAACACACAAAAACAGTAGGGGTAAATATTGGGTTGTCTCCCAACAAGCGCTTTTCTTTAATGCCTTTTTAGCTAGGCATGATGATTTCAATGATGCTCACATAAAAGTAAAGAATTGAAACACAAAGAGAGCATCATGAAGCATATGACTAGCACATTTAAGACTAACCCACTTTCTATGCATAGGGATTTTGTGAGCAAACAATTTATGGGAACAAGAATCAACTAGCATAGGAAGGCAAAACAAGCAAAACTTCAAGATTTTCAACACATAGAGAGGAAACTTGATATTATTGCAATATTTAAAAGCATATGTTCCTCTCTCATAGTAATTTTCAGTGGCATAATGAATGAATTCAACAATATAACTATCACATAAAGCATTCTTTTCATGATCCACAAGCATAGAAATTTTATTACTCTCCACACAAGCAAATTTATTCTCATGAATAGTAGTGGGAGCAAACTCAACAACATAACTATCATATGAGGTATAATCCAATTGAAAATTAAAATCATGATGACAAGTTCCATGGTTATCATTATTCTTTATAGCATACATGTCATCACAATAATCATCATAGATAGCAACTTTGTTCTCATAATCAATTGGAACCTCTTCCGAAATAGTGGATTCATCACTAAATAAAATCATGACCTCTCCAAATCCACTTTTATCAATATTGTAATAAGATTCAACACCCTCCAAAATAGTGGGATCAATACTACCTAGAGTTGACACTCTTCCAAACCCACTTTCATCAATATAATCATCATAAATAGGAGGCATGCTATCATCATAATAAATATTCTCATCAAAACTTGGGGGACTAAAAATATCATCTTCATCAAACATAGCATCCCCAAGCTTATGGCTTTGCATATCATTAGCATCATGGATATTCAAAGAATTCATACTAACAACATTGCAATCATGCTCATCATTCAAAAAGTTAGTGCCAAACATTTTATAGACTTCTTCTTCTAACACTTAGCACAATTTTCCTTTCCATCATTTTCACGAAAGATATTAAAAATATGAAGCATATGAGGCAACCTCAATTCCATTTTTTGTTTTATTTTATAGACTAAACTAGTGATAAAACAAGAAACTAAAAGATTCAATTGCAAGATCTAAAGGTATACCTTCAAGCACTCACCTCCCCGGCAACGGCGCCAGAAAAGAGCTTCATGTCTACTACGCAACCTTCTTCTTGTAGACTCGTGTTGGGCCTCCAAGCGCAGAGTTTTGTAGGACAGTAGCAAATTTCCCTCAAGTGGATGACCTAAGGTTTATCAATCCATGGGAGGCGTAGGATGAATATGGTCTCTCTCAAACAACCCTGCAACCAAATAACAAAGAGTCTCTTGTGTCCCCAACACACCCAATACAATGGTAAATTGTATAGGTGCACTAGTTCGGCGAAGAGATGGTGATACAAGTGTAATATGGATGGTAGATATAGGTTTTTGTAATCTGAAAATATAAAAACAGCAAGGTAGCAAGTAACAAAAGTGAGTAACGGTGTTGCAATGCTTGGAAACAAGGCCTAGGGTTCATACTTTCACTAGTGCAAGTTCTCTCAACAATGATAACATAATTAGATCATATGACAATCCCTCAACATGCGACAAAAGTCACTCCAAAGTTCCTATCGCGGAGAACATAAGATGAAATTGCTTGTAGGGTACGAAACCACCTCAAAGTTATTCTTTCCGATCAATCCATTGAGCTATTCCTATAAGTGTCACAAACAGCCGTAGGGTTCATAGTAAAATAACACCATATGACACACATCAATCAACCCTAATGTCACCTAGATACTCCAATGTCACCACAAGTATCCGTGGGTCAATTATACGATATGCATCAAACAACTTCAGATTCATAATATTCAATCCAAAGCAAAGAACCTCAAAGAGTGCCCCAAGATTCCTACCGAAGAAACAAGGATGAAAACGTGCATCAACCCCTATGCATAGATTACCCCAATGTCACCTCGGGAATCCACGAGTTGAGTGCCAAAACATATATCAAGTGAATCAATAGAACACCCCATTGTCACCACGGGTATCCCATGCAAGACATACATCAAGTGTTCTCAAATCCATAATAGTATTCAATCCAATAATAGTGAAACCTCAAAGGTAAAACTCAATTCATCACAAGAAGGTAGAGTTGGAGAAACACCATATGATCCAACTATAATAACAAAGCTCGCGGTACATCAAGATCGTGCCAAATCAAGAACACGAGAGAGAGAGAGATCAAACACATAGCTACTGGTACATACCCTCAGCCTCGAGGGTGAACTACTCCCTCCTCGTCATGGAGACCGCCGGGATGATGAAGATGGGCATCGGTGACGATTTCCCCCTCCGGCAGGGTGCCCGAACAGGCTCCCGATTGGTTTTTGGTAGCTACAGAGGCTTGCGGCGGCGGAACTCCCGATCTAGGTTTCTTTTCGGGGGTTTCCCTATTTATAGGAATTTTTTGGCGTCGGAAACAAGTCAAGGGGGTCCACGAGGCAGTGGCAAGACAGGGGCGCGCCCTCCACCCTTGTGGTTGCCTCGGGACTCTTGTCCGCTATCTTTTCGCTCCAGTATTTTTTATATTTTCCAAAAATATTCTCCATAAATTTTTAGCTCATTCCGAGAACTTTTATTTCTGCACAAAAAACGACATCGCGGTAGTTCTGCTGAAAACAGCGTCAGTCTGGGTTAGTTATAATAAAATCATACCAAAACCATATAAAGTTGTTGTAAATATGGCATGAATACTTCATAAATTATAGATAAGTTGGAGACGTATCAACCCTCCACACACACACACACACACCCCAAGTTGTGAGTCGATGGTCGGCTTGCAACTGGGGGCACCGACAAACACACACTCCCCTAGTTGCAAGTCGATGGTTGACATGATACTGGGGACCCTCGACAAACACACACACACCCCTAGTTGCGAGTCGATGGTCGGCATGCAATTAGGGACCCTCGACAAACACACACACTCCCCTAGGTTTGAGTCGATGGTCGGTTTCAATTGGGGACCCTCGACAAACACACACACCCACACACACACCCACACCACACACACACACACACCACACACACACACACCACACACACACACACTGTAGTTGCGAGTAGTGGTCGGCTTGCAATTGGGGACCCTCGACAAACAAAACACTCCTAGTTGCGAGAAGGAGTAGCAGTAGAAGGCTAGAGCTTTCAGGCAGACAGAGCTCGTGGTTGACATGCAACTGTGGGACCCTCGACATACACACACACTCCTAGTTGCGAGTCGATGGTCGACATGCAACTGGGGACCCTCGACAAACACACACACACCCTAGTTGCGAGTCGATGATTGACATGCAATTGAGGACCCTCGACAAACACACACACCCCCTAGTTGCACGTCGATGGTCGGCTTGCAACTGGGGGAACGAAAATCCCGCCCCGACCCAAAGTTGCATGTCGAGGGTGGACTTGCAATTTGGACAAAAATGATTAGGTCCCAGTTGCATATCGAGGGTGGATTTGCAACTATGACAAAATGGGTAGCCCCCATTGCTTGTCAAGAGTGGACTTGCAACTAGGACAAAAATGAAGTCTAAGCCCAGTTGCATATCGAGGTTGGACCTTCAACTAAAAAAGGCGCGGGCCTCCGAGTTGCATGCCGAGGGTGGAGTTGTAACTGGGACAAGAAAAATGGCAGGCCGCCCCATTGCATGTCGGAGGTGGAGTTGCAACTGGGAGAAAAATGTTCGGACCCCGAGTTACCTGTCCATGGCGGACTTGCAACTAGGACAAAACTAGGCCGGGCCCCGGTTGCATATCGAGGATGAACTTGCAACTGGACCTCCAAATTGCAAGTCGGGGTGGAATTGCAACTGGGGACAAAAATGGGTCGGCCCCTTAGTTGCATATTGAGGGTGGACTTGCAACTAGAAACTCCAAACCGGTTGCATGTTGGGGATGGAGTTGCTGCTGGGACAAAAATGATTGCCCCCCTCCACCGAAAATGGTTGCATGTTGAGGGTTTGAAATTAGGACAACAAAAAAGTACGAGCCCGCAGTTGCATGTCGGGGGTGGAGTTGCAACAGGGACAAAAAGGGTCGGACACCCCCCCCCCCCCCCCCCCCCCCCCCCCCCCCCCCCCCCCCCCCCCCCCCAAGTTGCATGTCAAAAGAGTGCACTTGCAACTAGCACAAAAAATGGACCAGACACAGTTGCGTATCGAGGGATGAACTTTGCAACTGGGTCACAAAAGGAAATTATGTTGCATGTCGGAAGTGGAGTTACAACTAAAACAAAAAAGGTTACCAGATGAAAATCACAAAATACTTACATAAAAAATAGGGCAAAAGGGACAAAGATGGATACAAGGTCACTCAACGCATCATCATTGACTACCATCTTCTTTCTCACGGGGACAAAGATCGAACCCCTAGTCGACTCCCTTCTTCCTGCTAGCGTCAGCTTTACTCCAAGACAAAGGGGAATGGAACCGAGGAGGCAGCGACCAGTTCGTATCTTCAACTTATACAATGCGGGCCAAAAAAGAAACCGGGCCCCAAGACTGCACCACGAAAACGAACCAACAAAAAAACACATGCATGAACATGCCGACTAATGGACACAGAACGTATGGCGAGACGCATGTGACAAACATAGCCCTCGATCAATATTTGCACAATATTTAAAGTGAATAGGTCGAACAGTCAGAAAATTAGATGAGCCATTGCCAAATCTGTTCAAAAACGTTCATGAATTGAAAATAATAATTAAAGAATGGAAAATAAAAATAAAAAAGGAAAAATAAAAATAAAAAAGCATGAGATTAAGATAATCAAATTTTAAAAATTCATATATTTGATGCAAAAAATAAGGAAGGGTGAAAAAGAAAAATAAAAGGAAAAACAAAAAAATACAACCCGACTCTGATGACAAATATGCATCGACGCCGTGTATATACACAAAGCATAGAATTACAGAAGAAAAAAAAAGAGAAAAATGTCAAAAGAGATCAGAAATAAAATGAACGGACACAACACAAATAATAGACAGGAAAAATGAAGCCCGAAAAGGAAAAAATGGTCCAGGCGGACACACACACACCAACTTAAAAAATAGGGACACACACATGAATAAATTGCTATCTCACAAGAACGTCTCAAGCACATCGTGCAGTTCAAAAATAACGAAACAAAAAAAGCGGCCCGTCACTTCCCTGGCGTCACGACCAAAACGGGCCAAAAAAGAACAACGGGCAAGGCCACGAGCGACAGGGACAACAAAAAAGACACGTGATCAAAATTACGCACGAGAATTACAGCAAACAGATCTAATAGCCAGAGACTTAGATGTGACATCCTTAAATATCATCTAGATGTGAGTTAGCAATTCCGAAAAAAAAAGGATAATTAACAACTGTCTATTGCCAACAACAACAAAACTGCCTATTGTTCATCGTGCCTATTGCCAAAAGACAGATGTTCATGAGGAACAAACACTTCTTCCTTCCATCCTTTCACCTAGTATAAATACCCGAAATCATTCATTGAAAAGTGAGACGCAATTTCTTATCCATATCATCTCACCTCGGCAAATGGCAACAATTTACCTGATCACGGCCACCTATCAAGATCTCGGGAAACAAAACAAAACAAAACCCTTTTCTCAATGATATTCAAGTACGGTTGAAGAATCGAGGGAAAAGTAATGCCTCCTTACCTTACTAGGGTTGTTTATCAGGACTAGCTGGAGTAAGAATTTTTCAAAAGATCACCATATCTTTACCATAGCTGGAGCAAGAAAAGCTTACAGATATGGTGATTTTTGTTCAGAAAATGCCAACGGAGGCCGAGCTCCATGGAGCTCGGTATTTTGAAAAAATTCAAAAGTCATATTTCAAAGTTTCAAATAAATTCAAAAAAAATTCCATGGAAACTTATTAGATTTCCGCATGCACGTGTGAAAAAATCATTTGAAAATTTTGTATTTTGTAGGCTGTACAAAAAAGACAAAATTCCGACCCAACAACAAAAAAAAGCAGCCCATTTTAGAAATACGTTTTTGTCTTTTTTCTGTATGCCACGTGTGAAAGTATATGGTTATGAATTTTTGCACATACGCAATACACATATGTGATAGTGTATACAAAAATTTTCAATTTTTTTCACGCAGTGGAAAATCGTATTTTGAAAACGAGCTCCGTGGAGCTCGGCCTCCAAAAGCCCTCACTCGATTTTTGTTCTCTTACTCAGGCCATCAGTATAATTGTCATGGTAAGGCCAGCAGTATAATTGTCACGGTATGATAAAATTCTTAGTGACAAAAAGGGATCAATTTGGTCCTACGATACAACCTGCTAATCTAGAAACCAATTTGACCACAAGGTTGGCATGAACGCTCCTACAATAGAAAATAGGATTTATCTCCACATTCTGAAGGCAGATGAAATATGAAGCTCTACTAATGTGCAGCAAGAGCATTGCAACATCCATTAATTGCCCAATGCAGCGGTATTCTTTCGCTGGAGGTCATTGCTGGATTTGCCTTAGCTCTTCAGGCTGTTTTTCATAATCTCCAAGCCTCTTCAACCACCGTAAACCGAGGTCAGATCCAGACTCAGCTGCTATCTGGAACTGCTCCTTTGCCAGCTTTACTGGGTCCTGCTGTATGGTCCTTTTTCGCACCTTCCCAGTTGACGGACTCTTGCCTGAGTTGAACCTGGTAATGACTTCAGGCACTTCAGCACCTGAAACAACCACACGGTAAGCATAAACAGATAGGCCTGGAGTATGGAGTAATCTAACAATTCCAGCCAAAATTAAACAAAATCAGTTGATCAAGAGCTGTCCAAATTAATGGTGAAACCATAACTTCACAACCTGTTTACTCTAAAATAGCCATTACAAGAAGGATAATATAAGGACACATGATTATCTCTTGAAACGTTAAAGAGTTACTTGTCTACAAACCTTTCAGAAGAAGGGAACCATATGCAATTGCAGCTCCAGCATGTCCCTGAGATGTTCAAAACTGAGATGTCAGAAAAACAGAAATAACAACGTGATTCATGGGTTGCAAGTAAATAAGATAATTTTGAGTTGATCTATTTCATTTACTACCTTTTCTGAAGCTCTATGGAAACACCACATAGCTGAAGCTATGTCCCTCTTGACGCAATCCCCAGTTATATATACAGCACCAAGAAGATACAAAGCACCAGGATGCAACTGCATTCAAAGATAGGTAAAAGCTGAATATGCTTATCAAGAAGCATAGTAGAAAATATATGATCAACATTCAGGTGGCGAGCATACCTGGTCAACAGCTTTCTCTATATAATGGAAGGCCTGTTGATCAGACTGAACATGATCATTCTACAAGCAACAAAGGTAACCATCAACTGAGGTGAAGAAATATTCCACAGAAATGGTATAAGGAATGAAACTATCATTTGCCCAGCAAACAACTAATATTCAATTAATAAAATGCCCCGCAAAAAAAAGAATTAATAAAGTGGAACAGAAAGATGCCAAAAGCAGATGAAGAGTGAAAACCTCAACTCTTAGCTGACATCCAAGTTCATACTGTGCCTCTGGATCACCCATGTTCGCAGCTTCAACAAGCAAAGCAGCACCACTGTACGCATGAAAAGTGAGAGATGAGCATAATCCACATGAAACGTGTACTGAAGGCAAGTTTTGCTTCATGTGGAGGTAGCGGAATAAATGTTCCTACTAAAACGCAGCAAAAGAAAAGGGTGGTTTGCCTCACTCAATATTTTACGATTTAATTGAAGGTCAAAAAAGTAAACATCGTTCCCAATTTTCTTTTCCAATCAAGGAGCTGCTAATCTCGTTAATCTTCTGTCCTAGTAAGTACTAATGCAGCAATTATTGCTGACTAATTGGACACATAATGTTGTTAGTAACCGCAATTCAGACATATTGCCAGTACAAATTATCTCAAAGCGCCAAACTCGAGGCATACCAGTGGTTTATTAAACATTTTGACCAAGACAATAAAGTTCAGTTCCAGTTAGGATTTTGAAGAGGTTCACCCGCAAAAAAAAAGGATTTTGAAGAGGTTTTGACCCACAAAATTTCAAGTTACTCTTTTCTATTCCCTCCGTTTCTTAATATAAGACTTTTTAGAGATTTCAATACGGACTACATACAGATGTATATAGACGTATTTTAGGGCCTGTTCTGAAACCCTCTAGCTTCTCAAAACTCCACAATTCCAGCTTCTCATCGTGGCTTCTAGCTCCACACAGCCACTTTCATCCCGTTCGGCAGCAAAATCAGCTTCTCCATCGCTATCTTGGGCTGGCAGCGGCTGCTGGCCTGTCCAGAGCCATATTGGGCCAGCTGAGCTGTAGTAGGGGATCCTCCCACCTAGCCCATCTTCGCTACAGGTTGCCTTCAACCTTCAGCTCACACACAGGAACAAACTGGACAAATAACTACTATCAATTACACATCAAATCAGGTAAATTTAGACCTCGAATCACATCAACTTGAACATCGAATTTGTCGCCCTATTCGTCACGAATCCATTCCATCAGAGTGCGCAACCTATTGTTCATTAACAAAGGAGATCAAAAATTCATACGCCATGGCCGGACGGAGCGTTCTGTTCTGTACTGGAGCATCAGGGACTTGGGGCACGCTGCTGGGGTGGAACTCAGAGGAGAGGAGGCGGCGGGGACAGTTGCGGTGGCGCCGGCGTCGCAGCTACGTGCTGATGCGAGGTGGCGGCGGCGCGTAACCCTAGCGCTCGGGCTGGAGAAAGAAGTCGTGGTGTACCTGTTCGAGCGAGGAAGAGCAGAGCTCGAACCGTTTTGTTTTGCGGTGGCATTCTAGTCATAAATAAGAGGAACTCCAGATTCGTGAAAACGTGGAGCTGGGTTTCCCTCGCTTCACCAAATTGCACTACGGCCCGAGATGGCTTCCTGGATTTAGCTTCTCGGAGGAAAAGCGTTCGGGCTGGCTTCGCTATCAGAAATTGTGAAGTTTGGAGCGGGAGAGATTCAGAACAGGCCCTTAGAGTGTAGATTCACTCATTTTGCTCTGTATGTAGTCCATAGTGAAATCTCTAAAAGGTCTTATATTTAGGAACAGAGGGAGTATTAGATAGTAGATACCAATGCCCATCAGGCCATTACCCCATTTCCCAAATGCTGCATACACCTTATAAACATCAACCGAGATTCATAAGCAAAGCTGTGTGACATTCACACTAACTTCTAACTTTGTTGGGGAAACTAGTATTTCTCATGAGCTGCTAAGCATAGTAGCTACACGAGTAACGAGATCCATACAAGTAGTGGTGACTTGGACATCAACAAAGGCACACTTTTATGGAAGATTTCTTCACACTGCCTGATATGTAAATATTATTAAAACACTTAACTAACAAGGTATACCTACAGCGCTAGCCAAATTATATGCAATGTAAACAAAATTATCCTGCAGCTTTAGCTCTGTCAGATAAAACAAACACGGTATTATCTGCAACTGGTCCGTCAGATAAAACAAATACTAAGAAGCATCGTCCCTAGGATCTGATATATCATCCAGAAATAATTCTGGTATGCAACTACCTAACTGAGGCGCAATGTATCCAGTATTCAGAATCATGGCACTTACATACTAGCCAGGTCCTTATAAAGGATAGTTCGCAAAAAAAAAGGTCACTTATAAAGGATTCAAATTGAGTCAAAACAACAACATAACTACATAAGCAACGATAAAATTAGTTGTTTGCATCACGTTTGCAGATTCCTGGAATAACAGTGAAACAACAAAGTAGTGCACATGCCATATGAGCAGGTTGAACGACACAGCAAAGTAAGTAAATTAACACTAACATCATGGGAGGTAAAATTAACTCACATTGCCTTGCACGCCCCGGGAACATGGTACTTGAAATGCATCTTGGCCAGCCAACATCTCGCGTGAGTATTCATATTGTCGATCTCTAGAGCCAGCTCAAAGTTCTCCTTTGCGCCCTTCGACACCGAGAAAGATTCGCACAACAAGAAGTTAAAACCCCAACAACAGGTCACAACAGAGTGGTTCCAAATGGGGGAAGAGAGGGAACGCGAATCCAGAGCTGTACCCTGAGAAGTGGGATTAGTCGCTTGTCGTTGCGGTCGGCGAAGTCGATGACACGATCGACCTCCTGTAGGGCGCTCCAACCCTTGGCCACCAACTCCATTGCCTTTTTGTTCCGGTCGTGAATCCATTTCTGCAACCACAAAGAAGTTTATTCACCGCCTGGCAACATACTAGAGCATGAAATCAAATAGATACGAAGATGCGCGCGTCTCATCCACGCCACTCACCTGGTGATTCAGCGTGGAGGCCAGCTGGGAGACACGGCCGGACGGGGAAGAGGAAGCAGCGGCGGCAGCGACCCGCCGCGCCGATGCGGCGATCATGGCGGGGTGGCGCCCTTCTCCGTGAGCCCGGCTGCAGAGGGGATGACAGGGTGGTCCGCCCCAAAAAAATTTATAAGCAATATGACATGTGAACATTCTAACTAATTACCAATATCACAAAGAAATAGATCAATATGGTCTTACAAACACACTAAAATTCTCAATTAAATCTTAGTTTTGCATAAAGAAGCCTACATATTACATACTCCCTCCGTCCCAAAATAAGCTTAGTACAACTTTGTACTAAGGTTAGTACAAAGTTGAGACACTTATTTTGAGACTGAGGGAGTACTACATGGAACATAGTAGATAGTGCATACCTTGAGAAATTCAAAAAGACTATGTTTCTGGCCTACGTTTTTGCATTGCCATGAAGATATCAATTATATCATCCTCGTTCACCTCTGAGAAAGCATCCCTCTCAATGTATGTGACTAGGCCGAAATGATGTGCAAAATTATGTATGGATAGTGCAAAAATGAAACCCTAAATCAGAAATTAGGGTATTTCGGTACCTTCAATTCCGGAGGCTGGTGTGGTGACTGAGCGGCAGTGGCTGCCGCCAAACTTGCAGGGGGGCGAGGGCAGGGGCGCAGCCGCGCGCAGGGAGGGGCGTGGGCAGGGAGGCGCGGCTGGACCAGAGGGCCGGCCGGCCGGGCGGGAAGGAGAGGCGCGGGCGCTGGGAGGCTGGGATCCGGGCTCCGGCCGGCGACGGCGAGGCGGCTGGGCGTCGAGGTCGGGCAGTGGCGCAGTGCTGTGCGAGGGCGTCGCCGTGTCGGGAGGGAGGGCTCTGCTCGATGTGGACTGGGCCGCGAGGACTATTTCTCGCATTCAGCGAGCCCGCAGGTTTCTCTCGCTGAAGTGTTTCACCTTGTCGGGCCGGCCCACTCGCGCCATAAAGAAATAGAAAAAGTAGGAGAAAATGAGGGCCGAAGGATTCGAAGCTGCTAGCCACTACGCCACTTATCAATAGGAGTCGCACCCTACTCTCTACTCAGTTGGTAGTCTTCGCCGTTTAATTTTCGTCCCATCTCCACCTTCGTCCGGTTTAATTTCATTGGTTATTTTTCGTAGGGTAATTTTCCGTCTTGCCTCTCGGTCTCCCACCGATTTTTTTATCTTTCAACTCGCACCCACGAGACGCTCCTCTCCTCCGTCTCCTATGCACTCGATCCCCTCTCACGCCTAGGGTTCGTAGAGGTTGCGCCGCCACCGCTCGGCTCCGCCTCCTCCTTCCCTTCCCTCCCCCACCTCCAGCCACACCCGTCCGACCACCTGCCGGATCCCGCGCCGCCACGCCTGCATCGCTCCGGTCTTCTCGCACAACGAGCGCATCGCAACGGCGCTCGCGCCCGCGCGGTCTCCTCCATGACCTCTCTCCCTTGCGGCGGCGGCGGCACACATGACGCATGCGACGGCGAGCTCCACAGGTCAACGCATCCTCTCTTCTCTCCCATGGAAGTCCCTCCCCTCTCACATCTCTCTCTGTCTGCGAGCGGTGGCGCCGAGAGGAACGAGGGCGGCGGCGGCCGGCTGCGCGAGAGGTCGATCCGGCTTGGCTGAGTCACGGACACGCGGAACCCACCTCCGCCGCCAGCAGCGATGGGTCTTTCCTGTTGCTCCACGGCCTTTCCCTCAAGGAGACCAGGCACATGACTTCTCCTCCATGAACCCTCCCAGATCCAGCGAACAACAACCCCCTCTGCATCCACACCAATTCGGAGGTGAGGAGGAGGACGACGACGCCATCGCACCGTTGCACACCTCCATAAGGCGAGGACCACGCAGCCGCCGGGGCGAGGAGCCTACCTCTGCACCACTCCCTGAGGCGAGGGGCTCCCCAGAACTGCTGCTCCATTGCGCTCCTCTCTTGAGGTATTTGTTCTTCGGCTTGAGAATTATTGTTCAGCTCCTGCACATAGTTCTCAGTTTGTTCCATTGACATTCAGCTTATACATTAGCATATGAATTAGATGAACATGGAGCAAAGGAGTATGCATGGTTGTACCTTGCCCGGAATCATATATTTCCGTAGCCATGAGTATGTCATCTTGATCCTCTATACCGGCTCTGTATTACAATATGGTTACATCTACTCCACTCACCATGGTGATAATCAATTTAATTTTTTCCCTTTCTATTGTTTGATTGTATTGCCTTTAAGTCATATATGAGAGATTTTAGTAGAGTCAAGTCTCTACCAGCGAAAGTCATATATGAGAGATTTCCCCCCTCCGCCATCGGGGACAAGACGTCATGACGCAGTTGCGATGAGGTGTGGCGCAAGCGTGGCTGTAGGATCCCTCCTACGAAGCTAGGCAACGACATCATCGGATCCTCACTCGTACGCAGAGGTGTCGCGGGGATCCGACGAGGTGGCGGGGGCATGTGACTAATCAGGTACATGGCCTTGGTTCCACAAATAATGTTACCAAGTTCTTACTCTGTCATATCGTTTCTATCGTTCAGATATCTGATGCCATTACAGATGGTGCTGAAGGATCTTTTAGTATGCAAGTATGGAGCAATTTCTGAAATGTCTTGCATGATGTCACTTGTCATCCTTGGCATCTATCTCTTTCGCACTACTACCTGCAGCTGGAGGCATCAGTCCTAGGAAGGTGATTCCGTACTATTTTTCTGAAACCTTGGTTGTGCTCGTGATTTCTTGTCTCATTAATCTAACAGTTGTACTATATTTAACCTACTTTAATCTACAATGAACAGAAGTAAAGTATGTCGTGAACAAATTTATAAAAGGAAGAGGGATGGGGGTGATGATGTCAAGGATGTATGCTGTTGGCATGTTTGTTACAATAATGCTTCTCAACAGTCTTTCTGTCCAATAACCAGCATTGTCATCTAATGCATTGCTTGCTACAGGTTCCGTAAAATGGCAGCGGTTAGAGTTCTTCAAATTATGTATATAGTGTGTGATTTTATCAGAAACATAATTTGAGAACTACTGTCTGCTCGAGCCGCCCCAGCCTAACGGTGCCTGTCCCGCCTCATACGTACGCCGCCTGTACAAGGTGATTCCGTACTGTTTTTCTGAAACCTCGGTTGTACTCGTGATTTCTTGTCTCATTAATCTAACAGCTGCACATGACAACTTCAGAATATATTACAGTTAATGCCTTTCTTCTTGGAGCTTTTGTGTTCTGGACTAGCATGATTTGTTGGGATGTGGGTCGCGGTATGTGCAAATTTTAGTTTCAAGTGCTGCTTGGGGGTCTGCAACGGAAGCGTTGGAGGTTTTATTTGTCATCTATGGTGTTCGTCTTTCATGCGTTTCCCACCTTCTATGATTTGAAATAATGAATAATTTGTCAAAACAGATTGGTGTTCGTGCAGGTGATTTCTCAGCCATGGCATGGCTGTATTTGGTGTGGCGCTACTCTATGCAACATTTTATGTTTGGCTTGGAGTATAGATTCACCTGATTCAATGAACGTTACGGACAGTAAGTCTCTTGCAAGCATGACTTTTTTCCACCATTAAATCTACTCATGTAGCAGTTGTTTACATGCCCCGACATATTTTGGGGTTCAACTTTTGACCAACTAAACGTGGATTAGTTCATAAAAATTATACCATTGAATTTCTATTATAAAATAGTTTCCAGCGGTATATATATTTTCTGACATGTGAATCATCTATTATTGGTCAATGTTCAAACACAAAACCCGAGGGCACCATGTATACAAAACCCGAGACGGAGGTAGTAGTTATTAGTTTTCGCAATGTATACACTTTTAAACTATTAGTGGTAATTCTTTTAAAAATTGATGCGCACACGTTCATAAAATAGAAGGATTGGAGCAACAGTTTATTGGAAAGTACTACAATGCGACCAACACTGGAAATTTGAGTGGATAGTCTTGGTACTCTTTTATATATAGTATTCAGTTTTCACATGGAAAGTCCATATATTTTTGAATATATTGATGGTCAATTTTAAAACTTGGACTGTGAGCATTCTAAAACATCAGACAAAAATGGGTATAATTACCACAAATGGAGAAACAGTAAAGTTTGATTTGATGATATAACTCATACAAAAAAATAGGCGGCCTCTCTGAAAACAAAAGTAAGTTTGCTGATTGATTGCTGTAATTGATCCACATTCTGTGCTTGTAGCTGAAACCCAACATGTATATATTTCATCTGTTGTGGCATGAGAGAGGGATCATGGGTGAGGAAGCAAGCAGCGGCAGGCGTGGAGGGAGGGGAGCAGTCGGAGGCTCATAGGGAGGCGGAGCAGCGGCAGGTGGCGTGCAGGTTGGGGAGCTCGGTGACGACGGCACGACGCGAGGTCGTGGTGGCGTGTGCCGGTGCTGATTATATGTGACTCGCAACATGGAGTTCAGGAAGATAAGAGTCGAAGAGTATAAGAGAAGATGGAAGGTAGTTAAGGATGAGTCTGTAGGCGGTGATTTATATGTGAGTGCAATAGTTTTTCTTTCGTAAAAATAGACTTCCAGTTAGTTTCACATACACAACATTTGACAATTATATTTTTAGTGAATTGTTTGCTGACATTTATGGAAATATGTTTGTTTGAAAGAAGTATGTTGCATATATAATTATTTGTCAATACTTCACAGGAAGTATGGGTCCAGATCTCCAAACCTTACATAATATGTTGAAAATTTAAAAAACTAGAACACTTATTAAAGAATTAACATGTTACAGAAAATGGTTGATTCAACAGTAAACGTTACATGTCGCGTATTCAACAAGTGCTTTGATGTCTCTGCCTACAAGTTTGTGAGTTAGATTGGTTCAACTTTATTTATCAATAAAATATACATGTTGGTGGGATAGGCTGCCGCCAGGGCCATGTGGGGAAGAGGAACCCGCGGTCGAGCCGGAGCCATGTCAGTGGATCAGCAGTGTCGTGCTCTGGGCTGTGTGGATGGGAGAGCGGTGGTCGCGTCGCGGAGTGGGTTGAGCAGCTGGGACATCACGGTGTGGGTGGAGCAGCAGCGGCAGCTGTGGGGTTGTGCTGGGGCAAATGAAAAGGATGGCACTGCGGTGGGATGAGGAAGGTAGAGCACAGGGTGGTGACGAAGGAGCATCGCTATGGAGCACGGGTATGAATGACAAATTATTGAGTATAAGTCAACATATTTTCACAGCTTTTGGATATGGTGTTTTATTTTGAGGTACCGGTGCCAAGTGTCCATTCATGAGTGCCATGAGAAAAAAGCAATATATGGCAACTGGATAAATTGGGCTGGTGTGTTCTTGATGTTCTTTTTTCATCAAAATATGACAAGGTTGAACAGATTGTTGCAACACAAATTTATTTGCGCAGAAGAGAAATGCTCACTGTATGAAACGTGACTTTTTAGTTGCTATGTTTCATTCTCGTTGTCTTTAGTATTGCTAGCTCATTGTTGTTCGGGTCAATTATGTGCAGATAGAACCACATGACAGTCCCGTCACAAAGAAAATAACTAGATGACAGTTTCTTAAGAGTTGTTGGATGCTAAAAACAGGCATTGTCCTATTCTGCCTATACGTACCAGCCGCCTAGGTGATTATTGCATAGATTTACTGGAAATTGGTGCTAAAGGAGCTCTTCATCAAGTAAAGAGAAATTCCATATGCATGGCACTTACTTTTCTCAGATATCTAGACTGAATTTGTCATACAACCATGTCAGATCCTTTGTGTGATTTCACTGCACATTTTAGCACTTCATTCAATAGGACATATTTTGTTGCTTAAACACATTTTAGCACTATCGCTGATCAAGGGTACGGATCAACCAGACTAGGAGAGGGGGTGGTGGTCTACGTAGTGGCAGGGAGAGGTGGCATGAAGAGGAAGCGATGGCTGACACCAAGGCTGGGAGAGGAGCCGGAAGACGACGCTATGGTGGGACAAGAGGAGCAGTGGCGGGGAGAGAAAGCGGCGACTACGCCATGTGAGTTGCTGAAGTTGTGCCTTGTGAGGTGGGGATAAGCAGGGATGTGTGCTGCCCCTGTGTAGTGAGAGGCGAGGAGTAGCTTTTCCTTTTTGAGGGAGGTTGTTTATTTGTCTAGAACAGATTAGCTTCTTTTCCTTTCTCCCTTGTGAACTGAGAGGAGTGGCTATTATGCCATGAGAGAAGTGTCAAATATTCTTGAAATAGCAAAAAATATTTTAAAAAGGATAGCCAAACAAGTGATCTAGAGAATGTCCTATGTTGCTACAAAGTGGGATGCGACTCACTCCACTCAAAGAAAAACATGATGCGACCCACTCGGCTCAAGGTTAGTGGCGGAGCTAGAATAGATCTTCAGGGGGGGCCAAACGCAAATTATGCATGTTTGGGGGGCCCAAAAGCTCTATTTTCTCTAATCTAAGCAGGCTCTAAAAGAGTTTCTTCGTATATTTTACAAAGCCTGGGGGGGGGGGGGGCACGGCCCCTGCAGGGCTGAACGTAGCTCCGCCCCTGCTCAAGGTGGTCATGCGCTTGCATCTAGCGGCTGGCCGATGTATACAGATTTTGCTTCCATATACATTCATTGGCCAGTTCATCATGTTCACCATCAAACCACATGCATACCATGTAAATATTTTGGACTCGCTTTCTACATCACATTCGGTAGAGAATAAAGCTATGAGATATTGAAATTACTGAGATTTTCAAGGGACTTCAATAACACACTTGAAATAGCATTTCACAACTTATATTCTCTGCTGGCTGATATTCCAACGAGCACAGACAAGTATATTTATCTATTTTATTTTCATATTCAAGATTCATGTAATTATTTTATCATCATCATACTTATATTCGAGATAATAATAATTTATTCATTAAAAGAGATTTCGATACGGACTACATACGGATGTATATAGACATATTTTAGAGTGTAGATTAACTCATTTTTCTTCGTATGTAGTCCGTATTGGAATCTCTAAAAAGACTTATATTTAGGAACGGGAGGAGTATATGATTTTACGCTCTTCATGTATATGTTGTCAAATTAAATTTGTAATACATTGCAACTAAAAAGAAATAATGGAGACGCAAGAGAAGTGGGAAAATGGAAATACATTGCATCAAGTATATTTGTCGAGTGTTACTGGAAATCTTTTTTACATGTGAAATTTGAAGTGCATTATGTTTCAATATGTAACCAACAAAAATATTAGAAGGCCCGTGGCAACGCACGGGCAATCTCCTAGTTGATGTAAAACACCGGAGCTTTTTTTTATTTCTCCGTTTTTTTAGTACTTATTCATTTTTCTTGTCCATTTTCTTCATTCTCTTTCTTTTCTTTTTTCTTCTCCATTTTTTTCATTCTTTTTGCATTTGTTCTTCATTTTCTTCCTTTTTTTTCGTTTTTTGTTTTTCCTTTCTCCTTCTTCATTTTTTGTTTTTCTTATGTTTGTTTTCGTTTTCACTCTACATTTTTGTACATGTCAAAAACATTTTTTGTAACAAGTGATCAACATTTTTTGTATACACGTTCAATATTGTCCGAACGCTATTTCAACATTTTTCAAAAACTTGTTCAACATTTTCATAGTTATTCAAAAAAAAAAATTCAAATGCTTGATCAACATTTTTAATACTTATTCAACATTTTCAAATACTTGTTCAACATTTTTCATATACTTGTTCAAAATTTTCTAATACCTATTAAATTTTTTTACACACTTTCCACACCCTGCGTATTCAGATCTCTCTCCTCCCACCCTTCCCTTACGACTTCCCCCATACTTTCCTCTTACCTACTCCTCCCTCTAGTTCCATCTAACCTCCCCAATTATTTATCCACCTTTTTCAACCTCCCACTCTTTTCACGTCGCCATTTTCTTTCTTCTACTATCTATTCCTCGTCCTCATTTAAATCTCCATTCCCCTGTCTCTCGTATTATTATCTCCCTTATTACCGCTCTCACCCCTTTGGAACCTCAACTCCCTTTTTCTTTCCCCCCCTCCTTTGCCCCCTATCTGCCTTTTCCTCCCCTCTCCCTTTTTTCACCTCTCACTCCATTCCTCCCCTGTCACATTTTTACTACTTATTCAAACATTTTCAAAATACTTGTTCAGCATTTATCAACTTCTGCTCAACATTTTTAAATACTTGTTCAACATTTTTCATATACTCATTCAATATTTTTTAATACCTATTCAACATTTTTAAAATACTTGATCAATATTTTTAATACCTATTCAACATTTTTCAAATACTTGCTCAATATTTTACAAATTCTTGTTCAAGATTTTTAAATACTTATTCTACATTTTATCAAATTTGTTTTTGAAGAGCGTTTTCTGTAATATATATTTATAATATTTTAAAGTATAAAAAAGAATCAAAAAATCAAAAACAAAAAACGTGAAAAAAAACAAAACAGAGAAACACGCTGGTGTTGCCCGCGCGGGTGGGCCAGCCCAGACGCTCGCGCGCTTCAGTGAGTTGGACGCCTCGACTCGCTGAACGCGAGGAATAGCGTTGCCCGGACTGTCCGCGGTTGTGTGTGTCAATCGGTATGTATATTAGGCCGTATTTTTTTTCTCTAGCCTAGTTAGAGATCTATATGTATAATAGGCTGACCCAAAAATCCCAGGGTGGGCCGCGGCCCACCCTGGCCATGCTGTAGCTCCGCCCCAGCGGTGCAGTGGTGGATCTAGGAATTTAAAACAGGGTAGTCTACCTACAAAAATTTGATAAACATGTGAACATTCTAATAATTAACCAATAGCACATAGATATAAATCAATATGATCTTAGAAACACACTAATATTCTCAATCAAGTCTCAGTTTTGCATTAAAAAGCCTACATGGTACATACAATTCTTCAACAATTCTAAATACATTTTAACATCCCATGTATTATTATCAATCATAGCTGAACAACAGAAAATGAATCAACCAATATAAGGTTTGAATCTGAAATTGGCAAAATTAGGCACCGTGGAAAATTAGGATTACCGTACATGTGTACTTGTGTTTAATCCTGGGACGGTGGAAGGGCTGGCTGGCAGGCGGTGGCTGCAGGCTGCTGCTATAGTGCAAGGTAGGGTGCACGTATCATGTGGGCAGGCTTGCACACCGCCGACCGCCGAACAGGACTAGTCTACGGACTGGGCGGCTAGGTGCGGTGAGTGCGCGGGCGCAGCAGTTACGTGTGGCGAAGGACACGGCGAGGCAGGGAATCAAGCGGCAGGCGGCGACGGCGAGTGGCCGGTGAGGAATGGACCACGAAGGTGGCGGGAGGCGGCTGGCGGTGAGTTCAGATCTGGAGAGCCGAAGAGGGAGAAGAGAGGAATAAGGGACTGGGCCACTGGGGCGAGTCCTTTCATGCCAGGAACACGCAGCTTTGCTGGGCTTCTTTGTTTCCATGCAGCCCATCTCCTCCTCTATGTTTTCCCGCGGCGCCGCCGCGCCGAATCCTATATAGATAGGCTGACCAAAACACGGCGCACCCTGTAGATCCGTCCTTCACTAAAGGGCTTGCTCCGCGAAATCACTGGTTGAGCGCGAGCGCTATGTCTCGCATTAAGCGAGACAGATGGTTCTCTCGCTGAAGCGTCTGAAGTAACCGGGCCGACCCATTAGCACGTACAAAGAATAGAAAAATTAGGAAGAAAAATGGGCTTCTTCGTTTCCCTCCAACCCATCTCCTCCTCTATGTTTTCCATGGCACCGCAGCGCCGACGAGTATCTAGATAGGCTGACCAAAACATGGCCCAACATGTAGATCCGTACTTCGCTAAACGGCTTGTTCCACGAAATCACTGGTTGAGCGTGAGCGCTATGTCTCGCATTGAGACAGATAGTTCTCTTGCTGAAGTGTGACGTCCCCGGCTTAATCGTGCACTAACCATACACGCAAATGCACTCGATCAAGCCTAAGGACTCACTCGAAGATATCACAACACAACTCTAAAACACAAATTAAAATAATACAAGTTTTATGTTACAAGCCAGGGGCCTCGAGGGCTCGAATACATAAGCTCGCTTACAAGCATCAGCGGAAGCATCAGATATCTGAGTACAGATATAAAAGATAAAACAGATAAGCCTTTAAGAAGGCGGGGCAAAAGAAAACACTACGATCGAAAAGGCGCAGGCCTCCTGCCTGGGACCCTCCGATCCTACTCCTGGTCGTCGGCAAGCTCGTAGTAGTAACCACCCTCGGGGTGGTAGTAGTAGTTGTCGGCGGGGGCAGCTGGCTCCGGGGCTCCGTCATCTGGTTGCATCAAACGGATATGGGGAAAAAGAGGAAGCAAAGCAACCGTGAGTACTCATCCGAAGTACTCAGCAAGCAAGGATCTACACTATATATGCAACATTTTCAAAGAAATGCTGCATATGTGGACAGGGCTGCAGAAATGCCAGAATAGAGAGAAAGCCTAATCCTATCGAAGACTAGCATCTTCAGCGGTCTTGCAGCATTAGAAGAGTGTAGATTAGTACAGTATAAAGTAGTAGCAGTAATCAGTATCAACCTCGGCCAGAGATCCTTTCTCGACTCCCTGTGAGAAAGCAATCCCAGAGCCCTAGTATCCATTTCTATCCAGTTCTAGTTGTATCGATCGGGATACAACTCCGAGCGTCCGTTACCGAGGATCCGGCTATGCATAGATTAGTTCTTCCCTGCAGGGGTGCACCAACTTACCCACCACGCTCGCTTAACTCCGGCCAGACACACTTTCTGGGTCATGCCCGGCCTTGGCCAAACGACACACCGCAGCCTTACCTAGAGCTCAGCAGAGAGGTCCCCGCTGGTCTACATCCTAAGCGCTCAGGGGTCTTGGGCCATCGCCCTGTGCACTCCGGGTCGTTGCGTGCAGGGTGGATACCAGCGCCATCGGCACGATCCGACCCGTCCGCCATGCTGAACTGGACGTCTGACAGAGCTTTCGGCTGATGCATATGATGTAGAGTGCCCATAACTTTCCTGCGTGATGGTTAGTGCTATCGGGCCAAAGGTGTAACACCCCCGGTGGTTAACTACAGTAATCCCATTTTGATTATGCCACGTCAGCATGATTAACAGTGCATGATCATCATTTGCATCATAATGCATTTCAGCTTCTAACTCAAAATCCAAATTTAAATGAAAGTGGAAAATAAAAGTTGTTCAAACTGGGAAACTAAAATGTGCCTCATGTTGCAAATATTCCCATAGCATTTATAAAAATGATTGCAACATTAGTTGGAATTGTAATAGGACTCGAGCAACAAGGAACAACAGCAACATAACACTGTTTAATCCTTTTCAATTTAAATAAAATCCAAACAAAAAGATATGGACCCCAAACCAATTTCTAGCAGTGACAGATAATGCACTGTAAATAATGGAGCAAGTCTCGTATTTTACAAAAGTCTTTTGGAAAAAAAAAAAAGGAAAACCTCCCCTTCCCCCCCCCCCCGACTGGGCCAGGCCCAGCCAGCCACCCCACCAGGCCAACCCCAACCGGCCCACCCCCACTCTCCCTAACCCCCTCCCCAACGAACCTAATCCCCACCCCCACTCCCCTGCTCCTCTCCTCCCCCTCGTCTGGATCGGGAGAAGCCCGATTCGCGCTGCCCCGGCATCCCGAGCGCGAGCCAGGAATGCCGAGGGCCGATTTCGGAACCTCCCGAGCACGCTGAGTCCCTGGCCCCGCTGTGAGGGACATCCCCTCTCTTCCTTCGCATGCTCGGCAGCCGCAGGCCCGCGGTGCTCGTAGGCAGGCACAGCGACGCTCGCCCACGCGCGAAGCGCGCTCGGCCGCGCCCGCTCCGGCCCCGCTCGCCCAGCCGCGCGCGCCACCGCCGCCGCGCGCCTCTGGTCCGACGCCGCACCGCGCCGGCTGCCGCTCGCGCGGCTCGCTGGTGCCACCCGCGCCGAGCAAGCGCTCGAGTAACCTCGCGCGGCCCGCGCGTTCCCCTGCTCGTGCCCGGTTCGCCCAACGCCGCGGCCTCGTCCTCCCGCAGCCGCGCCCCTGCCACTCCCGCCGCCGCTGCGTGCCGCCCTTGCACAGCCCGCGCCGCCGTGGCCTCCTCCCCGCGCCGTGCCCCGCGCTCACCACGCCCCGTCCAGCCGCGCCTCGCCGGCGCCGTGGCAGCGCCCGGGCGCACCCTGGCCGCGCCGCTGTGGCTGACGCCGGCCCCCACCCCTGGGCCTATGACACGAGGGGCCCACCCCCGAAAACTAAAAAAAAAAAAGATTTTAAATAGATAAATAATATAAATAAAATTAATAGTTAATTAGTTAATAATTAGTTAATTAAGTCTGTTAGATTAATCTAATTAATTAATTAGTTTAATTAAGTATTAATAATTAGTTACCCTATTAACCTCCAACAGTCCCCTGACGTCATGTGACGTCATGCTGACGTCAGCAGCAGACTGTTTCGGATAATGTTAATTTAAATAATTAATTAAATTCAGAAATTAATAAAAAAAAACTTTAGAAAATCATAAAAAAATAATCCGTAGCTCAGATGAAAATACTTTGTACATGAAAGTTGCTCAGAAAACGAGACGAATCTTGAATACGCGGTCCGTTCGTCCGTCACGCGTCCCTAACTATCCGAACTTGCAACCGTTCCCTCTTATCCTCTGTTCGATAATTCCAAAGACCCGGGAAATATCGTCAGATATTCTCCGCGCCGTCTGTTACGTGTGATGCTGCGTTAGACTACCCCTAGCACCGTGTATCGTATTTGTCATGCTCCTGTTTTGCTATATATTATATACTGTTTCCTCCCCCTCTTCCTCTCGATAGCCCCCGACCCTGACGTCGTCCCGAGACCGACGCAGCTCCGGATCCCGAAGACACCATAGACGACCTTGCCCTTGCCGCCGAGCAACCAGGCAAGCCCCTCCCTTGAGCATACCGATATCGCCCATTCTAATTTCCATGCTTGCATTAGAATTACTGCTGCTGCTTACCTATTCTGATGCATAGCCTGTTCATTGTAACCTGCTGTTGATAATTACCTGCATATCCTAAACTGTTAGTCTAGGCTGGGTAGAGACCTATCAGTGACCCCACTATCCAGCTGCCGCGCTGGATCGTCAGAAGACCCGATCAACGGGATTGAAGACCAGGCCCGACACCGCACATCACCCCCCCTTAGTGTAACGACACTGCAGCGTTACTATCGAGTGTCGAGGGTGAAACCTCATGTAGCACTTCTGATGTTAACTCTGTAGAGTAGTTATTCGGTCGGGTCATCGAGGGTGATTCCTCCTTCACGCTTCCGATAACGACGCTGTCGTATAACACCTCAAGTGTGGACCCAGTGAGGGTGATTCCTCCTAGTTCATCTTGACGGATACATCGAGTGGGAATTCAATGAGGGTGATACCTCGGATTCCCTGATGTTATGGACACACGGATACTTGGACTTTACAATGTTACTTGGAAAGGCGGGTCGACCCTGAGGGGTACCGCGTGTGATGTGAAGGCGGGTTGCCAGTGTGGTGCCCGAGTGGTGAATACGAGGCGCGGCCGGGGCATTCTTAACCCTTGCCGCAAGTCTCGAGACGGGGCGACGGGGTCACATCTTTCGTGAGTCTCTGCTCGTTACCGCAAGCCCCTAGTCCTAGCGATTTGGATATTTGATCCGAGCAGGCCTCTGGTCTGATAGCACTAACCATCACGTGGGCATAGTATGGGCGTTCTGCATCGTATGCATCAGCCGAAAACTCTGTCAGACGTCCAGTTCAGCACTGCGGCCGGGCTGGGCCGGCACCATCCTGAGGGGTGGAGCCTGGTTCGCCCGGCACGCAACGACCCGGAGGGCGAGGGGCGATGGCCAAGACCCCCTTGCGCTTAGGATGTAGACCGGCGGGGACCTCTCTGCGGAGTTGTAGGTAGGGTTGCGATGTGTCGTTTGGCCGAGGCCGGGCATGACCCTGGAAAGTGTGTCCGGCCGGAGTTAATCGAGCGTGTTGGGTAAGTTGGTGCACCCCTGCAGGGAAGAACACTTCTATCGATAGCCGGTCCTACGGTAAAGGACACTCGGAGTTGTATCCTGATTGATACAATCTAGAACTGGATACCTGTGATGAGACCTGTATATATGGCTCTGGGATTGCTTCTCGCAGGGAGTCGAGAAGGGATCTCAGGACGAGGTTGATGAATGTATGGCTCTGGGATTGCTTTCTCGCAGGGAGTCGAGAAAGGATCTCTGGGTGAGGTTGATATTATTACTGCTACATTATATTGTATTGTTCTACTCTCTTCTACTGCTGCAAGATCGCTGAAGATGCTAGTCTTCGATAGGACTAGGCCTTCTCTCTATTCTGGCATTTCTGCAGCCCAGTCCACATATACAGCCTCCCCTTGATAATGTTGCATATGTAGTGTAGATCCTTGCTTGCTGAGTACTTCAGAGTACTCACGGTTGCTTTTCTTTCCTTTTCTCCCCATATCAGTTTGTCGTGACCAAGATGACGGAGCCCCTGAGACAGCTGCCCTGCCGACGATCGCTACTACTACTACCCAGAGGATGGTTTCTGCTATGAGTTGACTGACGACCAGGAGTAGGATCGGAGGGTCCCAGACAGGAGGCCTTCGCCTTTCGATCGTAGTGTTTTATTTTGCCCCGCCTTTCTAAAGGCCTTTCTGTACTTTCTTTTATATCTGTACTCAGATATCTGATGCTTCCGCTGACGCTTGTTCGCAAGCTTATGTATTCGAGCCCTCGAGGCTCTGGCTTGTAATATAAAGCTTGTATGACTTTATTTATGTTTTAGAGTTGTGTTGTGATACCTTCCCGTGAGTCCTTAGGCTTGATCGTGTGCATTTGCGTGTATGATTAGTGCACGATCGGGCCGGGGGCGTCACAAGTTGGTATCAGAGCCGACTGCCTGTAGGAACCCCCTTTCCAACTCCTTGGCCGAAGTTGAGTCTAGAAACCGGAAAACTATTTTACTAACTTGGCTGTGTGGCTTACGGGCCCACGTCGCCAATTGGGTGGTATTAGGATCTTTTACTCCTCGACCTTTACTCTGGGACTCTGACCTCTCTTCTATTCGGGTTAAATGATTTTACTAACTTCAGCATTAGGCTCTCGTGCTCACATCCACCTGGAGTTCTGAAATATTCCCCCTTGCTTCAAGATTGTGGGCCAGGTTCTGCTTACAGGATCCTTTTATCGAGGGCACCCTGTGTTGTCACGTGCAGATTCCTCGCTCCAACAGTTTTCTCCGACGTGGATCTAGCCTTTGCTATGTCTCGTTGTGTACTCCCATATCGCGTGCCTGCGCGCCGCCTAGATGTCTAGCCCTTCCCTTTTCAACTGTCGTAATGCCGGATGCTAACCGAGGCTATGTGTGGCTTTGAATGTCTAGTGCGAATATGATGAAGTATCTATTGCACTTCCTTCTGTTGTGCGTGTTACTTCATAAATAATTCCATACACCTGCAAGTTACTAGCTAAATTGCCCCTGTTGATTTGGCAGGATGGCTGACGATCCTCCACCTCCACCCTATATTGCCGCAATGATGCAGCAGTTTGAATTGAACCGTCAGCTCAACGAGAGTCTGGTAAGACGTTTGGAACGCAATGAGGCTCGTCAGGAGCCTGGACCGATCTCGCTGCCAGGATTTGTGCACCTCAACCCGTCCGTTTTCCGCAACTCCACCAATCCTATGGATGCTGATGATTGGCTTCGTGACATCCTGTTTGAAATGGAGTCAGCTAATGTTGCCCCTGCCAGTTATGTCTCCTTTGCGACATTCCACCTAAAGGGCCCAGCGGCTCAATGGTGGGAAAGCCACAAGGGTACGTTGCCTGCTGAAACAGTAACCACTTGGCAGGAATTTCAGACAGCTTTTCGTGCACAGTACATTCCTCAAGGTCTGATGGACCAGAAGAAGCAGGAATTCCGCAAACTTACCCAGGGCACAATGACTGTGGATGAATATCAGAGGAAATTTTTTGAATTGTCCCGCTATGCTGAAGATGACGTCTGCACTGACGCCCGTAAGCAGGATAAATTCCGTGAAGGACTCCGTACTGACATAAAACTCGCACTTGCAGTCCTTGATTGCACAGACTTCGCAACGCTTGTCAGCAAATCTTTTCAAATTGAAACAGCTCTGACTGAATGCCAGGAGTCGCTCAAGCGCACTCATGAAGCTGGCTTATCCTCGGGTCAGCCTGTTCAGAAACGTCGAGTCTGGATCCCACACAATGTTCATCACCGACCTGCCCCTGCACCAAGGCCGTCATATGTGGCGCCTCGTCTGCCTCCGCCCCCAAGCCAGTTAATGACTCAGGGTGGACAGTCCAATGTTGTGGCTCCTCTCCATAATGATGGTTTGTGCCGCAAGTGTGGACAGCCAGGGCACCGTGCTTTCAACTGTCCTCAGGGTCAGCCGCAGAGTTCATCACGTTGTTCTGTTGACCGTAAAAAGGGCCGTCGGAACCATCATAGCAGAAAGCATAATGCCAGACCACCTGCTAGTCAGCTTGTTCATGTCAACCATGTCAAGATTGAAGAAGCTCGACAGGACACCAATATTTTGATGGGCACCCTTCTAGTGAATTCAATCCCAGCTTCTGTACTCTTTGATTCTGGAGCGTCGCACTCCTTCATGTCTGAAAGTTTTGCACGAAGCCATTATATCCCTTTCGACAAGATGTCCACCCCATTGGTAATCCAGTCACCCGGGGCTAATTGGCAAACTACCAGGATAAGCCACGGTAATCACATTGTGATTGGAGGATTGATGTTCCCCGTTTCTCTCATTGCCCTTAAGACCTCCAACATAGACATTATTCTGGGTATGGACTCGTTGAAGCCTCATAAAGCTTTGATTGACTGTGCCACTGAAACAGTCCGCCTCACACACCCTTCTGGCCAGAAAGTACAATACTCAGCTCGAATAGCTCAGGATGCGGAAACTCAAATATATGTTCTGAATGTATTGAATGCCTCACCTCTTGAAGGCATCGAGAACGTTCCAGTTGTTCGTGATTTTCAAGATGTATTTCCAGAAGAACTTCCAGGAATACCCCCTGCTAGAGCTGTTGAGTTTGTCATCGACTTGAAGCCTGGCACAACACCTATCGCGAAGCGTCCTTATAAGATGCCTCCGCATCACCTTTTGGAACTTAAGGAAGAAATCGACACGTCACTTAAGAAAGGTTTCATCCGCCCCAGTTCCTCTGCTTGGGGAGCACCTTCACTCTTCGTTAAGAAGAAGGATGGAACTAACCGATTGGTTCAGGATTATCGACCAATCAACCAAGCAACAATTCAGAACAAGTATCCGCTTCCTCAGATCAATGATTTGTATGATCAACTTGTTGGTTCCTCAGTATTCTCTAAGCTTGATTTGAGATTGGGTTATCATCAGATCCGTGTTCGTGAAGAGGATATTCCGAAGACTGCTTTTGTTACTCGCTATGGCTCTTATGAGTACACTGTGATGTCATTTGGCTTAACAAATGCTCCAGCCACATTCTCCCGATTGATGAATTATATCTTCATGGATTACCTCGATAAATTCGTCGTGGTATATCTGGATGATATTCTGGTTTATTCGAAGAATAAAGAAGAACATGCCGAACACCTCCGTCTTGTACTGGAAAGGCTCCGAGAACATCAGTTGTATGCCAAATATTCTAAATGTGAATTCTGGTTGTCTGAAGTGACATATCTCGGCCATGTGATTTCGAAAGATGGCATCGCCGTTAACCCAGAACGAGTTCAGGCTATTCTTGACTGGACTCCTCCGAAGAATGTCAAACAAGTCAGAAGTTTTCTCGGCCTCGCAAGCTATTGCCGTCGTTTTGTCGAGAATTTCCCAAAGATTGCTAAGCCGTTGACTGATCTGCTTCACAAAGGCGTTAAGTTTGAATGGACAGAAAAATGTCAGGAAAGTTTTCAAACACTCAAGGACAAGCTAACGTCTGCCCCAGTACTTGCTCCTCCAGATTCCCGTAAAGACTTCGTGATTTATTGTGACGCATCCCGTGAAGGATTAGGCTGTATCCTAATGCAAGAGCGCAAAGTGATTGCTTATGGCTCTCGTCAGTTGCGCCCACATGAAGAGAATTATCCGGTACATGATCTAGAACTAGCTGCTGTCATCTATGCATTGCAGTTGTGGCGACATTACCTCCTCGGTAATCGTTGCGAGATCTACACGGATCATAAAAGTTTGAAGTACTTGTTCACTCAGCCATCTCTGAATCTCCGTCAGCAAAGATGGATGGAGACCATTGCGGACTATGATTTGGGTATTTCTTATACCCCTGGCAAGGCTAATGTAATGGCTGATGCGTTGAGCCGCAAATCCTATTGCTGCGAACTTGAGGTTCAGCTACAGCAACCCCTTCTGTATGAAGAGCTTCGAAAGCTAAATCTCGAGATAGTTCCCCAAGGATACCTAAAAACCTTGGTTGTTGAACCAGACCTTGAGAAAGCTGTTAAGAATGCGCAAGCTAAAGATGCTGAAATTGATCTGATGAAGAAAGACCTTCACCTTGTAAAGTACAGGGATTTCTCGCTGTCTGAAGATGGAACCTTGTATTTCAGAGACCGCATTGTCGTACCTCGCTTCGAGCTTATGACTGACAAAGTTATGAAGGAGGCACATGATACCCCGTTGTCTATTCATCCGGGTAGCACCAAGATGTATCGTGATCTCCGTCAAAGGTACTGGTGGTCTAAAATGAAGCAGGACATTGCTCGCTATGTGGCTGAATGTGATGTGTGTCGACGCGTTAAAGCAGAACATCAGAAGCCTGCTGGAATTCTGCAACCGTTACCTATTCCTTTATGGAAATGGGACAAGGTTCAGATGGATTTCGTTACAGGACTTCCCAGGTCACAGAAGGGTCATGATGCTATTCTTGTCGTTGTCGACCAACTCTCCAAAGTTGCACACTTTCTGCCTGTCAAGGAGACGATCACTGCTAGTCAGTTAGCAGAGTTATATATCTCCAGAATTGTTTCACTCCACGGTATTCCGAAAGAGATCAGTTCAGACCGTGGCAGCATATTCACTGGTCATTTCTGGGAAAGTTTCCAAAAGGCTATGGGAACTCATATTACCTGGAGTTCAGCTTATCATCCTCAATCCCAAGGCCAAGTTGAACGAGTTAATCAAGTGCTTGAAGACATGTTGCGAGCTTGTGTTATATCGTTTGGCAAGAAGTGGGAAGAATCTCTTCCATATGCCGAGTTCTCCTATAGCAACAGCTATCAAGCCAGTCTGAAAATGGCCCCCTTTGAAGTTCTCTATGGACGTAAGTGTCGAACCCCTCTGAATTGGTCAGAAACTGGGGAACGACCTCTTGTTGGACCGGATATTATTCAACACGCCGAAGAACAAGTTCGTATTGTCCGGGAAAATCTCAAGGCGGCTCAGGACCGCCAGAAGAGCAACTATGATCGCAAACGATGGGGTTTGACTTATCAACCTGGTGATCAGGCTTATCTTCGTGTCACTCCTATGAAGGGCACTCACCGTTTTGGAATCAAGGGCAAGTTAGCTCCCCGCTACATTGGTCCTTTCCGCATTGTTGCAAGACGTGGTCAAGTGGCATATAAATTGGAGTTGCCGCCGCAATTCTCTCATATCCACGATGTCTTCCATGTGTCGCAACTTCGTAAATGCTTCAAGGAATCTCCGCACCGAGCAGTGGATCACGAGATGCTCGAATTGCAAGATGATCTATCTTATAAGGAGCATCCGATCCGCATTCTCGATGAAGCTGAACGTCGAACCCGTCAGAAGGTTACCAAGTTCCTCAAAGTGCAGTGGTCAAATCATACTGAAAATGAAGCCACTTGGGAACGCGAGGATAATCTTCGTGCGGAATACCCCGAACTTTTTCCTTCTACTTCTTAATTCTCGGGACGAGAATTCTTGTTAGTAGAGGAGATTTGTAACACCCCCGGTGGTTAACTACAGTAATCCCATTTTGATTATGCCACGTCAGCATGATTAACAGTGCATGATCATCATTAACATCATATTGCATTTCAACTCCTAACCTCAAATTCAAATTTAAATGAAAGTGGAAAATAAAAGTTGTCCAACATAGAAACTAAATTGTTCATTAAATAGCAAATAAATCAGAGACAATTCTAAAATTGAAACCAACATCATTGGAGTTGGGTAAGTGACTCAAACATCTTCAAACAGCGACTAAAAACAATATTTAATAACCATTTATTAAATCTAATTTAAGTATGAAATGATGTTTTGCCCAAACTAATTTTAGGTGTTAGGGAATTAAGCACTGGTATTTATGGACCAGGTCACATGTTTTACAAAATTCAATTTGAGCCCTAACTATTTACAAAACAGGGGTATGGATAAATAAAAGGAGAAAAGAAAAGAAAAAGGAAAAGCCCCCCCCGGACCAACTGGGCCGTGGCCCAGCTGGCCACCAGGCCACCAACCAGGCCGGCCCATTCCCCCCTGGCCGGCCCAGCCCAACTCGCTCGTCCTCTTCGTACTGCTCATGCCCGGGGCTCGCTGTCGAGCACCTGGCGCACGCACGCGCGCACGCCCAGGCCCCTCCCTCCCTCGCGGTCGACAGCGCGTCGCCGCGACTGCCGCGTATATGAGCAGCACCCCGGACCCCCTGGCTCTCCCTCGCCTCACTCTCCCCTGGACACCACCTCTCCTCTCTCTCCAGTGCGCAGCCATGGCACCGCCGCCGTAGCACGCGCGGCCACCGCCTCTGCCTCGTCGCGTGACCGTGCCCGCATGGTTCGCCTCCGTCGACTACGCCTCTCCCCCGAGCCCCACGAGCTAGAACGCGTCGCTGCGTCGCCGGCGCCGTCATCTTCCACCTTCGGCCGCCGCACGCCATCGCCGACTCCGGCCACTCCGAGCCCTCCCCGCGCACGCTAAGCTCACCTACAGACTCGCTGTGAGCACCTCGTCCCCCTCCCCCTCTCCCCGCGCGCTCTTCGTGCCCGTACGCGTCGCCCCTCTTTCGCCCGAATGCACCGCCGCCTAGCTCGTCGCCGGTGCCGTTCCGGTGACCAAACGGCCTCGGGCCCGTGCGCATCGTGCTCCCCGCATCGCGCAGGCCACACCTAGCTTCTCCTTTCGCTCGCTAGCGCGCCGTAGCGCCGACCCCGTGCACCACCCGAACGCCATCGCCGCTGCGGTCATCGCCGGCGCCGTTCCCGGCGGCCCCCAACCACGCCAACACCACCACGTGACGCGGCGCTCGCCGCCCGTTCGAACGGGCCAAGCCACGGCCCCGGAGACGCCCTGAGGGCGAAACCCGAGCTCGCCGGAGCTCGCCACCGCGTCTGGGCACTCCGGCGCGACTCTGGCGGCCGGTCCGACGTGGCGCCGCGGGCCCCACGGCCCAGCCACTGACTCTGGGCCCCACTGGGTCCCGTTGACCTAGTCCACGCTGACTGGGCGGGCCCTGTGTCTATGACATGTGGGTCCCGCTCGGTAAAACGTTTTATTAAATAAATAATCCGTTAATAAAATTAATTAGTGATTTAAAACACTAATTACCCACTGACTGCTGGGCCCCGCCTGCTAATTAGTTTAAATAGATTAAGCTAACTCTGTTTAGTTAACTGAGTCACTGACATGTGGGCCCCACATATCAGGTTTGACCTGGCCGGCCCCCTGTTGACTGCTGACGTCATCCATGCGTCATGCTGACGTCACCCTGCTACTGTTCTGGATAATTCAAATTAATAATAAATCTGTAATTTCAGAATATTGTTTAAACTTTAGAAAATCATATCTTTTAAACCGTAACTCCGATGAAAATACTTTCTACATGAAAGTTGCTCAGAACGACGAGACGAATCCGAGTACGCGATCCGTTCGTCCGTCACACGTCCCTAACTATCCGAACATGCAACATTCCCCCTCCGGTTCGTCTATCCGATAAATCCAAAGACCCGGGAAATATCGCCAGATATTCTCCCGCAACGCCTGATACGTATAGTACTGCGTTAGACTACCCCTAGCACCGTGTATCGTATTTGTCATGCTCATGTTTGCTATATATTTATACTGTTTCCTCCCCCTCTTCTCTCTCGATAGCCCCCGACCCTGACGTCGTCCCCGAGACCGACGCAGCTCCGGATCCCGAAGACACCATAGACGACCTTGCCCTTGCCGCCGAGCAACCAGGCAAGCCCCTCCCTTGAGCATACCGATATCGCCCATTCTAATTTCTCATGCTTGCATTAGAATTACTGCTGCTGCTGCTTTACCTATTCTGATGCATAGCCTGTTCATTGTAACCTACTGTTGATAATTACCTACATATCCTAAACTGTTTAGTCTAGGCTGGGTAGAGACCTATCAGTGACCCCACTTATCCCGACTGCCGCGCTGGATCGTCAGAAGACCCGATCAATGGGATTGAAGACCAGGACCCGACACCGCACATCACCCCCCTTAGTTGTAACGACACTGCAGCGTTACTATCGAGTGCCGAGGGTGAAACCTCTTGTAGCACTTCTGATGTTAACTCTGTAGAGTAGCTATTCGGTCGTGGTCATCGAGGGTGATTCCTCGTTCACCGCTTCCGATAACGACGCTGTCGTACAACACCTCAAGTGTGGACCCAGTGAGGGTGATTCCTCCTAGTTCATCTTGACGGATACATCGAGTGGGAATTCAATGAGGGTGATACCTCGGATTCCCTGATGTTATGGACACACGGATACTTGGACTTTACAATGTTACTTGGAAAGGCGGGTCGACCCTGAGGGGTACCCGCGTGTGATGTGAAGGCGGGTTGCCAGTGTGGTGCCCGAGTGGTGAATACGAGGCGCGGCCGGGCATTCTTAACCCTTGCCGCAAGTCCTCGAGACGGGGCGACGGGGTCACATCTTTCGTGAGTCTCTGCTCGTTACCGCAAGCCCCTAGTCCTAGCGATTTGGATATTTGATCCGAGCAGGCCTCTGGTCTGATAGCACTAACCATCACGTGGGCATAGTATGGGCGTTCTGCATCGTATGCATCAGCCCAAAACTCTGTCAGACGTCCAGTTCAGCACTGCGGCCGGGCTGGGCCGGCACCATCCTGAGGGGTGGAGCCTGGTTCGCCCGGCACGCAACGACCCGGAGGGCGAGGGGCGATGGCCAAGACCCCCTTGCGCTTAGGATGTAGACCGGCGGGGACCTCTCTGCGGAGTTGTAGGTAGGGTTGCGATGTGTCGTTTGGCCGAGGCCGGGCATGACCCTGGAAAGTGTGTCCGGCCGGAGTTAATCGAGCGTGTTGGGTAAGTTGGTGCACCCCTGCAGGGAAGAACACTTCTATCGATAGCCGGTCCTACGGTAAAGGACACTCGGAGTTGTATCCTGATTGATACAATTTAGAACTGGATACCTGTGATGAGACCTGTATATATGGCTCTGGGATTGCTTCTCGCAGGGAGTCGAGAAGGGATCTCAGGACGAGGTTGATGAATGTATGGCTCTGGGATTGCTTTCTCGCAGGGAGTCAAGAAAGGATCTCTGGGTGAGGTTGATATTATTACTGCTACATTATATTGTATTGTTCTACTCTCTTCTACTGCTGCAAGATCGCTGAAGATGCTAGTCTTCGATAGGACTAGGCCTTCTCTCTATTCTGGCATTTCTGCAGCCCAGTCCACATATACAGCCTCCCCTTGATAATGTTGCATATGTAGTGTAGATCCTTGCTTGCTGAGTACTTCAGAGTACTCACGGTTGCTTTTCTTTCCTTTTCTCCCCATATCAGTTTGTCGTGACCAAGATGACGGAGCCCCTGAGACAGCTGCCCTGCCGACGATCGCTACTACTACTACCCAGAGGATGGTTTCTGCTATGAGTTGACTGACGACCAGGAGTAGGATCGGAGGGTCCCAGGCAGGAGGCCTTCGCCTTTCGATCGTAGTGTTTTATTTTGCCCCGCCTTTCTAAAGGCCTTTCTGTACTTTCTTTTATATCTGTACTCAGATATCTGATGCTTCCGCTGACGCTTGTTCGCAAGCTTATGTATTCGAGCCCTCGAGGCTCTGGCTTGTAATATAAAGCTTGTATGACTTTATTTATGTTTTAGAGTTGTGTTGTGATACCTTCCCGTGAGTCCTTAGGCTTGATCGTGTGCATTTGCGTGTATGATTAGTGCACGATCGGGCCGGGGGCGTCACAAAAGGCCCACTCAGATCAAATATCCAAATCGTTAGTGTTTTGGTAGTGCGGTAACGAGCAGAGATTCACGATCGATGTGACCCCGTCGCCCCGTCTCGAGGACTTGCGGCAAGGGCTAAGAATGCCCGGACACGCCTCGTATTAATCTCTCGGGTACTGTCCAGGTCAACCCGTCTCCACATCACTCGCGAGTACCCCTCAGGGTCGACCCGCCTTTCCAAGTAACAGTTGTAAAGTCCAAGTATCCGTGCGTCCATAACATCAGGGAATCCGAGGTATCACCCTCGTTGGATTCCTACTCGATGTATCCGTCAAGGTGAACTTAGGACGAATCACCCTCGAGGTTCACACTTGAGGTGTTGCACGACGGCGTCGTTATCGGAAGTGGTGAAGGAGGAATCACCCTCGATGACCACGACCGAATAGCCACTCTACAGAGTTATCATCAGAAGTGCTATACGAGGTATCACCCTCGGCACTCGATAGTAACGCTGCAGTGTCGTACAACTACGGGGGTGAAGTGCGGTGCCGGGGCCTGGCTGTCGATTACGCTGATCGAGTCATCTGATAATCCAGCGGGGGCAACTAGGTCAAAGTGGGGTCTCTGGTGGGTCTCTATCTAGCCTATACTAAGCAGTTTAGGATAAGCAGGTAGGTATCAACAACAGTTACAAAAACAGGCTATGCATTAAAAATAGGATAAACAGTAGCAGCAGCAATTTCTAATGCAAGCATAAGAGAGAAGGAATAGGCGATATAGGCATGCTCAAGGGGGGGGGGGGTGCTTGCCTGGTTGCTCTGCGGCAAAGGCAGGGTCGTCAGTGGTGTCGTCGGTCTCCGAAGCTGCGTCGGTCTCAAGGAATACGTCGGTATCGGGATCTACCGAGAGAGAAGAGGGGGAGGAAACACGTAAATACACAGCAAATGGATGCAACACAGAGCATGCTACGCTAACGTGTAGTGCAGGGTTGCCTAGAAGCATGTCTAAGTCATATTAGTTATTTTAGGATTTAAGTTGGATTTATTAACCGGTATATATGCACTATTCACCTACCGGAAACAGGCTAAAAGTTGCGGGTTCACCTCCGTAGAGGGTCCCGACACGGAAAACAGATGGCACGGTTGGATTCGTCTCGTCTTTCTGATCAACTTTCATGTACACAGTTTTTCGATCCGAGCTACGGTTTATTTTATATTAATTTTAGAAGTTTTATTGATTTTCTGCAATTATTAATATTTAAATTAATTCAGAAAAAGGAATATGATGTCAGCATGGCGTCATCAACGCATCAGCGGTCAACTGACCAGCTGACCAGTCAACAGGGCCCACGCGGGGCCCACTGACAGTGACTGGGCGATGCCCAGTCAGCCATTGACTGGGTCAACAGGTCAGGGGGCACGCGGGGGCCACCGGTCAGCGACCCAGCGGGTGGCCCCGAGACGGCCACGTCGGCGCGGCCGGCGGTGAAGCTCTGGCGACGCAGATCGCGGCGGAGGGGCTCGGGACTTCGCTGGAAACGCGCCACAGGGGGACGTTTCGAGCGCGGCCGTGCTCGTTCGGGAGCGGAAGGAGCGGCGCGTCCAGCGGTGCCCTCAGCTCGGGCTGGGGCGGGCTGCAACGACGGCGGTGGCGAGCACGGGCGACGGCGGCGCTCGGGCCTCGATCAAGAACAAGGCGGGGCGACCAAAGAGGGCTACACGTGGGTACGGGACGGCGCCGCGGGCGCTCTGGAGAGCGCCCAAAGCAGTCGCGGGCGCCCCGGAGTTAGCACGGCGCGCAGGCGGCGCCCATGGCATGCGGCGGAGCTCGGTAACATGGCGGGACGGCTACGGCCGTAGAAATCGATGGGTAGGAGAAGGGGAAGCACTCGGTGCTCACTGCCGTTGCTGGGAAGGCCCGAGGGAGAGTCGAGGTGGTCGGAGTCGTTTGGCGAGCTCGCGGTGGCCGGAGCAGAGGAAGAATGGTCGGGGCGGTATCGTGGGGCCGTCCCGGCTCGCGTGCGCGGTCGGTGAAGACGAGGCGGACGACGGGGGTCCTTCTGGCGAGCTCCTAGGTGGTGGGGAGCACGTTGGCCGCGCGGGCGGCGTCGACCATGGCGACGGTGGCGGTGGACGCGGCGGATCTGGAGGAGGGGAGGTAGAGAACGAGAGGGAGAGGGCGAGGGGCCGAATGGATGAGGATGCCAGGGGGTCGAGGGCGTCGACCTTATCTCCTCACCCCACCTGCTCTCATCGCGGTGGCGCGCTGCGACCGCCGAAGACGCGCTCGGCCACGGGGACGGCGACACGGTGATGCGAGGCGAGAGAAAGGAGAGGTGGCAGGCCGGCTGGGCTGGGCCTGGGTACTATGCACTTAGGCCCAGTCCAGTTTAGGCCTTTTTTCTGTTTCTTTTCTCAGCAGCATTTGGCATTTATTTTAACCACTGAATGACCTTGCAAAAATGTGTTGCTGGCAAAAATAAATACTCGTGAATACTGTGCAATGCCACAAAAAGTTTGGGCAATTATGGAATTCACTTGGATTTTTCAAAAATGGAAAAGGCATTCATAGTGTTGTTTTGGCACTGTTGTAAATGCTCTACCCCAATATAGGTTAATGGTGATGTTGTTTTCCTTAACCACCATTTGTTTTGGAATATTTACTAGAAGGTGAACATTTTTCCAGCAGGTTTTGAGCATCTTCATTTTGCACTTGAATTTGAATTGATTTCAGAGAGGATTTTGAATTGTAAGATTTAACCACTGTGATTAAGCATTGGAAATGAAGATGACTTGGCATGTTTAACATAAGAGCACAGTGTTTTATTATATAGGGGTGTTACATGAAGCGTCTGGAGTAATCGGGCTAGCCCATTAGCACATACAAAGAATAGAAAAACAAGGAAGAAAAATGGGGGCAAGCGCACAGGAATTCGACCCCTGGTCGCTTCGATAGCTTAACAAGTTGCTAGCCACTGCGCCACTGTTGTCTTCGTGGATACAGAGGAGGCGCGGACTATTTGAGGTAAAAGACCCAACTTTTTTTATCTCTTCATTTTTTCCTTTTTTTTCTTTTCTTTCTCCGTTCGTGGTTACACACGAGCGCGGACTACTTGATACATAGTAAAAAAAAATCGTATTTTTCTGTTTTCTTTTGTTTCTTTTCCTTTTTCTTCTCCATTTTCATTCTTTTTTTGCATTTTGTTTCTTCCTTTTTTCTTATGTTTATTTGTTTCTTTTTCGGGTTTCTTTGTTTTATTGGTTAGTATTCCACATTTATTGTGCATGTCAACAATGTTTTTCAAATACACGTTTAACATTTTTCTAATACAAATTAAACATTTTTTCTATACACATTTAAAAAAAATTCAAATACCTGATTAACAATTTTAAATACAGGATTAACATTTATTGATACATTGTCAACATTTTTTCTATATATTTTTAACATTTTTAAATGTTTGGTTAATAGTTTTCAGAAATAAGATCATTTTTATAAGGCATGATCAATATTTATTATATACACATTTACCTTTCACAAACGCTTGATTAACATTTTCCAAAACACTTGTTCAACTTTTTTTCAAATGCTTGATTAATATTTTATATACATGATCAAAAATTCGTCATGTGTTTAATACTGGTCAACATTTTTTCTTATACACATTTAGCATTTAACAAATGTTTTATTAGCATTTTTCAAATACTTGTTCAAAAAAATTCAAATGCTGGACTATCATTTTTATATACATGATCAAAAAATTTCATGATTTTTTTAATACATGGTCAACATTTTTTTGATACCCGTTTAACACTTCCAAATGCTTGGTTAACTTCAAATGCTTATTCAACATTTTTTTCAAAATGCTTCATTAATATTTTTATATACATGATAAAAAAATCAGCATTTTTTTAATACATGATCAACAATTTTTCTATTTACATTCAACATTTTTCAAATAGGTGATCAAATTTTTAAAAAATACTTATTCAATATTTTTCAAATACTTGTTCAACCCTTTTCAAATGTTTTTTGTAATACATATTTAGAATATTTTAAAATATAAATATTGGAAATATGCCCTAGAGGCAATAATAAAGTGGTTATTATTATATTTCCTTAATCATGATAAAGGTTTATTATTCATGCTATAATTGTATTGATCTAAAACTTAAATACATGTGTGAATACATAAACAAATACCAAGTCCCTAGTAAGCCTCTACTAGACTAGCTCATTGATCAAAAGATGGTTAAGATTTCCTGACCATAGACATGAGTTGTCATTTGATAACGGGATCAAGTCGTTAGGAGAATGATGTGATGGACAAGACCCATCCTTTAGCATAGCATATGATCGTTCAGTTTTATTGTTACTGCCTTCTTAATATCAAATACATGTTCCTTCGACCATGAGATCATGCAACTCCCGGACTCCGGAGGAATGCCTTGTGTGTATCAAACGTTACTTCGTCACTGGGTGATCATAAAGGTGCTCTACATGTATCTCCAAAGGTGTCTGTTGAGTTGGTATGGATCGAGATTGGGATTTGTCATTCCGTATGACGGTAAGGTATCTCTGGGCCCTCTCAGTAATACAACATCACAAGAAGCTTGCAAGCAAAGTGACTAAGGAGTTAGTTACAAGATGATGTATTACGGAACGAGTAAAGAGACTTGCCGGTAACAAGATTGAACTAGGTATGGAAATATGGATGGCGAATCTTGGGCAAGTAACATACCGACACACAAAGGGAACTACGTATATTGTCATAAAGGTTCGACCGATAAAGATCTTCGTAGAATATGTAGGAACCAATATGGGCATCCAGGTCCCGCTATTGGTTATTGACTGGAGAATCGTCTCATTCATGTCTACATCTATCTCGAACCTGTAGGGTTCGCACTCTTAACGTTTGTTGACGATATAGTACCATATGAGTTATGTATGTTGGTGACCGGATGTTGTTCGGAGTTCCGGATGAGATCACGGACATGATGGGGAGCTCCAGAATAGTCCGGAGGTAAAGATTGATATATAGGATGATAGTATTCGGTCTCCAGAAGCGTTCCGGAATACACCAGATAATTATCGGATCACCGGAAGGGGTTCCGGAAGGTCACGGGGAGTTGTTGGGCCTAACAGGCCAAAAGGAGGGGAGCACACCAGCCCACAAGGGGGCTGGCGTGCCCCACCTCCTGGCCGCCGACCCTAGGAAGGAAGGAGGAGGGGCTGGCCCCCTCTTGCCTTTCTCCATGCAAGGAAGAAGGAAGGGGAGGCGCCCTAGAAGCCGCCGGCCCCCCTTTCCTTCCCCCACGCGCCAAGTATGGAAGGGGGGCGCGCCTTGGTAGGCGCCCTAGGGCAGCCGTGATACGTCTCCAACGTATCTATAATTTTTGATTGTTCCATGCTATTATATTATCTGTTTTGGATGTTTTATATGCATTAATATGCTATTTTATATTATTTTTGGAACTAACCTATTAACCTAGAGCCCAGTGCCAGTTTCTGTTTTTTCCTTGTTTTTGAGCCTCGCAGAAAAGGAATACCAAACGGAGTCCAAACGGAATAAAACTTCACGATGATTTTTCTTGGACCAGAAGACACCCAGGGGACTTGGAGTCCAAGTCAGAAGAGCCACGAGGCGGCGACAAGGGTGGAGGGCGCGCCCTTGGGGGGGCGCCCCCTACCTTGTGGGCCCCTCGGTGACCTCCTGACCTAGCTCTTCCTCCTATATATTCACAAATATTCCAGAACCACCAGAGGCATCCACGAAAACACTTTTCCACCGCCGCAACCTTCTGTTCCCGTGAGATCCCATCTTGGGGCCTTTTCTGACATCCCGCCGGAGGGGGAATCGATCACGGAGGGCTTCTACGTCAACTCCATTGCCCTTCCAATGATGCGTGAGTAGTTTACCTCAGACCTACGGGTCCATAGCTAGTAGCTAGATGGCTTCTTCTCTCTCTTTGATTCTCAATACAATGTTCTCCTTGATGTTCTTGGAGATCTATCCTATGTAATCTTCTTTTGCGGTGTGTTTGTCGAGATCCGATGAATTGTGGATTTATGATCAGCTTATCTATGAATATTATTTGAATCTTCTCTGAATTCTTTTATGCATGATTTAATATCTTTGTATTTCTCTTCGAATTATCGGTTTGGTTTGGCCAACTAGATTGGTTTTTCTTGCAATGGGAGAGGTGCTTAGCTTTGGGTTCAATCTTGCGTGATTTCACCCAGTGACAAAATAGGGGTAGCGAGACACGTATTGCATTATTGCCATTGAGGATAAAAAGATGGGGTTTTCATCATATTGCTTGAGTTAATTCCTCTACATCATGTCATCTTACTTAAGTTGTTACTCCATTCTTTATGAACTTAATACTCTAGATGCATGCTGGATAGCAGTCGATGTGTGGAGTAATAGTAGTAGATGTAGGCAGGAGTCGGTCTACTTGACACGGATGTGATGCCTATATGCATAATCATTGCCTTGGATACCGTCATAACTTTGCGCTTTTCTATCAATTGCTCGACAGTAATTTGTTCACCCACCGTATTATTTGCCTTCATGAGAGAAGCCTCTAGTGAAACCTATGGCCCCCGGGTCTATTTTCCATCATATTACTTTTCGATCTACTATTTTGCAATCTTTTATTTTCAGATCTATATACCAAAAAACCCAAAAATATTTTATCTTTTGTTTATCTATCTCTATCAGATCTCACCTTTGCAATTGACCGTGAAGGGATTGACAACCCCTTTATCGCGTTGGGTGCAAGTGTTTGATTGTTTGTGCAAGTGTTGGTGATTTGTGCGTTCTTCTCCTACTGGATTGATACCTTGGTTCTTAACTAAGGGAAATACTTACCTCTACTGTGCTGCATCACCCTTTCCCGTTCAAGGGAAAAACCAACGCAAGCTCAAGAAGTAGCAGGAAGAATTTCTGGCGCCGTTGCCGGGGAGATCTACGCCAAGTCAAGACATACCAAGTACCCATCATAAACTCTCATCTCTTGCATTACATTATTCGCCATTTGCCTCTCGTTTTCCTCTCCCCCACTTCTAAAACGATTTTTCGAAAAGATTTGCCTTTTTTTTATTCGCCCTTCTTCCGTTCGTCTTTTTCGTTTGCTTTTTGTTTGCTCGGGTGTTAGATTGCTTGCTTTGTCATGATGGCTCAACCCAAGAACTTTGATCCTTACTATAGGAAGTTGGAATAAATTGAAAATAATACTAGGAGCTTCATGTTCCTACAATTTGAGCATAATAATTTCTTTAGAAACGAGCTCAAGGAGCAGAAAACTTTTATGGAGTATATGAATAAAGAACTTGATGATATGTCTAAGGAGTTCTATGGTCTTAAATCTCAATTTGCTCATCTTGAAAATTTAGTTGGCCAAATTTCTGATAAACAAACCACTTTGGTAAATAAGATGGCGGCTAAACCAGAGTCTTGTGAAAATAATGATGAAGATCTTAAAGTGATTGATGTGACTCCTATTGAATCTTTGTTTTCTAAAATAAATCTTGATAAAGATGGGACTGGAGATGAGTCAACTTTAGTTAGAAGGCGTCCCAATGATTCGGAGTTTATAGATATTGATGCAAAATTTGATAAAAGTGGGATTGGAGAGGTCAAGACTTTAAGTAGCAATGAACCCACTCTTTTGGATTTCAAGGACTTTAATTATGGTAATTGTTCTTTAATAGATTGTATTTCCTTGTTGCAATCCATGTTGAATTCTCCTCATGCTTATAATCAAAATAAAGCTTTTACTAAACATATTGTTGATGCTTTGATGAAATCTTTTGAAGAAAAGCTTGAATTGGAAGTTTCTATCCCTAGAAAACTTTATGATGAGTGGGAACCTACTATTAAGATTAAAATAAAAGATTATGAGTGCCATGCTTTGTGTGATTGGGGTGCTAGCGTTTCCACAATTCCAAAAACTTTATGTGATGTGTTAGGTTTCCGCGAATTGGATGATTGTTCTTTAAATTTGCATCTTGCGGATTCCACTATTAAGAAACCTATGGGAAGGATTAATGATGTTCTTATTGTTGCAAATAGGAATTATGTGCCCGTAGATTTCATTGTTCTTGATATAGATTGCAATCCTACATGTCCTATTATTCTTGGTAGACCTTTCCTTAGAACGATTGGTGCAATTATTGATATGAAAGAAGGAAACATTAGATTTCAATTTCCATTAAGGAAGGGCATGGAACACTTTCCTAGAAAGAAAATTAAGTTGCCATATGAATCTATTATGAGAGCTACTTCTGGATTGCATACCAAAGATGACAATACCTAGATCTATGTGTTTTTTATGCCTAGCTAAGGGCGTTAAACAATAGCGTTTGTTGGGAGGCAACCCAATTTTATTTTTGTTTTTACTTTTTTGGTTCTGTTTTTCAATAATTTTTTCATCTAGCCTCTGTTTAGATGTTTTTTGGTGTTTTAATTAGTGTTTGTGCCAAGTAAGACCTTTGGGATGGCTTACGGTGATAGTTGATTTGATCTTGCTGAAAAACAGAAACTTTTGCATCCAGTCACAGAATTTTAATAATTCACTGGAGTATTGAAAAACCCTGAATTTTTTGACAAGAGATTTATATACAAATTTAATATGTTTTCCTAATTTTTCAGAATTTTTGGAGTTACATAAATATTAGAACAATTCAGATTTTCGTAGACTGTTCTGTTTTAGACAGATTCTGTTTTCTTTGTGTTGTTTGCTTATTTTGATGAATCTATGGGTAATATCGGGGGGTATGAACCATGGAGAAGTTGTAATACAGTAGATATTACACCAATATAAATAAATAATGAGTTCACAACAGTACCAAAAGTGGTGATTTTATTTTCTTGTACTAACGGATCTCATGAGTTTTCTGTTGAGTTTTGTGTTGTGAAGTTTTCAAGTTTTGGGTAAAGATTTGATGGACTATGGAATAAGGAGTGGCAAGAGCCTAAGCTTGGGGATGCCCAAGGCACCCCAAGGTAATATTCAAGGACAACCAAGAGCCTAAGCTTGGGGATGCCCCGGAAGGCATCCCCTCTTTCGTCTTCGTCTATCGGTAAATTTACTTGAGGCTATATTTTTATTCACCACATGATATGTGTTTTGCTTGGAGCGTCTTGTATGATATGAGTCTTTGCTTTTTAGTTTGACACAATCATCCTTGCTGTACACACCTTTTGAGAGGGACACGCATGAATCGTGATTTATTAGAATACTCTATGTGCTTCACTTATATCTTTTGAGCTAGGCAATTTTGCTCTAGTGCTTCACTTATATCTTTTTAGAGCACGGCGGTGGTTTTATTTTATAGAAATTGTTGAACTCTCATGCTTCAATTATATTATTTTGAGAGTCTTTCTAAACAGCATGGTAATTTGCTTTGGTTATAAATTTAGTCCTGATATGATAGGCATCCAAGAGGGATATAATAAAAACTTTCATATAAAGTGCATTGAATACTATGTGAAGTTTGATTCCTTATGATTGTTTTCAGATATAAAGATGGTGATATTAGAGTTATGCTAGTGAGTAATTGTGGATTGTAGAAATACTTGTGTTAAAGTTTGTGATTCCCGTAGCATGCACGTATGATGAACCGTTATGTAACGAAGTTGGAGCATGAGGTATTTATTGATTGTCTTCCTTATGAGTGGCGGTCGGGGACGAGCGATGGTCTTTTCCTACCAATCTATCCCCCTAGGAGCATGCGCGTAGTACTTTGTTTCGATGACTAATAGATTTTTGCAATAAGTATGTGAGTTATTTATGACTAATGTTGAGTCCATGGATTATACGCACTCTCACCCTTCCACCTTTGCTAGCCTCCCTAGTACCGCACAACTTTCGCCGGTGCCATACACCTACCTTTTACCTTCCTCAAAACAGCCACCATACCTACCTATTATGGCATTTCCATAGCCCTTCCGAGATATATTGCCATGCAACTTTCCACCGTTCCGTTTTATTATGACACGCTCCACCATTGTCATATTGCTTTGCATGATCATGTAGTTGACATAGTATTTGTGGCAAAGCCACCATTCATAATTTTTATACATGTCACTCTTGAGTCCTTGCACATCCCGGTACACCGCCGGAGGCATTCATATAGAGTCATATTTTGTTCTAAGTATCGAGTTGTAATTCTTGAGTTGTAAGTAAATAAAAGTGTGATGACCTTCATTATTAGAGCATTGTCCTATGTGAGGAAAAAATAAAAGAGGCCAACGAAGCCCACAAATAAAATAAAAGAGGCCAAAGAAGCCCACCAAAAAAATGAGAGAAAAGAGAGAAGGGGCAATGTTACTATCCTTTTTCCACATTTGTGCTTCAAAGTAGCACCATGATCTTCATGATAGAGAGTCTCCTATGTTGTCACTTTCATATACTAGTGGGAATTTTTCATTATAGAACTTGTCTTGTATATTCCAATGATGGGCTTCCTGAAATTGCCCTAGGTCTTCATGAGCAAGCAAGTTGGATGCACACCCACTTAGTTTCTTTTTGAGCTTTCATAAACTTATAGCTCTAGTGCATCCGTTGCATGGCAATCCCTACTCACTCACATTGATATCTATTGATGGGCATCTCCATAGCCCGTCGATTGTGGCACCCCGATAGAGGGCCGACGCACGCCAGCCCCAGGATAAGACCTGGCGCATGTCAAAGACATGATACAATAATTCCAGGCACAAAAATGGCTTTATTATATGAAATGGAGTATTACAATACTGTTGCTTACAACAATATTACATAGCTCCAAGGCTAACTAAAATGGCAGCGGAGGTCTTGGTTCAATGACATCAACGTCTCTGGCTGGGCTCCACAACTCACAGGACTGGCTGGGTTACGATCTAGCACGACGGATCTTCTCCTGCAACTGGCCACGTGCAAGGCCAGGTGAGTACTTTGAATGTACTCGCAAGGCAACCAAATACATAGCATCCAAACAAGGAGATAACAAAGCAAGCCCTATGATATGCAAGAATTTATTCTAAACATGGCATGGAATTAACAGGAAAACATGGATCAAGCATAGCATAACATGCCTATCTAGCATTACTAACTATCATGTCGTAGCAAGATTACCTGGCATGATTAAACCTCTAGCAGCATTGATCATCATGGCCTAACGGGGTTATCTAGCAAAATAACTACTGAAGTAAAGTACAGTAAAGTAAAGCATGTATCAAGTAAATATTCCATATTCCGAATAATCTCATGATCCAATCTGAACCTGATCCAAATCCAAGTCTTTCGGTCATCTGACCATCTCCTCCATAGCCATCCCATGGCTATCATACCATATTCCTGACAACATCTGATGTCTATGCAGGGCAGGTTCTTCCACCATTATTATCATTATTATGGTTGATCACCTAGCGAGGTCTGGACGGGCTGTCCAATACCGTAGACGCGGCTATTCGAATAGATTTTACACTCTGCAGAGGTTGCGCACTTTACCCACACTATGGAGCACTGACCTCGTGATCCCATTCGGGTGGACCAGCATTGCTCCAACGAAACCTACCTGACCCGTGACTCTCCCATCGTACCACCGGCAATCATCCTCCCCCGGAGTCCTGCCCTGGGTGGCCCCTGTGTCACTCCTGACACCTGCCACCATCGTGGCCAAACAAAACTGTCCCAAACGGGGACGGGTACCCAAACAACTCATCTAGGCTCACAGGGTTATCGCCGCCTACCGGGCCAGGGCAGCGCGCGTGCATAACCCTCCCTATCGAGCGGTACCGGTGAAAGAGCACGCGATCAGACCAAGTCAAGGCCGTCCCATACCGGCAAATGTGGTTGCACGGATAAGCCCGGACAGGTGACTCTGATCAACCGACTAGGGTTATCATTGTATCTCCATCATCCCACCATTACCTTAACAATTATAAGTGTGAACAGCCACTTAACATCAACATAGCAGAATTATTACAACGTTGACAACATGGCAAGAACTCAAATCATGGCTCTCACATGATAACGGTATTCAAAATATTGTTACTAGCATGGCAGGACATGGCATGAAAACAAGTCATGATATTAGATGAAAAGTAATGCTAACCTCTAAAACAGATGACATAACAGGTGTATGCAAGTGCAGGCTAACAGGTGATACAGATGTACTACAATGAACACACAGGGTGCAAGCAAAGTCATCATGCAAGTCCGGAGCTCATGGAAGAGGTTGGCTTGCCTGGGGGTGAAGGAATACACCGGTTGGAAGTGCGATAAAACTCCGGAAAGATTTGACGGAAAAGTTTCCTGCTGGGAGGGGCTGATCGAAGGGCAAGGGCAAAATGGTCATTTTCATAGTGTGAAAACATTACGAAAACGATGGCATCGGAACGGGCTCAACGAACTGAAGACGTGGGCGCTGGTTTTACCTCAATCGGAGTTACGGTCGCGGAGATACGGCCGTTCGTTCGTTAAGTGCAGAAACAGACAGAAACTGTCCACTTTAGCTCTTAACCGACGACCGTTCACAAAATAACAGGTTCGGCCGGCAGCTGAGAAAGTGAAAGCGCATTTTACAGATTATGTTTTCACTGCAGAGAAAACGTACTTCCCACTGAAGCTGCGGGAGAATACGCTTCTCGAACAGGAAAGCGTATTCCTAGAATTACGCCTTCACTTAAAACCGACTGGGCCCGGGTTGACTTCTCTTTCTCTGAATGACGTGTGGGCCCCGCCTTACCCCTTTCTCTCTTTCTTCTCTTCCTCCTTCCTCTCGCGATAGGGAACCAGAGGAGGAGCGGGGCGCTCGGCCGCCGGTCGGGGTCGTTTCCTCGCCGCTCCCTAGGGCCGGCCGGCGGGCCGAGGGGCTCGGGTGCCTCACGCCACACCCGTAGGTGGCCTCAGGGCCGCTCGGGGCGGACCACAGCGACGGCGTCGCGGCTCGGGCCAAAGTCAGGGCATGGCCAGAGGAGGGGCATGGCGGCAGGGCTTCTCCGCCGGAGCTAAGGGCGGCGGCAGATCTGCGGGGTCCTGGGGGAGGCTGAGGGCAGAGAGGAGGAGGAGGAGGGAAGGGCCACATGGCCAAATTCGGCCGAGGGGAACGGCGGCGGCTTTACGGCCATGGGCGGCAGGGAGCTCCGGGAGCTCGAGGAGAGGGGGGTTCGGGCTGCTGCTGGTGAGGAGGAGAGCTCGGGGACTCGCTTAAATAGTAGAGGGGAGAGGAACCGGACGATGTCGAAGCTCCGAGATGGCCGGCGTCGTGGCGGTGACCGAACGGGGAATCGAGTCGGCACGACTGTCCAAGAGCTAGGGGACGAGGGGAGAAACAACCAGAAGGCACACGCGTGCGGTGGGGAGTTCTCCGGTGCGTCTGGACAAGCTACGGTCGACCGGACAAGGTTCACGTGGTGCACTGTTTTTGGCGTGCACTGCACATGGTCACCACGTGGATACAGCGATGCCATGCTGCGCTCGATGCCAAATGGTGTCTGGGAGGTTCTCCACACTTCACGCGGTGCATTGTTTTTGGCGTGCACTGCACGTGGTCACCACGTGGATACGGCGATGCCACGCTGCGCTCGATGCCAAATGGTGTCTGGGAGGTTCTCCACACTTTGCTGAGTTGACCTATGCATCTAGAAGACACAGGGGATCTCTGAGGTGACAGAACCAAGATCGAATAGTTTCCTACAGCAAGGTGTTTGTCATGTGATGTGGCCACCACAGTGCACCTATTGGCATGATCTTGGGCAGGGGTGAGTCATCTACTAAGGTAGTCATACTGGCAAAATTTGGGCACAAATGGACAAGGCTAGCTGGTACTTCCTTTATAACCTTGCCCACTGACCAGAAATGCAAATGATGATGCTGGGGTCAAATGGCTAGATGGATTTGAATGATTCTTGGTGTAGAGTGATGTTTTGGTCATAGGAACTGTCTGGAAAAGTTTCTGCTCAAATTGATCATCTATGAAGGTACTTCCTTCATAGAGATGCAATCTGGACAGAAACTTAGATAATTTACTGAGGAAGATTGGCTAGATGAAATGGGCTGGCTTTTGATATCCATGGGTAATATCTCATAAGGAATCACCATGAAAAAATTTCAGCCCAAGGAGATCAAGGAATCAAGCACTTCCCTTGCAAACTGAAATTCTGGACAGAATTTGCAAAGTGGTGTTGTGCTCAAAATTTAATTGGTGGAACTTGATATCTTGATGGAAATGGTGAAGATAGGGATGGTACAAGCTCCACAAATTATTTGGGATTTTTCCTAACTACCAAAATGGTAGTTCCTTTGGAAAGGCCCCAAATTGAAATATTGGCTTAAAATAGGAAAATGCAATTTCCCCTATTTAATTATGGCCAATATTTTTATGAGATCTCAATATGATTACATAGAATATCTCCACAAGTTTTCATGAACTTTGGAGATGGATAGATATTTTTCTGGATTTAATTCCTTGGAAAGGCAGAAAAAGGAAGTAATTCTAGATGAGAAATATTGCATATGACTTGGCAATATTTTTGCACATCTAGGGTTTATGAGTGAAGGATGATCTCTAGAAATTTTAGGAGGATCAAGTGAGCAAGAAAAATGATAGCTCCTTTGTAAACACAAAGGCAGGATTTCCAGTTCCGATATTTTGGAACTAGGGTTTAAATGAGGTTCGGGGTTTACAGACGGGAACTTGACTGGCACAAGAGCATGAAAAATTCATGGAGAGGCCGAGGATTGACTGAACTCACCTGGTCACTCACCAGATTCCAGAGGAAAAATTTGGGAGTGAAAAGCTAGGAAGGAATAACAACACAAAAATCGATAACCCAATTTTTGGGGTGTTACATCGATGTGACACCCCCGGCTCAATCGTGCACTAATCATACACCCAAATGCACACGATCAAGCCTAAGCACTCACGGGAAGATATCACAACACAACTCTAAAATATAAATAAAGTCATACAAGCTTTATATTACAAGCCAGGGCCTCGAGGGCTCGAATACATAGCTCGATGGCATACAAGCGTCAGCGGAAGCATCAGATATCTGAGTACAGATATTAAAAGAGAAATAGAAATGCCTTTAGATAGGCGGGGCAAAATAAAACACTATGATCGAAAGGCGCAGGCCTCCTGCCTGGGACCCTCCGAACCTACTCCTGGTCGTCAGCCAACTCGTAGTAGTATCCACCCTCGGGGTAGTAGTAGCGACCGTCGGCGGGGGCAGCTGTCTCGGGGGCTCCGTCATCTGGTTGCATCAAGTGGATATGGGGAGAAAAAGAAAGCAAAGCAACCATGAGTACTCATCTGAAGTACTCAGCAAGCAAGGATCTACACTACATATGCAACATTATCAAAGAGAGGCTGTATATGTGGACTGGGCTGCAGAAATGCCAGAATAGAGGGAAGGCCTAGTCCTATCGAAGACTAGCATCTTTAGAGGTCTTGCAGCATTAGAAGAGTGTATATTAGTACAATATAAAGTAGTAGAATGTTATCAATCCTCACCCATAGATCCTTTCTCGACTCCCTGCGAGAAACAATCCCAGAGCCATAATATCCAATTCTAGTTGTATCGATCGGGATACAACTCCGAGTGTCCGTTACCGAGGATCCGGCTATACATAGATTAGTTCTTCCCTGCAGGGGTGCACCAACTTACCCACCACGCTCGCTTAACTCCGGCCGGTACACACTTTTCTGGGTCATGCCCGGCCTCGGCCAAATGACACACCGCAGCCCTACCTACAGCTCAGCAGAGAGGTCCCCGTCGGTCTACATCCTAAGCGCTCAGGGGTCTTGGGCCATCGCCCTGTGCACTCCAGGTCGTTGCGAGCAGGGTGGATACCAGCGCCAACGGCACGATCTGACCCGGACACAATGCTGAACTGGACGTCTGACAGAACTTTCGGCTGATACCACAATGCAGAGTACCCATATTTATTCCCGCGTGATGGTTAGTGCTATCGGGCCAGAGGCCCACTCGAATCAAATATCCAAATCGTAGTGTGTTGGTAGTGCGGTAACGAGCAGAGACTCACGATCGATGTGACCCCGTCGCCCGTCTTGAGGACTTGCGGCAAGGGCCAAGAATGCCCGGCCACGCCTCGTATTCATCACTCGGGCACCATCCAGGCAACCCGTCTTCACATCACACGCGGGTACCCCTCAGGGTCGACCTACCTTTCCAAGTAACAGTGTAAAGTCCAAGTATCCGTGTGTCCATAACATCAAGGGAATCCGAGGTATCACCCTCGATGGATACCCACTTGATGTAACTGTCAAGGTGAACGTAGGAGGAATCACCCTCGATGGGTTCACACTTGATGTGTTGCACGACAGGGTCGTATCGGAAGTGGAGAAGGAGGAATCACCCTCGATGACCACGACCAAATAGCTACTCTACAGAGTTAACATCTGAAGTGCTACACGAGGTATCACCCTCGGCACTCGATAGTAACGCTGTTGTGTCGTTACAACTAAGGGGGTGAAGTGCGGTGCCGGGGCCTGTCTTCGATCCCGTCGATCGGGTCTTCTGATAATCCAGCGGGGCAGTCGGGACAAGTGGGGTCACTAATAGGTCTCTACCCAGCCTATACTAGATAGTTTAGGATAAGCAGGTAAGGTTTCAATAGCAGGTTACAATAAATAGGCTATGCATCAGAATAGGTAAAGCAGTAGCAGCAGCAATTCTAATGCAAGCATGAGAGAGAAAGAATAGGCGATATCGGTATGCTCAAGGGGGGGTGCTTGCCTGGTTGCTCGGCGACAAGGGCAAGGTCGTCAACGATGGCGTCGGGCTCCTGAGCTGCGTCGGTCCCGGGGACTGCGTCTGTACCGGGGTCTACCGAGAGAGAAGAGGGGGAGGAAACAAATAAATACACGGCAAACATATGCGACACGGAGCAAGCTATGCTAACGTGTAGTGCAGGGTTGCCTAAGAGCAGGTCTAAGTCATTATAGTTATTTTAGGATTTAAGTTGGAATTATTAACCGGTGTATAAGCACTATTCATCTATCAGAAATAGACTAAAAGTTGCGGGTTCACCTCCGTAGAGGGTCCCGACATGAAAACAGATGGCACGGTTGGATTCGTCTCGTCGTTTTGATCAACTTTCATATATAAAGTTTTTCGATCCGAGCTACGGATTATTTTATATGATTTTCTAAAGATTTCTAGTATTTTCTGGAATTATTTTATTAATTTAAATCAACATTATCCAGAACAGTGCGGGGGGGGGGGGGGGTGACATCAGCATGACCTCAAGATGATGTCAGCAGGTCAACTCTGGTTGACCAGAGTCAAACCTGACCTGTGGGTCCAGTGGGATCCACATGTCAGTGTCTCAGTTAAATAAATAGAGTTAAATCTAACTAAATAACCTAATTAGCTAGTGGGCCCGCACTGTCAGTGACTGATTAAGTTAATTAATTAATTAACTAACATTTTATTTATTTATTTTAAAACATTTTAGCGGTGGGGCCCGCGTGTCAGTGACACGGGTTACCCAGTCAGCAGCGCTGACTCGTCAATGGACCCCACGGGGCCCAGTGGCAGTGGCACTGGGGGCAGGCCCCAGCAGTCCATGTGGGCGCCCAGTCAGCGCCGACCGTCGGCGTGCGCCGGCGAGCCTCGACGCGGCGGCGACTCGCCGTACTTGGCCGGAAATCGTCTACAGAGGGCGGTTTCGAGTGTGGCCTGGCGTGTTCGAAAGCTGGCGAGGTCGCGCGTCGCGTGGGGCGGGTGGTTGGGCTCGGGGGTGGCCGGAACGACGCCGGCGATGGCGGTTGGCGGCGGTGCTCTCGGGTGGAGCTCGGGCTCGGTGCTACGGGGCATGGGGTAGCACGAGCGCGTGCGCATTGGACTCGCACGAGTGCGCTGAGCACAACCATGAGCTCAGACGCGAGCTGTGCGTGCGGAGGCCGCGGTGGCGAGGCGAGCTGGGGCGGCGAGCTCACTGCAATGACGGCGAGCTGACTACGGGCATGAAAAGAGAGGGAGAGGAGGAGGGATCGATGCAGCTGCTCACCGGGCTCTGCAGGTGTGCACAAGTGGGCTCAGGGTAGCTCGTCGTGGCTAGAAACGATGACGAAGACCTGCAGGCGGAGTGGTGGTCTCAGGCGGAGCTCAGGGGCAGCCTAGCGGCTAGCGAGGGCGGCGGTGGCCGTGGGATTCAGAGCGGCGCGGCGGCGACCTCTCGGGTGAGTGGGGAAAGGAGAGAGGAGAGGCGCGGGTGAGCGCCTGAGGGGGCTAGGGTTCGCGGGGACGGGCGAGGGGGCTCTTATCCCCTCCACGGCGGGCGCGGGTGTCGAGCAGGGGGATGGGGGGCCTGGGCGCGGCGTGCGGGCGCGGCGACAGCGGCTCGGCGATGAACAGAGGAGGAAGGAGGGGACAGGCGCGGGCTGGGCTGGCCACTGTTGACCTTAGGCCCAGGCACAGTGGGCCTCTTTTCCTTTTTCTATTTTCTTTTCTGCTTTCTTTTGTTTCATTGCTTTGCAAAAATATGTGGGCTCATATACAGCTTTATAAAATAGGTGAACTAGCCACATAAATATAGTGCAATATTTGTCACTGTTAGAAATTGGTTTGGAGGCAATTGAATTTTATTTGGATTTTATTTAAATGAAAAGGTATTAAATAAGTCTGTTTTGCTACTGTTTCTTGTTGTTAGTGTCATTTATTTAATTTGATTAATGTTGATTATAATTTTAGAATTGTCTTTGGATTATTTACAATATTATGAACATTTTAGTTTTCAAATTTGAACAACTTTTATTTGCACTTTCAGTTTGAATTTCCATTTGAATTTGAATTTGAAAAGAGATATGATCCAAATGATGCTTAAGCTCTGTTGATCATGATGACATGGTATTATCAAAAAGGGATTACTGTAGCTAACCACTGGGGGTGTTACAGTCGATATGCCTAGTTGATGTGAGACTATCTCCTTTTTTTTGTCTTCTCCACAACCACCATATTCTATTCCACCTATAGTGCTATGTCCATGGCTCACGCTCATGTATTGCGTGAAAGTTGAAAAGGTTTGAGAACATCAAAAGTATGAAACAATTGCTTGGCTTGTCATTGGGGTTGTGCATGATTTGAGTACTTTGTGTGATGAAGATGGAGCATAGCCAGACTATATGATTTTGTAGGGATAGCTTTCTTTGGCCATGTTATTTTGAGAAGACATGATTACTTTATTAGTATGCTTGAAGTATTATTGTTTTATGTCAATATTAAACTTTTGTTTTGAATCTTATGGATCTGAACATTCATAATAAAGAAAATTACATGGATAAGTATGTTAGGTAGCATTCCACATCAAAAATTCTGTTTCTATCATTTACCTACTCGAGGACGAGCAGGAATTAAGCTTGGGGATGCTTGATACGTCTCCAATGTATCTATAATTTTTTATTGTTCCATGCTATTATATTATCTATTTTGGATGTTTTATATGCATTAATATGCTATTTTATATTATTTTTGGGACTAACCTATTAACCTAGAGCCCAGTGCCAGTTTCTATTTTTTCCTTGTTTTTTAGCCTCACAGAAAAGGAATAACAAACGGAGTCCATACGGAATAAAACTTCACGATGATTTTTCTTGGACCAGAAGACACCCAGGGGACTTGGAGTCCAAGTCAGAAGAGCCACAAGGCGGCGACAAGGGTGGAGGGCGCGCCCTAGGGGGGCGCCCCCTACCTTGTGGGCCCCTCGGTAACCTCCTGACCTAGCTCTTCCTCCTATATATTAACAAATATTCCAGAACCACCAGAGGCATCCACGAAAACACTTTTCCACCGCCGCAACCTTCTGTTCCCGTGAGATCCCATCTTGGGGCCTTTTCCGGCATCCCGCCGGAGGGGGAATCGATCACGGAGGGCTTCTACATCAACTCCATTGCCCTTCCGATGATGCATGAGTAGTTTACCTCAGACCTACGGGTCCATAGCTAGTAGCTAGATGGCTTCTTCTCTCTCTTTGATTCTCAATACAACGTTCTCCTTGATGTTCTTGGAGATCTATCCGATGTAATCTTCTTTTGCAGTGTGTTTGTCGAGATCCGATGAATTGTGGATTTATGATCAGCTTATCTATGAATATTATTTGAATCTTCTCTGAATTCTTTTATGCATGATTTAATATCTTTGTATTTCTCTTCGAATTATCGGTCTGGTTTGGCCAACTAGATTGGTTTTTTCTCGCAATGGGAGAGGTGCTTAGCTTTGGGTTCAATCTTGCGTGATTTCACCCAGTGACAAAGTAGGGGTAGAGAGACACATATTGCATTGTTGACATCGAGGATAAAAAGATGGGGTTTTCATCATATTGCTTGAGTTAATTCCTCTACATCATGTCATCTTACTTAAGGCGTTACTCCGTTCTTTATGAACTTAATACTCTAGATGCATGCTGGATAGCGGTCGATGTGTGGAGTAATAGTAGTAGATGCAGGCAGGAGTCGGTCTACTTGACACGGACGTGATGCCTATATGCATAATCATTGCCTTGAATATCGTCATAACTTTGCGCTTTTCTATCAATTGCTCGATAGTAATTTGTTCACCCACCGTATTATTTGCCTTCATGAGAGAAGCCTCTAGTGAAACCTATGGCCCCCGGGTCTATTTTCCATCATATTACTTTCCGATCTACTATTTTGCAATCTTTTGTTTTCAGATCTATATACCAAAAAACCCAAAAATATTTTAGCTTTTGTTTATCTATCTCTATCAGATCTCACCTTTGTAATTGACCGTGAAGGGATTGCCAACCTCTTTATCGCGTTGGGTGCAAGTGTTTGATTGTTTGTGCAGGTGTTGGTGATTTGTGCGTTCTTCTCCTACTGGATTGATACCTTGGTTCTTAACTGAGGGAAATACTTACCTCTACTGTGCTGCGTAACCCTTTCCTCTTCAAGGGAAAAACCAACGCAAGCTCAAGAAGTAGCAAGCCGCCGGCTCCCCTTGGGCCGCGCCCTAGGCTGCCTCCCCTCCCCCTCCACCTATATATATGAAAGGAGGGGAGGGGGCGCCACACACCACGATTCACCAAGCCGTGTGTCAGCACCCCCTCTCCCTCTAGTTCATCCTCCGCTCTAAATCCATTGTGCTTGGTGAAGCCCTGCGGAAATAGTTTCACCACCACCGTCACCACACCGTCGTGCTCCTGGAACTCATCTACTACTTCGCCCCTCTTGTTGGATCAAGAAGGCGAGGACGTCATCGAGCTGAACATGTGCTGAACGCGGAGGTGCCGTACATTCGGTGCTTGATCGAAACGGATCGTGAAGGTGTACGACTACATCAACCGCGTTGATAAACGCTTCCGCTTAGCGATCTACAAGGGTATGTAGATGCTCTCCCCCTCTCGTAACTATGCATCTCCATGAATAGATCTTGCATGTGCGTAGAAATTTTTTTGTTTTCCATGCAACGTTTCCCAACAGTGGCATCATGAGCCAGGTCTATGCGTAGATGATATGCATGAGTAGAACACAAATGAGTTGTGGGCGGTGATGTTCATATTGCTTACCACCTATGTCTTATTTTGATTCGGCGGTATTGTGGGATGAAGCAACTCGGACCAACCTTACATGTCCATGCACATGAGACCGGTTCCACCGACTAACATGCAACTTGTTTTGCATAAAGGTGGCTGGCGGGTGTCTGTTTCTTCCACTTTAGTTGAATCTAATTTGACTACGGCGGTCCTTGCAGAAGGTTAAATAACAACTTGATAATCACCGTTGTGGTTTTGCGTAGGTAAGAACGGTTCTTGCTAGTTGCCCGTAGCAGCCACGTAAAACTTGCAACAACAAAGTAGAAGACATCTAACTTGTTTTTGCAAGGTATGTTGTGTGATATGGCTAAGACGTGATATGATATATGTTGATGTATGAGATGATCATGTTTTGTAATAAGTTCACGACTTGCATGTCGATGAGTACTACAACCGGTAGGAGCCTTAGGGTTGTCTTTAATTATTGTATGACCTGCGTGTCAATCACTAAGCGTCATGTAATTGCTTTACTTTATCGCTATGCATTAGAAATAGTTTTAGAAGCAATAGTTGTAGAAGCAATAGTTGGCGAGGCGACCCCGACGCAACGATGGAGATTAAGGTGTCGCACCGGTGATTGATTGCTTGTATCTACGTTGGTATTTCCCCGAAGAGGAGAGGATGATGCAGCACAACAACAGTAAGTATTTCCCTCAGTTATGAAACAAAGGTTATCAATCCTGTAGGAGAACCAAGCAACACTGTGTAAATAGCACCTGCACACAAATAACAAATACTTGCAACCCAACGCGTAAGAGGGCTTGTCAATCCCTTCTCGGTATTGAGATAGTTTAAATTGTATGAGATTTGATAAATAGATCTGACAAAAACACAAAATAAAATAAATAAATAAATAAAAAGTGCAGCAAGGCATTTTTGGGTTTTTGGAATAATAGATCTAAAAACAATATGGTAGGAAATAGACCCGGGGGCCGTAGATTTCACTAGTGGCTTCTCTCGAGAAAATAGCATACGGTGGGTAAACAAATTACTGTTAGACAATTGATAGAAGAGCAAATAATTATGACGATATCCAAGGCAATGATCATGTATATAGGCATCACATCCAAGATTAGTAGACCGACTCCTGCCTGCATCTACTACTATTACTCCACACATCGACGGCTATGCAGCATGCATCTAGTGTATTAAGTTCATGGAGAAACGGAGTAATGCAATAAGAACGATGACATGATGTAGACAAGATCTATTCATGTAGGAATAGACCCCATCTTTTTATCCCTAATAGCAATGATACATGCGTGCCTCACTACCCCTTCTGTCACTCGGTGAGGACACCGCAAGATCGAACCCATCACAATGCACATCTTCCATTGCAAGAAAAATCAATCTAGTTGGCAAAACCAAACCAAAGTTTCAGAGAAGAAATACGAGGCTATAATAATCATGGATATAAGAGATCAAAGAAGACTCAAATAATATTAATAGATAGATCTAATCATAAACTCGCAATTCATCGGATCCCAACAAACACACCGCAAAAAGTCATTATATCAAATAGATCTCCAAGAACATCGAGGAGAACATTGTATTGAGAATCAAAAAGAGAGAAGAAGCCATCTAGCTACTACCTACAACCCGTAGGTCTGTGGTAAACTACTCACGCGGCATCGAAGGAGCACCAATGAGGATGATGAACCCCTCCGTGATCGTGTTCCCCTCCGGCAAGGTGCCGGAATAGGGCTCTAGATTGGATCTCGTGGTTCTGGAACTTGTGGCGGCTCGAATTGTTTTTCGTCGACTCCCCTAGTGTTTCTGGAATATTTGGGTATTTATAGAGCTGAGAGGCAGTGGAAAGGACTCCCGTGGGCTCCACTACCCACCAGGGCGCGCTTGGGGCCTCTGTCGTGCCCTGGTGTCTTGTGGGCCCCACGGGCCTCCCCTCTTCCACTTCCTTGGCTCCCAAGTTGTCTTCTGGGCAGAAAAAAAATCTCCAAAATGTTTCGTGGCATTTGGACTTCGTTTGGTACTGATATTTTGCGAAGTAAAAAACAAGCCAAAAACAGCAACTGGCACTAGGCACTATGTCAGTAGGTTAGTCCCAAAAAATGATATAAAGTTGCTATAAAATGAATATAAAACATCCAAAAATGGTAATATAACAACATGGAACAATCAAAAATTATAGATACGTTGGAGACGTATCAACATCCCCAGGCTTAATTCCTGCTCGTCCTCGAGTAGGTAAATAATAAAAAATAGAATTTTTGATGTGGAATGCTGCCTAACATGTTCATCACATATTCTTTCTTATTGTAGCATGGACATTTGGACTTTTTAGATGATTCAAATCAATAGTCTATATTTGACATGAAGATTTCAATACTCAAGCATATCAACAAGCAACCATGTCTTTCAAAATTTCAACACTAAAGAAAGTTATCCCTAGCCCATCATGCTCAATCATTGATCCATTCATGAAACACGCTTGAATATTAACTACATCCAATGCACAAGTATGATCATAGTTCTCCCTAGTTGGTGCTTTATAAGAGAAGATGGAGACTCAAATAAAAATAAAAATTTGCATAAAGTAAATAGATAGGCCCTTCGCAGAGGGAAGCAGAGATTTGTAGAGGTGCGAGAGCTCAAAGCTTAAATTGAGAGGTAAAATATTTTGGGAGGCATACTTTTCCCGTCAATGAAAATGACCAAGAATTCCCAATACTTTCCATGCTAGATACATCATAGGCGGTTCCCAAACATAAAATAAAGTTTATTCCTTTTTCCACCATTCTTTCACAATCCATGGCTAGCCGTATCCACGGGTGCCTTCCATACCAACACTTTCCAAGGAATTTATTATTTGACAACATAAAGTAAATTTCTTTTTCATTTCGGGACTGGGCATCCCTATTACCGCCACACTCTCGTGCAATGATAAGTGAATAAACACTCATCTTGAGAATAACACATCTAGCATGGAAAAATATTGGCCACCCCCTGCCGCTTCATGAGTGGTACGGGCACACAAAAAGGAAATTCATTTTGAAAATTAGAGTTGGCACATACAAATTTACTTGGAACGGCACAGAAATACCGCATATAGGTAGGTATGGTGGACTCATATGGCACAACTTGGTTTAAGGATTTTGGATGCATAAGTAGTATTCCTACTTAGTACAAGGAAATGCTAGCAAATCGATTGAGAAGCAACCAACCAAGAAACAAAAATTCTCATAAATGAGCATTAAGCATAACTAACACCGAATAATGCACCACAAGTAGGATGTAATTTCACTGCATAACTATTGACTTTCATGCTTGCAAAGGGAATCACAAACCTTAACACCAATATTCTTACTAAAGCATAATTACTCACCAACATGACTCACATATTACTATCATCATATCTCAAAAACTATTACAAAGAATCAAGTTTACAATATCCAATGATCTTCATGAAAGTTTTTATTATATCCCCCTTGGATATCTATCACTTTGGGACTAATTTCATATAATACCATTGCTTATAATAAGCTCTCAAACAAATTTAAGTGAAGAACATGAGCATAATAAAAAAATCAACTCTCAAAAATAATATAAGTGAATTATGAGAGCATATTTCTTCAAAATATAGAACACCACCGTACTCAAAAAGATATAAGTGAAGTACTAGAGCAATTCCATAGCTCAAAAAATTTAAGTGAAGCACATAGAGCAATTCTAACAAATCATAGCATCATTATGGCTTTCTCAAATAGGTGTGTCCAGCAAGGATGATTGTGACAAACTAAAAAGAAAATCAAGCAAAGACTCATATAATACAAGACGCTCCAAGCAAAACTCATGATATGTGACGAATAAAAATATAGCTCCAAGTAAAATTACCGATGGTCATTAGAAGAAAGAGGGGATGCCTTCCGGGGCATCCCCAAGCTTAGTTGCTTAGTACTCCTTGAATATTACCTTGGGGTGCCATGGGCATCCCCAAGCTTAGGCTCTTTTCACTCCTTATTCCTTCATCCATCGTGATCTCACCCAAAACTTGAAAACTTCAATCACACAAAACTCAACAAAAACCTTCGTGAGATCCGTTAGTATAATAAAGCAAATCACCACTTTAAGTATTGTTGCAAACCCATTCATATTTTGTTATTGCATTATACCTACTGTATTCTAACTTTACCATGGCTTATACCCCCGATATAGTCCATAGATTCATCAAAATAAGCACACAATGCAACAAAAACAGAATTTGTCAAAAACAGAACAGTCTGTAGTAATCCGGACTCTAACCATACTTCTGTAACTCCAAAAATTCTAAAAAATTAGGACAATGTAGGTGATGACCCACAAGTATAGGGGATCAATCGTAGTCCTTTCAATAGGTAAGATTGTTGAACCCAACGAGGATCAGAAGGAAATGACAAGCCGTTTTTAGCAAGGTATTTTCTGCAGGAACTGAAATTATCGGTAATAGATAGTTTGGTGATAAGATAATTCGTAACGGGTAACAAGCAACAAGTGTAACAAAGGTGCAACAAGGTGGCCCAATCCTTTTTGTAGCAAGGGATAAGCCTGGACGAATTCTTATATAAAGCAAAGCGCTCCCGAGGACACATGAGAATTACTGTCAAGTTAGTTTTCATCATGCTCATATGATTCACATTCATTACTATGATAATTTGATATGTGGGTGGACCGGTGCTTGGTTGTTGTCCTTACTTGGACAAGTCTCCCACTTATGATTAACCCCTCTTGCAAGCATCCGCAACTACGAAAGAAGAATTAAGATAAATCTAACCATAGCATGAAACATGTGGATCCAAATCAGCCCCTTACGAAGCAACACATAAACTAGGGTTTAAGCTTCTGTCACTCTAGCAACCCATCATCTACTTATTACTTCCTAATGCCTTCCCCTAGGCCCAAATCATGGTGAAGTGTCATGTAGTCGAAGTTCACATAACACCACTAGAGGAAAGACAACATACATCTCATCAAAATATCGAACGGATACCAAATTCACATGATTACTTATAACAAGACTTCTCCCATGTCCTCAAGAACAAATGTAACTACTCATAAAGCATGTTAATGTTGAATATCAGAGGAGTAATAAATATCATTAAGGATCTAAACATATGATCTTCCACCAAATAAACCAACTAGCATCAACTACAAGGAGTAATCAACACTACTAGCAACCCACAGGTACCAATCTTAGGTTTTGGGACAAAGATTGACTACAAGAGATGAACTAGGGTTTGAGAGGAGATGGTGCTGATGAAGATGTTGATGAAGATTGACCCTCCCTCGATGAGAGGATAGTTGGTGATGACGATGGCTTCGGTTTCCCCCTCCTAGAGGGAAGTTTCCCCGGCAGAATAGCTCCGTCAAAGCCCTAGATTGCTTCTGCCCAGGTTCCACCTCGAGACGGTGGTGCTTCGTCCCGAAAGCTTCCTTCTGATTTTTTTGGGTCAAAACCCTCCATATAGCAGAAGATGGGCATCAGACGATAGCCAAGGGGCCCACAAGCCCTGGGGGTAGGGCGCCCCCCAGGCTTGTGGCCACCTCGTGGGTCCCCTTCTGTTGTTTCTTCGCCCAATATTTTTTTATATTCCAAAACAATTCTTCGTAAAGTTTCAGGACATTTGGAGTTGTGTAGTATAGGTATCTCAGATTTGCTCCTTTCCGGTCCAGAATTCCAGCTGCCGGCATTCTCCCTCTTCATGTAAAACTTGTAAAATAAGAGAGAAAAGGCATAAGTATTGTACCATAATGTGAAATAACAGCCCATAATGCAATAAATATCAACATAAAAACATGATGCAAAATGGACGTATCAACTCCCCCAAGCTTAGACCTCGCTTGTCCTCAAGCAAAAACTGAAATCAATAATCATGACCACATGTTTAGAGATAGAGGAGTCGATAAAATAAAATACGGATATGAGGGCATCATGATCATCTTTAGAACATCAATATATATTGTCATATAACTTCTTATGCTAAAGTGATAATTCATTCACGAGGTAAAGTATGAATCAAAAACTTTATTGAAAACCAACAAACTATGATCTCGGTCATTGAAGCAATTGCAATTTATCATAATATCGGAAAGAGTCAATGTAAGAGCTTTTTAGCAAGTTCACATACTCAACCATCATTTAATCTTTCATAATTGCTAACACTCACGCGATACTTATGAGATCAAAGCTTCAGTCAGACACATAGGAAGATAGGGGCTTATAGTTTCGCCTCCCAACCATTTACCTCAAGGGTAATGTCAACAATAATAATTTATGAACACCTACATCCGAGTGGATATGTATGTCTGGATCTTCCCCAACATATAGTGCTTGCCAAAAAGAGAAAATATAAAAGGAAGGGTGAAGATCACCATGACTCTTGTATAAAGGTAAGAAGTAAAATAAGAGAGAGGCCATTCGCAGTGGGAAGCAGAGGTTGTCATGCGCTTTTATGGTTGGATGCACGAAATATTAATGCAAAGGAACATCACTTTATATTGCCGCTTGTGATAAAGAACTTTATTATGCAGTCTGTCGCTTTTATTTATTCCATATCACAAGTTCATATAAATCTTATTTTCCTCACACTAAAAGATCATACATATTTAGAGAGCAATTTTTATTGCTTGCACCGATGACAACTTACTTGAAGGATCTTACTCAATCCATAGGTAGATATAGTGGACTCTCATGGCAAAACTGGGTTGAAGGTTTTTGGATGCACAAGTAGTATCTCTACTTGGTGCAGAATTTTTGGCTAGCAAGGGATAGAAAACAAACTCAACATGTTGGAGGATCCAGGACATTATAACTTCTATTCGGATATAAGAAAACATAACTCATTATGTTGTCTTCCTTGTCCAACATCAATTTGTTAGCATATAATATTTTAATGAGTGCTCACAATCATAAAAGATGTGGTAGTATATTCATATGTGAAACCTCTCTTTCTTTATTACTTCCTATTAATTGCAACAATGACCAAAACTATGTTTGTCAACCCTCAACAAATTTCATGCGACATACTTCTTATATGTGAAGTCATCACTTTCCATAGGATTATTATATAATATTTTTATTTATTTTATTCTTTTCCAAGATCAAAGCAAGAAAGCAAAGCCCTCAACTCAAAACTACTATTTATTATATAACTCTCATACTCGGTTACATAGATAGATCACAAAGCAAAACTCAAAGACTAGATCATACTAAAACTTTTATTCTACAAGATTAAGATATAACCAAAAGGATCAAACTAAGATAAATGATAATGATAAATATGTGATGGTGATATGATACCGGGGCACCTCCCCCAAGCTTGGCACAAGCCAAGGGGAGTGCCCATACCCATGTACTTAAGTCTCCTTCTTCGGGGGTGGTGGTGCAATGTTCTTGGCAATAATGCCCTTCAGAATGTGATTCTCCTCTTCAAGCTTTTGATTTTGCTGTTTGAGGTCCATAATTTCCTTGCAGAGTTTGCCTATGATAGTTAGAGCACCGTCCACCCATGGATGCATCCTGGCTACGGGGGAAAAAGCAACACTCTTTTTCATGTTATTATAAGAGATAAACTTAGCACCGGGTGGTTTGACCGAATCAGGCAGGACTGAGCTCATGAGTTCCTCATGCCAGCCATCAGGTTGGGGAAGAGAAGTGACTTCTTGATCCTCCATGGTGTCCACTCTTTTCAGGTCAGCTTCCATCTCTTCCTCCGTTGACCACCCAAAGGGATTAGCTTCGCTGTATGCTCTTGGATCCGGTGTCGGGTGAGAGACACGACTCTCCCCGACCGACTCTTGCGAAGACATCTGGCTCTAAATCTGCTGCAGGAATAGCTCGAAACTAGAACAGAAGATATTGCTGGGATACGGTGGTCAAAACCTTCGGGAGATTATATAATGAATTTTTACCGTGCAAAACAAGTATTTTGGGAGAAAACGGAGTCCAGAGGGCACATGAGGTAGCCACAAGCCTGGGAGGCGCGCCCAGGGGGTAGGGCGCGCCCCCACGGCTTGTCGCCTCCTCGTGCACTATTCAGACTACTTCTTATTTTTCTAATTTTTTAAATATTCCAAAATGGAGTAAAATTGCTTTTGGGAAACTTTTGGAGTTGGTTTACTTACCGCATCACATACCTATTCCTTTTCAGGGTTCTGGAGCATTCTGGAAGGTTTCCCTTATGTACTCCTCCGGTGTTACGGTACGAATAATGTTAGTTTCAACATTTATGGGAGTACCTGAGATATAATGTTTGATTCTTTGCCCGTTCACCACCTTCGGGTTATTGCCTTCGGCATTGTTGATCTTGATGGCACCGGAGCGATAGACTTCTTCGATTATGTAAGGATCTTCCCATTTGGAGAGAAGTTTTCCTGCAAAAAATCTTGTACGAGAATTGTACAGCAAGACATGATCACCTATATTGAATTCACGCTTTTGTATCATTTTGTCATGCCATCTTTTAACCTTTTCTTTAAACAACTTGGCATTCTCATAGGCTTGGGTTCTCAATTCATCAAGTGAGCTATTGTCAAATAACCTCTTCTCACCGGCAAGTTTGAAATCATAATTAAGCTCTTTAATTGCCCAATAAGCTTTATGTTCTAATTCAAGAGGTAAGTGACATGCTTTCCCATAAACCATTTTATATGGAGACATACCCATAGGATTTTTATAAGCAGTTCTATAAGCCCATAATGCATCATAAAGTTTCTTAGACCAATTCTTCCTAGGTCTATTAACAGTCTTTTGCAAGATCAATTTTATTTATCTATTACTTAATTCTACTTGACCACTAGACTGGGGATGATATGGAGATGCAATTCTATGGTTAACATCATACTTAGCAAGCAATTTCCGGAAAGCACCATGAATAAAGTGTGAACCACCATCAGTCATTAAATATCTAGGGACTCCAAACCTCGGGAAAATAACTTCTTTAAGCATTTTAATAGAAGTGTTATGTGATGGAAATATGCCCTAGAGGCAATAATAAAGTTGTTATTATTATATTTCCTTATTCATGATAAAGGTTTATTATTCATGCTAGAATTGTATTGACCGGAAACTTAAATACATGTGTCGATACATAAACAAAATACCGTGTCCCTAGTGAGCCTCTACTAGACTAGCTCGTTGATCAAAAGATGGTTAAGGTTTCCTAACCATAGACATGAGTTGTCATTTGATAACGGGATCACATCATTAGGAGAATGATGTGATGGACAAGACCCATCCGTTAGCTTAGCATATGATCGTCTAGTTTATTGCTACTGCTTTCTTAATGTCAAATACATGTTCCTTTGACCATGAGATCATGCAACTCCCGGATACCGGAGGTATCAGAGAGGTATCTCTAGGCCCTCTCGGTAATACACATCAGAAGAAGCTTGTAAGCAAAGTGACTAAGGAGTTAGTTACGAGATGATGTATTACAGAACGAGTAAAGAGACTTGCTGGTAACGAGATTGAACTAGGTATGGAGATATCGACGATCGAATCTCGGGCAAGTAACATACTGACAGACAAAGGGAACTACGCATGTTGTCATAAAGGTTCGACCGATAAAGATCTTCGTAGAATATGTAGGAACCAATATGGGCATCCAGGTTCCGCTATTGGTTATTGACCAGAGAGGCGTCTCGGTCATGTCTACATCATTCTCAAACCCGTAGGATCCGCACGCTTAACGTTCGTTGACGATATAGTATTATATGAGTTATGTGATTTGGTGACCGAATGTTGTTCGGTGTCCCGGATGAGATCACGGACATGACGAGGAGCTTCGGAATGGTCCGGAGGTAAAGATTGATATATAGGATGATTCTATTTTGTCACCAGAAAGGTTTCGGATTGTATCGGATAGTCATTGGATCACCGGAAGGGGTTCCGGGAAGCCCCGGGAGGTTAATGGGCCTTATGGGCCAAGAGAGGGGAACACACCAGCACACAAGAGGCTGGCGCGCCCCTCCTCTTGGCCGCCGGCTCTATGGATGGTAAGGGGGGAGGGCTAGCCCCTCTTTCCTTCCCTCCACCTAAGAGGAAGGAAGGGGGGGGGGGCACCACCCCCTCCTGCCTCCCCCCCGCAAGCAAACAAGGAGGGGGGGCGCCAAAGGGCAGGCGGGCCACCTTGGGGCGCACCCTGGCGGCCTTCCACCCCCACCTATATATATGAGAGGGAGGGGGCGCCACACAACCAACGACAATCTCTTAGCCGTGTGCGGCGCCCCTCTCCACAGTTTCATCCTCCGTCCAGTTTTTCGCAGTGCACGGCGAAGCCCTGCGGGAACAAGTTCACCACCACCATCACCACTCCGTCGTGCTTCCAGAACTCATCTACTACTTCGCCCGTCTTGCTGGATCAAGAATGCGAGGACGTCATCGAGCTGAACGTGTGCTGAACGCGGAGGTGACGTACGTTTGGTACTTGATCGGTTGGATCACGAAGGTGTTCGACTACATCAACCGCGTTGATAAACGCTTCGCTAAATGGTCTACGAGAGTACGTAGACACACTCTCCCCTCTTGTAGCTATGCATCTCCATGGATAGATCTTGCGTTTGCATAGATTTTTTTTTGTTTTTCATGCAACGTTCCCCATCAGTGGTATCAGAGCCAGGTCTATGCGTAGATGATATGCACGAGTAGAACACAAATAAGTTGTGGGCGATGATAGTCATACTGCTTACCACCAATGTCTTATTTTGATTCAGCGGTATTATGGGCTGAAGCGGCCCGGACCAACCTTACATGTCCACGCACATGAGACCGGTTCCACCGACTGACATGCAACTTGTTTTGCATAAAGGTGTCTGGCGTGTGTCTGTTTCTCCTACTTTAGTTGAATCGAATTTGACTACGGCCGGTCCTTGAAGAAGGTTAAAACAACAAACTTGATAATCACCGTTGTGGTTTTGCGTAGGTAAGAATGGTTCTTGCTAGAAGCCCGTAGCAGCCACGTAAAACTTGCAACGACAAAGTAGAGGGCGTCTAACTTGTTTTTGCAGGGCATGTTGTGATGTGATATGGTCAAGACATGATGTGATATAGGTTGTTGTATGAGATGATCATGTTTTGTAATATCGACAACCGGCAGGAGCCTTAGGGTTGTCTCTTAATTATTGTATGAAATGCAAGCGCCATGTAATTGCTTTACTTTATCGCTATGCGTTAGCAATAGTTGTAGAAGCAATAGTTGGTGAGATGACCCCGACGCAACGATGGAGATCAAGGTGTCGAGCCGGTGACGATGGAGATCATGACGATGCTTTGGAGATGGAGATCAAAAGCACAAGATGATGATGGCCATATCATGTCACATATTTTTATTGCATGTGATGTTTATACTTTATGCATCTTCTTTTGCTTAGAATGACGGTAGCATTATAAGATGATCCCTTCACTAAATTTCAAGATAAAAGTGTTCTCCCTGAGTATGCACCGCTGCCAAAGTTCGTCGTTTCGAAACACCTCGTGATGATCGGGTGTGATAGACTCTGCGTTCAAATACAACGGGTGTAAGACAGTTTTGCACATGCAGAATACTTGGGTTAAACTTGACGAACCTAGCATGTACAGACATGGTCTCGGAACACTGGAGACCGAAAGGTCGAACGTTAGTCATATAGTAGATATGATCAACGTAGAGATGTTCACCATTGATGACTACCCCATATCACGTGATTATCAGACATGGGTTAATTGATTTGGATCATGTATCACTGAGATAACTTGAGGGATGTTAATTTAATTGGGATTTCATTAGTAATTTGATTAATTGAACTTAATTTGTCATGAACTTAGTATTAATAGTTTTTGCATATCTATGTTGTAGATTAATGGCCCGTCCTACCGTTCCCCTGAATTTTAATGTGTTCCTAGAGAAAGCTAAGTTGAAAGATGATGGTAGCAACTACACAGATTGGGTCCGTAACTTGAGGATTATCCTCATTGTTGCACAGAAAAAATATGTCCATGATGCACCACTAGGTGACAGACCCACTCCTGCTAATCTAGACGTTGTGAATGCCTGGCAAACGCGGTCTGATGACTACTCAATAGTTCAGTGTGCCATGCTTTACGGCCTAGAACCGGGACTTCAAAGACGTTTTGAACTTCACAGAGCATATGAGATGTTCCAAGAGCTGAATTTGATATTTCAAGCTAATGCCCGGGTTGAGAGATATGAAGTCTCCAACAAGTTCTATAGTTGCAAGATGGAGAAGAATAGTTCTGTCAGTGAACACATACTCAAAATGTCTCGGTCATGTCTACATCATTCTCGAACCCGTAGGGTCCGCACGCTTAACATTCGTTGATGATATAGTATTATATGAGTTATGTGATTTGGTGACCGAATGTTGTTCGAAGTCCTGGATGAGATCACGGACATGATGAGGAGCTCCGGAATGGTCTAGAGGTAAAGATTGATATGTAGGACGATGCTATTTGGTCACCGGAAAGGTTTCACATTGTATCGGATAGTCATCGGATCACCGGAAGGGGTTCCGGGAAGCCCCGGGAGGTTAATGGGCCTTATGGGCCAAGAAAGGGGAACATACCAACCCACAAGGGGCTGACGCGCCCCTCCTCTTGGCCGTCGGCCCTATGGATGGTAAGGGGGAGGGCTAGCCCCTCTTTCCTTCCCTCCACCTAAGAGGAAGGAAGGGGGGGGGGGCACCCCCTCCTGCCTTCCCCCTGCAAGCAAACAAGGACCGGGGGGGGGGGGGGCAAAGGGCAGGCGCCCAAGGGGGTCGGCCGGCCACCTTGGGGCGCACCCTGGCTGCCTCCCCTCCCCCACCTATATATATGAGAGGGAGGGGGCGCCACACAACCAACAACAATCTCTTAGCCGTGTGCGGTGCCCCTTTCCACAGTTTCATCCTCCGTCCAGTTTTCCGCAGTGCATGGCGAAGCCCTACGGGAACAATTTCATCACCACCATCACCACACCGTCGTGCTGCCGGAACTCACCTACTACTTCGCCCATCTTGCTGGATCAAGAAGGCGAGGACGTCATCGAGCTGAACATGTGCTGAACGCGGAGGTGCTGTACGTTCGGTACTTGATCGGTTGGATCGCGAAGGTTTTTGACTACATTAACCACGTTGATAAATGCTTCCGCTAAATGGTCTACGAGGGTACGTAGACACACTCTCCCCTCTCATAGCTATGCATCTCCATGGATAGATCTTACGTGTGCGTAGAATTTTTTTTTGTTTTCCATGCACCGTTCCCCAACATTATGATCAACACTACTAGTTGGAATAGCTTCTATCCACTTAGTAACGTAATCAACAACAACTAAAATATGAGTGTACCCATTGGAGGAAGGAAAAGGTCCCATATAATCAAATCCCCAAACATCAAATGGTTCAATAACAAGTGAATAATTCATAGGCATTTCCTGATGTCTACTAATGTTACCAATTCTTTGACATTCATCACAAGACAAGACAAACTTACGAGCATCTTTGAAAAGAGTAGGCCAATAAAAACTAGATTATAATATCTTGTGTGCAGTTCTGTCTCCAGCATGGTGTCCTCCGTAAGCCTCGGAGTGACACTTGCGTAGGATCTGTTCCTATTCATGCTCAGATACACAACGTCTAATAACACCATCTACTCCTTTATATCGATGTGGGTCATCCCAGAAGTAATGTCTTAAATCATAGAAAAATTTGTTCTTTTGTTGGTATGTAAAACTAGGCAGTATGAATTTAGCAGCAATATAATTAGCATAGTTTGCATACCATGGGGTACTACGAGAAGTATTTATAACATCTAATTGTTCATCAGGAAAACTATCATCAATAGGTAGTGGGTCATCAAGAATATTTTCTAACCTAGACAAGTTGTCTGCTACGGGGTTCTCAGCTACTTTCCTATCGGTAATATGTAAATCAAATTCTTGTAGCAAGAGAACCCACCTAATGAGTCTAGGTTTAGCATCTTTCTTTTCCATAAGGTATTTAATAGCAGCATGATCAGTGTGAACAATCACTTTGGAATCAACAATGTAAGATCTAAATTTATCACAAGCAAACACAATTGCTAAAAATTCTTTTTCAGAGTTGCATTTAATTCTTTCCAAAAGATCCCATCGGAATTCAATAGTCTTCTTCATAAAAGAACCAGCACAAGAAGTATCGAGCATGGATTGATCATTACGAGAAAGCCAAGCATAAAAATTCTGAATAATAATTTCTCTTGAGAGCTCATGATTGGGGCATGAATATAACATTGACTTAAGCCTCCTCCAAGCTCGAGCGATACTTTCTCCTTCACGAGGCCAAAAATTATATATATAATTCCGATCACGATTAACCAGATGCATAGGATAAAATTTCTGATGAAATTCCAATTTCAATCGGTTGTAATTCCAAGCCCCAATATCATCACATAGCCTATACCATGTCAATGCCTTTCCCTTCAAAGATAAAGGGAGGACCTTCTTCTTGACTTCATCTTCGGGCAAACTTGCAAGCTTAAATAATCCACAAACTTCATCTACATAAATTAGATGCATATCAGGATGTAGTGTTCCATCTCCTGCATGAGGATTAGCTAACAGTTTCTCTATCATACCCGAAGGAATTACATAATAAATATTTTCAGTAGGTGCAGTAGGTTGAGGAGCAACTCTTTGTTCTTCCGGTCGAGGTGAAGATACCCCGAACAAGCCCCTCAAAGGATTATTTTCCATAGTGACAAGTGACAATAAATTTCAGCACGTAATATAAATGTTTCCTTACCAAATTCCACTCACCAAAGGCGCTTCACTCCCCGACAACAACGCCAGAAAAGAGTCTTGATGACCCACAAGTATAGGGGATCAATCGTAGTCCTTTTGATAAGTAAGAGTGTCGAACTGAACGAGGAGCAGAAGGAAATGACAAGCGGTTTTCAGCAAGGTATTTTCTGCAAGTACTGAAATCATCGGTAATAGATAGTTTGGTGATAAGATAATTCGTAATGGGTAAAAAGTAACAAGTGTAAAAAAGGTGCAGCAAGGTGGCCCAATTATTTTTGTAGAAAATGATAAGCCTGGATGAATTATTATATAAAGCAAAGCACTCCCGAGGACACATGGGAATTACTGTCAAGTTAGTTTTCATCATGCTCATATGATTTGCGTTCGTTACGTTGATAATTTGATATGTGGGTGGACCAGTGCTTGGATGCTGTCCTTACTTGGACTAGCCTCCCACTTATGATTAACCCCTCTCGCAAGCATCCGCAACTACGAAAGAAGAATTAAGATAAATCTAACCATAGCATGAAACATGTGGATCCAAATCATCCCCTTACGAAGCAACGCATAAACTAGGGTTTAAGCTTCTGTCACTCTAGCAACCCATCATCTACCTATTACTTCCCAATGCCTTCCCCTAGGCCCAAATCATGGTGAAGTGTCATGTAGTCGACGTTCACATAACACCACTAGAGGAAAGACAAGATACATCTCATCAAAATATTGAACGAATACCAAATTCACATAATTACTTATAACAAGACTTCTCCCATGCCCTCAGGAACAAACGTAACTACTCACAAAGCATGTTCATGTTCAAGATCAGAGGGGTAATAAATATCATTAAGGATCTGAACATATGATCTTCCACCAAATAAACCAACTAGCATCAACTACAAGGAGTAATCAACACTACTAGCAACCCACATGTACCAATATGAGGTTTTGGGACAAAGATTGAATACAAGAGATGAACTAGGGTTTGAGAGGAGAAGGTGCTGACGAAGATGTTGATGAAGATTGACCCTCCCTCGATGAGAGGATCGTTGGTGATGACGATGGCTTTGATTTCCCGCTCTCGAAGGGAAGTTTCCCCAGCGGAGCGGGTGATGACGATGGCTTCGATTTCCCCCTCCCGGAGGGAAGTTTCCTCGGCAAAGTAGCTCCGCCGGAGCCCTAGATTGCTTCTACCCAGGTTCCGCCTTGAGACGGTGACGCTTCGTTCCGAAAGCTTCCTTCTGATTTTTTCTGGGTCAAAACCCTCCATATAGCAGAAGATGGAAACCAGACGATGGCCAGGGGGCCCACAAGCCATGGGGGCGCGCCCCCAGGCTTGTGGCCACCTGGTGGGTCCCCTTCTGTTGTTTCCTCACCCAATATTTTTTATATATTCCAAAACAATTCTTCGTAAAGTTTTAGGACATTTGGAGTTGTGCATAATATGTATCTCAGATTTGCTCCTTTCCGGTCCAGAATTCCAGCTGCCGGCATTCTCTCTCTTCATGTAAACCTTGTAAAATAAGAGAGAAAAGGCATAAGTATTGTACCATAATGTGAAATAATAGCCCATAATGCAATAAATATCAACATAAAAACATGATGCAAAATGGATGTATCAGTAGGCAATTTTTATATCAATCTTGTGTAAAAAATTCAGAATTTTTCGTCGCTTCTGTGATTTTAAAAAATTCTGCTACTGGGCGCAAAAGTTTCTGTTTTTCAACAAGGTCAAATCAACTATCACCCGACATGATCCTAAAGGCTTTACTTGGTACAAACACTAATTAAAACATAAAAAACACAATCATAACAGTATCATAATTGTGTGAACACTCAAGAACAGAAAGAAAAAGATAAAACATTATTTTATTCATTGGGTTGCCTCCCAACAAGCTCTTTCTTTATAGCCATTAAGATAGGCTTAAGAATTGAATGATGCTCACATGAAAGATAGTAATTGAAACACGAAGAGAGCATCATCAAAATAAGTGACAAGCAAATTTAAGTCTAACATACTTCCTTTGCATAGGGATCTTATAAGCAAACAAATTATCAAGACACGAAATATCTAGCATATGCAAGCAAGAAGAAAGAAACAATAGCGATCTCAACATGAAGAGATGTAATTTAGTAACATGAAAATTTCTACAACCATATTTTCCTCTCTCATAATAATTACATGTAGGATCATAATCAAATTCAACAATATAGCTATCATATAAAATTTTCTCTTCATGATCCACATGCATAACAGTTTTATAATCTTCCAAAATAGTGGGATTAACATCAACTAAAGTCATGACCTCTCCAAACCCACTTTCATAAAAAAAATCATAAGATTGAACACTCTCCAAATATGTGGGATTATTTTTACCTAAAGTTGACGCCCTTCCAAACCCACTTTCAATATTATTGCAAACATTATTATCAATATCATATTCATCATGAGTATTAAATAAATTTCCAAGATTATAAGAAGAATCACCCCAATCATGATCATAGTAATAAGTAGTGGACATAGCAAAATTAGCATCCCCAAGCTTGGGGTTTTGCATATTATTAACACAATTGACATTAATAGAATTTATAATAACATCATTGCAATCATGCTTTTCATTCAAAGAGCTATCGTGAATCACTTTATAAATTTCTTATTTTAACACTTCATCACAATTTTCAGATTCATGAATCTCAAGCAAAACCTCATAAAGATAATCTGGTGAACTCAAATCACTAGCAATTGGTTCATCATAATTGGATCTTTTAAAAAGATTAGCAAGTGAATGAGGATCCATATCAATAGATTTTTAGCAAGCGAAGATGCAAGCAAATAAAAGGCACATGGCAACACAAGCAAAAGTTAGCAAACAAGCAAAAAGGCAAACGGAAAATATGGCAAATAAGAAGGCAAATATTTTTTGTGCTTTTCGCAAAAACATTTTAGAAGTGGGGGAGATGAAAACGAGAGGCAAATGGCAAATAATGTAAATTGCAAGGAGATGAGATTTGTGATTAGGAACCTGATAGATGTTGATGATGTCTCCTCGGCAACGGCGCCAGAAATTCTTCCTGATTGCTTGTATCTGCGTTGGTATTTCCCCGAAGAGGAGAGGATGATGCAGCACAGCAACGGTAAGTATTTCCCTCAGTTATGAAACCAAGGTTATCAATCCAGTAGGAGAATCAAGCAACACTATGTAAACATCACCTGCACACAAATAACAAATACTTGCAACCCAATGCGTAAGAGGGGTTGTCAATCCCTCCTCGGTATTGAGATAGATTAAATTGTATGAGATTTGATAAATAGATCTGACAAAAAGACAAAATAAAATAAATAAAGAAAAAGTGCAGCAAGGTATTTTTGAGTTTGTGGAATAATAGATCTGAAAACAATATGATAGGAAATAGACCCGGGGGCCGTAGATTTCACTAGTGGCTTCTCTCGAGAAAATAGCATACGGTGGGTAAACAAATTACTGTTAGGCAATTGATAGAAGAGCAAATAATTATGATGATATCGAAGGCAATGATCATGTATATAGGCATCACGTCCAAGATTAGTAGACCGACTCCTGCCTGCATCTACTACTATTACTCCACACATCGACGGCTATCCAGCATGCATCTAGTGTATTAAGTTCATGGAGAAACGGAGTAATGCAATAAGAACGATGACATGATGTAGACAAGATCTATTCATGTAGGAATAGACCCCATCTTTTTATCCTTAATAGCAATGATACATGCGTGCCTCACTACCCCTTCTGTCACTGGGTGAGGACACCGCAAGATCGAACCCATCACAAAGCACCTCTTCCCATTGCAAGAAAAATCAATCTAGTTGGCCAAACCAAACCAAAGTTTCGGAGAAGAAATACGAGGCTATAATAATCATGCATATAAGAGATCAAAGAAGACTCAAATAATATTAATAGATAGATCTGATCATGAATTCGCAATTCATCGGATCCCAACAAATACACCGCAAAAAGTCATAACATCAAATAGATCTCCAAGAACATCGAGGAGAACATTGTATTGAGAATCAAAAAGAGAGAAGAAGCCATCTAGCTACTGCCTACGGACCCGTAGGTCTATGGTAAACTACTCACGCATCATCGAAGGAGCACCAATGAGGATGATGAACCCCTCCATGATTGTGTTCCCCTACGGCAAGGTGCCATAATAGGGCTCTAGATTGGATCTCGTGGTTCTAGAACTTGCGGCGGCTAGAATTGTTTTTCGTTGACTCCCCTAGGGTTTTTGGAATATTTGGGTATTTATAGTGCTGAGAGGCGGTGGAAAGGACTCCCGTGGGCTCCACTACCCACCAGGGCGCGCCTGGGGCCTCTGGCGCGCCCTGGTGTCTTATGGGCCCCACGGCCTCCCCTCTTGCACTTCATTGGCTCCCAAGTTGTCTTCTGAAAAAAAAACTCCAAAAAGTTTCATGGCATTTGGACTTCTTTTGGTACTGATATTCTGTGAACTAAAAAACAAGCAAAAAACAGCAACTGACACTGGGCACTATGTCAATAGGTCAGTCCCAAAAAATGATATAAAGTTGCTATAAAATGAATATAAAACATCCAAGAATGATAATATAACAACATGGAACAATAAAAAATTATAGATACGTTGGAGACGTATCAGTGACGACGGAGATCATGCCGTTGCTTTGGAGATGGAGATCAAAAGCACAAGATGATGATGGCCATATCATGTCACATATTTTGATTGCATGTGATGTTTATCCTTTATGCATCTTATTTTGCTTAGAACGACGGTAGCATTATAAGATGACCCCTTCACTTAATTTCAAGATAAAAGTGTTCTCCCCGAGTATGCACCGTTGCTAAAGTTTGTCATTTTGAAGCACCTCATGATGATCGGGTGTGATAAACTCTATGTTCAGATACAACGGGTGTAAGCCAGTTTTTGCACATGCAAAATACTTGTGTTAAACTTGACAAGCCTAGCATGTACACACATGGTCTCGGAATAGTGGAGACCGAAAGGTCGAACATGAGTCATATAGTAGATATGATCAACATGGAGATGTTGACCATTGAAGGCTACCCCATCTCACGTGATGATCGGACATGGGTTAGTTGATTTTGATCATGTATCGCTTAGACAACTTGAGGGATGTTGATTTAAGTGGGAGTTCATTAGTAATTTGATTATTTGAACTAAAATTTATCATGAACTTAGTCCTAATAGTCTTTGCATATATATGTTGTAGATCAATGGCCCATGCTACCGTTCCCTTGAATTTTAATGCGTTCCTAGAGAAAGCTAAGTTGAAAGGTGATGGTATCAGCTACACGGACTGGGTCCATAACTTGAGGATTATCCTCATTGCTGCATAGAAGAATTATGTCATTGATGCACTGCTAGGTGACAGACCTGTTGCAGGAGCTGACGTAGACTACTCGATAGTTCAGTGTGCCATGCTTTACGGCTTGGAACCGGGACTTCAAAAGCATTTTGAACGCCACCGAGCATATGAGATGTTCCAAGAGCTGAAGTTGATATTTCAAGCTAATGCCCGGGTTGAGAGATATGAAGTCTCCAATAAGTTCTTTAGCTGTAAGATGGAGGAGAACAGTTTTGTCAGTGAACACATACTCAGAATGTCTGGGTACCACAACCACTTGACTCAGCTGGGAATTAATCTTCTAGTTGAGAGTGTTATTGACAGAGTTCTTCAATCACTACCACCAAGCTACGTGATGAACTATAATATGCAAGGAATGACGAAAACAATTCCCGAGCTCTTCGTGATGCTGAAATCGGCAGAGGTAGAAATCAAGAAAGAGCATCAAGTGTTGATGGTTAACAAGACCACCAGTTTCAAGAGAAAAGGCAAGGGAAAGAAAGGGAACTTCAAGAATACCGGCAAGCAAGTTGCCGCTCCCGTGAAGAAGCCCAAAGCTGGACCCAAGCTAGAAACTGAGTGCTTCTACTACAAGGGAAATGGTCACTGGAAGCGGAACTGCCCCAAGTACTTGGCAGATAAGAAGGATGGCAAAGTGAATAAAGGTATATTTGATATACATGTTATTGATGTGTTCCTTACTAGTGCTCATAGTAGCACCTGAGTATTTGATACTGGTTTGGTTGCTCATATATGTAACTCGAAACAGGAGCTGTGGAATAAACGAGATTGGCTAAGGACGAGGTGACGATGCGCGTCGGGAATGGTTCCAAGGTTGATGTGATCAGCGTCGGCATGCTACATCTACATCTACCTTAGGGATTAGTTTTAGACCTCAATTATTGTTATTTGGTGCCAGCGCTGAGCATAAACATTATATCTGGATCTTGTTTACAGCGAGACGGTTATTCTAAGTCACAGAATAATGGTTGTTCTATTTATATGAGTAACATCTTTTATGGTCATGCACCCTTTGTAGTCTATTCTTATTAAATCTCGATCATAGTGATACACATATTCATAATATTGATGCCAAAAGATGCAAAATTGATAATGATAGTGCAACATACTTGTGGCACTACCGTTTAGGTCATATTGGTGTAAAGCGCATGAAGAAACTCCATGCGGATAGACTTTTGGAATCACTTGATTATGAATCATTTGATACTTGTGAACCATGCCTCATGGGTAAGATGACTAAAACTCCATTCTTCGGAACAATGGAGCGAGCTACTGACTTATTGGAAATAATACATACCGATGTATGCGGTCTGATGAGTGTTGAAGCACGCGATGGGTATCACTATTTTCTAATCTTCATAGATGATTTGAGTAGGTATGGGTATATCTACTTGATGAAACACAAGTCTGAAACATTTGAAAAGTTCAAAGAATTTCAGAGTGAAGTGGAGAATCATTGTAACAAGAAAATAAGGTTTCTACGATCTGATCGCGGAGGTGAATATTTGAGTTACGAGTTTGGCCTTCATTTAAGACAATGTGAAATTGTTTCACAACTCACGCCACCTGGAACACCACAACGTAATGGTGTGTCCGAACATCGTAACCGTACTTTATTAGATATGGTGCGTTCTATGATGTCTCTTACCGATTTGTCGCTATCGTTTTGGGGTTATGCATTAGAGACAGCCGCATTCATGTTAAATAGGGCACCGTCTAAATCTGTTGAGATGACACCGTATGAACTATGGTTTGGCAAGAAACCTAAGCTGTCGTTTCTTAAAGTTTGGGGATGCGACGCTTATGTCAAAAGGCTTTAGCCTGATAAGCTTGAACCCAAAGCGGAGAAGTGTGTCTTCATAGGATACCCTAAAGGAACTATTGGGTATACCTTCTACCATAGATATGAAGGCAAGATCTTTGTTGCTAAGAATGGGTAATTTCTAGAGAAGGAGTTTCTCTCGAAAGAAGTGAGTGGGAGGAAAGTTGAACTTGATGAGGTAGTTGTACCATCTCTCGAATCGGAAAGTAGCACATCAGAGAAAATAGTTCCCGTGATGCCTACCCCAACCAGAGAGGAAGCAAATGATGATCATGAAACTTTGGATCAAGTTACTACTGAACCTCGTAGGTCGACCAGAACACGTATCGCACCTGAGTGGTACAGTAATCCTATCCTGGAAGTCATGGTGTTAGACAACGACGAACCTACGAACTATGAAGAAGCTGTGATGAGCCCAGATTCCGACAAATGGCTTGAGGCCATGAAATCTGAGATAGGATCCATGTATGAGAAAAAAGTGTGGACTTTGGTGGACTTGCCCGATGATCGGCAAGCCATTGAGAATAAATGGAACTTCAAGAGGAAGATGGACGCTGATGGTAATATCATTGTCTACAAAGCTCGACTTGTCACAAAAGGTTTTTGACAAGTTCAAGGGGTTGAATACGATGAGACTTTCTCACTCATAGCGATGATTAAGTCTGCCAGAATCATGAGAGCAATTGCCGCATTTTATGATTATGAAATCTGGCAAATGGACATCAAAACTGCATTCCTTAACGAGTTTCTTAAAGAAGAGTTGTATATGATGCAACCAGAAGGTTTTGTCGATCCTAAGGGTGCTAACAAAGTGTGCAAGCTCCAATGATCCATCTATGGACTGGTGCAAGCATCTCGGAGTTGGAATATACACTTCGATGAGGTGATCAAAGCATTTGGTTTTATACAGACTTACGGTGAAGCTTGTATTTACAAGAAAGTGAGTGGGAGCTCTATAACATTTCTGATATTATATGTGGATGACATATTGCTGATTGGAAATGATATAGAATTTTTTGATAGCATAAAAGGATCTTTGAATAAGAATTTTTCAATGAAAGACCTCGGTGAAGCTGCTTACATATTGGGCATCAAGATCTATAGGGATAGATCGAGACGCTTAATAGGACTTTCACAAAGCACATACCTTGACAAAGTTCTGAAGAAGTTCAAAATGGACCAGTCAAAGAAAGGGTTCTTGCATGTGTTGCAAGATGTGAAATTGAGTAAGACTCAAAGTATAACCACGGAAGAAGATAGAGAGAGAATGAAAGTCATTCCCTATGCCTCAGCCATAGGTTCTATTATGTATGCCATGCTGTGTACCAAACCTGATGTGTGCCTTGCCATAAGTTTGGCGGGGAGGTACCAAAGTAATCCAGGAGTGGATCACTGGACAGTGGTCAAGAATATCATGAAGTACCTGAAAAGGACCAAGGATATGTTTCTCATTTATGGAGGTGACGAAGAGCTTGTCGTAAAGGGTTACGTCGATGCTAGCTTCGACACAGATTCAGATGACTCTAAGTCGCAAACCGGATACATATTTATATTGAATGGTGGAGCTGTCAGTTGGTGCAGTTCTAAGCAGAGCATCATGGCGGGATCTACATGTGAAGCGGAGTACATAGCTGCTTCGGAAGCAGCACATGAAGGAGTATGGATGAAGGAGTTCATATCCGATTTGGGTGTAATACCCAGTGCATCGGGTCTAATGACAATCTTTTGTGACTACACTGGAGCAATTGCCATAGCCAAGGAGCCCAAGTTTCACAAGAGAACCAAACACATCAAGCGACGCTTCAACTCCATTCGTGATTATGTCAAGGATGGAGACATAGAAATTTGCAAAGTACATAGAAATCTGAATGTGGCAGACGCGTTGACTATACCTCTTCCACGGGCAAAACATGATCAGCACCAAGACTCCATGGGTGTTAGATTCATTACTATGTAATCTAGATTATTGACTCTAGTGCAAGTGGGAGACTGTTGAAAATATGCCCTAGAGGCAATAATAAAGTGGTTATTAATATATTTCCTTAATCATGATAAAGGTTTATTATTCATGCTATAATTGTATTGATCGGAAACTTAAATACATGTGTGAATACATAAACAAATACCAAGTCCCTAGTAAGCCTCTACTAGACTAGCTCGTTGATCAAAAGATGGTTAAGGTTTCCTGACCATAGACATGAGTTGTCATTTGATAACGAGATCACGTAATTAGGAGAATGATGTGATGGACAAGACCCATCCGTTAGCATAGCATATGACCATTCATTTTATTGCTACTGCTTTCTTAATGTCAAATACATGTTCCTTTGACCATGAGATCATGCAACTCCCGGACTCCGGAGGAATGCCTCCTGTGTATCAAACATCACTTCGTAACCGGGTGATCATAAAGGTGCTCTACAAGTATCTCCGAAGGTGTCTGTTGAGTTGGCATGGATCGAGATTGGGATTTGTCATTCCGTATGATGGAAAGGTATCTCTGGGCCCTCTCGGCAATACAACATCACAAGAAGTTTGCAAGCAAAGTGACTAAGGAGTTCGTTACAAGATGATGTATTACGGAATGACTAAAGAGACTTGCCGATAACGAGATTGAACTAGGTATGGAGATACCGACGATCGAATCTCGGGCAAGTAACATACCGACAGATAAAGGGAACTACGTATATTGTCATAAAGGTTCGACTGATAAAGATCTTCATAGAATATGTAGGAACCAATATGGGCATCTAGTTCCCACTATTGGTTATTGACTAGAGAAGCGTCTCGGTCATGTCTACATCATTCTCGAACCCGTAGGGTCCGCACGCTTAATGTTCGTTGATGATATAGTACCATATGAGTTATGTATGTTGGTGACCGAATGTTGTTTGGAGTCCCAGATGAGATCACGGACATGACGAGGAGCTCCGGAATAGTCCGGAGGTAAAGATTGATATATAGGATGATAGTATTCGGTCTCCGGAAGGGTTCTGAAATACACCGGATAATTATCGGATCACCGGAAGGGGTTCCGGAAGGCCACGGGGAGTTTTTGGGCCTAACAGGCCAAAAGGAGGGGAGCACACCAGCCCACAAGGGGGCTGGCGCACCCCACCTCCTGGCCGCCGACCCTAGGAAGGAAGGAGGGGCTGGCCCCCTCCCGCCTTTCTCCACGCAAGGAAGAAGGAAGGGGAGGCGCCCTAGGGGCCGTCTGTTGGGGAACATTGCATGGAAAACAAAAAAATTTCTACGCACACGCAAGATCTATCCATGGAGATGCATAGCTACGAGAGGGGAGAGTATGTCTACGTACCCTCGTAGACCGTTAAGCGGAAGCGTTTATCAACGCGGTTGATGTAGTCGTACACCTTCACGATCCGCCCGATCAAGTACCGAACACACGAAACCTCCGTGTTCAGCACACATTCAGCTCGATGACGTCCTCGCCTCCTTGATCCAGCAAGTCGATCGAGGTAGTAGATGAGTTCTAGCAAGACGACGGCGTGGTGACGGTGGTGGTGCAACTATCTCTGCAGGGCTTGCTACTTCTTGAGCTTGCGTTGGTTTTTCCCTTGAAGAGGAAAGGGTGATGCAGCAAAGTAGAGATAAGTATTTCCCTCAGTTTGAGAACCAAGGTATCAATCCAGTAGGAGGTACAAGCTAGTCTCCAATCTATGCACCTGCACAAACAATCAAACACTTGCACCCAACGCGTAAAGGGGTTGTCAATCCCTTCACGGTCATTTGCAAGGATGAGATCTGATAGAGGTAGATATAAAAGATTACTAAAACATAAAACAAAGTAAAAACAAATAAATTGCAGCAAGGTATTTTTGTTTTTTTTGGTTTATAGATCTGAAAATATATGATGGAAAATAGACCCTGAGGCCATAGGTTTCACTAGAGGCTTCTTTCTTAAAGATAGCATACGGTGGGTGAACAAATTACTGTTGAGCAATTGATAGAAAAGTGCAAAGTTATGACGATATCTAAGGCAATGATCATGAATATAGGCATCACGTCCGAGACAAGTAGACCAAAACGATTCTGCATCTACTACTATTACTCCACACATCGACCGACTCCTGCCTGCATCAAGAGTATTAAGTTCATAAGAACAGAGCAACGCTTTAAGTAAGATGACATGATGTAGAGGGATAAACTCAAGCAATATGATGAAAACCCCATCTTTTTATCCTCGATGGCAACAATACAATACATGCCTCGCTACCCCTTCTGTCACTGGGTGAGGACACTTCAAGATTGAACCCAAAACTAAGCACCTCTCCCATTGCAAGAAAAACCAATCTAGTTAGCCAAACCAAACGGATAGTTCGAAGAGAAATACAAATATATCTTAATCATGCATAAAAGTGTTCAGAGAAGACTCAAATAATATTCATAGATAATCTGATCATAAATCCACAATTCATCGGATCTCAACAAACACACCACAAAAAAGTATTACATCGAATAGATCTCCAAGAACATCGAGGAGAACATTGTATTGAAGATCAAAGAGAGAGAAGAAGCCATCTAGCTACTAGCTATGGACCCATAGGTCTGTGGTAAACTACTCACGCATCATCGGAAGGGCAGCAAGGTTGATGTAGAGGCCCTCCGTGATCGAATCCCCATCCGGCAGGGTGCCGCAAAAGGCCCCAAGATGAGATCTCACGGGAACAGAGGCTTGCGGCGGCGGAAAAGTATTTTGGTGGACGCTTCTGGTGGTTTGGGAATATTTGGGAATTTATAGAGCAAGAATTAGGGTAAGGAGACCCCCGAGGGGCCCACAAGCCCTCAGGGGCACGCATGGCAGGCTTGTGGCCTCCTCGGCCATCTCTTGCCTTCCTCTCCAAGCTCCGTGGATGTCTTCTGGTCCAAGAAATATCATCGTAAAGTTTTATTCCGTTTGGACTCCGTTTGATATTCCTTTTCTGTAAAACTCAAAAACAAGGAAAAAACAGAAACTGGCACTGGGCTCTAGGTTAATAGGTTAGTCCCAAAAATAATATAAAATAGCATATTAATGCATATAAAACATCCAAAACAGATAATATAATAGCATGGAACAATCAAAAATTATAGATACGTTGGAGACGTTCAAGCATCCCCAAGCTTAATTCCTGCTCGTCCTCGAGTAGGTAAATGTTAAAAACAGAATTTTTGATGTGGAATGCTACCTAACATATTTATCAATGTAATCTTCTTTATTGTGGCATAAATATTCAGATCCATAAGATTCAAAAAAAAAGTTTAATATTGACATAAAAAGAATAATACTTCAAGCATACTAATGAAGCAATCATGTCTTCTCAAAATAACATGACCAAAGAAAGTTATCCCTACAAAATCACATAGTCTGGCTATGCTCCATCTTCATCACACAAAGTTTTTCATCATGCACAACCCCGATGACAAGCCAAGCAATTGTTTCATACTTTTGATGTTCTCAAACTTTTTCAACTTTCACGCAATACATGAGCGTGAGCCATGGATATAACACTATGGGTGGAATAGAATATGGTGGTTGTGGAGAAGACAAAAAGAAGGAGAAAGTCACACATCAACTAGGAAAATTAATGGGCTATGGAGATGCCCATCAATTGATATCGATGCAAGTGAGTAGGAATTGCCGTGCAACGGATGCACTAGAGCTATAAGTGTATGAAAGCTCAAAAAGAAACTAAGTGGGTGTGCATCCAACTTGCTTGCTCACGAAGACCTAGGGCAATTTGAGTAAGCCCGTCATTGGAATATACAAGCCAAGTTCTATAATGAAAAATTCCCACTAGTATATGAAAGTGACAAAATAGGAGACTCTCTATCATGAAGATCATGGTGCTACTTTGAAGCACAAGTGTGGAAAAAGGATAGTAACATTGTCCCTTCTCTCTTTTCTCTCATTTTTTTTCTTTTCTCTTTTTTTTTATTTGGGCTTCTTTGGCCTCTTTTATTTTTTGTAAAGTCCGGAGACTCATCCCAACCTGTGAGGGAATCATAGCTTCCATCATCCTTTCCTCACATGGGACAATGCTCTAATAATGATGATCATCACGCTTTTATTTACTTACAACTCAAAAATTACAACTCGATACTTAGAACAAGATATGACTATATATAAATGCCTCCGGCAGTGTACCAGGATGTGCTATGATCAAGAGTGACATGTATAAAAAAATATGAACAGTGGCCTTGGCACAAATACTATGCCAACTACATGATCATGCAAAGCAATATGGCAATGATGGTGCGTGTCATAATAAACGGAACGGTGGAAGTTGCATGGCAATATATCTCGAAATGGCTATGGAAATGCCATAATAGGTAGGTATGGTGGTTGTTTTGAGGAAAATATATGGTGGGTTTAATGCACCAGCGAAAGTTGCGCGATACTAGAGAGGCTAGCAATGGTGGAAGGGTGAGAGTGCATATAATCCATGGACTCAACATTATTCATAAAGAACTCACATAGTTATTGCAAAAAATTATTAGCTATCAAAACAAAGTACTACACGCATGCTCCTAGGGGGATATATTGGTAGGAAAAGACCATCGCTCGTCCCCGACCGCCACTCATAAGGAAGACAATCAAAAAATAAATCATGCTCCGACTTCATCACATAACGGTTCACCATACGTGCATGCTACGGGAATCACACACTTTAACAAAAGTATTTCTACCAATCCACAATTACTCACTAGCATGACTCTAATATCACCATCTTCATATCTCAAAACAAATGCAAGGAATCAAACTTCTCATCTTATTCAACGCTCTTTATATGAAAGTGTTTATTATATCCCTCTTGGATGCCCATCATATTAGGACTAAATTCATAACCTAAGCAAATTACCATGCTGTTTAGAGATTCTCAAAATAATATAAGTGAATCATGAGAGTTCAACAATTTCTATAAAAATAAAGCCACCGCCGTGCTCTAAAAAGATATAAGTGAAGCACTAGAGCAAACTGCCTAGCTCAAAAGATATAAGTGAAGCACATAGAGTATTCTAATAAATTCATGATTAATGTGTGTCCCTCTAAAAAGGTGTGTACAGCAAGGATGATTGTGGCAAACTAAAAAACAAAGACTCATATCATACAAGACGCTCCAAGCAAAACACATATCATGTGGTGAATAAAAATATAGCCTCAAGTAAATTTACCGATGGATGAAGACAAAAGAGGGGATGCCATCCGGGGCATCCCCAAGCTTAGATGCTTGTTTGTCCTTGAATATTACCTTGGGGTGCCTTGTGCATCCCCAAGATTAGGCTATTGCCACTCCTTATTCTGTTGTCCATCAAATCTTTACCCAAAACTTGAAAACTTCACAACACAAAACTCAACAGAAAAACTCATAAGATCCGTTAGTATAATAAAATAAATCTCCACTTTAGGTAATGCTGTGAACTCATTATTTATTTATACTAGTGTAATATCTACCATATTCCAACTTCCCTATGGTTCATACCCCCCGATACTACCCATAGATTCATCAAAATAAGCAAACAACACATAGAAAACAGAATCTGTTAGAAACAGAACAGTCTGTAGTAATCTGGAAATTTCGTATACTTATGTAACTACAAAAATTCTGAAAAATTATCACAACCTGAGAAATTTGTATATCAATCTTGTGTATAAAATTCAGATCAAAATAATGTTTCTGTGATTTATTGAATTTTTGGCAATGAGCGGAAAAGTTTCTGTTTTTCAGCAAGATCAAATCAACTATCACCGTAGACCATCCCAAAGGTCTTACTTGGATCAAACACTAATTAAAACACCAAAACACAATTAATACAGAGGTAATAATATGTATTTATTGAAAAACAGAACCAAAATCAAAAAACATAAAAATAAAATTGGGTTGCCTCCCAACAAGCGCTATTGTTTAACGCCCCTAGCTAGGCATAAGACAAAGATCTTGGTATTATCATAGAAGTGAGAGAGATCATCCATGCTCCTCTCATACTACCTTCTCTCGGCAGAAAGCTTTCTTAGCGGCAAACAAAAGTAATCAAAGGGGCTACATTTAATAGGGTAAGGATCTATAAGATCAAGTTTGGGAGGAATAGGATCCTCCTTCGGCCCTTTGTACTTGATAATTATTTCTTCATTATAAACGTTCCTTTGAATGAACTCTCTAAGTTTATCTCTTAGCACAAACCCAAATATGTTATTTTGTATAGCAAATCTATCATTGAGTTCAGAAATCTTATCAGCCAAAACATCGGGAGGAACTTTCTTTCTTAAGTTTTCATTATAAGCGGTATAATCCGGAGATTGCAATCTCATTATTTCTTCTTGATTAAAAAGGATCTCCTCTATGGGAGGACAACCACCATTGATATTATAATGAGCAAATATTTCTCACACTTCCTTCAAAATAAACCTAAACTCATGAGCTAGGAATATGGTGGCAATGCATTTAACGGAAGGGTGATGAAAATTAGGGAATTATAGGAAAAACCTTTGTATGCACGGATGCATGTGAACAAATTGTCTTTCAAGTTCAATCACAAGCAAAGATATTGCATCCGCATAGCTATTAGTTTTATTAAGGATTGATCCTCCTAGCATGGGTATTGTACCGGCACAAGTAAATAAATCTTGAATAACACCTTTTCCAATAATATTACCGCTACCCACGTGAAGTTTTTTAGTATGTATGATAGTAGGTTCTTTATGAGGATCATTATTAGGAAAATCATCAAAGTTTCCCTCAAGATTATTACTATCCTTTTCCACGATAACCTCCCCATATTCAGACATGGTGGAAAGAAACCAATCTAGCAAACGAGCGAACAAAAGGCAAATGAAATAGACGGACGAAAGAAGGGCGAATAAAAAGAGAAATCTTTTTGTGCTTTTCTGACAACGTTTTAGAAGTGGGGGAGAGGAAAATGAGAGGCAAATGGCAAATAATGTAATGCAAGAGATGAGAGTTCATGATGGGTACTTGGTAGGCTTGATGTAGAACCTCCCCGACAATAGCGCCAGAAATTCTTCCTCCTACTTCTTGAGCTTGCATTGGTTTTTCCCTTGAAGAGGAAAGGGTGATGCAGCAAAGTAGAGATAAGTATTTCCCTCAGTTTGAGAACCAAGGTATCAATCCAGTAGGAGGTACAAGCAAGTCTCCAATCTATGCACCTGCACAAACAATCAAACACTTGCACCCAACGCGATAAAGGGGTTGTCAATCCCTTCACGGTCACTTGCAAGGATGAGATCTGATAGAGATAGATATAAAAGATTACTAAAACGTAAAACAAAGTAAAAACAAATAAATTGCAGCAAGGTATTTTTGGGTTTTTTGGTTTATAGATCTGAAAATATATGATGGAAAATAGACCCGGGGCCATAGGTTTCACTAGAGGCTTCTCTCTTAAAGATAGCATACGGTGGGTGAACAAATTACTGTTGAGCAATTGATAGAAAAGCGCAAAGTTATGACGATATCTAAGGCAATGATCATGAATATAGACATCACGTCCGTGACAAGTAGACCAAAACGATTCTGCATCTACTACTATTACTCCACACATCGACCGACTCCTACCTACATCTAGAGTATTAAGTTCATAAGAACAGAGCAACGCTTTAAGTAAGATGACATGATGTAGAGGGATAAACTCGAGCAATATGATGAAAACCCCATCTTTTTATCCTCGATGGCAACAATACAATACGTGCCTCACTACCCCTTCTGTCACTGGGTGAGGACACCGCAAGATTGAACCCAAAACTAAGCACCTTTCCCATTGCAAGAAAAACCAATCTAGTTGGCCAAACCAAACCGATAGTTCGAAGAGAAATACAAAGATATCTTAATCATGCATAAAAGAGTTCAGAGAAGACTCAAATAATATTCATAGATAATCTGATCATAAATCCACAATTCATCGGATCTCAACAAACTCACCGCAAAAAGTATTACATCGAATAGATCTCCAAGAACATCGAGGAGAACATTGTATTGAAGATCAAAGAGAGAGAAGAAGCCATCTAGCTACTAGCTATGGACCCGTAGGTCTGTGGTAAACTACTCACGCATCATCGGAAGGGTAGCAAGGTTGATGTAGCAGCCCTCTATGATCGAATCCCCCTCCGGCAGGGTGTCAGAAAAGGCCCCAAGATTGTATCTCACGGGAACAGAGGCTTGCGGCGGTGGAAAAGTATTTTGGTGCACGCTTCTGGTGGTTTGGGAATATTTGGGAATTTCTACAGCAAGAATTAGGGTTAGGAGACCCCCGAGGGGCCCACAAGCCCTCAGGGCGCGCCCTCCCAGGGGCGCGCCTAGCAGGCTTGTGGCCTCCTCAGCCATCTCCTGCCTTCTCCAAGCTCCGTGGATGTCTTCTGGTCCAAGAAAAATCGTCGTAAAGTTTTATTCCGTTTGGACTCCGTTTGATATTCCTTTTCTGTAAAACTCAAAAACAAGGAAAAAACAGAAACTGGCACTGGCACTGGGCTCTAGGTTAATAGGTTAGTCACAAAAATAATATAAAATAACATATTAATGCATATAAAACATCCAAAACAGATAATATAATAGCATGAAACAATAAAAAATTATAGATACGTTGGAGACGTACCAGGGCTTCGCCGAGCACTACGAAAATTATGACCGAGGACGAACTAGAGGGAGAGGGGTGCCGCACATGGCTTGGGGATCATGGTGTGTGTTGCCCCTCTCCCTCCTCACATATATATAGGTAGGGGGAGGAGGAGGCAGCCCAGGCGCACCCCTAGGGGGCCTGTGGCCAGCCCTAGGGCTCCTGCCCTTAGGCGCGCCCCCTTCCGTATTTGCTCTCGGGGGAAGGAAATGGTGGGAGAGGGAAGACAAGGGGAGGCCGACTCCCCTCCTTCCTTTTCTCCCCAAGGCCAGCGGCCAGAGGTGGGGCGCGCCAGCCCCTTGTGGGCTGGTGTGCTCCCCTTGTTTGGCCCATATGGCCCAATAACCTCCCGGGGCCTCCCGGAACCCTTTTCGGTGATCCGATGAATACCCGGTACAATCTGAAACCTTTACGGTGACCAAATAGCATCGTCCTATATATCAATCTTTACCTCCGGAGCTCCTCGTCATGTCCGTGATCTCATCCGGGACTCCGAACAACATTCGGTCACCAACTCACATAACTCATATAGTACTATATCGTCAACGAACATTAAGCGTGCAGACCCAATGGGTTCGAGAATGATGTAGACATGACCGAGACACTTTTCCGGTCAATAACCAATAGCGGAACATGGATGCCCATATTGGTTCCTACATATTCTACGAATATCTTTATCAGTCGAACCTTTATGACAACATACGTAATTCCCTTTGTCTGTCGGTATGTTACTTGCCCGAGATTCAATCGTTGGTATATCAATACCTAGTTCAATCTCGTTACCGGCAAGTCTCTTTACTCGTTCCATAATACATCATCTCATAACTAACTCCTTAGTCACTTTGCTTGCAAGCTTCTTGTGATGTGTATTACCGAGAGTGCGAGAGATACCTCCCCGTCATACGGAGTGACAAATCCCAATCTCGATTCACGCCAACTCAACAGACAGCTGATGTTTGCTTGAACTTCATCGGTATTTCCCCAAAGAGGAAGGGATGATGCAGCACAGCAACGGTAGGTATTTCCCTCAGTGATGAGACCAAGGTTATCGAACCAATAGGAGAACCAAGCAAAACTACGTAAACAGCACCTGCACACAAAGAACAAATACTTGCAACCCGTCATGTTAAAAGGGTTGTCAATCCCTTTCGGGTAACGGCGCCAGAAATTGGCAAACGGACGTGAGAAAGTTTTAATAGATTGATAGATGCAAATAAAATTCAGCGAGGTATTTTTGGGTTTTTGATAATATAGATCTGAAAATAAAAGTGGCAAATAAATAAAAAGGTAAATAGCAAAATAGATCTGAGAATATATGATGAGAAAATAGACCCGGGGGTCGTAGATTTCACTAGTGGCTTCTCTCGAGAAAAATAGCATACGGCGGGTAAAAAAATTACTGTTGGGAAATTGATAGAACTTCAAATAATTATGACGATATCCAGGCAATGATCATTATATAGGCATCACATCCAAGATTAGTAGACCGACTCCTGCCTGCATCTACTACTATTACTCTACACATCGACCGCTATCCAGCATGCATCTAGTGTATTAAGTTCATGGAGAAACGGAGTAGTGCAATAAGAACGATGACATGATGTAGACAAGATCTATTTATGTAGAAATAGACCCCATCTTGTTATCCTTAATAGCAACGATACATACGTGTCGGTTCCCCTTCTGTCACTGGGGTCAAGCACCGTAAGATCGAACCCATCACAAAGCACCTCTTCCCATGGCAAGAAAAATTGATCTAGTTGGCCTAACTAAACCAAAGATTCGAAGAAGAAATACGAAGCTATAAGTAATCATGCATATAAGAGATCAAAAGACTCAAATAACTTTCATGGATAAAAACATAGATCTGATCATAAACTCAAAGTTCATCGGATCCCAACAAACACACCGCAAAAAGAGTTACATCAAATAGATCTCCAAGAGATGTCGACTCCCTTAGGGTTTCTGGAATATTGGGGTATTTCTAGAGCAAAGATGCGGTGCGGGAGGTGGCCGAGGTGGGCACAACCAACCTGGGCGCGCTTGGGCCCCCAGGCGCGCCTTGGTGGGTTGTGCTCCCCTCGGAGCCCCCCTCAGGTACTTTCTTGGCCCAACTTGTGTCTTCTGGTCCAGAAAAAATCTCCAAAAAGTTTCTTTGCATTTGGACTCCGTTTGGTATTGATTTCCTGCGAAGTAAAAAAACAAGCAAAAAACAACAACTGGCACTGGGCACTATGTCAATAGGTTAGTCCCAAAAAATGATATAAAGTTGCTATAAAATGATTGTAAAACATCCAAGAATGATAATATAACAGCATGGAACAATAAAAAAATATAGATATGTTGGAGACGTATCAACATCCCCAAGCTTAATTCCAGCTCGTCCTCGAGTAGGTAAATGATAAAAACAGAATTTTTTATGTGGAATGCTGCCTAACATGTTCATCACATATTCTTTTCTTTTTAGCATGGACATTTGGACTTTTATATGATTCAAAGCAATAGTCTAGTTTTGACATGAAGATTTCAATACTCAAGCATATCAACAAGCAACCATGTCTTTCAAAATATCAACACTAAAGCAAGTTATCCCTAACCCATTATGCTCAATCATTGATCCATTCATGAAACACACTCACATATTAGCTACACCCAATGCTCAAGTACGATCATAGTGCCCCTTAATTGGTGCTTTATAAGAGAAGATGGAGACTCAAAATTAAAATTACATAAAGTAAAAGAAAGGCCCTTCACAGAGGGAAGTAGGGATTTGTAGAGGTGCCAGAGCTCAAAGCAAAAAATATAGAGATAAAAACATTTTGGGTGGCATGCCTTTCCTGTCAATGAAAATGATCGAGTAGTTCCCAATGCTTTCCATGCTAGATATATCAGCCACCCCCTACCATTTCATGAGCGGTACGAGCACACAAAAGAGAAATTTATTTTGAAATTAGAGATGGCACATACAAATTTGCTTAGAACGGCACGGAAATACCGCATATAGGTAGGTATAGTGGACTCATATGGCAAAACTGGTTTAAGGATTTTGGATGCACAAGTAGTGATCATACTTAGTGCAAATGATGGCTAGCAAAAGATTGAGAAGCATCCAACCAAGAAACGAAAAATCTCATAAGCGAGCATTAAGCATAACTAACACCGAATAATGCACCACAAGTAGGATGTAATTTCATTGCATAACTATTGACTTTCGTTCTTGCATAGGGAATCACAAACCTTAAAACCAATATTAATACTAAAGCATAATTACTCATCAACACGACTCACATATTATATCAACATATCGCAAAACTATTACAAGGAATCAAGTTTATTTTGTCCAATGATCTTCATGAAAGTTTTTATTATATCCCTCTTGAATATCTATCACTTTGGGACTAATTTCATTTGTTGGTTTTGATAGCTCAAAACAAATCTAAGTGAAGAACATGATCATAAAATTTTCTTCTCTCAAAATAATTTAAGTGAAGCAAGAAAGAATTTCTAAAAAAAAATTACTAACTCTCAAATAAATCTAAGTGAAGCATAAGAGCATTTCTTCAAAAATACTAAAGCACACCATGCTCAAAAAGATATAAGTGAAGCACTAGAGCAATTCCATAGCTCATAAAGATTTAAGTGAAGCATAGAGAGCAATTCTAACAAGTCATAGCATAATTTTGGCTCTCTCAAATAGGTGTGTCCAGCAAGGATTCATGACTTAAAATAAAAAAACAAAACAAGCAAAGACTCATATCATACAAGGCGCTCCAAGCAAAACTCATGATATGTGACGAATAAAAATATAGCTCCAAGTAAAATACCGATGGTCGTTAGAAGAAAGAGGGGATGCCACTCGGGCATCCCCAAGCTTAGTTGCTTGGTTCTCTTTGGATAATGGCTTGGGGTGCCATGGGGCATCCCCAAGCTTAGGCTCTTCTTACTCCTTATTCCTTCATCCATCGTAACCTCACCCAAAACTTGAAAACTTCAATCACACAAAACTCAACAAAATCTTTGTGAGATCCGTTAGTATAAGAAAACTAATCTTTACTTTAAGTACTATAGACAACCCATTCAAATTTTGTTCTTGCATTATATCTAATGTATTCTAACTTTACCATGGCTCATACCCCCCGATACAAACCATAGATTCATCAAAATAAGCACACAATGCAAAGAAAACAGAATCTGTCAAAAACAGAACAGTCTGTAAATATGCGAATTGTTTTCATACTTATGTAACTCCAAAAATTCTAAAAACTTATGACATCAGAGGAAATTTGTATATCAATCTTGTGTAAAAACTTCAGAATATTTCATCACTTTTTTGAATTTTAAAAATTGTTTTACTGGACACAAAAGTTTCTGTTTTCCAACAAGATCAAATCAACTATCACCAAAGCTATCCTAAAGGCTTTACTTGGCACAAACACTAATTAAAACACAAAAAACATAATCATAACAGTAGCATAATTGTGCAAACACTCAAGAACAGAAAGAAAAAGATGAAAATACATTTTATTCATTGGGTTGCCTCCCAACAAGCGCTATCGTTTTATGCCCCTAGCTAGGCATAATATTTTATTGATGCTCCCATAACAGATAATAATTGGAACACAAAGAGGGCATCATGAAACATTTCACAAATACATTTAAGTCTAACTGTGATGCCCAGATAATCAAGCTATAGTGAACCTCTGCTAATGATGCCATGTCACCTCGGTTACCTTTGATAAACTCGCGTGATTCGAAATCGATTCAAATTCAAACTTAAAATAAAGTCAAACCAGAAAAGTTTTCAAATATTAAAACTTAAATGTTCGGGTTGTGCCAAATAATCGCTAGCTAATAATGGTGGAGAAACCACACTTTTATAGAATATTTAAATGCACTATGATGATTTAAACAGTAGCAAAAACAATTATATAATTGCCTTGGTAATTTTACAAAATACTAAACTATTTTATTTTGGGTAAAACTTTTTGTGGCAGTGGGTGATGTTGAAACACTAATTTAAGAATTTACTTTGCGATGTATAAAACAAAAATAGTTCCAGAATAAAATAAAAATAGAAAAGAAAAATAAATAAAAAGTAAAGACAAAAAAAAGAAACAAACAAAAGAAAAGGATAACCCCCTTCCCCACTGGGCCTCTTGGCCCAGTCGGCTCAGCCGTCCAGGCCGGCCCAACCGGCTCCCCACTCCCCTCCATAACCCCCACTACCCGAAACCCTAACCCCCTCGTCGCCCCCACTTCCCCCCACTCGCTCGCTCTCTTCCCCCTCCCCCGATCCAGATCTGGATCGGGGACAAACCCACGTCGCCGCCGCCGCCTGGAGGACCCCACCTCACCGGAGCCCCGCGCCGCCTCGACTCCGTCGCCGCACGTCGTCCCTGTCTCCTCCTCGCCTCGCTACCTCGAGCCTCGCCACCCTTGTTCCCCTGCAACGCTGGTGAGGGCCACGCCCTCCCCTCTCTCTCTCTGCCTTGCGCGCTCGCCGCGCTCCATCGGCGCCCAGGCCGCCCGCGTCGCGCCCGTCTCACCATGCAGCTGCTGCTGCTCTTCCACCGCGCCCCGGGCCTCGCCACCCCCACGCCGCTGGCCGTCGCTCCCCTGCATCCCGCTCGCTCCCGCCCACGTCGTCGCCGCGCCCTGCTGCCTTGGCCACCGTGCTCCCCTGCGGTCACCCCTGCCTGCTAACTTGCTCCGCTCGTCGGCCTTCGCCCGTAGCATGCGCCGGCCTAGCCGCGACCCCTGCTGGCTGCGCCCGGGGCCGACACCCACGCCCACACGCGCCCCCTGTCGTGCTCGCCGCGACCTCCATCCCCTGCACGCCCCTGGCCGCGCCCGCGCCCTTGACCACCCCGCTCTGGCTCCACCCACTACCGCCGCTCCCGCAGGCCCTCTGCGTCCCGCTTTCGCCCGGACTGCTCCCGGCCTCTGCGCTCGCACCCCCCCGTGCCGCGCGCCGCAGCCCCCTGCTGCAACCGCTCGCCGGCGTTCGCTGCCGCCGCACGGTGCGGTCTGTTGGCAACCGGCCTCGCCGCGCCCGTGGCTGGCGCCCCCCCCCCCCCCCCCGTCGATCTGGGTGTGCGCCCATTCGGGCTGGGCGCCAGCGCCCGTTTGCCCGCAACCGCTATGGCCCTCTGGGCCACTGACTAGGGGGCCCAGCCCCCAGGAACGTAAATTTTTTTTTAATTAAAAATAATGATTAAAATAATTAATTTAATTAATTTAATTAATCATGTTAATTAACCTTAATCATCTGTTAGTTAGTGAACAGACAATGACAAACGGGACCCACTGGTCAGTTTGACCAGTCAACAGTCAAACTTTGACTGCTAACTGGGCTGCTGACTCAGCCCCCTGTCCCTACCAGTCAGCCCCATGTGTACACCTCTGGGTACACTTATGTGTACCCATAGCATTTAACTATTTAATTTTCAAATTAAAATAATTTAGAAAATGAAATAAACTTTGAAAATTAATATAAAATAATTCGTAACTCGGATGAAAATACTTTGTACGTGAAAGTTGCTCAGAACGACGAGACGAATTAGAATACACAGTCCGTTCCTCTGCCACACGTCCCTAGCATAGTGAACATGCAACCGTCCCCCTCCTTTTCATCTGCCTGAAAATGTCAAACACCGGGGATACTTTCCCGAATGTTTCCCCCCTTCGCCAGTATTGCCTATTACCATGTTAGGGCACACCTAGCACCGCTAATTGCTTTGTCATGCATCGTCATGCGTATGTTTGCATTGTATTCATTGTTTCTTCCCCCTCTTTTCTCCAGTAGACTACAAGACTGACGCCACTACTGCCCTGATCGACTATGGTGTTGATGACCCCTCCTTTTCAGCAGAGCTTCCAGGCAAGCCAACCCCCCTTGTTCATCCCGATATCGCCTACTCTTTCCCTCTACTGCTTGCATTAGAGTAGTGTTACTGTTTCTTCGGTTTGATCATATACTGCTGCATAGCCTGTCCTTGTTACTTCTGCTGTTACCTTACCTGCAATCCTATATGCTTAGTATAGGTTGCTAGTTTATCATCAGTGGCCTTACACTCTTTTCCGTCTGCCATGCTATACTACTGGGCCGTGATCACTTCAGGAGGTGATCACAGGTACATATACTATATACTTTTACATTACTTATGTTACTGTTCGGAGATGGGGGCTGAAGAGGAAGGTGGTTCCACCCAGGTAGTGGTGGGCCTGGGTTCCCGACAGCCCCCTGATTGTTACTTTGTGGCGGAGCGACAGGGTAGGTTGAGACCACCTAGGAGACAGGTGGGCCTAGTCCCTGGTCAGCGTCCGCGGTTACATCAATTAACACGCTTAACGAGATCTTGGTATTTGATCTGAGTCTGGCTACGAGCCTATACGCACTAACCAACTACGTGGGAACAGTTATGGGCTCTTGACGTCGTGGTATCAGCCGAAGCCTTCTTGACGTCAGCGGTTGAGCGGCGCGCGCCGGATTAGACTGGAACACCTGCACTTGTATTAAGGGGGCTAGGTCTGCTTCCGGCCGCGTTCGCAACGTGCAGGTGTGCAATGAGCAATGGGCCCAGACCCCTGCGTGCTTAGGATTTAGACGGGCGTGCTAACCTCTTTGTTGAGCCTAGGTAGGGCTGCGACGTGTTGATCTTCTGAGGCCGGACATGACCCAGGAAAGTGTGCCCGGCCAGAGGGATCGAGCGTGTTGGGCAATGTGGTGCACCCCTGTAGGGAAGTTTATCTATTCGAATAGCCGTGTCGCTCTGTAAAAGGACGACCCGGAGTTGTACTTCGACCTTATGACGACTAGAACCAGATACTTAATAAAACACACCTCTTACAAGTTCCAGATACAACCAGGTGATCGCTTTCCCACAGGGCGACGAGGGGAGGATCGCCGGGTAGGATTATGCTATGCGATGTTACTTGATGTTGCACTTGCTACTCTCTTCTACATGCTTCAAGATGGAGGCTGCCAGAAGCGTAGTCTTCGATAGGCCTAGCTATCCCCCTCTTATTCTGGCTTTCTGCAGTTCAGTCCACAGATACTACCCATTTCATTGATACCAATGCATATGTAGTGTAGATCCTTGCTTGCGAGTACTTTGGATGAGTACTCACGGTTGCTTTGCTCCCTCTTTCCCCCCTTTTTCCATTCTTCTCAGACGTCGCAACCAGATGCTAGAGCCCCGGAGCCAGACGCTACCTTCGACGACTCCTACTACACTGAGGGTGCCTACTACTACGTGCAGGCCGCCGCCGACGACCAGGAGTAGTTAGGAGGATCCCAGGCAGGAGGCATGTGCCTCTTTCGATCTGTATCCCAGTTTGTGCTAGCCATCTTATGGCACCTTGTTTAACCTTATGTCTGTACTCAGATATTGTTGCTTCCGCTGACTCGTTTATAATCGAGCACTTGTATTCGAGCCCTCGAGGCCCCTGGCTTGTAATATGATGCTTGTATGACTTACTTGTGTTTAGAGTTGTGTTGTGATATCTTCCCGTGAGTCCCTGATCTTGATCATACATGTTTGCGTGTATGATTAGTGTATGATTGAATCCGAGGCATCACACTAACTCTCTTCCTATGCATAGGCATTTATAAGCAAACAAATCATCAAGACAAGAAACATCTAACATATGCAAAGAAGAGGAATAAAACATTGACGATCTCAACATAATGAGAGGTAATTTAGTAACATGAAAATTTCTACAACCATATTTTCCTCTCTCATAATAATTACATGTAGGATCATAATCAAATTCAACAATATAACTATCAAATAAAATATTCTCTTCATGATCCACATGCATGCAAAGTTGACACTCTTCCAAAATAGTGGGATTATCATCAAATAAAGTCATGACCTCTCCAAGCCCACTTTTATCAAAAATTTCATAAGATTGAACACTCTCTAAATATGTGGGATTATTTTTACTTAAAGTTGACGCTCTTCCAAACCCACTTTCAATATTATTACAAACATTATTATCAATATCATATTCATCATGAGGCTTAAATAAATTTTCAAGATCATAAGAAGAATCACCCAATCATGATCATTACAATAAGTAGTGGACATATCAAAATTAGCATCCCCAAGCTTGGGGTTTTGCATATAATTAACACAATTGACATTAATAGAATTTATAATAACATCATTGCAATCATGCTTTTCATTCAAGGAGCTATCATGAAGCACTTTATAAATTCCTTCGTTTAACACTTCATCACAATTTTCAGATTCATAAATCTCAAGCAAATCTTCATAAAGATAATCTAGTGAACTCAATTCACTAGTAATTGGTTCATCATAATTGGATCTTTTGAAAAGATTAGCAAGTGGATGAGAATCCATATCAATAGATTTTTACCAAGCAAAGATGCAAGCAAATAGAAGGCACATGGAAACATAAGCAAACATGAGATCTGACGAGAAAAAGGCAAATGAAAAAGGGGGCGAATAAAACGGCAAATGTGTGTGAAGTGCGGAAGATGAAAACGAGAGGCAAATGGCAAATAATGTAAATTGCAAGGAGATGAGATTTGTGATTAGGAACCTGGTAGATGTTGATGATGTCTCCCCGGCAACGGCGCCAGAAATTCCTTTTGATGTTTGCTTGAACTACGTCGGTATTTCCCCAAAGAGGAAGGGATGATGCAGCACAACAACGGTAGGTATTTCCCTCAGTGATGAGACCAAGGTTATCGAACCAGTATGAGAACCAAGCAACACTACGTAAACAACACCTGCACACAAAGAACAAATACTTGCAACCCGACGTGTTAAAGGGGTTGTCAATCCCTTTCGGGTAACGATGCCAGAAATTGGCAAACGGACATGAGAAAGTTTTAATAGATTGATAGATGCAAATAAAAGCAAATAAAATTCAGCGAGGTATTTTTGGGTTTTTGATAATATAGAACTGAAAATAAAAGTGGCAAATAAATAAAAAGACAAATAGCAAAATAGATTTGAGAGTATATGATGAGAAAATAGACCTGGGGGCCGTAGATTTCACTAGTGGCTTCTCTCGAGAAAAATAGCATACGGTGGGTAAACATAATTACTGTTGGGCAATTGATAGAACTTCAAATAATTATGACGATATCCAGGCAATGATCATTATATAGGCATCACGTCCAAGATTAGTAGACCGACTCCTGCCTGCATCTAATACTATTACTCCACACATCGACCGCTATCCAGCATGCATCTAGTGTATTAAGTTCATGGAGAAACTGAGTAATGCAATAAGAACGATGACATGATGTAGACAAGATCTGTTTATGTAGAAATAGACCCCATCTTGTTATCCTTAATAGCAACGATACATACGTGTCGGTTCCCCTTCTGTCACTGGGATCAAGCATCGTAAGATCGACCCCATCACAAAGCACCTCTTCCCATGACAAGAAAAATCGATCTAGTTGGCCTAACTAAACCAAAGATTCGAAGAAGAAATACGAGGCTATAAGTAATCATGCATATAATAGATCAAAAGACTCAAATAACTTTCATGGATAAAAACATAGATCTGATCATAAACTCAAAGTTCATCGGATCCCAACAAACACACCGCAAAAAGAGTTACATCAAATAGATCTCCAAGAGACCATTGTATTGAGAATCAAAAGAGAGAGAGGAAGCCATCTAGCTACTAACTACGGACCCGTAGGTCTAGAATGAACTACTCACGCATCATCGGAGAGGCACCAATGAGGATGATGAACCCCTCCGTGATGGTGTCTAGATTGGATCTATGGTTTCTGGAACTTGCGGCGGCTGGAATTGATTTTCGTCGACTCCCTTTGGGTTTCTAGAATATTGGGGTATTTATAGAGCAAAGAGGCAGTGCGGGAGGTGGCCGAGGTGGGCACAACCCGCCTGGGCGCGCCTGGGCCCCCAGGCACGCCCTGGTGGGTTGTGCTCCCCTCGGAGCCCCCCTCAGGTACTTTCTTGGCCCAACTTGTGTCTTCTAGTCCAGAAAAAATCACCAAAAAGTTTCGCTGTGTTTGGACTCCGTTTGGTATTGATTTCCTGCGAAGTAAAAAACAAGCAAAAAACAGCAACTGGCACTGGGCACTATGTCAATAGGTTAGTCCCAAAAAATGATATAAAGTTGCTATAAAATGATTGTAAAACATCCAAGAATGATAATATAACAGCATGGAACAATAAAAAATTATAGATACATTGGAGACGTATCAACACCTTTGGAGATACCTGTAGAGCATCTTTATGATCACCCAGTTACGTTGTGACGTTTGATAGCAAACAAGGTATTCCTCTGGTATCCGGGAGTTGCATGATCTCATGGTCGAAGGAATATGTATTTGACATTAAGAAAGTAATAGCAATAAACTGAACAATCATATGCTAAGCTAACGGATGGGTCTTGTCCATCACATCATTCTCCTAATGATGTGATCTCATTATCAAGTGACAACACATGTCTATGGTTAGGAAACCTTAACCATCTTTTGATCAACGAGCTAGTCTAGTAGAGGCTCACTAGGGACACGGTATTTGTTTATGTATTCACACATGTATTTAAGTTTCTGGTCAACACAATTCTAGCATGAATAATAAACCTTTATCATGAATAATGAAATATAATAATAACAATTTTATTATTGCCTCTAGGGCATATTTCCATCAGTCTCCCACTTGCACTAGAGTCAATAATCTAGTTCACATCGCCATGTCATTAACACCCAAAGAGTACTAAGGTGTGATCATGTTTTGCTTGTGAGAGAGGTTTAGTCAACGGGTTAGCCACATTCAGATCCGTATGTATTTTGTAAATTTCTATGTCTACAATGCTCTGCATGGAGCTACTCTAGCTAATTGCTCCCACATTCAATACATATCCAGATTGAGACTCAGAGTCATCTGGATCGGTGTCAAAGCTTGCATCGACGTAATCCTTTACGACGAACTCTTTGTCACCTCCATAACCGAGAAACATTTCCTTAGTCCTCTTTAGGTACCTAAGGATAATTTTGACCGTTGTCCAGCGATCCACTCCTGGATCACTATTGTACCCCCTTGCCAGACTCATGGCAAGGCACACATTAGGTCTGGTACACAGCATGGCATATATAATAGAACCTATGGCTGATGCATAGGGAATGACTTTCATTTTCTCTGTACTTCTGCCGTGGTCGGACTTTAAGTCTGACTCAATTTCACACCTTGCAACACAGGCAAGAACCCTTTCTTTGGCTGTTCCATTTTTTAACTTCTTCAGAACTTTTTCAAGGTATGTGCTTTGTGAAAGTCTTATTAAGCGTCTTGATCTATCCCTATATATTTTGATGCCCAATATATAATCAGCTTCACTGAGGTCTTTCATTGAAAAATTCTTATTCAAGTATCCTTTTATGCTATCCAGAAATTCTATATCATTTCCAATCAGCAATATGTCATCCACATATAATATCAGAAATGCTACAGAGCTCCCACTCACTTTCTCGTAAATACAGGCTTGATACATCTCCAACGTATCTATAATTTTTGATTGTTCCATGCTGTTATATTATCATTCTTGGATGTTTAACAATCATTTTATAGCAACTTCATTTCATTTTTTGGGACTAACCTATTGACATAGTGCCCAGTGCCAGTTGCTGTTTTTTGCTTGTTTTTTTACTTCGCAGGAAATCAATACCAAACGGAGTCCAAATGCAGCGAAACTTTTTGGTGATTTTTTCTAGACCAGAAGACACAAGTTGGGCCAAGAAAGTACCTGAGGGGGGCTCCGAGGGGAGCACAACCCACCAGGGTGCGCCTGAGGGCCCAGGCGCGCCCAGGTGGGTTGTGCCCACCTCGGCCACCTCCCGCACCGCCTCTTGGCTCTATAAATACCCCAATATTCCAGAAACCCTAGGGGAGTCGACGAAAATCAATTCCAGCCGCCGCAAGTTCCAGAAACCACAGATCCAATCTAGACACCATCACGGAGGGGTTCATCATCCTCATTGGTGCCTCTCCGATGATGCGTGAGTAGTTCATTGTAGACCTACGGGTCCGTAGTTAGTAGCTAGATGGCTTCCTCTCTCTCTTTTGATTCTCAATACAATGGTCTCTTGGAGATCTATTTGATGTAACTCTTTTTGCGGTGTGTTTGTTGGGATCCGATGAACTTTGAGTTTATGATCAGATCTATGTTTTTATCCATGAAAGTTATTTGAGTCTTTTGATCTCTTATATGCATGATTACTTATAGCCTCGTATTTTGTGACGCCCCCGGCTTAATCATGCACTAATCATACACACAAATGCACACGATCAAGCCTAAGGACTCACTTGAAGATATCACAACACAACTCTAAAATATAAATAAAGGCATACAAGCATTATATTACAAGCCAGGGCCTCGGTTGGCTCGAATACATAAGCTTGATGCCAAACAAGCATCAGCGGAAGCATTAGATATCTGAGTACAGACATAAGACAGAGAGATAAGCCTTTAACAAGGCGGGACAAAACAAAAGCTATGATCGAAAGGCGCAGGCCTCCTGCCTGGGACCCTCCGAACCTACTCCTGGTCGTCGGCAAGCTCGTAGTAGTAGTGATCGTCGATAGGGGCATCTGGCTCCTGGGCTCCGTCATCTGGATGCACCAAAAAGGTATGGGAAAAAAGAGAAAGCAAAGGAACCGTGAGTACTCATCTGAAGTACTCAGCAAGCAAGGATCTACACTACATATGCAACATTATTAAAGAAGGGTTGTATATGTGGACTGGGCTGCAGAAATGCCAGAATAGAGAGAAGGCCTAGTCCTATCGAAGACTAGCATCTTCAGCGGTCTTGCAGCATTAGAAGAGTATAGATCAGTACAATATAAAGTAGTAGTAGTAGTGTTATCAACCTCGCCTAGAGATCCTTTCTCGACTCCCCGTGAGAAAGCAATCCCAGAGCCATATTATCCATTTCTCCTCACAAGTATCTAGTTCTAGTGGTATCGATCGGGATACAACTCCGAGCGTCCGTTACCGAGGATCCGGCTATGCATAGATTAGTTCTTCCCTGCAGGGGTGCACCAACTTACCTACCACGCTCACTTAACTCCGGCAGGACACACTTTTCTGGATCATGCCCGGCCTCGGCCAAACGACACACCGCAGCCCTACCTAAAGCTCAGCAGAGAGGTCCCCGTCGGTCTACATCCTAAGCGCTCAGGGGTCTTGGGCCGTCACCCTGTGCACTCCGGGTCATTGCGAGCAGGGTGGATACCAGCGCCAACGGCACGATCCGACCCGGCCGCCATGCTGAACTGGATGTCTGACAGAGCTTTCGGCTGATGCATACGATGCAGAGTGCCCATAACTATTCCTGCGTGATGGTTAGTGCTATCGGGCCAGAGGCCCACTCAGATCACATATCCAAATAGTTAGTGTATTGGTAGTGCGGTAACGAGCAGAGACTCATGATCGATGTGACCCCATCGCCCCGTCTCGAGGACTTGCGGCAAGGGCTAAGAATGCCCGGCCACGCCTCATATTCATATCTCGGGCACCCTCCAGGTCAACCCATCTCCACAACACTCGCGGGTACCCCTCAGGGTCGACCCGCCTTTCCAAGTAACAGTAGTAAAGTCCAAGTATCCGTGTGTCCATAACAGCAGGGGAATCTGAGGTATCACCCTCGTTGGATTCCTACTCGATGTATTCGTCAAGGTGAACTCGGAGGAATCACCCTCGATGGGTTCACACTTGAGGTGTTGCACGACAGCGTTGTTATCGGAAGTGGTGAAGGAGGAATCACCCTTGATGACCACGACCGAATAGCTACTCTACAGAGTTAACATCAGAAGTGCTAAACGAGGTATCACCCTCGGCGCTCGATAGTAACGCTGCAGTGTCGTTATAACTAAGGGGGTGATGTGCGGTGCCGGGGCCTGGTTGTCGAGTCTTCTGATAATCCAGCGGGACAATCGGGATAAGTGGGGTCACTGGGGTCTCTAACCATCCTATTCTAAGCAGTTTAGGATAAGCAGGTAATCATCAAAAGCAGGTTACAAAAATCAGGCTATGCATCAGAATAGGTAAAGCAGAAGCAACAGCAATTCTAATGAAAGCACAAGAGAGAAGAGAATAGGCGATATAGGCATGCTCAAAGGGGGGGGTGCTTGCCTAGAAGCTTTGCAAACAAAAATGGATCTTCTACGGTGAAGTAGTCGTCCACTGGAGAGAAGAGGGTGGGGGGAGGAAATAGATAAATACACAGCAACAATGCAATCACAAGGCATGACAACGCAAATAGCTATGCTAGGGGTGATCTAACGCGGGGCTACACGTTGCAGACGGAGTAGGAATTTAACGGGAATGTTTTCCCGGTTCCGGACGTCTGTCAAACAGATGAACCGGAGGGAAAAGTTCCATGTTCATCATGCTAGAGGCATGTGACAGGTATGAGGAGGGCATATTCGGATTCGTCTCGTCGTTCTGAGCAACTTTCATGTATAAAGTTTTCCCATCCGAGCTACAGATAATTTTCTATGAATTTCCGAAGATTTAAACAGCTATTTGAAAATCCTGAAAATTGGCTGTCTGAGAATTGCTTAGTTTTAAACATCACTTAGCTGTTTTCCAAAGGCTATAACGGTTGTTCTGTTCATCCTAGGGATTAGTGCCTTATATCAATATTGATCACTTTCCTGTGATCTACAAGATGGTATCAATTGCATCTCTGTTAGATCCCTGTAACCTGTTTATTTTCTGCCCTAAAGTAGCTATCACAATAACTCTGTTTTCAGTCTTTTCTGTTAACAGAACATAGACTTTTGTCATTTTCATAGGGTTTAATCCGTGCCTCAAATGGATTTGTTCCAATGGGATAAAATGGAGTTTGTCAAGTGTACTTTCTATGCATATTATTTTTACTCATGTTAAGGATCGTCTGCTAGCTATTCTGTTGTTGCACAGAGGGGTGATCAATGTAGCGGCAGCAAAGCTAGCTACCGCTACAGTAACATTCAGTTACTATAGCGATGGCAGCAGAGCAGAGGAGCAGCAGCTAGCAGGCGGGCGCGGGCGATGGCAGCTGCGTACGGCTGCGCACGGGGATGGTGCGGGGAGCGGTGGGGGGCAGCGACGGCGAGCTGGGCGAGCCGGGGGGGGCAGCGAGGCGGCGCTGGGCAGCAGTAGCCGCCGCGCAGCAGCAGCAAGCACGGGAGCAGGCGGGCGGGAGCCATGGGGAAGCAGCGGCGGCGACGCAAGCAGCGGGCAGGGCGCGGGGCATTAGCGCAGCCATGGAGCGACGGGACACGGCCAGGAGGTGGTAGGCGCGGCCAGGTGCTCGCGGGCACGACTAGGGGCGCGGCGAGCGGAGCTCCGACCATGACGACCACGGGAGCAACGACAAACAGTACAGATCGAAGGGGAAAATGAGGGAATCGGCAGAGGGGCTCACTGCGGTGCTCGTTGACGAGCTTGGAAGGTCGGGGAGGCTCTAGTGAGGCCATTTCAAAGACGGCGAGCGGCGGGGTGAAGGTTGGAGATGACCTTGATGTGGTCGATGTAGGGGCTCCCGGCTCCGATCAGTGGACTTAGTCGACGGAGTGGACGTCGGTGAAGCTCCTGGTCGAGGTGGCTGGGAGCGGGGAGCTCGGTGGGCGCGTGGACGTCGGAGGCCATGGCGACCACGGCTCGGTTTGAACATTTAGATCGAGAGAGAAAGTGAGCGGGGAAGAGGAACGAGGGTTAGGGTTCCGCGGGGTGTGGGGATGCTCTTAACCTCTCAGGGGGCCGGGGGATGGCCACCGCGTGTCCGAGGCGCGACCATGGTTGGTGGATTGGCGCCACGATCCCCTGTCTCCCTGTAGAGAGGTGGAAGACATGGGAGGTGCGGCTGGGCTAGGCCTCTGTGCACCTAAGGCCCAGTCGCACCGTAGCTTTAGGCCTTTTCTTTACTACTTGCTTTCAATTGGAGCACCAAATGACTCTTGTAAAATGTGCAGCTGGTCTCAAAATTTAGTATGCAATATACCTCACTGCCACAAAAAGTTTGGGAGTGATTTGAAGTTGTCTGAATTTCTTTTAAAAACAAAAGGATTAAATATGCTGTTTTGGGCACTGATTTAAATAGGTTGGGGGCAATTTAATATTTCAAATAATATTGGTTTCTACATGAGAAATACTTAGTGATTATTTGCAACCCAACGAACATTTTTGTTGGACAGTTTGAAGAAATAATTTATTTGACTTTATTTTAAATTTGAATTGAAGTTGGATTATTTCTTTAATTGCATTTTAATTACGATGATCATGATGACATGGCACATTAGGGGGAGGTTACTATAGCAATGACACTGGGGATGTTACATATTTCTTCTTCGAATCTTTGGTTTAGTTAGGCCAACTAGATCAATTTTTCTTGCCATGGGAAGAGGTGCTTTGTGATGGGTTCGATCGTACGGTGCTTGATCCCAGTGACAGAAGGGGAACCGACACGTATGTATCGTTGCTATTAAGGATAACAAGATGGGGTCTATTTCTACATAAATAGATCTTGTCTACATCATGTCATCGTTCTTATTGCATTACTCCATTTCTCCATGAACTTAATACACTAGATGCATGCTGGATAGCGGTCGATGTGTGGAGTAATAGTAGTAGATGCAGGCAGGAGTCGGTCTACTAATCTTGGACGTGATGCCTATATAATGATCATTGCCTGGATATCATCATTATTATTTGAAGTTCTATCAATTGCCCAACAGTAATTTGTTTACCCACCGTATGCTATTTTTCTCGAGAGAAGCCACTTGTGAAATCTACGACCCCCGGGTCTATTTTCTCATCATATATTTTCAGATCTATTTTGTTATTTGCCTTTTTATTTATTTGCCACTTTTATTTTCAGATCTAAAAACCCAAAAATATTTTGCTTCACTTTATTTTATTCGTGATCTATTTATCCAATCTACTATAATTTATCTCCCGTCCGTTTGCCAATTTCTGGCGCCGTTACCCGAAAGGGATTGACAACCCCTTTAACACGTCGGGTTGCAAGTATTTGTTCTGTGTGTGCAGGTGCTGTTTACATAGTGTTGCTTGGTTCTCCTACTGGTTCGATAACCTTGGTGTCATCACTGAGTGAAATACCTACCGTTGCTGTGCTGCATCATCCCTTCCTCTTTGGGGAAATACCGACGTAGTTCAAGCAAGCATCAAAAGGAATTTCTGGCGCCGTTGCCGGGGAGGATCAAGTCAAGATAGTCTCCCGGCCATGTGCGAATTTCTGGCGCCGTTGCCGGGGAGACATCATCAACATGTACCAGGTTCCTAATCACAAATCTCATCTCCTTGCAATTTACATTATTTGCCATTTGCCTCTTGTTTTCCTCTCCCCACTTCACAAAAATTTGCCATTTTATTCGCCCTCTTTTTCCTTCGCCGTTTTCTCGTCAGATCTGTTTTTTGTGTGCAATTTTGTTCGTCACTTTTGCTATTATGGATAGTTCCTCCTCTATTGCGTGTACCCCCGAGAATGAGGTTCTTAATTTCAAACAAAGGGGAGGGGAGAATTTAAAAGATGCTTGGTGTAGGATTGTCAATGCTCATAATAGATCTATCTGTAAGCAATCTACCGTTGTTCTTCTTCGTTGTTTTTATGTGGGAATCACCACTTGGTATAGATTCGTCTTTGATATGATTACCGGTGGAAATTTTTTGATGTGTCCCTCTCTTGATGCTTTTAATGCTATGGGGAATTTAGTGGGATCACCACCTCTTATGGTTAATGAAACAACTTTAACTCTTGAGCATGTTATGGAAAGACTTGATGCTATTGAAAAGAAAATGCTTACCGAAGAACACATTGAGAACTTGGATAAAGAGATACATAATCTTGCTAGTAAAATTGGGTCAAAAGCGGGAGAAGTTCTTAAGTTGTTAAAAGAAAAGGGGACCATAATTCATGAAAGAATTGAAGAAAGCCCGTCTCGGATCGATAAATTGGAAGGAATTTTTAGTAATCTAAGCACGGCTTTTGCTTCCGCTAAAATTATCGAAAAAACTCCCATACAAATTAGCAAAATTACTCAAGTTACTAAGAACAAGGGTGCAACTTCTAGTAATAATAATAAAGGAGACCTTAAGAAGTTTAGTATTCACCCCGATTTTATTGAAGTGATAAGGGACCCTACCGGCAAGAAAGAATTTCTTAAACTGGTTCCTAGAAGTATTGTTGTTGAGAATTTATATGCCAAATCTTTAAAAAATTCTAAGTGTTTGATTGAAGAGTTGGAAACTAAGGATGACAACACTTAGATCTTTGCATTATGCCTAGCTAAGGGCGTAAAACGATAGCGCTTGTTGGGAGGCAACCCAATGAATAAAATTTATTTTTGTATTTTTCTTTCTGTTCTTGAGTGTTTGCACAATTATGCTACTTGTTATGATTGTGTTTTTTGTGTTTTAATTAGTGTTTGTGCCAAGTAAATCCTTTAGGATAGCTTTGGTGATAGTTGATTTGATCTTGTTGGAAAACAGAAACTTTTGCGTCCAGTAATTTTTTTTTGAAAATTCAACGGAGCGACGAAAAATTCTGAATTTTTGACAAAATATTTATATACAAATTGTATATGTTTTCCTAAATTTTCAGATTTTTTAAGTTAGAGAAGTATGAGAACAATTCATATCTTTGCAGACTGTTCTATTTTTGACAGATTCTGTTTTCTTTGCATTGTGTGCTTATTTTGATGAATCTATGGTTTGTATTGGAGGTTATAAGCCATGGTAAAGTTAGAATACAGTAGATATAATGCAAGAACAAAATTTGAATGGGTTTTCTATAGTACTTAAAGTAAAGATTGGTTTTCTTATACTAACGGATCTCACGAAGGTTTTGTTGAGTTTTGTGTGATTGAAGTTTTCAAGTTTTGGGTGAGATTACGATGGATGAAGGAATAAGGAGTAAGAAGAGCCTAAGCTTGGGGATGCCCCATGGCACCCCAAGCCATTATCCAAATAGAAGCAAGCAACTAAGCTTGGGGATGCCCGAGTGGCATACCCTCTTTTTTCTAACGACCATCGGTATTTTACTTGGAGCTATATTTTTATTCGTCACATATCATGAGTTTTGCTTGGAGCGTCTTGTATGATATGGGTCTTTGCTTGTTTTGCTTTTTATATTAAGTCATGAATCCTTTCTGGACACACCTATTTGAGGGAGCCAAAATTATGCTATGACTTGTTAGAATTGCTCTCTATGCTTCACTTAAATCTTTATGAGCTATGGAATTGCTCTAGTGCTTCACTTATATCTATTTGAGCACGGTGTGCTTTAGTATTTTTGAAGAAATGCTCTCATGCTTCACTTAGATTTATTTGAGAGTTAGTAATTTTTTTAGAAATTCTCTCTTGCTTCACTTAAATTATTTTGAGAGAAGAAAATTTTATGCTCATGTTCTTCACTTAGATTTGTTTGAGCTATCAAAAGCAACAAATGAAATTAGTCCCGAAGTGATAGATATTCAAGAGAGATATAATAAAAACTTTCATGAAGATCATTGGACAAAATAAACTTGATTCCTTGTAATAGTGTTGTGATATGTTGATATAATATGTGAGTCATGTTGATGAGTAATTATGCTTTAGTAAGAATATTGGTGTTAAGGTTTGTGATTCCCCATGCAAGCACGAAAGTCAATAGTTATGCAATGAAATTACATCCTACTTGTGGTGCATTATTCAGTGTTAGTTATGGTTAATGCTCGCTTATGAGATTTTTCTTTTCTTGGTTGGATGCTTCTCAATCTTTTGCTAGCCTTCATTTGCACTAAGTATGATCACTACTTGTGCATCCAAAATTCTTAAACCAGTTTTGCCATATGAGTCCACTATACCTACCTATATGCAGTATTTCCGTGCTGTTCTAAGCAAATTTGTATGTGCCATCTCTAATTTCAAAATAAATTTCTCTTTTGTGTGCTCGTACCGCTCATGAAATGGTAGGGGGTGGCTGATATATTTCCATGCTAGATGTGTTATTCTCAAGACGAGTGTTTATTCACTTGTCATTGCACAAGAGTACGGCAAAGGTATTAGGGATGCCCAGTCCCAAAATGAAAAATGAATTTACTTTATGTTGTCAAATAATAAATTCCTTGGAAAGTGTTGGCATGGAAGGCACCCGTGGATACGGCTAGCCATGGAAAGTGAAAGTATGGTGGAAAAAGAAATAAACTTTATTTTCTGTTTGGGAACCGCCTATGATATATCTAGCATGGAAAGTATTGGGAACTACTCAATCGTTTTTGTTGACAGGAAAAGCATGCCACCCAAAATGTTTTATCTCTACTTTTTTCGCTTTGAGCTCTGGCACCTCTACAAATCCCTACTTCCCACTGCGAAGGGCCTTTCTTTTACTTTATGCAATTTTTATTTTGAGTCTCCATCTTCTCTTATAAAGCACCAACTAAGGGGCACTATGCGAGTGTCTTTCATTAATGGAATCAATGATTGAGCATAATGGGCTAGGGATAACTTGCTTTAGTGTTGATATTTTGAAAGACATGCTTGCTTGTTGATATGCTTGAGTATTGAAATCTTCATGTCAAAACTAGACTATTGCTTTGAATCATATAAAAGTCCAAATGTCCATGCTACAAAGAAAAGAATATGTGATGAACATGTTAGGCAGCATTCCACATCAAAAATTCTGTTTTTATCATTTGCCTACTCGAGGTCGAGCAGGAATTAAGCTTGGGGATGTTGATACGTCTCCAACATATCTATAATTTTTGATTGTTCCTTGCTGTTATACTATCATTCTTGGATGTTTTACAATCATTTTATAGCAACTTTATATCATTTTTTGGGACTAACCTATTGACATAGTGCCCAGTGCCAGTTGCTGTTTTTTGCTTGTTTTTTTTAATTCGCAAGAAATCAATACCAAACGGAGTCCAAACGCAGCAAAACTTTTTGGTGATTTTTTCTGGACCAGAAGACACAAGTTGGGCCAAGAAAGTACCTGAGGGGGGCTCCAAGGGGAGCACAACCCACCAGGGCACGCCTGGGGGCCCAGGCGTGCCCAAGTGGGTTGTGCCCACCTCGGCCACCTCCCGCACCACCTCTTTGCTCTATAAATACCCCAATATTCCAGAAACCCTAGGGGAGTCGACGAAAACAATTCCAGCCGCCACAAGTTCCAAAAACCACAGATCCAATCTAGACACCATCACGGAGGGGTTCATCATCCTCATTGGTGCCTCTCCGATGATGCGTGAGTAGTTCATTGTAGACCTACGGGTCCGTAGTTAGTAGCTAGATGGCTTCCTCTCTCTCTTTTGATTCTCAATACAATGGTCTCTTGGAGATCTATTTGATGTAACTCTTTTTGCGGTGTGTTTGTTGGGATCCGATGAACTTTGAGTTTATGATCAGATCTATGTTTTTATCCATGAAAGTTATTTGAGTCTTCTGATCTCTTATATGCATGATTACTTATAGCCTCGTATTTCTTCTTCGAATCTTTGGTTTAGTTAGGCCAACTAGATCGATTTTTCTTGCCATGGGAAGAGGTGCTTTGTGATGGGTTCGATCTTACGGTGCTTGATCCCAGTGACAGAAGGGGAACCGACACGTATGTATCGTTGCTATTAAGGATAACAAGATGGGGTCTATTTCTACATAAATAGATCTTGTCTACATCATGTCATCGTTCTTATTGCATTACTCTGTTTCTCCATGAACTTAATACACTAGATGCATGCTGAATAGCGGTCGATGTGTGGAGTAATAGTAGTAGATGCAGGCAGGAGTCGGTCTACTAATCTTGGACGTGATGCCTATATAATGATCATTGCCTGGATATCGTCATAATTATTTGAAGTTCTATCAATTGCCCAACAGTAATTTGTTTACCCACCGTATGCTATTTTTCTCGAGAGAAGCCACTAGTGAAATCTACGGCCCCCGGGTCTATTTTCTCATCATATATTTTTAGATCTATTTTGTTATTTGCCTTTTTATTCATTTGCCACTTTTATTTTCAGCTCTAAAAACCAAAAAATATTTTGCTTCACTTTATTTTATTCGCGATCTATTTATCCAATCTACTACAATTTATCTCCCATTCGTTTGCCAATTTCTGGCGCCGTTACCCAAAAGGGATTGACAACCCCTTTAACACGTCGGGTTGCAAGTATTTGTTCTTTGTGTGCAGGTGTTGTTTACGTAGTGTTGCTTGGTTCTCCTACTGGTTTGATAACCTTGGTCTCATCACTGAGGGAAATACCTACCGTTGTTGTGCTGCATCATCCCTTCCTCTTTGGGGAAATACCGACGTAGTTCATGCAAACATCAAGGCTTCACCATAAATCTGTATAAAACCATATGATTTGATCACCTCATCAAAGCGTATATTCCAACTCCGACATGCTTGCACCAGTCCATTGATGGATCGCTGGAGTTTGCACACTTTGTTAGCGCCTTTAGGATCGACAAAACCTTCTGGTTGCATCATATACAACTCTTCTTTAAGAAATCCGTTAAGGAATGCAGTTTTGACGTCCATTTGCCAGATTTCATAATCATAAAATGCGGCAATTGCTAACATGATTCAGACAGACTTAAGCATCGCTACGGGTGAGAAAGTCTCATCATAGTCAACCCCTTGAACTTGTCGAAAATCTTTCGCGACAAGTCGAGCTTTGTAGACAGTGATATTACCATCAGCGTCCGTCTTCCTCTTGAAGATCCATTTATTCTCAATGGCCTACCGATCGTCGGGCAAGTCCACCAAAGTCCACACTTTGTTCTCATACATGGATCCTATCTCAGATTTCATGGCCTCAAGCCATTTATCAGAATCTGGGCTCATCATAGCTTCTTCGTAGTTCGTAGGTTCGTCGTTGTCAAACAACATGACTTCCAGGACAGGATTACCGTACCACTCTGGTGCAAAACATGTTCTGGTCGACCTATGAAGTTCAGTAGTAACTTGATCCTAAGTTTCATGATCATCATCATTAGCTTCCTCTCTAGTTGGTGTAGGCATCACGGGAACATTTTTCTCTGATGTACCACTTTCCAATTCGAGAGAAGGTACAATTACCTCATCAATTTCTATTTTCCTCCCATTCACTTCTTTCGAGAGAAACTCCTTCTTAGAAATGACCCATTTTTAGCAACAAATATCTTGCCTTCGGATCTGTGGTAGAAGGTGTACCCAATAGTTTCTTTAGGGTATCATATGAAGATGCACTTCTCCGATTTAGGTTTGAGCTTATCAGGCTGAAGCCATTTGACATAAGCGTCGCATTCCCAAACTTTAAGAAACGACAGCTTAGGTTTCTTGCCAAACCATAGTTCATACGATGTCGTCTCAACGGATTTAGGCGGTGCCCTATTTAACTTGAATGCGGCTGTCTTTAATGCATAACCCCAAAATGATAAAGGCAAATCGGTGAGAGACATCATAGAACGCACCATATCTAATAAAGTACGGTTATGATGTTCGGACACACCATTACGCTGTGGTGTTCCAGGTGGCGTGAGTTGTGAAACAATTCCACATTGCTTTAAATGAAGGCCAAACTCGTAACTCAAATATTCGCCTCCACGATCAGATCGTAGAAACTTTATTTTCTTGTTATGATGATTCTCCACTTCACTCTGAAATTCTTTGAAGTTTTCAAATGTTTCAGACTTGTGTTTCATCAAGTAGATATATTCATACCTACTCAAATCATCTGTGAAGGTTAGAAAATAACGATACCTGCCACGTGACTCAACACCCATCGGACAGCATACATCGGTATGTATTATTTCCAATAAGTCATTAGCTCGCACCATTGTTCCGGAGAACGGAGGTTTAGTCATCTTACCCATGAGGCATGGTTCGTAAGTATCAAATGATTCATAATCAAGTGATTCCAAAAGTCCATCCGCATGGAGTTTCTTCATGCGCTTTACACCAATATGACCTAAATGGCAGTGCCACAAGTATGTTGCACTATCATTATCGACTTTGCATCTTTTGACATCAATATTATGAATATGTGTATCACTACGATTGAGATTCAATAAGAATAGACCATTCATTAAAGGTGCATGACCATAAGAGATATTACTCATATAAATAGAACAACCATTATTCTCTGACTTAAATGAATAACCGTCTCGCAATAAACAAGATCCGGATATAATGTTCATGCTCAACGCTGGGACCAAATAACAATTATTGAGGTCTAAAACTAATCCCTAAGGTAGATGTAGAGGTAGCATGCCGACGGCGATCACATCGACCTTGGAACCATTCCCGACGCGCATCATCACCTCATCCTTAGCCAATCTTCATTTATTTTGCAGCTCCTGTTTTGAGTTACAAATATGAGCAACCAAACCACTATCAAATACCCAGGTGCTACTACGAGCATTAGTAAGGAACACATCAATAACGTGTATATCAAATATACCTTTGTTCACTTTGCCATCCTTCTTATTCGCCAAGTATTTGGGGCAGTTCCGCTTCCAGTGACCATTTCCTTTGCAGTAGAAGCACTCAGTTTTAGGCTTGGGTCCAGCTTTGGGCTTCTTCATGGGAGCGGCAACTTGATTGCCATTCTTCTTGAAGTTCCCTTTCTTTCCCTTGCCCTTTTTCTTGAAACTAGTGGTCTTCTTAACCATCAACACTTGATGCTCCTTCTTGATTTCTACCTCCGCCGATTTCAGCATCGCGAAGAGCTCAACAATCATTTTCGTCATCCCTTGCATATTATAGTTCATCACGAAGCCTTTGTAGCTTGGTGTCAGTGACTGAAGAACTCTGTCAATAACACTCTCCACTAGAAGATCAATTCCCAGCTGAGTCAAGTGGTTATGATACCCAGACATTTTGAGTATGTGTTCACTGATAGAACTATTCTCCTCCATCTTGCAGCTATAGAACTTGTTGGAGACTTCATATCTCTCAACCCGGGCATTAGCTTGAAATCTCAACTTCAGCTCTTGGAACATCTCATATGCTCCATGGCGTTCAAAATGTCTTTGAAGTCCCGGTTCTAAGCCGTAAAGCATGGCACACCAAACTATTGAGTAGTCATCAGATCAAGTCTGCCAGACGTTCATAACGTCTGCATCAGCTCCTGCAGCAGGTCTGTCACCTAGCGGTGCATCAAGGACAGAATTCTTCTGTGCAGCAATGAGGATAATCCTCAAGTTACGGACCCAGTCCGTGTAGTTGCTACCATCATCTTTCAACTTAGCTTTCTCTAGGAACACATTAAAATTCAAGGGAACGGTAGCACGGGCCATTGATCTACAACATAGATATGCAAAAAATATTAAGACTAAGTTCATGATAAATTAAGTTCAATTAATCAAATTACCAATGAACTCCCACTTAAATTAACACCCCTCAAGTTATCTAAGTGATACATGATCCAAATCAACTAACCCATGTCCGATCATCACGTGAGATGGGGTAGTCATCAATGGTGAACATCTCTATGTTGATCATTGATACGTCTCCAACGTATCTATAATTTTTGCTTGTTCCATGCTGTTATATTATCATTCTTGGATGTTTTACAATCATTTTATAGCAACTTTATATCATTTTTTGGGACTAACCTATTGACATAGTGCCCAATGCCAGTTGCTGTTTTTTGCTTGTTTTTACTTCACAGAAAATCAATACCAAACAGAGTCCAAACGCAGCGAAATTTTTTGAAGAATTTTTCTGGACCAGAAGACACCTGTTGGGCCAAAGAAGTACCAAAGGGGGGCTCCAAGGGGAGCACAACCCACCAGGGCGCGCTTGGGGGCCCAGGCGCACCCAGGTGGGTTGTGCCCACCTCGATGGCCTCTCGCACTGCCTCTTCGCCCTATAAATACCCAAATATTCCAAAAACCCTAGGGGAGTCGATGAAACATAATTCCAGCTGCCGCAAGTTCCAGAACCACGAGATCCAATCTAGACACCATCACGGAGGGGTTCATCATCCTCATTGGTGCCTCTCCGATGATGTGTGAGTAGTTCATTGTAGACCTACGAGTCCGTAGGCAGTAGCTAGATGGCTTCTTCTCTCTTTTTGATTCTCAATACAATGGTCTCTTGGAGATCTATTTGATGTAACTTATTTTGTGGTGTGTTTGTTGGGATCCGATGAACTTTGAGTTTATGACCAGATCTATATCCATGAAAGTTATTTGAGTTCTTTGATCTCTTTTATGCATGATTACTTATAGCCTCGTATTTCTTCTTTAAATCATTGGTTTAGTTAGGCCAACTAGATCGATTTTTCTTACCATGGGAAGAGGTGCTTTATGATGGGTTCGATCGTGCGATGTTCTTTTCCAGTGACAGAAGGGGCAGCAAGACATGCATGTATCGTTTCTATTAAGGATAACAAGATGGGGGCTATTCCTACATGAATAGATCTCGTCTACATCATGTCATCGTTCTTATTGCATTACTCCATTTTTCCATGAACTTAATACACTAGATGCATGCTGGATAGCGGTCGATGTGTGGAGTAATAGTAGTAGATGCAGGCAGGAGTCGGTCTACTAATCTTGGACGTGATGCCTATATAATGATCATTGCCTGGATATCGTCATAATTATTTGATGTTCTATCAATTGCCCAACAGTAATTTGTTTACCCACCGTATGCTGTTTTCTTAAGAGAAGCCACTAGTGAAATCTACGCCCCCCGGGTCTATTCTTTATCATATTTGCTTCGAGATCTATTTTGATTCACTTTTATTTTCAGATCTATTATACCAAAAACCCAAAAATACCTTGATGCACTTTTTTGCTATTTATTTTATTTCACATTTTATCGAGATCTATTTATCCAATTTATCACAATTTTTATCCCGTCAACGTGCAAACTTCTAGCACTGTTACCCGTAGAGGGATTGACAACCCCTCCTAATCGTTGGGTTGCAAGTATTTGTTATTTGTGTGCAGGTACCGTTTACATAGTGTTGCTTGGTTCTCCTACTGGATTGATACCTTGGTTTCATAACTGAGGGAAATACTTACTGTAGTTGTGCTGCATCATCCCTTCCTCTTTGGGGAAATACCGACGTAGTTCAAGCGACATCAATCATATCTACTATATGACTCACGTTCGACCTTTCGGTCTCCAGTGTTCCGAGACCATGTCTGTACATGCTAGGCTCGTCAAGTTTAACCCAAGTATTCTGCATGTGCAAAAACTGGCTTACACCCGTTGTATGTGAACGTAGAGTCTATCACACCCGATCATCACGAAGTGCCTCGAAACGACGAACTTTAGCAACGGTGCATACTCGGGGAGAACACTTTTATCTTGAAATTAAGTGAAGGGATCATCTTATAATGCTACCATCGTTCTAAGCAAAATAAGATGCATAAAGGATAAACATCACATGCAATAAAAATATGTGACATGATATGGCCATCATCATCTTGTGCTTTTGATCTCCATCTCCAAAGCATCGGCATGATCTCCATCGTCATCGGCACGACACCTTGATCTCCATCGTAGCGTCGGGGTCGTCTCACCAACTATTGCTTCTATAACTATTGCTAACGCATAGCGATAAAGTAAAGCAATTACATGCCGCTTAGTGATTGACACGTAGGTCATACAATAATTAAAGACAACCCTAAGGCTCCTGCCGGTTGTCGTACTCATCGACATGCAAGTCGTGAACTTATTACAAAACATGATCATCTCATACATCAACATATATCACATCATATCTTGACCATATCACATCACAACATGCCGTGCAAAAACAAGTTAGACGTCCTCTACTTTGTTGTTGCAAGTTTTACGTGGCTGCTACGGGCAACTAGCAAGAACCGTTCTTACCTACGCAAAACCACAACAGTTATTATCAAGTTTGTTGTTTTAACCTTCTTCAAGGACCGGCCGTAGTCAAATTTGATTCAACTAAAGTAGGAGAAACAGACACCCGCCAGCCACCTTTATGCAAAACAAGTTGCATATCAGTCGGTGGAACCGGTCTCATGTGCGTGGACATGTAAGGTTGGTCAAGGCCGCTTCATCCCACAATACCGCCGAATCAAAATAAGACATTGGTGGTAAGCAGTATGAACATCACCGCCCACAACTCCTTTGTGTTCTACTCGTGCATATCATCTACGCATAAACCTGGCTCTGATACCACTGTTGGGGAATGTTGCATGGAAAACAAAAAAAATTATACGCACACGCAAGATCTATCCATGGAGATGCATAGCTACGAGAGGGGAGAGTATGTCTACGTACCCTCGTAGACCATTAAGCGGAAGCATTTATCAATGCGGTTGATGTAGTCGTACACCTTCACGATCCGCCCGATCAAGTACCGAACGCACGGCACCTCCATGTTCAGCACACTTTCAGCTCGATGATGTCCTCGCCTCCTTGATCCAACAAGTCGGGCGAGGTAATAGATGAGTTCTGGCAACACGACGGCGTGGTGACGGTGGTGGTGCAACTATCTCCGCAGGGCTTCGGCTAGCACTACGAAAATTATGACTGAGGACGAACTAGAGGGAGAGGCGCGCCGCACACGGCTTGGGGGTCGTGGTGTGTGTTGCCCCTCTCCCTTGTGGGCTGGTGTGCTCCCCTCTTTTGGCCCATATGGCCCAGTAACCTCCCGGGGCCTCCCAGACCCCTTCCGGTGATCCGATGAATACCCGGTACAATCTGAAACCTTTCCGGTGACCAAATAGCATCGTCCTATATATCAATCTTTACCTCCGGACCATTCCGGAGCCCCTCGTCGTGTCCGTGATCTCATCCGGGAGTCCGAACAACATTCGGTCACCAACTCACATAACTCATATAGTACTATATCGTCAACGAACGTTAAGCGTGCGGACCCTACGGGTTCGAGTATGATCTAGACATGACAGAGACACTTCTCCGGTCAAAAACCAATAGTGGGACCTGGATGCCCATATTGGTTCCTACATATTCTACGAATATCTTTATCGGTCGAACCTTTATGACAACATACGTAATTCCCTTTGTCTGTCGTTATGTTACTTGCCCGCGATTTGATCATCAGTATCTCAATACCTAGTTCAATCTCGTTACCGGCAAGTCTCTTTACTTGTTCCGTAATACATCATCTCGTAACTAACTCCTTAGTCACTTTGCTTGCAAGCTTCTTGTGATGTGTATTACCGAGAGGGCCCAGAGATACCTCTCCATCATACGGAGTGACAAATCCCAATCTCGATTCATGCCAACTCAACAGACACCTTCGGAGATACCTGTAGAGCATATTTATGACCACCCAGTTACGTTGTGACGTTTGATAGCACACAAGGTATTCCTCCGGTATCCGGGAGTTGCTTGATCTCATGGTCGAAGGAATATGTATTTGACATTAAGAAAGCAATAGCAATAAACCGAACGATCATATGCAAAGCTAATAGATGGGTCTTGTCCATCACATCATTCTCCTAATGATGTGATCCCGTTATCAAGTGACAACACATGTCTATGGTTAGGACACCTTAACCATCTTTTGATCAACGAGCTAGTCTAGTAGAGGCTCACTAGGGACGCGGTATTTGTTTATGTATTCACACATGTATTTAAGTTTCTGGTCAACACAATTCTGGCATGAATAATAAACCTTTATCATGAATAAGGAAATATAATAATAACAATTTTATTATTGCCTCTAGGGCATATTTCCATCACCGCCGGCCCCCTTTCCTTCCCCCCACGCGCCAAGTATGGAAGGGGGGCGCCTTGGCAGGCGCCCTAGGGCAGCCGCCGGCCCCCCTTGGGGCGCGCCCTAGGCTGCCTCCCCTCCCCCTCCACCTATATATATGAGAGGAGGGGAGGGGGCGCCACACACCATGATTCACCAAGCCGTGTGCCGGCGCCCCTCTCCCTCTAGTTCATCCTTCGCTCTAAATCCGTTGTGCTTGGCGAAGCCCTGCGAAAATAGTTTCGCCACCACTGTCGCCACACCGTCGTGCTGCCGGAACTCATCTACTACTTCGCCCCTCTTGCTGGATCAAGAAGGCGAGGACGTCATCGAGCTGAACATGTGCTGAACGCGGAGGTGCCGTACGTTCGGTGCTTGATCGGAACGGATCGTGAAGGTGTACGACTACATCAACCGTGTTGATAAACGCTTCCGCTTAGCTATCTACAAGGGTATGTAGATGCTCTCCCCCTCTCGTAGCTATGCATCTTCATGAATATATCTTGCGTGTGTGTAGATTTTTTTTGTTTTCCATGCAACGTTTCCCAACAATAAAAATAAAGCAAAAAATGAAAACAGAAAAAAGAGCCTGCGGCCTACCGCGCGCATGGGCTGGCCCATGTCAGTCGTCCCTTCAGTGAGTCTGGAGGTGGATTCGCTGAAGGCGGGACAAAGGGACGCCCTTGGCTGAGGGCTCCCACCCGGCAGCTCCCCTCGAATCACACTTCATCCTCATGGCGGGAGGACCTGGTGTGCATTGTGTTTGTCCCGATTGATGCTAAAGAAATTTTGAAAATACCTTTGTGCATGAGGAGAGTCGAGGATTTCTGGGTATGGAGCGAGTAGATCCGAGCAAACTTTTCAGTGCGTTCAGTGTATAGGATGATCCTATCAACGAAACTAAGTAGGCAGGACTGGCTGGAGTACAACGGCATGCCTTTTAGCACTGCATCAGAAGGCAAGAGTTGGACGAAGCTTTGGAAAATCAATGTGCCATCTAGAATTGTGGGTGTTTGTCTGGAGACTTGTGCAACATTCAATTTCCATGGGTGAACTACTACAACATCGCAACATGGCCACGACACCGGCGTGCCCCCTATGCGGTGTGCATGACACATGGCGACACGCTTTGCTTGAGTGTTCCATGGCTCGGAGTGTGTAATCATTATATTTAGAGGAGCTAGTTGAACGAATGTGTCTTCACCAAGAGCCGGGTGCTAGAAAGTGGATTCTCTCCTTACATGATTCATTATGGCATGTGGACTTTACTAGTCTGGTGGTGACACTATGGGCGATTTGGGGAGCCATAAGGAAGGCCATATGTGAGGACATCTTTTAGAGGCTGCTGTCTACACACATGTTCATCAACTCTTTTATTTCGGACATGCAATGTGAGGACAAGCCAACTGCAGCTGCTGCAGGAGGAACAACATCAAGGCCATCACGGTGGCTTGCCCCTCCCGGGAGTATCTCCAAGATCAATGTGGATGGTGCTTTGACAAGAATTAAGCATTTTGGGGACTACTGGAGCGGCATGTAGAAATCACCATGGAACATTCTTAGGTGCCTCTGCTATAGTGCTGCCAACGATCTGCAAGTGACCCACCTACTTTGGAGGGGATGGTAATAAGGTAGGTGTTAGCCCTTGTAGACAATCGCTATCTACAAAGGATTCAGGTGGCTTCAGACTGCAAGGTAGTTGTGAATGAGATTAAGCAAGGGAGTGCCGCAAGCTATGGGGATATTGTCCGAGAATCGTTCATCATTCTAGTTCTTTTGTTTTTTGCAATTTTGTTCATGAGTTTAAATCCTCAATTGTCCAGTATTTTTTTCTTTGAATTTGTCCAGTATTTTTTTACTGTCCATGGCGGGTGTAGATGAGCTCGGGAGCCAAATCGCCCCTCCCCTCTCATATGCTAATAAAAATCTCGTGGTTACAAGAGTTGCACTGCATGTTTTGATATTTGTTGCTAAAGTAAGTTCTGTGTTTTTGTTCATATTTTTTTTCAAAACGTTTTATCTCTGGTACCACGCGTCCAAATCATAAACCGTTTTCACTGTTTCATTTCTCGTGTCGAGATCTTTGAAACTAAATCCCAAGTTAACAAGAAAAAACATTTTTTTTATAAAACAAAAAACTGGAAATAGAAAAAAGGGAAAAGCCAAACAACTGAAACCAGAAGAAAAAAGGGAAATCCAGAAAAAAAAAAAACCAGAACCATAACAGTGCTTTTCACTTTTATTGGAAGCACAATGTAACACCCTGGATTTTGCCCATTTTCTTTTTCTTTTGAATTTGGTCCGGATTCGCTTTTCTGTGGCTTAGTAGTCTTGAAACCTGAGGGATCACTCTTCATTCTTCTTCCCGAGTGGCTTGCCAACCTCAAAACCATCCCAGGACCATGTCATTTCCATCTTGGACCAATCCCAATATTCTTTTCCTTGGGAATATTCCTTTTTCTATTAAAGGAATAACCCTGTTTGTCTTAGGTTGTGAAGCAACCCACATTTCTATCATTCCCAAAATTCCCAAATAATTCTCATAAATTTTTTGGGTCATATCTTCCACAAATATGTCAAACCTTTCCTTGACATGTTCAAAAATATTTCACAAATATTTCCTTTCTGATTTTGCCCTAGCTGCCACGTTGAGAAGCAAGTACCCTTTATATTTGCTTGCTTGGTACCAAACTTTTTGGGCATTCTTTCCTACCCATATCATTGCCACATGCCAAAATTCAACTTTATTTGGATAATAAATCTCTCTTGGCTAATTTCCAAAATTTCTGGGCAACTGGAATCTTTGTCAAGCAAGTGCCAGCTAGGAGTATCCAAATAAGTTGAAATTTTGCAAGCATCTTCATATGCTCAAATAATGACTCTCCACCAAGTTTCAACCCTATACAATCATTTATGTGAGCACAGCCTCAAATCTTGGTTTCTGGTCAGATTTTCACATTGTGAAGCAACTATAATTTATATTGCTCCATAATTTCTGAAAATTTACCAGAGTATTCTCCTACCCATATAACCTATCTTAAGAAAATTTGGGCTCATTTAATCTCCCTAATAATTCCCTAGAATTTTTCTAAGATTTTGGTCAGAGAGGATAGCTGTGAAGGAGGTACCATTTTGGCTTGTCCAAATGGCATGAAATTTTTATGGCACTATCATATGACCAAATCATCATGTTATACCAAGTTTTAGCCCAATTGGCTACTCCATGTGAGTGGCACATCAAGATTTATCTTCTGGACCAAATTGGTCAGTTGCAAAGCAACTATATTAAATCTTGGTCCATTTCTCTCTAAATTTCACAGGATTGTAGTCCTTCCTACCCTAACACTCCCAGACATCTTCTTTGGCTCTTATCACTTCTCTGGTCCTCACAGATTCATGCCCAAGTTTGCTACAGAAAACTTCAGATGTACACTCCCATCTAACCACTGTTCCTCTCATCGATACATCACCTCCCAGAGACTGTTACTTGGAAGGACAACACTCTGGACATGACTTGGTACACCAGGATGCACCACGTGTGCCAGTGCACGCGGTGACCACACGTTTGGCATGCCAGCCAGCGCGCTCTGGTGATTAAACCGCTCGGTTCCGTCTGTTCCTTCGCTCCCTCGCCACCTCTCCATGTCTAGGAGGTTCGTCTCGTCGTCGCCCATCTCCTGGAAGCCTCTCACCCTCCAATTTCTTCCTCCTCACGCCACGGCAATCGCCGTCGCTGTTCTGCCCGTGAGCACACGTGACACCGTCGTCGTTTTCCTCTCCCTCGAGCCTTCCCGACTACGCCTGAACCCTCTCCGCTCCTCCGCGAAGCTCCTCGATGCCGCAAAACACTAGCCACGTCGCCCCGCAGCTCCAGTGTCTGGCTAAGCTCGCCGCCGTGGCCGTCCCTATCCACCCGCGTCGCCGCGCCTTTTTATAGGCTGCCCTGAGCTCTCGCGAGCTCACCATCGTCACCACCGCACTCCACTAGCCCTCCCCAGCCCTTCCCCCGAGCTCCAGGAGCCTTCCTCGCCGCCCATGGCCGCCATGGCCGCCGGTCTCCTCCTCCTAAATTGGCTCAAGGCCAAGCCCTTCTCCCTCTTCCACCACCACCACTATACCACCCACACTCCGGCCGTCCTCCCTACCCCCTCACCCTCGCCGGAGAGCCCCTGTGGCCGCGCGCCCCAAGTCCGGTCGCCGCCTCTATCTTCGGCCATCATGAGCAGTCGCGGCTATGGCCCTCCCCAGCGTGTGTTTTTCCCCTGGACGAATGTGCGGCTTCCTCCCAAGTCCGCCGGTGGTCCGAGCCCCTCCAGAGACGACCCGAGTCGCCGGGAATCGCCGCCGGAGTGCGCTCGGCCTCGTCTCCGCTCCTCCCTCGAGTGACGCTGCCTCGGTCCTCCTCGACGTCCGCGTCCAGCCTGTACGGCCGCGCTGCTCCCTTCCGCGCCTGCCGGTGCCCTCGCCTCGGCCGGCGATGGCTGGAGTCGCCGGGGCCGACGCCAGCAGCGCCCCTCCCCTGCTCCTCCTCTATCTCGTGAGGGGAACGGGCGAGGAAGAAGATGACCGGGGCCAGGCGGGCCCCGCATCACTCCGACCCCACCTGTCAGCGGCAGAAAGAGGTCAACGCCCGGGCCCGCGGGATTTTAAGTGGAGGCGCCCTTCCGAATATACGTTTTCGTCTTCAGAAGGCGTATTTCCTTTGCACTTCAGCCCAAATTACGTTTCTCAGTTCTGAAAGCGTAATCTTATAAAGGGCGCTTTCTGTTTTCTCAGCCAGGGACCCGTTTGTAGAGTTATTTTTGCAGATTGGTCCCTGAACTTTGTCGGGCTATAACTTTTTGCCCGTGACTCCGATCGAGGTGATTCCAATGCCCACTTCTTTGTCTCGTCGATCTCTAACCGTTGGTATCACTTTCACTATGTGGTCCCACAGTGGAAATGACCATTTTGCCCTTGTCCGTAAACAGCCCCCTCCGAGAGAGAACTGTTTCCAGCAATCACTTCCGCGGACTCTCCGCACTCCTTCACGATGATTCCTTCATCCCTAGGTAAGCCACAACTCTCATCTGCATAATTGCACTGCAATATCATAGTCACAAATTACTTTAATAGCAAGTATGAAGTATCTGTGAAATGAATTGGATTATGCACTGCTGGAGTTAATTCTTGGATAGGTGACTACCATGCTGAGTACCGGATTACTAGTGACTAGTAGTTTACCCACTTGTTGATACTATGATGTCGAGATCACTGTCTATGATTATTTTGGATTTCATTCGGCAGTTCATGGAGATGAGTTACTAGCAGTGGTTTAAGCATATCGGTTATTGGATTACTATGATGTCGGAGTGTCAGCCATGACAGAGATTGTTCGGAGATTAGATACTTCATGGTTGATCTTGAGTCACCTGTCCGGACTTATCCGTGCAGCCACATTTGCCAGTATGGGACGGCCTTGACTTGGTCTGATCGCGTGCTCTTTCACCGGTACCGCCCGACAGGGAAGGTTATGCGTGCGCGCTACCCTGGCCCGGTAGGCGGCGATAGCCTTGTGAGCCCAGTTGAGTTATATGGTACAAGGTCCCCGTTTGGGACAGTTTGTTAGCCACGACGGTGGCAGGTGTCACGCGGTGACACAGGGGCCACCCAGGGCAGGACACCGGGGGAGGATGATTGCCGGTGGTACGATGGGAGAGTCACGGGTCAGGCGGGTTTCGTTGGAGCAACGCTGGTCCACCCGAATGGGATCACGAGGTTAGGTGCTCCATGGTGTGGGTAAAGTGCGCAACCTCTGCAGAGTGTAAAATCTATTCGAATAGCCGTGTCCACGGTATTGGACAGTCCGTCCAGACCTCTTTAGGTGGTCAACCATAGTAGTATTAATGATGGAAGAACTCGTTGTATGATCAGAAGTACTCGGTGGATTGTGAGTATTCTGAGGGTTGTGAGACAACCCGAAAGAGAGTAAGTTTGTCAGACTTGTGGTGCAGATGGTGATATGTTAGCCATGGGATGGCTATGAGATGAGTGGTCAGATGACCACATGATTGGGGTTGGACTTGGGAACAGGTTCGGATTGGATCCTAAGATTATTCGGAGTATGGATTAAACATGCTTTACCTTACTGCATTTACTTCAGAAGTTATCTTGCTAGATAACCATGCTTGTTAATTTTGACTGCTATGATGTTGTCTTGCCTTAATGCTGATGATTGCTGTGAGCTTGGGAGTACATTCAAAGTACTCACCTGGCGTGTCATGCCAGTTTGCAGGTCATGCCGTGATTGCTTGCTTGTCGAGGAACCTGAGTTTGCGACCTAGGATACGCGTTCTAGCCAGAGTCCCTGCAGAGTGGAGTCCATCACCGCCGTCGCTGTTCCGCTGCCGAGAGAGTTCCTCCGCTGTTAGCATAGAGCTACCCCGGGCATGCATAGTGTCGCCGTGCCGATGTAATCCTTGTACCCTTTGTAACCATATCCATTGTAATAAAGAGCTGATTTGTTCTATGCCAATAGTGCCATATTCCAGAGGACTTGTCCCTGGGCTGGAATACGGGGCGTTCTGGTCTTCTCTGTGCCGGGGTGCCACACACAACTAGGTATTTTACTTTTCGGGACAACTGTGCTTCCTGAAAAGCACAATTGTGTTGCACGATGAAGCACAACTGCGTTTTTCACTCTTTCAAAAAGCACAGCTATGTGAAGCACAAATGTGCTTCTCGCCGAAGAATAACTGTGGTTGTCACTTTCGGGAAGCACAACTGTGCTTTTTCACACTGTATGCTTCACGCAAGAAAAACAAAAAATGTAAAAAATCACAAAAATCTAGTAAAAATCAGAAAAAAATGTGTGCCCACTTGTTCGTCCAACGCGCGACATGTGGAGGCGATTGGGTGCACCACACTGGGTGCCTCCACTGGTTACCCCATCGTAGGGGGTACCCGATGACTAGTCGCTCCCCTTGTTCCGTCACCTCGCCTGTCTCGGAGCCTGTTCTTGTTGGGCTATTAGATAAATTGCTTTGACTATTTGATAAAATGCCATATTTTCCTATTAGCGTATTTCTCACACTAATCTCACATCTCCAATGACCATTTGCACCCTGCTCTCTCTCACTCCCTCTTCTCCGCCTCTCTTACCTCTTTCTCTCCACTCTCCTCTTTCCTATTACTCTCACGGCTCACGAGGGAGATAGAGAAAATTAGAGGAGAAGCTGGACTAATCAGAAGTGATAACTAATGTGCGGAGAAGGATCACCTTGCGATGTTGTCGTTAAGTCGTTGTCCGTAGTCGTTGCTGGCGTGGACTGGAGCTCTTGAGGACATAGGGGTGCCTATGGGCCTTGATCACGAGAGGAGGGAAGGATCCAGACGGGGAGGAACACTGATGGGGAACGAAGCATGAAAATAAAAAAAATCTACAAAACACCCAAGATCTAATCTAGAAGATGTATAGCAACGAGAGGGGAGTGGTGTCTACATACCCTTGTAGACCGAAAGCGTTAACGATCTAGAGATCGTGGTTGGCGTAGTCGTACTCGCGTCGAGATCCAATCCGATCCAAGTACCACACGTGCGGCACCTCCGAGTTTAGCACACGTACGGCTCGGCGGCGTCCTCTCCTTCTTGATCTAGCAAGGGAGGGGTAGGAGGTAGATGAGATCTGAACCAACACGACGAAGTGGTGGTGGTGGTTGCAGCGGAATTTCGGTAGGGCTTCGCCAAGCGCGTACCAGTGGAGAGGTGGGAGAAGTTGGGAGCGACGAAGGGCAAGGGTGGAGGCGTAAGGCTACCCTCCCACCTCTCCACTATATATAGGGGTGAGGGGGAGGGGGCGGCGGCCCTTGCCCCTCCTCCAATGGAGGGGGTGGCGGCCCTAGGAGGTGGCTTGCCCCCCCCAAGCCAAGGAGGGCGCCTCCCACCCCCAGGGTTTGCCCTCCCTAGGCGCATGGGCCTAGTGGGGGGCTGGTGCGCCTGACCCATCTAGGCCAGGGCGCCCCCTCTATAGCCCACGTAGGTCCCCGGGGCTGGTGGACCCCCAGACCCCTTCGGTGCTTCCGGTACACTTGCCGATAAGCCCCCGAACTATTCCGGTGACCAAAACAGGACTTCCCATATATGAATCTTTACCTCCGGACCATTCCAGAGCTCCTCGTGATATCCCGGATACCATCCGGGACTCCGAACAACCTTTGGACTTTCCGCTATTAATATCTCAATACTACCCTAGAGCTACCGAACGTTAAGTGTGCGAACCTACGGGTTCAGGAATATACAGACATGACCGAGACTCCTCTCCGGTCAATAACCAATAGCGGGACCTGGATGCCCATATTGGTTCCTACACATTCAACGAAGATCTTTCTCGGTTGAACCATGATGTCAAGAATTTAGTTAATCCCGTATGCAATTCCCTTTGTCCGGGGATATGTTACTTGCCCAAAATTCGATCGTCGGTATCTCCATACCTAGTTCAATCTCGTTACCGGCAAGTCTCTTTACTCGTTCCGTAATACAAGATCCTGTGACTAACTTATTAGGCACATTGCTTGCAAGCTCTTTATGATGTTTTATTACCGAGAGGGCCCAGAGATATCTCTTCGTCACACGGAGTGACAAATCCCAGTCTCGATCCATGCCAACCTGCTACTTCTTGAGCTTGCGTTGATTTTTTCCTTGAAGAGGAAAGGGTGATGCAGCAAAGTAGTGATAAGTATTTCCCTCAGTTAATAACCAAGGTATCAATCCAGTAGGAGGCACAAGCAAGTCTCCAATCTATGCACCTGCACAAACTAACAAACACTTGCACTCAACGCAAAAAAGGGGTTGTCAATCCCTTCACGGTCTCGAACAAGAGTGAGATCTAATAGAGACAGGTACAAAAGATTACTAAAACACAAAACAAAGTAAAAACAAATAAATTAAAGCAAGGTATTTTTGGGTTTTTTGGTTTATAGATCTGAAAATATATGATGGAAAATAAACCCGGGGGCCATAGGTTTCACTAGAGGTTTCTCTCTTGAAAGAAAACATACGGTGGGTGAACAAATTACTGTCGAGCAATTGATAGAAAAGCGCAAAGTTATGACGATATCCAAGGCAATGATCATGAATATAGGTGTCACGTCCGTGTCAAGTAGACTGAAATGATTCTGCATCTACAACTATTACTCCACACATCGACCGCTATCCAGCATGCATCTAGAGTATTAAGTTCATAAGAACGGAGTAACGCCTTAAGTAAGATGACATGATGTAGAGGGATAAACTCAAGCAATATGATGAAAATCCCATGTTTTTACCCTTGATGGAAACAATACAATACGTGCCTCGCTACCCCTACTATGTCACTGGGTGAGGACACCGCAAGATTGAACCCAAAACTAAGCACCTCTCCCATTGCAAGAAAAACCAATCTAGTTGGCCAAACCAAACCGATAATTCGAAGAGAAATACAAAGATATTTAATCATGCAAAAAAGAGTTCAGAGAAGACTCAAATAATATTCATAGATAATATAGTCATAAATCCACAATTCATTGGATCTCGACAAACACACCGCAAAATAATATTACATCAGATAGATCTCCAAGAACATCGAGGAGAAAATTGTATTGAAGATCAAAGAGAGAGAAGAAGCCATCTAGCTACTAGCTACAGACCCATAGGTCTGTGGTAAACTACTCACACTTCATCGGAAGGGCAGCAAGGTTAATGTAGAGGCCCTCCGTGATCGAATCCCCCTCCGGCAGGGTGCCGAAAAAGGCCCCAAGATGGGATCTCACGGGAACAGAGGCTTGCGGCGGCGGAAAAGTATTTTGGTGGACGCTTCTGTTGGTTTGGGAATATTTGGGATTTTATAGAGCAAGAATTAGGGTTAGGGGACTCCCAAGGAGCTCACAAGCCAGGGAGGCGCGCCCTCCCTAGGGCACGGCCTGAGGGCTTGTGGGTCCCTCGAGACTCTTCTGGCCCCCTCTCCAAGCTCCGTGGATGTCTTCTGGTCCAAGAAAAATCATCATAAAGTTTTATTCCGTTTGGACTCCGTTTGATATTCCTTTTCTGTAAAACTCAAAAACAAGGAAAAAACAAAAACTGGCACTAGGCTCTAGGTTAATAGGTTAGTCCCAAAAATAATATAAAATATCATATTAATGCATATAAAACATCCAAAATAGATAATATAATAGCATGGAACAATAAAAAATTATAGATACGTTGGAGACATATCAAGCATCCCCAAGCTTAATTCCTACTCGTCCTCGAGTAGGTAAATGATAAAAACAGAATTTTTGATGTGGAATGCTACCTAACAATATTTATCCATGTAATCTTCTTTATTGTGGCATGAATATTCAGATCCATAAGATTCAAAACAAAAGTTTAATATTGACATAAAAACAATAATACTTCAAGCATACTAATAAAGCAATCATGTCTTCTCAAAATAACATGGCCAAAGAAAGTCATTCCTACAAAATCATATAGTCTGGCTATGCTCCATCTTCATCACACAAAGTATTTTATCATGCACAACCCCGATGACAAGCCAAGCAATTGTTTCATACTTTTGGTGTTCTCAAACTTTTTCAACTTTCACACAATACATGAGCGTGAGCCATGGATATAGCACAATGGGTGGAATAGAATATGGTGGTTGTGGAGAAGACAAAAAGAAGGAGAAAGTCTCACATCAACTAGGCGTATTAACGTGCTATGGAGATGCCTAGCAATAGATATCAATGTGAGTGAGTAGGGATTGCCATGCAACGGATGCACTAGAGCTATAAGTGTATGAAAGCTCAAAAAGAAGCTAAGTGGGTGTGCATCCAACTCTCTTGCTCATGAAGACCTAGGGCAATTTGAGGAAGCCCATCATTGGAATATACAAGCCAAGTTCTATAATGAAAAATTCCCACTAGTATATGAAAGTGAAAAAATAGGAGACTCTCTATCATGAAGATCATGGTGCTACTTTGAAGCACAAGTGTGGAAAAAGGATAGTAACATTGTCCCTTCTCTCTTTTCTCTCATTTTTTTTCTTTTTTTATTTGGGCTTCTTTGGCTTCTTTTATTTTTTTGTAAAGTCCGGAGACTCATCCCAACTTGTGAGGGAAACATAGCTTCCATCATCCTTTCCTCACATGGGACAATGCTCTAATAATGATGATCATCACACTTTTATTTACTTACAACACAAGAATTACAACTCGATACTAGAACAAGATATGACTCTATATGAATGCCTCCGGCAGTGTACCAGGATGTGCAATGATCAAGAGTGGCATGTATAAAAATAATATGAAAGGTGGCCTTGCCACAAATACTATGCCAACTATATGATCATGCAAAGCAATATGACAATGATGGTGCGTGTCATAATAAAACGAAACGGTGGAAGTTGCATGGAAATATATCTCGGGATGGCTATGGAAATGCCATAATAGGTAGGTATGGTGGTTGTTTTGAGGAAGGTAAATGGTGGGTTTAATGCACCGGCGAGAATTGCACAGTACTAGAGAGGCTAGCAATGGTGGAAGGGTGAGAGTGCGTATAATCCATGGACTTAACATTACTCATAAAGAACTCACATACTTATTGCAGAAAATTATTAGCTATCGAAACAAAGTACTACACACATGCTCCTAGGGGGATAGATTGGTAGGAAAAGACCATCGCTCATCCCCGACCGCCACTCATAAGGAAGACAATCAAAGAATAAATCATGCTCCGACTTCATCACATAACGGTTCACCATACGTGTATGCTACGGGAATCACAAACTTTAACACAAGTATTTCTACCAATCCACAGTTACTCACTAGCATGACTCTTATGTCACCATCTTTATATCTCAAAACAAATGCAAGGAATCAAACTTCTCATAGTATTCAATGCTCTTTATATGAAAGTTTTTATTATATCCCTCTTGGATGCCCATCATATTAGGACTAAATTCATAACCTAAGAAAATTACCATGCTGTTTAGAGACTCTCAAAATAATATAAGTGAATCATGAGAGTTCAACAATTTCTATAAAATAAAGCCACCGCCATGCTCTTAAAAGATATAAGTGAAGCACTTGAGCAAACTGCCTAGCTCAAAAGATATAAGTGAAGCACATAGAGTATTCTAATAAATTCATGATTCATGCGTGTCCCTCTAAAAATATGTGTACAGCAAGGATGATTGTGGCAAACTAAAAAGAAAAGACTCATATCATACAAGACGCTCCAAGCAAAACACATATCATGTGGTGAATAAAAATATAGCCTCAAGTAAATTTATCTATGGACGAAGACAAAAGAGGGGATGCCATCCGGGGCATCCCCAAGCTTAGATGCTTAGTTGTCCTTCAATATTACCTTGGGGTGCCTTGGTCATCCCCAATCTTAGGCTCTTACCACTCCTTATTCCGTTGTCCATCAAATCTTTACCCCAAAACTTGAAAACTTCACAACACAAAACTCACCAAAAAAACTCATAAGATCCGTTAGTATAATAAAATAAATCACCACTTTAGGTACTATTGTGAACTCATTCTTTATTTATATTGGTGTAATATCTACTGTATTCCAACTTCTCCATGGTTCATACCCCCCGATACAACCCATAGATTCATCAAAATAAGCAAACAACACATAGAAAACAGAATCTGTAAAAAACAGAACAGTCTGCAGTACGTATACTTCTGTAACTCCAAAAATTCTGAAAAATTAGGACAACCTGGGAAATTTTTTATATCAATGTGTAAAAATTTCAGATCAAAATCATGTTTCTGTGATTTATTGAATTTTTGGCAATGACCGCAAAAGTTTCTGTTTTTCAGAAAGATCAAATCAACTATCACCATAGACCATCCCAAAGGTCTTGCTTGGCTCAAACACTAATTAAAACACCAAAACACAATTACTACAGAGGTAATAAGGGCGCTGCTACGCGTCCGTCGGCCGATGTTTAGATATTTTCTGTCGCCTTGACTGTCGTTGGATGCCCGAGCTAATAGCCGTTTGATCTAGTGTCCGCGCCCCGCGCCTACTCGTTATTTCCCGCAACAAACGCTTTGTTGCAGAAACAATACACTCTTACCGTTCGATCTAGGGTTCGCGGCCCGCGCCTTCTCGTTATTTCCCGCAACAAACGCTCTGTTGCAGAAACAATACACTCTTGCCTCGTGGCGCCACCGCCAACCCACCCATCAGATCTCACACCATCAAGTGACCGAGCATGGTCCTTCCCATGGCAACAGAGGTAATGTTGCACAAATTTTTGAAACAAAGGTCGTGTTGCAAAAACTTTAATAACATAGGTCATGTGGTAAAAAAATTGCAACAACATACTTGTTGCATTATTTTTTTGCAACAAGATCTATGTTTCAGAAAAGCATCTGTAACTTGCAGTCGTGTCCGTCGCATAATTTTTTTGCAACAAAGGTCTTGTTACGGATTTTTTTTTGCAACAGCGGTCTTGTTGCGGATTTTTTTCCTGCAACAAAGGTCTTGTTGCACATTTGTTTTTTGCAACAGAACTGATGTTGCAGAAGTGGACGGCATCCTTGCCATCGTCAATGGCGAGTAGAGATCGTCTTCTTCATCACCCGGTAGCAGCAAGAGCGGCCCACGAGCTCCGCCAGATGGTGGTGAGGGAGGATCGACGCCGTCCGTCCTTGCCTTCACGCCGCCGCCGGCAGGCATCGGACCTCCGACTAGGTCGCCTCGCTGCCATCCCTTCCTTCTGTTTTTTTCGTCTATCCGCCTCTTGCCGTGGGAGCGTCGTGCGTCGTCGTTATCGCAGGTCCTCAGCTGTCGGACCTCGCCGAGTGGAGCCCCTACCACTCTCGGATGTCCCTGCCTCTTGCCCGCTCACCATCCTCGCCGGATCCGGCGAGATCCGGCTGGAATCCTCATCGGCGGCGCCCTTCCAGCAGCGTGAATCTCCACCCGCCACGGGATCTAGCCAGGCAGTTGCAAACTCCATTTTCTGAAACAAAGTGTGAGTTGCAGAAACGTGGACACAGAGAGATTGATCTCGACCGTCTGATCAAGAGTCAATCTGACGGACACGAAGACGGCGAATGCTCGCACGCGATCGGCCGGCTGAAGGTAAGCTTTTCCCAGGTAATAATTTGTATTTTCATAAAAACAAAAAAGAAAAATATTGGGTTGTCTCCCAACAAGCGCTTTTCTTTAAAGCCTTTTAGCTAGGCGTTGATAATTTTAATGATGCTCACATGAAAGATAGAAATTCAAACACGAAGAGAGCATCATGTAGCATGTGAAAAACAAGTTTAAGTCTAACATACATCCTATGCATAGTTCATTTTGTAAGCAAACAAATTATCATAGCAAGCAAAAACTAGCATATGCAAGGAAGAAGAGAGAAACAATAACAATCTCAACATAACGAGAGGTAATTTAGTAACATGAAAATTTCTACAACCATCTTTCCCTCTCTCATAATAATTACATGTGGGATCATATTCAAATTCAACAATATAGCTATCACGTAACATATTCTCTACATGATCCACATGCATGCAAAGTTGACACTCTTCCAAAATAGTGGGATTAACATAGAATAAAGCCATTACTTCTCCAAGCCCACTTTTATCAAAAATTTCATAAGATTGATCAAAATCCAAAGTAGTGGGATAATTATTTCCTAGAGTTGACACTCTTCCAAACCCACTTTCAATATTATTGCAAACATTATTATCATGAGGCTTAAATAAATTTTCAAGATCATAAGAAGCATTATCACCCCAATCATGATCATTACAATAAGTAGTGGACATATCAAAATTAGCATCCCCAAACTTGGGGTTTTGCATATTATTAGCACAATTGACATTAATAGAATTTATAATAACATCATTGCAATCATGCTTTTCATTCAAGGAACTATCATGAATCACTTCATAAATTTCATCACAATTTTCAGATTCACGAATTTCAAGCAAAACTTCATAAAGATAATCTAGTGCACGCAACTCACTAGCAATTGGTTCATCATAGTTGGATCTTTTAAAGACATTAGCAAGTGGATGAGGATCCATAAACTTTTTATTTTTTATTTTCAATAAACACACAATTATACCAAGTGAACGAGCAAACAAACCAAGTAAGACATAAAGGCAAACGAAAAGACGAACGAAAGAAGGCGAATAAAAAGGCAAATATTTTTGTGTTTTTCTGAAAATGTTTTAGAAGTGGGGGAGAGGAAAACGAGAGGCAAATGGCAAATAATGTAATGCAAGAGATGAGAGTTTATGATGGGTACTTGGTAGGCTTGATGTAGAACCTACCCGGCAACGGCGCCAGAAATTCTTCATGCTACTTCTTGAGCTTGCGTTGATTTTTTTCCTTGAAGAGGAAAGGGTGATGCAGCAAAGTAGAGATAAGTATTTCCCTCAGTTAAGAACCAAGGTATCAATCCAGTAGGAGTCACAAGCAAGTCTCCAATCTATGCACCTGCACAAACTAACAAACACTTGCACTCAACGCGAAAAAGGGGTTGTCAATCCCTTCACGGTCTCGAACAAGAGTGAGATCTAATAGGGATAGGTACAAAAGATTACTAAAACGTAAAAAAATTAAAAACAAATAAATTGCAGCAAGGTATTTTTGGGTTTTTGGTTTATAGATCTGAAAATATATGATGGAAAATAGACCCGGGGGCCATAGGTTTCACTAGAGGCTTCTCTCTTGAAAGAAAACATACAGTGGGTGAACAAATTACTGTCGAGTAATTGATAGAAAAGCGCAAATTTATGACGATATCCAAGGCAATGATTATGAATATAGGCATCACGTCTGTGTCAAGTAGACCGAAACGATTCTGCATCTACTACTATTACTCCACACATCGACCGCCATCCAGTATGCATCTTAGAGTATTAAGTTCATAAGAACGGAGTAACGCCTTAAGTAAGATGACATGATGTAGAGGGATAAACTCAAGTAATATGATGAAAACCCCATATTTTTATCCTTGATGGCAACAATACAATACGTGCCTCGCTACCCCTACTATGTCATTGGGTGAGAACATCGCAAGATTGAACCCAAAACTAAGCACCTCTCCCATTGCAAGAAAAACCAATCTAGTTGGCCAAACCAAACCGATAATTCAAAGATAAATACAAAGATATTAAATCATGCATAAAAGAGTGAAGAGAAGACTCAAATAATATTCATAGATAATCTGATCATAAATCCACAATTCATCGGATCTCGACAAACACACCGCAAAAGAATATTACATCGGATAGATCTCCAAGAACATCGTATTGAAGATCAAAGAGAGAGAATAAGCCATCTAGATACTAGCTATGGACCCGTAGGTCTATGGTAAACTATTCACGCTTCATCGGAAGGGCAGCAAGTTTGATGTAGAGGCCCTCCGTGATCGAATCCCCCTCCGGCAGGGTGCCGGAAAAGGCCCCAAGATGGGATCTCACGGGAACAGAGGCTTGTGGCGGCGGAAAAGTATTTTGGTGGACGCTTCTGTTGGTTTGGGAATATTTGGGATTTTATAGAGCAAGAATTAGGGTTAGGGGACTCCCGAGGAGCCCACAAGCCAGGGAGGCGCCCCCCTAGGGCGTGGCCTGAGGGCTTGTGGGTCCCTCGGGACTCTTCTGACCCCTCTCCAAGCTCCGTGGATGTCTTCTGGTCCAAGAAAAATCATCGTTAAGTTTTATTCCATTTGGACTTCGTTTGATATTCCTTTTCTGTAAAATTCAAAAACAAGGAAAAAACAGAAACTGGCACTGGGCTCTAGGTTAAAAGGTTAGTCCCAAAAATAATATAAAATAGCATATTAATGCATATAAAACATCCAAAACAGATAATATAATAGCATGGAACAATAAAAAATTATAGATACGTTGGAGACGTATCACAACCCAACAAACACCTTCGAAGATACGTGTAGAGCATCTTTATGATCACCCAGTTACGAAGTGACGTTTGATAGCACACAAGGTATTCCTTCGGTATCCGGGAGTTGCATGATCTCATGGTCGAAGGAACAGATACTTGACATGAAGAAAGCTATAGCAAATAACTTAAACGATCTGATGCTAAGCTTACGGTTGGGTCTTGTCCATCACATCATTCTCCTAATGATGTGATCCCGTTATCAAATGACAACTCATGTCTATGGTTAGGAAACCATAACCATCTTTGATCAACGAGCTAGTCTGGTAGAGGCTTACTAGGGACACGGTGTAGTTTATGTATTCACACATGTATTTAAGTTTCCAGTCAATACAATTCTAGCATGAATAATAAACATTTATCATGAACGGGAAATATGATAATAACCATTTTATTATTGCCTCTAGGGCATATTTCCAATAGTCTCCCACTTGCACTCGAGTCAATAATCTAGTTACATAGTAATGAATCTCACACCCATAGAGTTCTCGTGTTGATCATGTTTTGCTCGTGGAAGAGGTTTAGTCAACGAGTCTGCCACATTCAGATCCCTGTGTACTTTGCAAATGTCTATGTCTCCATCCTTAATGCTATTATGAATGGAGTTGAAGCGGTGCTTGATGTGACTATCTTCTTGTGAAACCTTGGCTCCTTGGCTATCGCAATGGCGCTGGTGTTGTCACAATAGAGTGTCATCGGATCCGATGCACTAGGCACAACTCCTAGATTGGATATGAACTCCTTCATCCAGACTCCTTCATTCGCCTCTTCCGGAGCAGCTATGTATTCCGCTTCACATGTAGATCCCGCTACGACGCTCTACTTGGAACTGCACCGACTGACTGCTCCACCATTCAAAATAAATATGTATCCTGTTTGTGACTTTGAGTCATCCGGATCAGTGTCAAAGCTAGCACCGACGTAACCCTTTACGACAAGCTCTTCGTCACCTCCATAAACGAGAAACATGTCCTTGGTCCTCTTTTGGTACTTAAGGATATTTTTGACCGCTGTCCAGTGATCCACTCTTGGATTACTTTGGTACCTCTCTGCCAGACTTATGGCAAGGCACACATCAGGTCTGGTACACAACATGGCATACATTATAGAGCCTATGGCTGAGGCATAGGGGATGACCTTCATCCTTTCTCTTTCTTCTGCCGTGGTCAGGCTTTGAGTCTGACTCAACTTCACACCTTGCAACATAGGCAAGAACCCATTCTTTGACTGGTCCATTTTGAACTTCTTCAAAATCTTGTCAAGGTATGTGCTTTGTGAAAGTTCTATCAAGCGTCTCGATCTATTTCCATAGATCTTGATGCCCAATATGTAAGCAGCTTCACCTAGGTCTTTCATTGAAAAACTCTTGTTCAAATAACCCTTTATGCTTTCCAAAAATTCTATATCATTTCTAATCAATAATATGTCATCCACATATAGTATTAGAAATGCTATAGAGCTCCCATTCACTTTCTTGTAAATACAAGCTTCTCTGTAAGTTTGTATGAAACCAAAAGCCTTGATCACCTCATCAAAGCGCAAATTCCAACCCCGAGATGCTTGCACTAGTCCATCGATGGATCGTTGGAGCTTGCATACCTTGTTAGCATCCTTAGGATCGACAAAACCTTCTGGTTGCATCATATACAACTCTTCCTTAAGAAACCCGTTAAGGAATGCTGTTTTGACGTCCATTTGCCAGATTTCATAGTCATAATATGCGGCAATTGCTAACATAATTCTAACAGACTTAAGCATCATTATGGGTGAGAAAGTCTCATTGTAGTCAACTCCTTGAATTTGTCAAAAACCTTTTGCGATAAGTCGAGCTTTATAGACAGTGACATTACCATCAACGTTTGTCTTCTTCTTAAAGATCCATTTATTCTCAATGGCTTGCCGGTCAATGGGCAAGTCCACCAAAGTCCACACTTTGTTCTCATACATGGATCCTATCTCGGATTTCATGGCCTCCAGCCATTTGTCGGAATCTGGGCTCATCATTGCTTCTTCATAGTTCGTAGGTTCGCCGTTGTCTAACAACATGACTTCCAGGACAGGATTGCCGTACCACTCTGGTGCGGAACATGTCCTGGTCGACCTACGAAGTTCAGTAGTAACTTGATCCGAAGTTTCATGATCATCATCATTAGCTTCCTCTCTGGTTGGTGTAGACATCACGGGAACTGATTTCTGTGACGTGCTACTCTCCAGTTCGAGAGAAGGTACAATTACCTCATCAAGTTCTACTTTCCTCCCACTCACTTCTTTCAAGAGAAACTCCTTCTCTAGAAAGGACCCATTTTTAGCAACAAAGATCTTGCCCTCGGATCTGTGATAGAAGGTATACCCAATGGTCTCTTTAGGGTATCCTATGAAGACACACTTCTCCGCTTTGGGTTCGAGCTTATTAGGCTGAAGCCTCTTGACATAAGCATCGCATCCCCAAACTTTAAGAAACGACAACTTAGGTTTCTTGCCAAACCATAATTCATACGGTGTCGTCTCAACGGATTTACACGGTGCCCTATTTAAAGTGAATGCGGTTGTCTCTAATGCATAACCCCAAAAAGATAGTGGCAAATCGGTAAGAGACATCATAGAGCGCACCATATCCAATAAAGTACGATTACGACGTTCGGACACACCATTACGCTGTGGTGTTCCTGGTGGCGTGAGTTGCGAAACAATTCCACATTGTCTTAAATGGTTACCAAACTCGTAACTGAAATATTCACCTCCATGATCAGATCCTAGAAACTTTATTTTCTTGTTATGATGATTCTCCACTTCACTGTGAAACTCCTTGAACTTTTCAAATGTTTCAGACTTGTGTTTCATTAAGTAAATATACCCATATCTACTCAAATCGTCTGTGAAGGTAAGAAAATAATGATATCCACCACGTGCTTCAACACCAATGGGACCTCATACATTAGTATGTATTATTTCCAATAAGTCACTAGCCCGCTCCATTGTTCCGAAAAACAGGGTTTTAGTCATCTTGCCCATAAGGCATGGTTCACATTTATCAAATGATTCATAATCAAGAGTTTCCAAAAGTCCATCAGCATGGAGCTTCTTCATGCGCTTTACACCAATATGACCTAAGCGGCAGTGCCACAAGTATGTGGTACTATCATCATTAACTTTGCATCTTTTGGCATCAATATTATGAACATGTGTATCACTACAATCGAGATTCAACAAGAATAAACCATTCACAAGGGGTGCATGACCATAAAAGATATTATCCATATAAATAGAACAACCATTATTCTCTGACTTAAATGAATAACCGTCTCGCAATAAACAAGATTCCGATATAATGTTCATGCTCAACGCAGGCACAAAATAACAATTATTTAGGTTTAAAACTAACCCCGAAGGTAAATGTAGAGGTAGCGTGCCGACGGCAATCACATCAACCTTGGAACCATTCCTAACGCGCATCGTCACCTCATCCTTAGCTAGTCTCCATTTATTCCGCAACTCCTGTTTGAGTTACAAATATTAGCAACCGAACCAGTATCAAATATCCAGGCGCTACTACGAGCACTAGTAAGGTACATATCAATAACATGTATATCAAATATACCTTTGTTGATATTTCCAGCCTTCTTATCTGCCAAGTACTTGGGGCAGTTCCGCTTCTAGTGACCCTTCCCCTTGCAATAGAAGCACTCAGTCTCGGGTTTGGGTCCAGCCTTGGGTTTCTTCACGGGAGCGGCAACTGTCTTGCCATTCTTCTTGAAGTTCCCTTTCTTTCCCTTGCCCTTCTTGAAACCGGTGATCTTATTGACCATCAACACTTGATGCTCTTTCTTGATTTCTACCTCCGCGGCCTTAAGCAATATGAAGAGCTCAGGGATCGTTTTTTCCATCCCTTGCATGTTATAGTTCATCACGAAGCCTTTGTAGCTTGGTGGTAGTGACTGAAGAACTCTGTCAATCGCTACTTCATCCGGAAGATTAACACCCAACTGATTCAAGCGATTATAGTACCCAGACATTCTGAGTACATGCTCACTAACGGAGTTGTTCTCCTCCATCTTGCAGCTAAAGAACTCGTCGGAGGTTTCATACCTCTCAACCCGGGCATGAGCCTGAAACACCAATTTCAGCTCCTGGAACATCTCATATGCTCCGTGGTGCTCAAAACGTCTTTTGGAGCCCCGGTTCTAAGCTGTAAAGCATGGCACACTAAATTATCGTGTAGTCATCATTCCTAGTCTGCCAGACGTTCATAGCGTCCAGGTTTGCGGGAGTGGGTGGCACACCTAGCGGTGCTTCGAGGACATAAGCCTTCTGTGCAGCAGTGAGGATAATCCTCAAGTTACAGACCCAGTCCGCATAGTTGCTTCCATCATCTTTCAACTTAGCTTTCTCTAGGAACGCATTAAAATTCAGGGGAGCTACAGCGCGAGCCATTGATCTACAACATTAATTTGCAAAGACATTAAGACTATGTTCATGATAATTGGTTCAGTTAATCAAATTACTAGTGAACTCCCACTTAAATCAACATCCCTCAAGTTGTCTAAGTGTTTACATGATCCATATCAACCAACACATGTCCGATCATCACGTGAGATGGGGTGGTCATCAACGGTGAACATCTCCATGTTGATCATATCTACTATATGACTCATGTTCGATCTTTCGGTCCTCCGTGTTCCGAGGCCATGTCTGTACATGCAAGGCTCGTCAAGTTTAACCCAAGTATCCCGCATGTGTAAAACTGGCTTACACCCGTTGTATGCGAACGTAGAGTCTATCACACCCGATCACCACGAGGTGCTTCGAAACGACGAACTTTCACAATGGTGCATACTTAGGGAGAACACATTTATCTTGAAATTAAGTGAAGGGATCATCTTATAATGCTACCGTCGTCCTAAGCAAAATAAGATGCATAAAAGATAAACATCACATGCAATCAAAATATGTGACATGGTATAGCCATCATCATCTTGTGCTTTTGATCTCCATCTCCAAAGCACCGGCATGATCTCCATCATCACCGGCATGACACCATGATCTCCATCATTGTGTCATCACGTGGTCGTCTCGCCAATTATTTCTTCTACAACTATTGCTAACGCATAGCGATAAAGTAAAGCAATTACATGGCGTTATTTGTTGACGTGCAGGTCATACAAAAAATTAAAGACAACCCTATGGCTCCTGCCGGTTGCCTTACTCATCGACATGCAAGTCATGAAGCTATTACAAAACATGATCATCTCATACATCAACATATATCACGTCACGTTTTGGCCATACCACATCACAACATGCCCTGCAAAAACAAGTTAGACGTCCTCTACTTTGTTGTTGCAATTTTTACGTGGCTGCTAGGGCAAACTATAAGAACCGTTCTTATCTACGCAAAACCATAACGGTGATATACAAGTTGCCTTTTAACCTTCTACAAGGACCGCCCTTGTCAAATCAGATTCAACTAAAGTAGGAGAAACAGACACCAGTAAAGCCACTTTTATGCAATACAAGTTGCATGTCAAATAGTGGAACCGGTATCATGTGCGAGGACATGTAAGGTTGGTCTGAGTCGCTTCATCCCACAATACCGCCGAATCCAAATAAGTCAAGGGAAGTAAGCAATTTGAACATCAACGCCCACAACAAATTTGTGTTCTACTCGTGCATATACATCTGCGCATAGACCTAGCTCTGATACCACTGATGGGGAACGAAGCATGAAAATCAAAAAATTTCCTACGAAACACCCAAGATCTAATCTAGATGTATAGCAATGAGAGGGGAGTGATGTCTACATACCCTTGTAGACCGAAAGCATTAACGATCTAGAGATCGTGGTTGGCGTAGTCGTACTCACATCGAGATCCAATCCGATCCAAGTACCGCACGTGTGGCACCTCCGAGTTTAGCACATGTACGGCTCGGCGACGTCCTCTCCTTCTTGATCCAGCAAGGGAGGGGGAGGAGGTAGATGAGATCTGAACCAACACGACGATGTGGTGGTGGTGGTGGCAGCGGAACTCCGGCAGGGCTTCGCCAAGCGCGTACCGGTGGAGAGGTGGGATAAGTTGGGAGCTACGAGGGCAAGGGTGGAGGCGTAAGGCTGCCCTCCCACCTCCCCACTATATATAGGGGTGAGGGGGAGGGGGCTCCGGCCCTATCCCCTCCTCCAAGGGAGGGGGCGGCGGCCCTAGGAGGTGGCTTGCCCCCCAAGCCAAGGGGGGCGCCTTCCACCCCTAGGGTTTGCCCTCCCTAGGTGCATGGGCCCGGTGGGGGGCTGGTGCTCCTGGACCATCTAGGCCAGGGCGCCCCCTATAGCCCACGTAGGTCCCCGGGGCTGGTGGACCCCCCCCCCCCGGTGGACCCCCGGACCCCTTCGGTGCTTCCGGTACACTTGCCGGTAAGCCCCCAAACTATTTCGGTGGCCAAAACAGGACTTCCCATATATGAATCTTTAGGGACTCCAAACAACCTTCAAACTTTCCGCTGTTAATATCTCAATACTACCCTAGCGCTACCAAACGTTAAGCGTGCGACCCTACGGGTTCGGGAATATGCAGACATGACCGAGACTCCTCTCCGGTCAATAACCAATAGCAGGACCTGGATGCCCATATTGGTTCCTACACATTCAACAAAGATCTTTATCGGTTGAACCACGATGTCAAGGATTCAGTCAATCCCGTATGCAATTCCCTTTGTCTGGCGATATGTTACTTGCTCGAGATTCGATCGTCGGTATCTCCATACCTAGTTCAATCTCATTACTGGCAAGTCTCTTTACTCGTTCCGTAATACAAGATCCTATGACTAACTCATTAGGCACATTTCTTGCAAGCTCTTTATGATGTTGTATTACCGAGAGGGCCCATAGATATCTCTCCATCACATGGAGTGACAAATCCCAGTCTCGATCCATGCCAACCCAACAGACACCTTCGGAGATACCTGTGGAGTATCTTTATGATCACCCAGTTACGAAGTGACGTTTGATAGCACACAAGGTATTCCTCCGGTATCCGGGGGTTGCATGATCTCATGGTCAAAGGAACAGATACTTGACATGAAGAAAGCTATAGCAAATAACTTAAACGATCTGATGCTAAGCTTACGGTTGGGTCTTGTCCATCACATCATTCTTCTAATAATGTGATCCCGTTATCAAATGACAACTCATGTCTATGGTTAGGAAACCATAACCATCTTTGATCAACGAGATAGTCTGGAAAGGCTTACTAGGGACACGGTGTAGTTTATGTATTCACACATGTATTTAAGTTTCCGGTCAATACAATTCTAGCATGAATAATAAAAATTTATCATGAACGGGAAATATGATAATAACCATTTTATTATTTCCTCTAGGGCATATTTCCAACAAACACGAGATCGGCAGTTGTGCCTTGGTCGTTGATCGCCGTCAACCGCCAACGTTGCTGCCTAGGATTGCTGCTCATGGCGCCTAGGTGTCACGCGGGTAGGGCCTTAGCCTGGGTTGCTGGACAGGAAGGGGGTGTGACGGCTACCCCTTGGCCATAGGTCAGCGCCACCCGCCGGTCTTGTTGCTGGTTCTGTGCTGTTAGATTACTAAGGGAACAAATTTCTTTTTTTTAGAAAAAACTATGGTGACATTTTTTTAAAATTATCTTAACTCTATTCATTCTGGCAACTATTGCGTTAGAATGCTTTGAATCCAAAACCCAAGAACTACAAAGTAACTTCTACAACTGAGAATTATGATGAAACTTCTTGAAGACATCTTATGTGTGGTAGTAATCCATGCAAAATGAAAATATTTCTAAAACTTCAATAAGGAAAATGCAATTCCATGAGAGCACATGTTTAATCACATGCACTTGATTACGAATAAAGTAACTACAATTCGACAGGGCTCCCTTCCTCGTAGCTTCCTATCAATGACACGATCGAGAGAGTGAGTGATGGCGTACACTGGAGCGAGGGATCCCGCGACGATAGGACAAAAGCAGAGCCGCCGAAACCTCCGTCGATCCAGAATGCGTTGCACCACTTCCTCCTTGCCACTGATCCATATCCAGCTTTCTTCTTCATGGAGCCTGCATCCAAGAAGCACGTTCTTGTTTGTTCCAAGCACTCTAGACTGACCCAAGCTCCTTTTAGACATGACGCGCAATGTGACGGGACTGAGTGATCCAGTGTGGGACTCTTCTCCATGTACGTCAGTGCTTTGCTCCCTGGATGACATGTCTACTGGGAAACTGCCTTGCTAGACTACACTTGAAGGTATAGTTGGACTTGACCTCTCTTAGTGAATGTTATACTCATTTCTCGTTGCATGTCTTGGTTGGTATTGTCACTTGAAAGTATATGTTGTAGGAAGTTCAAACATACCGCCCATACCAGTTCAAATTTGAACCAACTATGCCTACAAAGTTCAATGCGCTGAGTTGTAAAATAACATAATTATGATTTTTGTAGTTCAAGCACACTGGCCAGATGAGTTGCCTTTTGTTGCTTTTTATCTTTCTTTTTTGCTTTTCAGAAAATTCGAAAATACCAGAATATTGAAAGTTTGACATGATAGTATTCTCTGAAGTATTAAGCTTGTTGGCACACAAAAGCAATAGAAATGTATGAACTTCTTAAGGGTATTTCATACTTTGGGCCAATAACTAAAGAAGGGGCTATTTGGCTATGCTCGTCAAATGATAAATATGATTGGAATAAACATGATGAACATTATGATTCAACTGATGAAAAAGATGAGTGGGTAGCTAAAAATCTCAGGGAGGAAATCACCTTAGATGTTGTTATTACAAATAATGATACACTTGGTGAAAGTATTGCTTTTTTATGCCTACAATATGTCAGTAAGCACTATTGAGGATGATTTTGTTGGAATGACAAATCTTCTTTAAGTTATTATTAGGGCAACATACATTATTAATTTGCAATGATATTTGCCATGTGCCAACATCTTAAACTCCCTAGTTGGAGCATCTCTTTTAACTTGCCATGGAACAAACAACTATAGACCCTATGGGCAAAACATAATTTAGTTGCCATGATATTTGTTGTGGTAAAATTGCCACATAAAACGTGGGCTAGTACTGTAGTACATTAAAATGAAAGAAAAAAAGTGGTAGTGAAAAAAGCATGAAATAGCAATTTTGGCAAAGTGAAAAAGAGGGAGGTTTATCATGGATAGTTTTGCCATGTGAGGGGTACAAAACATTCTTCTACAATTGCAATGTTTTAGAAAACAGAGTATTCTAAACATGCCATGTGCACATTACAAAAATTAATAAATATAGCTTGATTTATGAAATATAAAATATCTAAAATTGGCATTAGACGAGTAGAAACATTATTGAATAATTGGAATAATTTAGAAAACAAATCTAAAATTGCCATGTGACCATTGGAAATTTTATAAATTTGCCATGTTTTGGTAAACATAAAGTTTTGACTTGCCATGTGACCATTAGAAATAGTTTTTTTTATATAATTTGCTATCTTTGGACATCATTTTTTTAAATTGCCATGGAAAACTAGCAAGACCAACTAAAAATCTAGGAAAAATAAAAATACTACAATATTAGATTTTTTATCTGGAAAACTAGAAATTAATGCTGCACTTCGAATATTACAAGATAAAACTCCACCATCGATCTTCTGAGAAAGTTGCACATTGTCTAAATCTGCTATCGTTGCCACCCAGAACACCCCGGAACTGTACTTTTTTAAAAGATGCTATTTGAATTAGAACAACAAGATGTTCTACAAATCCGAGGCTCATAAAATGAAGCTAATCTTGACTGACTCTACACAATGTCAGGGAACAAGATGCTCAACTCACCAATAACGCGCACCAGCCGCATGATCTTTCACCCTCCAGTACCGGCCCATCGCCTGTTGGACACACAAAATTGACGAAACAACATCAGATATTAGATCATAGCATCAAACCCAACAGACCAACAAAAGAAGACGAGAGAGACGCGCACCTTCCGTATCGCCTCATCGTTGGTGAGGCGGGAGAGGTGCCCAACAAAGACCGTGTGTAGGGGTTGTTGGTGATAGGAGAGAATGGGTGATGGATGGATAGGACGCATAGAAGCCGATCGATGGTGGGTGATCTCTGCCGGTAGACCGAGCTGGCGTGTTGTGAAGGCCTCATCCGCCAACAACGGTGTCCCCGCCGCGGTGCCCTCGATCTGATGGCGACTTCACCACTGACGGTGGATGAGCTCCTCCCCCCACACTGAGTTCGCGTGTCGTGAAGACCTTCTCCCGCCATCAGAGGCGCGGCAGTGCCGGTGCCACGGCAGCCCTCAGTCTAGTGGCGACTTCGCTAAAGATAGACAAACGAGAGGAGCGAGTAGGGATGAGGTATGGATAGGACATGGTAGAAGAGAGATGACATACTGCGAATGGATAGAGCGGCGCAACTAGAAAGACAGGCTAGCAACGTGTCACGCTAGATACGTTTTAGAGCTAGATACGTCTTAGAGCGAATGGTTTTCCATCAATGGACACATCATCACCTCGCGTCGAGATTTGTGTGTCGCGCGAAAAACTAGCTGAGCGGATGGAAGTTCGTTAACATTTAATTCTTTTTTTTTGACAGATTAGCCACACCAAGAGAGTCATGGAGGTGCTAAGCATAGGAGAACAACTTATTTTCAATACAGCTTGCAAAAACGTCTTATATTAGAGCAAATGCAATAAGATGACGTAGGCGGGCTGTAAGACTTAAAATAGTATGTTTTTGCTGAGTTGGAAAAAAGAGAAGAGGAGAGAGAAGAAAAGCGGGCTACAAACTAATAGCCGGCTGTAGCACGTGCTTATAGAGACTTTGTGGGAAAGGAAGATGAGTCATATATCATTGAAGTACTACTTATTTACATATAACTATTGTGATTGCCGGCTATAAGTTTGGCTATAAATGATGTGGCAACATCATATAGCAGCACGCTCTTATGTGACGGAGCAAGTAAATATTTATCTTAATACCTAACACCTTTGTTTGGGTTTTCGCTTGTGCAGCTTCTAAAAGCAGAAGCAAAAGTTCAGACAAACAGAGTCTAAGCCTCAAGGACTTGGCAATGGAGGACGCGGTTCTTGGCCCGGCCGCGGCCGGCAATGCTCGCCAGGAGGTTCGTGACGAAGCTCTTTATCTGCCCTTTGCCGACGAGGGTTTCCCACGGCTGGTTGCCTGCCCCGGCGGCGACGTCGACGACCGACACGCTCATGTCGTTTCGAACGACACAGAGCTTGCCACGAAGCGTGACCATTGCGACCGCCTCGAGAGCGTGTGAGCTCCCCAGGTGGTGCCCCCTTGAGGCGCAGCCACTCCAAGCGTCTGCGGCCTCGTCGTAGGCTCTGAGCCGGCAACCGTCCTTGCAGTCAGCGGCGTAGAGCCGGCCGTCGATGCAAGCGCTGGGGCTTCTCCAGCCGGTGACCATGCTATCGAGCGTTGCCACCGTCGACCACTTGTCCGTCTCCGGCGTGTACACCTGGCTGAGAACCTGTCGCTCCGCGCCGAGCCCCTTCACGTACCACCTCCCACCGTGCACCACGCTGACAAACGGCACTAGCGCCCGGGCCATGTCGGACACGAAAGACCACCGGTTCTTGGCCGGGTCGAAGACCTCCGCGGACCTGAGGCCGCCGCCGCCGCTCTCTGCGCCAGCGACGTACAGGCGGTTTCCCATGACGCACGCGCCGAAGCAGTGGCGCCGTCGCAGCATGTCCGGCGCGCGGTGCCACCGGTTGCTCCGGGCGCTGTAGAACACCACCCGCCGCATGGCGCCCCTTCGCGGGTCCCTGCCTCCGAGCAGGTACAGGTGGCAGCCGCCGAGCACGGCGCAGCTGAACCCAGCGGCGGCCGCGTATTCACCGGGCACGGGCGGCATCGCGCGCCATGCCGCGGCCGCCGGGTCGAGCACTTCCCAGGACACGCGCCCGTCGCCATCGGACTTGAAGGCGTACAGCCATTGCTCGGCGAGCCCGAGCCTCCCGCGGAGGCCGTAGAAGTAGTTGCCCGCGAGGAGGCGGAGCCACCTCCTGCACACAAGCCTCAGCTTGGCATGATCAGCTCGCGGCACGCGGATGAGGCACGCGATGGCGAGGTCGTCGGGAAGGCCGGGGAGCAGTGGCCGTTGCCCGTCGCTTCGGCGGTCAGCCCGCGACGATCTCTTCTCGCTCAGTGGGTGGATGGAGGCTCTGACGCTCGATTGCACGCAAGGTCTGGATCTCTGGACGTGCCTGCCGGTGGAGGCGACGGCGGCGGCTCTCTCCGCTCTGCACAAGCATGCCGAGCTATCGACCTATCCAGCAAAAGGACAGGAAAAGCGTAAGTAAGCTGAACAAAGCGCGAGGGACAGGGGAAGAGTGAACCAAGAGCAAAGCCATACTTCAAAATGTGCAAAAAATAATAATCTCAACACGCGTTCACAGGGATGGCAATTAACTTACATCTACACATGATTCAATAGAACCCTCTATCAAAAACAAGCTACTACTGTCAAAAAAGAAAAGGAAAACAAACTTCTTCACCGACCATATTCTGACAGGTGCATCATTGTTTGGTTCCATACGAAGAACTCTTCTACGTTCAGTGGTGGGCACACGCGGTTCCGAACCTAACCCACTCAGGCTGGAGTGTCTTTTCCAAGGTGATTTTTGAGCGAGTCCTTTTGAATGGGAGGGTCCAAGTCTCATGCCACTAACCTCAAAAAAGAGAAGAGAAAAGGGAAGAAAACGGTGCCGGTTAGAACTAAAGTCTCGACTGCCTGTCCTAAAAGGGGGTTGAATGTTGGATAATTCCAAGAGTAATGTGATGAGACAGGAACACACATCACTCGATGGTGTCACGAAACAACAGCTACTTACAAAAAGTTGTTGAACTACTTTGTAGTCACGAAACAACAGCTACTCCAACCTTTTCCTTACGTTTTTTCTACAGACATATAGTATAATTTTGTATGAGAGTACAACAGTATCAACAGAATAATCCTCTCTTGCATATGCGATGTTCGAGCACAAAAGAAGCATTACTGATTCTGAATACAGAAACTTCTCTTGAAGGAAAGTCTAGTTGCTCAAAAGCACTTGCAACTGCAGGCTTCCTAGACTTCAATACAAGTAGATGCTATCACTTGCTTGGTTCTTTCTGATCCAAAATTCTGAAACAACTTCGAATCATGCTGATGGACCAGCAGATGAACGGTGGATTTATCCAAAAGCATCCGTACAACACCAAACATTTCAGAACTCTGAAAAACTCCGGCGATCTAAGCATGGCGAGTATGCAGAAAAAGAAGAGGGGGCGTAAACGTGATGGAAGACTCACCAGAGGAGCTTGGATTCGTCTATCCATGGCTGACTGTTCCTGGAGCAAAGAATCAAGAAGCCACAAGAACACACTCACCACACAACTTCGACAAGCTTCTTTGTGGTAGCGCCCCGTTCCTAGGAGGAAGAAGGGGGGAGCTGAAGAGGAGGAGAAGGAAGATGGTGACACTAGTAAATGGAGATCACCTCTTGGATTTAAGGCAGGTGTGTGTGGTTGTGGGCCCTGTCCACAGCTGCAGGGCACCACAATGGCCAAGGCAAACTTGGGCCTTTCTCTCAGAAATGAAACTCTCCTTCTCTGCTGCTTGAGCCAACCACCTTTCTTTGTTTGCCTGGTTGATTAGTTTGAAGATATTCATCTGGGTTATTAATAGCAGAATAAGTTGAATGTATCCCCAAAAAAGAATAAGATTTTTTTGACACTTTAAAAAAGAAAAAAATGGGAAAAAAAAAAGATTGAATGTCCCGCGTTCTGTTCTCCTCTCCTTTTGTGTTCGAAAGATGGCAACTTTCTGCCAACTTGACCACTGAGGATTTGATTAGGTTTTATGGCTGTGTGTACCGGAGAATGTAGGGGCCGGAAGGTTTTGACCTTTCTTTTCGATTTTTCTTTAACGTTTCTAACGCGATTATCTAAGAAAAATGGTGATCGGGTCCAGATTATGATAGCAGCACCTCCAAAGCCAGCAAGCACAGACAAGAGAAAAAAGGCAAGGGTGCACGTCAGTGTCATACCAATATAAAACGAACGCACACCATCAATTTGGACTCCTTGGAATCAAAACAAGTGGAAAGATGCTAATGGAAGGGGCTGAGATGTTCACCCATATGACATATATCGTCGATCTGCAAGAGCCAACATGACATGGCTGCATTGGCGACACCGGATGTGCCCATTTTCCAATAGAAAGCAAATTGCACAAAAATAAAATGTTTGGATTGTACTTTTAGATACATAAAAAATGATACAAATTACATGTTAAATCACTCAAAACTAATTTCTGAAATTATTAACGAAGCACAGCACGTGGTGCTGAACTTCATAGAGTATGATGGGGACATCTGTGAAGATCTACACAGGTTTAGGCCCCCGGTTTTTGAGGTTATCCTTTGGCCAGAAAGCTTCCAACCAGTTTAAGTTCCAGACATGGTGTGTTTTGGGATCGACCAACGCGGCTATATTCGATCCTAGGGCCTCTTTGATTCACTGGAATTGAACTGTTTGCTGTGAAAATTCTGCGAATCAACCCTGACAACCTCTGTGCTATTGACCCTCACTTGGCCCTCTTCTGCTCACAGTGGTGTTCTTCAGGATCTGCACAACAACAAACAGCTCGTTCAGGACATGTTTTATTTGTCCATCATCAGAGTACTTGTGGCAATCAGTACGCGGCAAACAAAAGTTTTTGAGTTTCCCTTTGGTGGTACGATTCTAACTTTTTATGAAATAGAGAATCCGATACCGGAGTAACAGAATGTGAACTGCATGTATAGCAGCAGTGACTACTGATCTTAAACAGTGGTTTTCGGTATCTTTTAGAAGTGAATGACTTGCATAACAAAGCTTTTTCTTTAAGAAGACTTTATGACAAGAGACCTTCTGAACTGTGATCAAGGTCAATCGGGCTTACCGATAAACACATGATGCATTAGATAATCTGTCTACAAAACTGAACAACCCAAATGAAGAGGAACAATAAGAAGACAAAGGTACCTGTCGGAGCATCTGGTTCTCATTCTGTAGGATGGAGTGCCTCTCTTCCAGCTCCGAATTCTTCTTCTCTAGGTCCTTCACCTTCACCTCCAGATCACCCAAATAAGCTTTCTTCCTCTCCCTTGCCTGCTGGGCTGATACCCGGTTCCTCAGCAACCTTCACAGGTCAATGACACACAAATAAGCAATATTTAGGATTTAGACAAAATCTTGTTTCTTAATATTCAAAAAGTAATAATAATCATCATAGATAATAATCATGTTCATGTAATACCAATACAAAGAAATTTGAGTAGAACACATAGATAATTGCTCCATAATTGGCAACATAAGTATCTCATGTTAGTTCTGAAAATAAATATTATGATAGAAATACAGCACACCTAATTAAAGTTTTTGTTGACATATTATGGTTAACAATTCCAGCTATACAGATAACATTTGTACAGGGAAGGCACTAACGTTACTCATGTCAGCAAAATATTTCTGAGATAAGTCGAGACCACTTATTGATTTTTTTTCAAAAAGGAGGATAACCCCTAGATTGATGCACACGGTCATATATTATTAATTATTAATAAATTCCAAGCAATGCCAAGTATTGATGCCAAAAAAAAATTGGCTTACTGAAATAAAAACATCCCGAGGCTAGTCTCTTGAATTGGTCTCACGATGGTCATGTTCTCCCACATCTACCACAATCAATCGCCGAGGAAAAACCACCGACAACAAAAGTAGGAGGTCCAGTGAAATGTATGCTAATCCTGGACAATGCCTTCAAGAAGGAATTGTCCTACATGCTCCGACGTTGACTGGTCCAACCAAAGATCAAACTTGGGAATAAACCCCGAAGGAGAGGTTTGAGTCAACACCTTCAACAAGAGCACGCCACATGCATATTGACCTAGCTCAAGAGGTGAGATCATAGGTTCCCACCGAGAGTATGCGCATACTTGTTGTCGAGTCTGTGACCACTAGCAACCTCTCTGCTAGCTGAAGCTTTCTCGCTAGCCGGATCTCAGTGCTGAGAGGGCCCAAGGCTCACACGCGTCACTAGAGAAAACGTCGGAAGAAGGTTGAGTACCTCACCGCTCCACATCCAGCCATTGTCGCACCACCTTTGATCACCGTTGTTGGGAGAGGGAGGGGTGTTGAACGGAGGGTTATGACGAGATTGGCAATCCCCTGTATCCGCACAATACCCATGAGATGGTGAAAAGTGCACCTTCCATAGTACCAGTGGCGGAGCTACGTGCAAGCAAAACCGGGCTGTGGCCCGCCCAGCTTTGCTGCAAAATGAGTAGGCCTAAGGGTAAATCTAGGCAATGTTTGAAAGAAAATTTTGGCAGCCGTTAGCTTGGCCCGCCCAGGACTTTGATTCTAGCTCCGCCAGTGCATAGTACCCTAATTAGTTTTGATGATTTACGGTAAAACCATTTGATAGGACTAAGGGCATCTCCAATGTCATCCATCAAACCGCCCATAGATGTCCGGACCGCGTTGTTCGGACACTGTGTCCTCCAACACTGCCCATCAAACGTCCGCAAGTCCGAATTCCCGCAAACTGAAAGCAAATCTGGGAGAGGTTTGCGGGCGCCCGGAGGGTCGGCAGATTGGACTCTAACACCCCAGGCCCACACAAAAACTCTACTTGAAGCCCCACATTTCTCACTTCGTCCCTACACCCTTGCTGTGTATCCGCGTGGTCCGAGACCGCCGCCACAACTATACTACCCACTCCGCGTCCCAGGCCTTGCCAGACCTCCAACGCTCCACCCGGGCGCCAGCTGACTTGCCTACGCCTCCCTTCCACCCCTGGTCCGGCTCCAGGTACCATCCGCCCTTGTACATCGTCATCCATGGTGGACACCACGCCTGACAAGTGTTCGACGAAATGCCATAGTGAAATTTATCGACATTTTTGTTGTTCACTTTGAAGCAAACATGATGGATTCGGCCGCGGAGTACTTCTACACCGACTTCATGGATTCGTCCTCGCAAAAGAAAAATAGGGTTTTGCATGACGTGCCATGCATTAGTCCATTTTTTAAATAATATCCAACTGGACAAATACAGTGATTTAATCATGTAGTTTATTTTTTAAAAATATTATATTTTTAAAAATAAAAATCTTCAGAGATTATTAAATAGAGAATTTTCTCCCATGACAAGGAAATCACTACAAAACATAATCGTGGGAATGGAGAAAATGTTTTATTCCCAAAATTTTCGTGCATTATTTATGATCATTGAAGACTTTCTAAGGGGCACCAGTAAATGCAACTACTAAAACATTCCTACTGAGTTGGAGGACTCTGATGGTGATAGCGCTACATCCGTTCCTTTATGTAAGGTGTATTTATTTTTTCAAAAGTCAAACGAGTGCATGTTTGACCAAGTTTTTTGAAAAATATATCAATATCCACAATACGGAATTTATATCATTTGATTCATCATGAAAAGTAGTTTCATATTTTATCTATTAGGTATTGCAGATGTTGTTATTTTATTCTATAATCTTGGTCAAATATTCACATGGTTGACTTGCACGGAAACCAATACACCTTATATTCTGAAACCAATACACGTTGTATCATGTAGTCCCTCCGTTAAAATAATATAGATATGGAAGCGTAGTATGTGATCCCGAGCTCCAGTGATCCCGGATGAACAGTAAAATCCAAAAAAATAGTAAAAAAATTCAAAAAAATCTGAAATTTTTTTGCAAGAAACTTTGATGTTTTTCCTACATGCGTGCAAAAATTCATGACGAAATAACATTCATGCAGGTCACGGCAAAAAAAAACAAAATCGATGCTCCAAAATGCTCCCAAAAACAGTTTTTTTGGAGCATGATTTTGTTTTTTTTTGCCGAGACCTCCACAAATGTCATTTCATCATGAAAATTGGCACGCATGTAGAAAAAACATCAAAGTTTCTTGACAAAAAAATTCAGATTTTTTTGAATTTTTTTACTATTTTTTCGGATTTTACTGTTCATCCAAGATCACTGGAGCTCGGGATCACATGAGAGTTTTCGAATATAGTATGTGTTTTTCAAAGTCAAACACCGTAAAAAATGTCAACATTAATAATAGTACATAATTACAGTATAAAAATATCTTCCATGATATATCTAATGATATTATTTTGTATTATGAATGTACATGTTTTTTTTCTACAATATTGGTTAAACTTCACAAAGCTTGAAAAAAAATCTTACAAACTATCTTTTGGAACTAAGGGAGTACTGATATGTCAAAAATCCTTTTCTACCCCTAGCCCAGCCCAGCTGCATGTATTCCACCGTAGATGATATCCTTTAAATTCAGGGTATCTCTTTTGCTACAACAAACTCGTCTATCGATCTCAACCAGGCTGAGCTGAGCATCGTATTGGTAATCGTATTTTTTTTTCAAATCATACAGGACAGCCAAATGTATTTCATTAGATTGAAAGAAGAGTACAGCGCCATAGAAGACCCCGCACAGCACCAAAGATGGCACGATCCAACAACAAAACCATAACCTAAACAACGACGAAGAATCTAAGGATCCTGGCCCAAACGTTGGCAACCAACGACCTAGACATAACACTAGAACCCACACAAGTACAACTGTACAAGTAAGGACCTCAAAGAAGCATGAAAGCATTGACCACCCGTCGAAGGAGCTTGCAACTTTTTTTTTCCCGCAAAAAAAAAAAAAAAAACTTCTGAGAGCAATGACCACGACGATAGAAGCACAAGTCCTCCATTATGGCCGCTTCCACTGACCCAAAGCGACCCAACTTTCACGAGCACGAGAGCCAGGCGAAGACGGCCAAACCAACATTTGATCCGTATCTAGATCCACAAGAGATCTCTCTAGGAAAAAGAAAGGTCCACAAGAAAATCATTTTTGTTTCCAACTTGGATCCACGAGCAATCCTGGTTTGTCTAAACTCAACAAAGGGGACCTATACATGCATGGCGTGGTTTCGGTATGGACCATCAGGAGTTCAGGACCACCATGCATTGAATCCAAAACATGCATGAATGGGCATCCGTACTCGATCTACCATCCAGACATCGAATTGGGCACATAGGAGGCATTATCCACATTCAGAAACTCAAAACTGAATTATGCAGCATGAAGCTCGTACCTCTTGAGGCGCTTGTGCTCCTTGTCGGCCGGGGTGCGTCCGCGACGTCGCGCGCTGCCTTGCGCGGTGGAGGACTGGGCGCGCTCCGGCCCGTCGGCTTGCCTCCTGCCGGACGTGGACGCGCCGCTTGGCCCCAGGCCCAGCTCCGGCACCGTCCCAATTTCGTCGTCGCTCTCCAGCCCTGCAGTCCAACGAAGGTCAGCTTAGCTCAGCTCACTAATCTAGTACATAGTACGTAGTTCTTTTGGAGATATCGGCCTTTCTGCAAACACAAACGCTCTGCAATATGAGTGCAGAGCTTCTTTCCTCAAAATGCCCAGTTAAAGATGGCGTGAAATTCGACCCAAAATTCTAGAAAAATATAGAACATCTCTGGCAAGTGCCCAAGATGATCGGAACGGCCCGGCCCAATGGGCGCTAATCGGAAGGCTCAAAGCACAAGAGTTTCAAGAACCGATCAAGCTAAAACAGCATTACAGAAGGAGAGAATCGAAGTGCTAGCATGCCTTCCTTGTGCTCCATGTGGTTGCCGGAGCTGGACGACCTGTCGCTGCTCGAAGGCCGCGAGCTCTCCCCCTGCTCCTGCATTCTCTCCCCGCCTCTCTCGTCCCTCCCAATCCTGAGGAAGACGAGGCTACCTCTGCTCCTCTCTTCCTATCTTCCTCCTCCCAGCTGCTTGCTTGTATGGACCATGAGAACTTTTTTGTCTTAAGGCGGCACAAAGCGCAGGTATTTCACGGATCAGCCCCTGCAAAGCCCCGTGCGTTTCATACAAGCACCCGCCAATTTGCATTGCAGTCCTTGTGCAGCGTAGTCGCGGCAGGAAAGAGGCTCAAACGGGAATTCCGCGGCGCAGAACGGGGTTTCATGTAAGACGCGGCTTCGGGAGACGTCATTTATTGGCCCGAAAGTTCCATGGGGTTTGGGTTTTAGCGGGGCGATCCCAGCCACCCAACCCGCGAGGATCGCACGGCTGGGAACCGCAGGTCGTGGCTGCCCTGGAGACCACCCGCCCGGAGTCGCGATCCACAGGCGCGGAGACCCGCTACGTGGAGGCGCTGAGGCCCTTCCGCTTCGCCTGCCACACTGACGCGCGGGCCATCGGGCCCGTGGTCCTACCCGTCAGTGAGCTGTCTCGATGTATCGTGGCGCTTTCGCCCGAGGCCGCAGCGCGCGTGCGCGTTTGCTCGGGGCTCGCTGGCGCCTCGTCGGCCACGCAGAAAAAGAAGCGAAATATCTATCGCACGGACGCAGGTGGTGGTGCCTTTTCGATATCGCCGTCGTGGAAGTAATGCTCTCCGGAAGCTCATCGGGCTACAACGGCAGCGCGATCATCGTCCAACCAGATATTCCATACCCGGATCGATGGTACTTGGTGCGCATCTTTGCAAAGAAGGAGATATTTTAACTTTGTCGATTAGCTAAGGGCAGGGCAGTGAAGGCTGGTTAAACTCAAGCACTTGTATCGCATAGTCAAGCTATGGGCTAAGGGCATCTCCAACACTGACCCACAAATTTGTTGCGGCATCGGTCCACGGACAAGGGAGTCGGTCATTAAACGCTGCATGCATACATTTCAACCACTGTTTGAATTAACCGGACGAAATTCATACAAACATGACAAATTTCGAGCATGATTGGTTTGATATCAACATTTGGCATTGCCAATATTTGGCACGCCACATTTGACGGAATCAGAAGTTGTCAAATATGACAACTTTTTGTGAGGTTGACAAAAAAAATTAGCAGCCAATCAATCACTAGCCAGCATTTGGTAATGCCAACTTTTGACATCGAACCAATCATGCTTTCATATGAATCGGACGAAATTCATTACATTTTGAATATTTTTCATATAACCGGACAAAAATCATTATATTTCTCATATAAACCGGACTAAACCTTATTCTAAACCTAATCTAAATGATCGCCGGCGCTTGTTCCCCATGTCCGGCCATGAGCCCCGAGAACTGAAGCTCCGGCTATTGCCTTCGCCTTCTCCAGTTCCGCCTCTGTAACCTCCGCCTCACGAGCCTCGGGCGTCGTCGGCATCCGTCTACTGGTCGGCCTGCCAGACAACAGCAACGACGGTCATCTCCTTTTTCTGCTCTGAGGAGAGGGTGTCCCAGAGGGCTTTGGAGCGCGACGAGGCCATGGTAGGCGTGGTACGGAGAGGAGAAAGGGATCGGAGGAGGATGACTGCGGCTATGGCCAGGGCTGGAGTTTATATAGCCGGCGGATGGCAATGCGCGCGCGGTGGTGTGCTTAATGGTGGGCGGCAGACGGGCGGACGGGTGGTGCCGGAGTAGGTTCCTCAGTGCACGCGTGGGTTTAGTGGCGGAAGGTAGGCAGTCTGTAGCCGTTTCAATGAGGTGAGGAGGCGTGTTCAGTCGGGCGTGCAGCGGGCGACGCTCTCTCGTCCGCCGCTTCAATGCCGGCAATGAGAGGTCGTGCCCATTCTGCATCGGCGTCAATGCGGAGCGGTGCTCTACAGCGGCATAAATGCGGGCAGCTGGTGTCGGGCATGGGGGGTAATGGTGGGCTAGGGTAGTCAAAAGTGGGTGTGGCAGCGGTCCGGATGCCCGCAAAGCCCCTACTTTGTCTCTGGTTTGCGGGAAAACTGCACCTGGACCGCCGAGCGGACCGATACAGGCCCGCGTTGGATGACACAACACGTCCGGACCGCGTGGTCCGGACGGTTGCGGTGATTTGAGGCTGACGCCCAAACCCTACACCGCATCCATCCTTGGATTGAGGGACCAGTCCGCGGACGCGTGTGCAGGAGCCGGCCATCCAACGCTAGCCCCTAAATGTCTGCCAGTAAGGTTAATTTGAAATTCAAATATGTCTGATCACATAGCACGACCCGGATCACACCAGCGTAGAATCACATCCCTCATTACAACCAAAAAGAGGCAAGGATGCATAAATTTTACATACCTGATCACAAAAGGAATATCGTCCAGCAGTCCATAAAAAAAGGATTTTTTGCCCTGCCGGACTGGCAATCCTAGCCTCCACGCTCAATCTGCCTTCTCTGCCTCTACCTCTGCCTTCACCTCTTCCTTCTACCGCTTCAACATTTTGAAACAGACGACTTGCATGATCATCCTTGCATCGGCATCTAAATCCTCCATCTTTAAGGTCAACATCTTCGCGCCCTCCAAAGTGGCTGCATCTCAACCGTCTTCTCTTCGAGCATGGTCTTCTTATCTTCAAGCTTGAGCTTCTTCTCGGTCACTGCCATCAACATGTTAAATCTCTCTGCCTTTTCCCCTTGACATCGGAACGCTTGACGTATGCCTCCTCTTTCTTGGACAAGATGTCCTTGAACCTTTCCATCATCTTGGCCACCACCCCTTCTCGCTTCGCCCTCTCCTCCTCCCGCTTTCTTTCCCCGGAACCCTCTTCTAACCTTCTTGAGCAGTTCTTTTGTTAGGTCACTTGGATCACCGGTTTCTTCCTCGGTTCCATGAGCGATGGTCTTGGCAATGTATAGATTCTGTTAAGCTTCATGCACTAGCCAATGCAACCAAAAGTCTGAACTGATGGAAAGGGCTAGGAAATCCACATATACACTTCAATACCCCCTCTCACGTGTGATGCGAGAAGTTAACACGTGGATAGACTCACTGGTATGGCTCAAGTGGCCTATACATGGACATAAAGGGGGGTCAACAATTTTTAGATAAATTGCGAAAGCCAGGACTTGAACTCAAGACCTTAACTCTGATACCATCTTAAGCTTCATGCACTAGCCAATGCAAACCAAAGTCTGAACTGATGGAAAGGGCTAGGCAATCCACATATACACTTCAACAGATTCCACTTGGATTGTCCATTCAACTTCAACCAACAATGCATGATGGTGAAGTTCTTCTTCTCCATCTTCAAGAACACACTACACACACGAGAATTCTACAAATAAAACATTGTCAATAATGAATATCTGGCCAAATGATCTACAAAACAATGCATATTCGACCAAATGATCTGCAAAACAATGCATATCCGGCCAAGTGATCTACGAAACAATGCATATCTGACCAAATGGTGTACAAAACAATGCATATCCGGCCAAATGACGAACTTACTTGCTCGGTGGTTTGTGCACCACTTGGCCACCGTGCGATGAGTTGCCTCAAGTGGTCGCAATACATCGACACGGCCTCTTGGATGATGTACCATCGATGCTTGAGAGACTTTGCGCCACAGTTGTGGATGAGCGCATTGGAGTAGGGCTCGAAATGCTTGTGTTCATGGAACCAAGAGTGAATGTTAGCCCAAAATGTTGTGCCCTTTTGCTCCATGCCATCGATCGGATTAAGGCTAGTGGCCAACCATGCATCGCACAATAACTTGTCCACCCGCATGTTAAAGCTTTCTCCTCTAGCCCTCTTCTTTGGACCGGCAGAAAATTCATCCAAATAATTGTCATCGTCGTCCTCCTCTTGGGTGGCTCAATCCTGTTGTTGTGTGTCTGTGCCTGGCTGGGTGTACGTGACAGACTATGTAGCTCAGCTGCGTGCCCACCTGGTATACATGTCGGACTGGGTGTAGCCCTGCTGCAAGCCCGGCTAGGTGTACGAGCTGTCCTGGGTGGTATCTCGCTAGCCCTTTCTAAGACCGCAAAACATAAATGCATAGCACCTATGAAGTTCAAGCAACTACTAAACAATGTAATTCAGCGTAGAAAACATCTTAATTAGACCCAATGCATGTTAAACTAAGAATGGCAATAGCACTCCCTAAGTTGGGGCTTGAATAAGAAGGTGATGACTCAAAAATAAAATAAAAGAAGGTCCTTCGTAGAGGGAACTGGATATTTGACACCTAGAAGAGCTCATTGATTTAAAATAGAGGATAATTTATTTTGGGAGGTGCACTTTTCAGTCAACGGTTAATGACAGAGAATCTCATCATCTTATATGCTATACATGTGTGAGAACGATTCCCATGCTTAACAACCCCCACCTTGTCTTTCCAAAAACCATAGCTAGCCGAATTCACGAGCACCTGCCAACATGCCCTAGGGAGGAGTGCTTTTTATTTGTTTATTAGTTCACGACTGAGCATCCCATTTACCAACTCTTTTTGCAGTTTTAAACAAGTATATGTCATACTTGTTGAGAGGAACACAACATTTAGCATAGAAGATGACACTCTCTCCTACCATTCCTTGAGTTTACGGGCACACAAAATAGGTATTTATTTGAATGTTTAGAGATGACACATGCAATTTACTTGTAACGGTAGAGTAATAACGTATAAAGGAAGATTTAGTGGACTCTTTATGGCATAACTTTTGGTTTAGCGATTTGGATGCACATGCAACATTTCCGCTTAGTACAGGCGAAGGCTAGCAATAGACTGGAAAGTGACCAACTAGAGAGCGACAACATTCATAATCATGAATTTTGAATGACCAACATTAAATAGTAGCATGAGGAGGATATAAACACACTGAACATAAATATTATCAAGACAAGATTGGATTTGAATCAACTACATGCGTGAACATGTACCAAGTGAGGCCACTTAAATTCTTTAGAGGAGGATACCATCCTGACATACCGCATCAGAACCAATTTAATGCAGGTTGACACCCAATATAACATATTATCCACTCCTAAGTATGGCATAAGAAAACATGAAATATAATCATCATCACACACATGTTTATGATTACCTCCTTTGGTGATCCGGAAATGGAGCAGAAAGGATTCTCGTCTTTTTCCCCAGAGGTGAACCTAAGTTATCGAACCCATGGGAGGCCCGTGCCCATTAAGTTAGGGTCTCAAACAAGGTTTTGCTAAAGAATTAATTGCAGCTTTATACGTACCTGATCGTAAATCAAACTGACACATGAATAACACTTATAATAAAAATAGGCATGGGTATGAGGTCTTATTCTTATAGCCATATATTTGTGATGAGACCAAATTTGATCTTAATTTGTGCTCTGGAAGTCAACCATCAAGATGTGCTTGCTACGTATCGAAGTGGGGGATCTGTCCAAATTACGTCTTGACCGGCGTGCGTCCTGCATCAAGAATCAGTTGTCCAATCGAAGGCCCTATATGTCGCGCGGGGTTGCCTCGATAATTAAGATTGCAATAATTAGACAAAGTCTTGGGCATTTAATGACTACACCTCTTGGATCCCCAGGGATAGGATCCGTGTTACCATACTAAACCTTTCTATCACTGGTGTTCAGAATAACACTTCACAATCTCCCTGCCCTTAGCCTCTCCGTGGCTCATTCTCCATGATCTTGGGTACCTGTAGGGATGGAGAATGCGAGCGAGACAAGAGACAACTACGGAACAATTTTATGTTACACATACAAGACATTAATTCGAAGTCCTTCCATTGATCCTTCTAACAAATACATCGGGTTGCATGGCTCTTGCCTCAACCCATATCTTGATGAACTCCTCACACATGGCTCTTGTCTTGCAATGGATGATGCGTGTGATACACGCTTACAAATATGACTAGATGGTGGATATGAAGGTGGTCGCTATGGAGATGGAAATGGCGGCGGCTAGTGTTGATGGAGATTAGGATTACAAATACACATAGTTGTTTAAACCAAAATAACAAGAAGGTTTTGGTTCACTTATGATCGGTACGCCTAGATAGCCCTCCGTTTCTTGACCTGAAAACTTAGTATAGCTGTAGTGGTGGCATGGTTATTATGCAAGTGTTAGCAAAGTAAAGATAATTAACTCAAAGTTCTTGCTCAACTAGATAAAATAACATGGTAGCTCTTAATTCTATTTCCTCTAGTTAACACTTTCTTGCCGTGAATGCACGGAAAAGTTTTTCTTTCTTTGAGCAATGAAAACATAAATTAGGGAGTGAAAGGTGTGTAAAGAAAACATGATTCTAGAGTAACTCACTAACTCACCCACAAGTGTCTCATTGTCAAGGCTCTCAAACACTTTGTTTCAATCATTGTTTGTTGAAACTTTGGTTGTCACGTGACGGGATTATGCCAAACAAGTGATCATGCATAAGGTTTTGTGGTGGGTTAATGTTGTGAGAACTATGGACCATTATGTTGTCTCTTTCGAGCTCTTGTGACCAGTTCCCGTTATTTACCACATACACAAACATTCAAGAGAAAGCTAAATAATATTTGATGTAGTGTTGACACTACGTACGGTAACAAACTCATAGCCGAAATCCAAGCTGAAACTCGGGTGGATTGTTCATTGGCTAGCGGAGTTCTCAACATAACATCAAGAAAGGTGATGAAGCCACATTTACATACGTACATGTGCATAGAGTAGCAAGGCCATAGCACCAGCGAGAAGCTAAAGCACCATGTAAGAATACAACACATTTTTTTGACATAACCTCATTCACCCTTAAACTAAGTTCCTCTAGAAAAATAAATCTGCAAGTGCTATTGAGTCTATTAAAATTAACAATATGGGGTTGAGTACCTGTAATATCATTTTCACTACAAATTTTCTCAACACCCAAGTCTTTGAAGACTTTCTCTTGTGCATGGTTATTCTTGGTTAAGATCACTTTATTTTAAAAACAGTCCCATGGCAAGTCTTGATTATCTAGATTAAACAGAACAAAGGGTACAAAATTATTTCAGCTACTAGAACAAAACCTTTGTTTTAATTGCCAAGACTTACTCCTGCTTGCACACATTACACATACTACTACTACATCTATTTTAAGCATTTCAAGTGCAAAAGACAGGAGTCATAGGACATACCTTCACGATCATGAATCTACACACTTCTCTTTCTTAAGCTTGCATTCCTCGTTGTCCGGTGTAGATCAACTCCTCTAAAATATAAACAAGTATGCAAATGAAATCCAGTGGCAAAAAAGGAAAAGAGCAAAGCAAGCTTATTCTATTTATGGACTTTTGAATACTAACTTGCAAACAAAAAATCACAACGGCAAAAAGTAAAATGAAAGCAAATAAAAGAAAAGTGTTGGAACAAACCAACACGATACAACCTCATTACAATTTATTCAATTAATACCGCCACATCTTGATGTAGACGTGGTAGTGGCATCCCCCAAGCTTAAGCTTTGGCAAGCCCGAGCCCGTGAGATCATTGTGGCGGCAGCTGGTCGGGAGCCCATCCTTGGCTTCAGTTGGAGAAGCTTGTGTTTATGTAGATGAACGTGCTTCGAAGGAACTCGACGAGGTTTATCATGTCATTGATGGAGCCCTAAAGACTATAGAGGTCCATGTAGGTGGTGTAGGCTTCTTGTTGTGGCTGCTCCTCTTGGGGTTGCTCCTCTTCTTCGTCGGGGGCGAGTTCTTCTTCATCAACTTGTTCGTGTTCCGGGCCTTCTTGGTCAAAATCCGCATCTCCTTCCCGTGGCACATAATGCATGTGTCCATTTTCTACGGAGAAACGGTTAAGGAGTAGGCAACCAATACCTAACTCCAGGAATTTGAATGCAATGACGACCACGACAAACTACTACCATTCCAGCTCTAGAAAGAACACAAATATTAACAAGGTTGTTATCGACAATGGGGCGGAAATGATTGTAGTTGAGACCAAGGGAGTTGGTCAACATGGTGATGCTCCTCCACACGCGGTGTACCCTTGTGCATGATTTGCTTGGTGCGTGAGGTGTAGCAAAAGTATTGCCCCTAGGTTGGGCGAATACCGACGTCAAGGTTAGCTACTTTCCCGACAATTAGCACATTCTCATCATTCACCTTAGAAACTTCTCCTCGTGCCTGGAACGAGTTAGTGATAACATAATAGAAATATCGAATATACTACAGGAATCAGCTAATTTGCCGTCTGCCATAGCAGACGGCAAAGAACAAGGCCACCGACGGCAAACCTCTTTGCCATCTGCCATGGACGGCAAACACTTCCAGCACTGAAAGTCACGGTAATGACCTTGTTTGCCGTCTGCATCAAGAAAGTGGGCGGCAAAGAAGTTTGCTGTCCGCTTTCCTAGCCAAGCTGACGGCAAAGAATAGTTGTTAGCCCCATTAGGTGGCTAATGGAAGACTTTGCCGTCTGACGGCGGATGGCAAACATGCACTTACCTTTGTCGTCTGCTCTGTGACGTCAACAGACCCGTGGCTTACTGTCACTCCTTCTCAGACTTTGTCGTCTGCCATGCTGGTGTTTGTCGTCTGCCAGCAGACGGCAGAATGACCAAATGGTCAGACCTGATGCTGCCAAGTTGCAAAGGTTGCTACCACGTGTCTCCTTTGTCGTCCGCCTACCGACGGCAAAGGTCTTCGCCGCCGGCTGGCAGAAGGTAAAGTGCCTGTATTGCCACTGTTTTGTTTGTTTTCTGTTATTTCTCTGCATTTTCAAAACACAAATATGATATATATAGCAGTCCATCAATGCATAGGCCATGTATCCAACAAGAAAGTTATAAGAAGAAGAAGACTAGAAGAAGAAGAAGAAGAAGAAGAAGAAGAAGAAGAAGAAGAAGAAAGAAGAAGAAAGAAGAAGAATAAGAATAAGGAGTAGAAGATGGAGGAAAAGAAAGAAGAGAAAAAGGAAGAATAAGAATATATTTTCTTCTTCTCTCCTTTTCTCATCTTTCTTCTTCTCTTCTATCTTTTTATCCTTTTACTTCTCATTCTTCTTCTTTTATTCTTTCTTTTTCTTCTCTTTCTTCTTCTATTCTTTCTTTTTCTCCTCTTCCTTGTTTTCTTCTGTATATTCCTTAATTTGTCATTTTGAGGTGAACTTGTAGGTAATTATGCCATTTTTGAGCTAACTAAGATTATTATGTCAATTTGGAGGAAAATAAGGTAAGTATAGGTCATTTTTGTGCTAACCTAGGTAATTATGCCATTTTTTTAGCTAACTTAGGTAAGTATAGGTCATTTTAGAGCTAACTTAGGTAATTATGTCATTTTGGAGGAAAATAAGCTAAGTATATGACATTTATGAGCTAACCAAGGTTATTATGCCATTTTTGAAATGAATAAGCTAATTATGTCATAAATGAACTGAATAAGCTAATTATGTCATTTTGGAGGATAATTATCTAAGTATGTCTTTTTTGGGGAAAATAAGCTAAGTATGTGGCATAATAGGGCTAAGAAGCATGTACGAAGCTAAGTATGCATTTGTTAAGCAAAACACTAGAGAAAACTTACCGGAGGTCAAGCACCGGGGTTCCTCGGGCCGGTTTCACCTGGAGAAGGGGTGTGTGATGCGGCTCCGGAGTTATGCTGCACCAAAGATCATTTGCAAAGTCTCGTTAGCATGATGACACTCAAATGTTAAGACTAGTAAATAATGACCATTCAAATGAAACTCACCGTTCCCGCTCTAGTAATTACCAGCATCGGCGGAGTGGTCTGACCGGTCTTCTCGCACATAGATTGCACATTTGGTTTTGATGAGCCACTCATATTAGTTAGTAATGAAATGAACATTACGTGCATGATTTGGCTAATATGCAGAAGAAACTTACCACGAAGAGCTCGTACATGGCCCGGTGAGCCGCCTCATTCCGTGCCCTCTCCTCCTCCAACAACCTAGCCGTCTTCTCCTCCGCCAGCAGTTCCTTCTCCGCCGCCACCCGGTCCCTCTCCTCCAGAAGCGCCTGGGTTGTTGCTCTATCTTTCTGAAGAGCAGCCTGCAACACCACTCCTCGTTAGCATTGTAATCATCAATGGCCACACACACAATGTAATGGAGGAAAGATATCTGAGTCCGTATAACTAACCTCGATGGCGAGATCGACTGGCCGTGGACGAGTCCTTATCTCAGGATAGGAGCTTGTTTGGCGCGCCTTGATCTCCGGGAGAGTGAGAGGACAACGTATCAGTCCATCTCCAATGGCTATCGAGCCATGGGGCCTCCCGCCACCAGATATCATCAGCAGCTCTGGATCAATAGGATGCTGGCTTAGGTTATAGTCCTCTCCTTTCCTCGCCTTCACCTCCTCGTTGTACCTCACGAGCTTTGGGTGGGAGGAGATGTTGGTGAAATTTTCTGGATGCTCGAGGTCAGACTCAGAGAATGCCTTGGCCTTCTTGTACGAGGTAGTATGGGCCATGGCATAGAGGTCGTACACCTCTGGCACCTCCGTGTTATTGTGTCATGCCTAAAAGAGAGGAACAAAGTATTAGTAAAGGGCTCAAGCTAGCATGAAGAAAGAATTGCATGAATCATGAAGCAAACCACATACCCAGTTCCACCCGAATTGATATAAGTTGGCGCTGCCTTGGTGGTGTGGCACACCAACCATTTGGGCACGCCGATCCTTGGCATTGTCGTGGACGGCTCGCCAATGGCCTGTGCACCACTCATCGACCAACGCCTCCCAACAATCCATCTTATCCGCACACCATCTTGGGGGCACCTAAGTTAGTAAAGAGAAATTTGAGCGCTACGCCTACGAATCAAATCAAGGAAACTAAGTACAATGCCTTAAGAATAGGTAATTACCTTCATGTACTGATCCTTCTTCAGAAACTTAGCCCGGCACGACGGCTTGTCCTTCTTAATACCACGCGTGGCGTAGTAGTCTCGAACAGCTTGCGGCCGAGACTCGTGCCATAAGTTTTGTAGTAGGCACTTGCACTCGTTATCGATAACCTTTGCCGCGTCTGATGTCTGCTAGAACTACGTCGGTTTTCCCCAAGAGAGAGAGGGATGATGCAGCACAACGACGGTAGGTATTTCCCTCAGTGATGAGACCAAGGTTATCGAACCAGTAGGAGAACCACGCAACACCACGTAAACAGCTCCTGCACACAAAGAACAAATACTTGCAACCCGACGTGTTAAAGGGGTTGTCAATCCCTTTCGGGTAACGAGATAGATAAAATTGTAGTAGATTGAAAGATGCAAATAAAATTCAGTGAGGTATTTTTGGGTTTTTGGATAAATAGATCTGAAAATAAAAGTTGCAAATAAATAAAAGAGCGAATAGCAAAATAGATCTTGAACGCAAATATATTAAAGAAGAGACCCGGGGCCCGTAGTTTTCACTAGTGGCTTCTCTCGAGAAAAATAGCAAACGGTGGAAACAAATTACTGTTGGACAATTGATAGAACTTCAAATACTCATGACGATATCCAGGCAATGATCATTATATAGGCATCACGTCCAAGATTAGTAGACCGACTCCTGCCTGCATCTACTACTATTACTCCACACATCGACCGCTATCCAGCATGCATCTAGTGTATTAAGTTCATGGAGAAACGGAGTAATGCAATAAGAACGATGACATGATGTAGACAAGATCTATTTATGTAGAAATAGACCCCATCTTGTTATCCTTAATGGCAATGATACATACGTGTCGTTTCCCTTTCTGTCACTGGGATCAAGCACCGTAAGATCGAACCCATCACAAAGCACCTCTTCCCATTGCAAGATAAATAGATCAAGTTGGCCAAACAAAACCCAAATATCGGAGAAGAAATACGAGGCTATAAGCAATCATGCATATAAGAGATCAAAGAAGACTCAAATAACTTTCATGGATAAAAAGATAGATCTAATCATAAACTCAAAGTTCATCGGAGCCCAACAAACACACCGCAAAAATAAGAGTTACATCATATGGATCTCCAAGAGACCATTGTATTGAGAATCAAACGAGAGAGAGAAAGCCATCTAGCTACTAACTACGGACCCGAAGGTCTACAATGAACTACTCACGCATCATCGGAGAGGCACCAATGAGGATGATGAACCCCTCCGTGATGGTGTCTAGATTGGATCTGGTGGTTCTGGAACTTGCGGCGGCTGGAATTGATTTTCGTCGACTCTCCTAGGGTTTCTAGAATATTGGAGTATTTATAGAGCAAAGAGGCGGTGCGGGAGGCCCCCGAGGTGGGCACAACCCACCTGGGCACGCCTGGGCCTCCAGGCGCGCCCTGGTGGGATATGCTCCCCTCGGAGCACCCCCCAGGTGCTTCTCCATCCCACTGGATGTCTTCTAGTCCAAAAAAATCCACAAGAAGTTTCACTGCGTTTGGACTCCGTTTGGTATTGATTTCCTGCGATGTAAAAAACATGCAGAAAACAGCAACTGGCACTGGGCACTATGTTAATAGGTTAGTACCAAAAAATGATTGTAAAACATCCAAGAATGATAATATAACAGCATGGAACAATAAAAAATTATAGATATGTTGGAGACGTATCAGCATCCCCAAGCTTAATTCCTGCTCGTCCTCGAGTAGGTAAATGATAAAAACAGAATTTTTGATGTGGAATGCTGCCTAACATGTTCATCACATATTCTTTTCTTAATAGCATGGACATGTGGACTTTTATATGGTTCAAAGCAATAGTCTAGTTTTGACATGATAACTTAAATACTCAAGCATATCAACAAGCAACCATGTCTTTCAAAATATCAACGCTAAAGAAAGTTATCGCTAGCCCATCATGCTCAATCATTGATCTATTTATGAAACACACTCGAATATTTGCTACACCCAATGCTCAAGTACGATCATAGTGCCCCCTATTTGGTGCTTTATAAGGGAAGATGGAGACTCAAATTAAAAATAAAAATTGCATAAAGTAAAAGAAAGGCCCTTCACGGAGGGAAGTAGGGATTTGTAGAGGTGCCAGAGCTCAAAGCTTAAATTGAGAGATAAAAACATTTTGAGAGGCATACTTTTCTCACCAACGAAAACGACTTAGAACTCCCAACACTTTCCATGCTAGATATATCATAAGCGGTTCCCAAACAGAAAATAAAGTTTATTCCTTTTTCCACCATTTCTTTCACTTTCCATGGCTAGCCGTATCGACGGGTGCCCTCCATACCAACACTTTCCAAGGAATTTATTATTTGACAACATAAAGTAAATTCATTTTTCATTTCGGGACTGGGCATCCCTAATACCTTTGCCGTACTCTCGTGCAATGACAAGTGGATAAACACTCATCGTGAGAATAACACATCTAGCATGGAAAATATCGGCCACCCCTCACCGCCTCGCGAGCGGTATGAGCACACAAAAGAGAAATTTATTTTGAAAATTAGAGATGGCACATACAAATTTGCTTAGAACGGCACGGAAATACCGCATATAGGTAGGTATAGTGGACTCATATGGCAAAACTGGTTTAAAGGGTTTTGGATGCACAAGTAGTGATCATACTTAGTGCAAATGAAGGCTAGCAAAAAGATTGAGAAGCGCCCAACCAAGAAACGAATAATCTCGTAAGCAAGCATTAAGCATAAGTAACACCGAATAATGCACCATAAGTAAGATATAATTTCATTGCATAACTATTGACTTTCGTACTTGCATAGGGAATCACAAACCTTAACACCAATATTCTTACTAAAGCACAATTACTCATCAACATGGCTCACATATTATATCGTCATATCTCAAAACTATTACAAAGAACCAAGTTTATTTTGTCCAATGATCTTCATGAAAGTTTTTATTATATCCTTCTTGGATATCTATCACTTTGGGACTAGTTTCATATGTTGCTTTTAATAAGCTCAAACAAATATAAGTGAAGAACATGAGCATAATATTTCTTTCTCTCAAATTAATCTAAGTGAAGCAAGAGAGAATTTCTTAAATTTTTTACTAACTCCCAAATAAATCTAAGTGAAACATGAGAGCATTTCTTCAAAAATAACAAAGCACACCGTGCTCAAAAAGATATAAGTGAAGCACTAGAGCAATTCCAAGGCTCTAAAAATTTAAGTGAAGCATAGGAGCAAGCATAGCATAGTTTTTGGCTCTCTCAAAAAGGTGTGTCCAGCGAGGATTCAAGACTTAAGATAAAAAGCAAAACAATAAAATACTCAAATCATACAAGACACTCCAAGCAAAACTCATAATATGTGACGAATAAAAATATAGTTCCAAGTAAAATACCGATGGTCGTTAGAAGAAAGAGGGGATGCCACTTGGGGGCATCCCCAAGCTTAGTTGCTTAATACTTCTTGAATATTATCTTGGGGTGCCTCGGGCATCCCCAAGCTTAGCCTTTTGCTAATCCTTTTTTCTTCATCCATTGTAATATCACCCAAAACTTGAAAACTTCAATCACACAAAACTCAACAAAACCTTCGTGAGATCCGTTAGTATAAGAAAACAAATCACTACTTTAAGTACCATTGCAAACCCATTCATATTTTATTTTTGCATTATATCTACTGTATTCCAACTTTTCTATGGCAAAAACTCTTCAAAGAAAACCATAGAATCATCAAAACAAGCACACAACGCAAAGAAAACAGAATCTGTCAAAAACAGAACAGTCTATAGCAATCTGAAAACTTCGAATACTTCTGTAACTTCAAAAATTCTAAAAAATTAGGACAACGTATGAAATTTGTTTATTAATCTTATTAAAAAAGAATCAACTCAAAATCACTCTTCTGTTAAAAATAAGAATTGCTTTTCTGAGCACAAAAGTTTCTGTTTTTCAGCAAGATCAAATCGACTATCACCCAAATCAACCCAAAGGCTTTGCTTGGCACAAACACTAATTTAAACCACAAAAACACATCTAACCAGAGGCATAATTGGTTATTTTATTGAAAACAACAAGAAAACCAAAAAGCAAAAAGATACAAGTTGGGTTGCCTCCCAACGAGCGCTATCATTTTACGCCCCTAGCTAGGCATAATGTAAAGGATCTAAGTATTGTCATCTTTGTTCTTGTTTTCCTTGGAGGTGTTTTTCTCAGGAGGCTTTGCAAAAACAACATAAAACACATTATCCATGGAAACTTTAGCACAATCAAGTTGCTTATCATCATATCCCTTTTGATTTCCGGCAGTGATCCAAGAATAATGTCGATTAACATCATTAAAAACTTGTTGGATAATATCTAAAACAGGGACTTGCTTTTTAAGATTCTCATCAAAGATTTGATTATCCCCAAGTAAATGTCTTAAAGCATAATCACTATTATAAAGAATTTCATCTATCATGGGTTTTTCATGATTCATACCATAAAAATCAAAGATTTCCCTAGCTTCCCGTATTATGTAGTCAAATTCATTCATAAGAACAAGAGTGGCCAACTTTTTAGCTTTAGGATTCTTTATAATGGGTAACTCATAAAACAATCTTTGCAAGGTAGGATGAGTACGGATAAATCTATTTTCAAGTTTCAGAACTAGCGCTGAAATAGCTTCCGCATAAGATTTAGTCCTTTTAAGTATAGGAGCATCATCAAGACTCAAATTTCCAACACAATTGAAAAATTCTTGGATATGTTCTTTTCCCATAACATTCCCCTGCCCCAAAACAAAAGTTTTGGCATCCAGATTACCCGTACGCTCCATTTTAGGAGTTAGGCCATCATCTATTTCTGCCATACCAAAATCACTCATGATTGCAAGCAAAAAGATAGATCTGACGAGAAAACGGCGAACGAAAAAGAGGGCGAATAAAACGGCAAATTTTTGTGAAGTGGGGGAGAGGAAAATGAGAGGCAAATGGCAAATAATGTAAATTGCAAGGAGATGAGATTTGTGATTAGGAACCTGGTTGATGTTGATGATGTCTCCCCGGCAACGGCGCCAGAAACTCCTCTTGATGTCTGCTAGAACTATGTCGGTTTTTCCCCAGAGAGGGAGGGATGATGCAGCACAGCGATGGTAGGTATTTCCCTCAGTGATGAGACCAAGGTTGTCGAACCAGTAGGAGAACCACGCAACACCACGTAAACAGCTCCTGCACACAAAGAACAAATACTTGCAACCCGACGTGTTAAAGTCAATCCCTTTCGGGTAACGAGATAGATAAAATTGTAGTAGATTGAAAGATGCAAATAAAAGCAAATAAAATTCAGCGAGGTATTTTTGGGTTTTTGGATAAATAGATCTGAAAATAAAAGTTGCAAATAAATAAAAGAGCGAATAGCAAAATAGATCTTGAAGGCAAATATATTAAAGAAGAGACCCGGGGGCCGTAGTTTTCACTAGTGGCTTCTCTCGAGAAAAATAACAAACGGTGGAAACAAATTACTGTTGGGCAATTGATAGAACTTCAAATACTCATGACGATATCCAGGCACTGATCATTATATAGGCATCACGTCCAAGATTAGTAGACCGACTCCTGCCTGCATCTACTACTATTACTCCACACATTGACTGCTATCCAGCATGCATCTAGTGTATTAAGTTCATGGAGAAACGGAGTAATGCAATAAGAATGATGACATGATGTAGACAAGATCTATTTATGTAGAAATAGACCCCATCTTGTTATCCTTAATGGCAATGATACATACGTGTTGTTTCCATTTCTGTCACTGGGATCAAGCACCGTAAGATCGAACCCATCACAAAGCACCTCTTCCCATTGCAAGATAAATAGATCAAGTTGGCCAAACAAAACCCAAATATCAGAGAAGAAATACGAGGCTATAAGCAATCATGCATATAAGAGATCAAAGAAGACTCAAATAACTTTCATGGATAAAAAGATAGATCTGATCATAAACTCAAAGTTCATCGGATCCCAACAAACACACGGCAAAAAAAGAGTTACATCATATGGATCTCCAAGAGACCATTGTATTGAGAATCAAACGAGAGAGAGAAAGCCATCTAGCTACTAACTACGGACCCGAAGGTCTACAATGAACTACTCACGCATCATCGGAGAGGCACCAATGAGGATGATGAACCCCTCCGTGATGGTGTCTAGATTGGATCTGATGGTTCTGGAACTTGCGGCAGCTGGAATTGATTTTTGTCGACTCTCTTAGGGTTTCTGAAATATTGGGGTATTTATAGAGCAAAGAGGCGGTGCGGGAGGCCCCCGAGGTGGGCACAACCCACCTGGGCACGCCTGGGCCTCCAGGCGCGCCCTGGTGGGTTGTGCTCCCCTCGGAGCACCCCGCAGGTGCTTCTCCGGCCCACTGGATGTCTTCTGGTCCAAAAAAAATCCACAAAAAGTTTCACTGCGGTTGGACTCCGTTTGGTATTGATTTCCTGCGATGTAAAAAACATGCATAAAATAGCAACTGGCACTGGGCACTATGTCAATAGGTTAGTACCAAAAAATGATATAAAATGATTGTAAAACATCCAAGAATGATAATATAACAGCATGGAGCAATCAAAAATTATAGATACGTTGGAGACGTATCAGCGTCCTCCTCGTATCCCTCCTCACACCTGTAGAAGTTCTGCCATCAGACGAGACAACACTGATTAGTACAGTAACTAGCTATTGTTAATTTTTAATTGTGTAAAGGAGAAATTACCCAAAAGCTTCTGATCACCATCTCGGCCCTCGTGTGGCACAAGACACCGTCGATCATCTCCTTCGGTGGGGCCTGGGCAGCCAAGTAGTGCTCCCAGCTCAATCCTAGCTGTGGAAGCTGACCCTCACCAGGCAACATGAAAAACCCCGGGAAATTTTTCCAGCAAAGCACACCAAGGACGGTGTTGGGCCTGCAGACTTCAGTGGCGTGTACCCAACCCCTGCAGTATGACAAGGCCAATGCATTAGATATTTTAAGAAACATGAAGGCAAAATGTACAAAAAGAGTAACTGCACTTACTTCTCCCCATCAGGCCTAATCATCGGCCTCTGCTCGCGGGTCACCGGCAGGGGCGGTAGCCGTGTACCACCACGCTGGTGCATGGTAGCCCCCTCAACCACCTTGCCCTCACTATCAGTAAACTCATCCCCGCCACCACCAGCATGGCCACTAGACCCCTCAGGCGGATCTGGCCAGGTACCCCATCCGGACGTCTCCTGGGACGTAGCCTGGTCCGGAGTCTCGTGGCACAAAGTCTCGTGGGCCGAAGCCTCTGGGACCGGAGTCTCGTGGGCCGAGGGCCCGTCGACCCGAGGCTTGTGGTCCATAGTCCCCGTAGCCTCCACCTCAGACGGGTCCACCCTAGCAGTCCTGTGCTCGGGTGAATCAGCTGGGGGTGGCGGAGAGGAAGGCGTAGCAGTTTGCCTACCTCTCCCACGGCCACGTCCTCCCCGACCTCCTCTCTTCTTCCCTCTCCGACCTCATCTCCCGGTGGGCAACGACGCCGACAAAGAAGCGCCCGCCGACGGTGTTCCCATACTATCTATCAACGCTCTCCGGAGATGTAGGGGTGGAATGGAAGTACCCCTCCCGCGGGGCGCCGACAAAGAAGTACCCGCGGAGCGCTCTGGACCCGCGCCCACCATCTTTCAACACCTGCCATGAAAAAGAGTAAACGAAATTAGTACAACATAAAAAAATTGAATACATGACATGAATAATAATATGTATATAATTTAAGTTGGGATGCATACAAACTAATAATAGTCTGGATCATCTATATATGCTCCAGGATCAATAGATGCATTATCATCATCACTATCACGCATGTCGTCATGAATGACGTGCTCATCGAGTTCAGCAGCATCAACATGTGGAAGGCCTTTATGTAATCGGTCAAGCATTGACAGGTCATCCGCAGTAGTAACCTCTTCTTGTTCCGACTCTTCTTGTTCCGGCTCATGGGTGAAGTCGGATTCACTATCGCTGTCTACTTCCATGTTCTGGGGTGAAGTAGAGCGGTTCTTGAAACATTTTTTGGAAAGACGTGTTTCTTGGAAGAATTCTCCTTCATATGTGTCTGGGTTAATGTGAGGTTCATAATCCTCTTCATTGGGGGGAGGTGGTCTAACACGTGGCGGCACTTCATAAATGACATCCCAACCATTCAGATTTGCATTAGTTTGGCAGGCCCACGGTAGATAGAAAACTTGGGTCGCCTGTTGAGCCGTAATATAGACATCGGGAACATCTAAATGGGTGCTTTGTTTGATTTCGACTAGCCCTATATGTTCATGAGTCCTTCTAGTCTTCTTCGGCTGGAACCAATAACATTTGAAGACTACGACGTTTGGTGGGTTTTCACCATAGAATAGAAGTTCATAAATTGCTTTAACTCTTCCATAATACTCGGTACCTCCTTGGCCGATAGCAGAGACACCATAATTTGTAGATTTTTGGTCGGCCATAGATAGCTCTTTGCCAAAGGTACTAAAGCGATACCTGTTGGTGTCGTATTTCTCAAATGAATGAACCTTATAGTTAAAACCATTAGCGGCTTGTCTCAATACGGCGTCCATAGACTCTGAATTAGCCTACAAAAGTTTAATACGAAAGGATTGTTGCATTAGCCGCAAATTATACCAAGAAATGAAATGGTCTATTAATGGTAATTACCATTTTTTTTGAACCAAGAGATGAAATCGGGATAGCTGCCTCCATGCTTTGCCAGAAGCCCATACTCTTCGATGGAATCCTTTTGGATCACCGCTCCATCCAAGAATTTGGCAACGTATCGACTATATCAAATATCCGGGAATAAGAGCAGCTCAAAGGAATTAGAAGTTGCAAAACAATGTACTGAGAACTTACTAGATGTACGACCGCACTTCTGTTAGGTTGTTGAAGATATACAACGAAATGGTCCGCCATTCTTCGACATCCAACACTATTGGTTTCGAAGCACCGGCTGGTGCGAGCTTCCCTTTGAATAGGCTGAGGTTGGATCCACCTTTTTTAGGGTCGCCACCATTGTACTGAGGCTTCGGATTATGCAAATGACGATTTTTGGCTTCGTACTGTGCTGTCATGAAGTTTGCCGCCTCCTCAGTAATGAATGCCTTGGCCATCGATGCTTCAATTCTACGTTTATTTTTACATTTTGCTCGAAGCGTCTTCTGCATCCTCTCAGTTGCATAGCACCAATGATTTTGCACGCCCCTCCCCAATCTTGCCTCGGTCGGGAGATGTAAAATCAAATGCTGCATTGGATTAAAGAATCCCGGTGGAAAGATCTTCTCTAACTTGCAGAGCAACTCTGGCGCCAACTTTTCCATGTCATCTATCACGGCAGGCAATAGTTCTTTCGCACAAAGAACACGGAAGAAATAGCTCAGCTCTGCTAGTACTAGCCATTCATCCTCTGGGATAAAGCGATGCAACATCACCAACATTACCCGCTCAAGCCATATGTTCCAATCATGACTCTTGATACCAAATATTTTCAATTTTTCAAGACTCGCTCCCCTCTTTAGATTCTCTGCATACCCATCGGGGAATATCTACTGCATTTTCACCCACAAGGTAATTTCCCTCATAGCTGGCCTTCCAAGATTGAACCAGGCCTTTCGCTTCGTCCAGTTCTGCTTTCCTTTCGGTTGTCACATGTTTTGTAACGGTCTATCACATAGAGTCTGCAGATCGACTCTAGCCTTAGTATTATCCTTTGACTTCCCATCTATGCGGAACAATGTACCAAAAAGGGCCTCACCGATATTCTTTTCAGTGTGCATCATGTCGATATTGTGTGGAAGAAGGAGGTCTTTGAAGTAAGGCAGATCCCACAAGCATGTCTTGTGAGTCCAGGCGTGTTACGAATTATACCCCTTGAAATACCCTGGACGGTCTGGATCAGGCTCGAGAGCGTTTAACTGATCCAGGATCTGTTGGCCAGTCAAGCGGGTGGTGCAGAGTTTTTGACAACTCTACCTTTGCTGAAGTTCTTCTTGTCTTTTTTGAACTTATGGTGAGGATCCAGGAACTGTCTATGCAAGTCGAAGCAAGAATACTTGCGACCTGCCTGCAGCCAATGAAACTGAAGAGCTTCCTTGCATGTGGGGCATGGGAACCTTCCATGCGTACTCCATCCAACGAATAGTGCATACGCCGGCAAGTCATGCATCGAGTACATGTACCAGACACGCATTATGAAGTTTTGTTTGCTAGCGGCGTCGTATTCTTGAACCCATTATCCCAAGCTTCTTGCAATTCATCCTTAAGCGACTGCATGTACACATTCATATTCTTCCTCGAATAGTTGGGCCCTGGAATTATCAATGTCAGGAAAATGTTCTTTCTTTGCATAATCTGTCCCGGGGGGGGGGGGAGATTGAGTGGAATGACAAATATTGGCCAACAACTGTATTGGGTTGCCATCATACCAAACGGATTGAACCCATCCGTGCCGATGCAGACTCGAGGATGTCTTGGATCTGCCGCTTTTTGCTCATGTAATGCATCGAAGTGCTTCCATGCAAAACCATCCGATGTGTGTACCAACATCTGATTCCCATCTGCATCTAGTTCGGTTCTTTTGCCCATTTTGTGCCATGTCATCTGTCTGGCCGTCTCTTCGACCATGAAAAGACATTGAAGTCTTGGTACGATTGGCAGATACCGAAGAACATTAACGGGGATTTTGGTCTGCCTCTTCTCACCCATACCGTTGTCTACCACAACATACCTGAAAGAGTTGCAAATGGGACAATAGTTCAAGTCCGCATACTCAAGCCTAAATAAGGCACATCCTTTCTCATAGGCATCTATCTTCTCATAGGGCATCTTAAGTGCATGGAGGATTTTGTCCGACTGGTACAGGTTTGCAGGCATTACATAGCCTTTGGGTAGAAAGCGTCCAAATACTGTCATCATCACGTCGTAGCATTCTCTGACCAAGTTGAATTGAGCCTTCAGAGCCATTACTTGTGTGATGGCATCTAGCTAACAAAGCTCAGTGTGCTCGTGGAGAGGACGTTTTGAAGACTCCAATATTTCATTGAAGGCCTTTGTAGATTCCTCCATCTCATCGTAATCCCAAGCATCATCAAAGTCTTGCACCATGTCTTCGATCCCGGTACCATGCTCATCGGTGCAACGACGAACCACCTTAGCTCTGGTACATTGGGCAGACTCTCCATGAACTGTCCACACCGTATAATCAGGCGTAAACCCCCACTTCTGCAGGTGTTTACCCATTTCATTCTCTTTCCTCTGAGAAAAGTTGTCGCACCTAACACAGGGGCACCAGGTTTTTCTCTGGCCATTTGCAAATGCGGCTTTCACAAACCCCTTGGTTTTTGTTAACCATTCATTGGTCATGTCTTCCTGACTAGTGTGACTGGTGTACATCCACGCACAATCTCTCATCTTGCCTAGCTACTAAACACAAAAAAAAATATAATTCAGCATATATATTCATCAGTTAATCAAGTTTGTCAATTTTATTACGTCCATGCAACCAACACGCTAATAGGTAAAGATAGGTCCTAATCCCACCCGAGTATGTGTAGATTGGATTCGTTTTCCCATGCTCTGCTCCGGATCCGACGCAGAATTTTGGCAGCACCTCCCCGTTGTTCTCCTGATACACGTCTCGGCATTAAACAGAGAGGATGTGTACCCGGAGAACAACAGGGAGGCACTGACGAAATTCTGCATCGGATCCGGAGCAGAGCTTGGAAAAATGAACCCAATCTACACATACTCGGGCTGTCCATGGATAACGTGGACAATTCGAAAGGATGGCGGTTATAAATATGCAAAGACATGCATATTTATAGATGCCGCCCTTTCGAATCGGAGACGCCTTTGTTATGAGGCTTGACATGAAAGTAAAATCTAGTGGCATCGGCACGATGACTGGAACAGAGCAAATAGGGGAGGGGGGGAGATGACAGTTGAGCTCACCCCTAGACCGTAGAGGCGATAGTCAAATGACGACGGCAACGGCACCGGGACCAACGGTGCTCCTGGAGGTGAAGAGAAGATCCCTGCACATGAAAAGCACCAGCACGACCAACATAAGCTCATGGAGGCCATGAAGGCTATAGCCAGTCGGCCTATGTTCAGTTTGCAGTAAAGAACTGATACAGTATATATTAGTCTAACCTCGCTCCTTTAAATCAAATTTCACCAACTGATATACACACGTGAGTTGTAGTAGAATCAGCAAGTAAAAAGAGACCCATTAAGTCCGGCCCAAAAGGAAAGAAGAGACCACATAAAGGCAAGGTGTGGGAGGAGGGACATGCACGACTGGTTGGCTGGCTAGATGGATTAGAGTAGAGACGCCGACTAGCTAGCTTTGTGATTTCAAGTGATCGCCGACCTCCAAGCCAGACATGCAGGTCAGTGAAGTGAAGGGACCATACGGGGTCTGGCTGGCGAGCGATCCAGCAAGCTGATTTGAAAATAGAATTTCGTATGCAAGCTGGACACGGCGACGACATGATGGTTGATGGCCTTGACCACTTTCGGGTGCGCCATCTAATTTAAACATGAGCACACAATGGCCTTAGATATAACTTCTAATCGTGAAGCTTTTTTTTGCAATTTACCTACAAGATCTTAATTGGATAAAAAATAGATCATGCTGAGATGCCCTTTTAGTTCACATAAAATACCTCTAATTTTAATATTTTTCATGTCAGATTTTCATGAGTTATATGCAATAATTGCTTCGTGGTTTGGCTAGACAATTAGCATGTATCGGCTGTGCCATCATCAGCATTCGTTTATCCAAAAACCAAAAGTACCAATGTGCGTTCTATGTAAAGAATTTTTACATCGCTCTTTTCTCTCTGTGTGTGTATAAAAGAAGTGGCTACTTATTTTTTGGTGATTGTGTTATTGCACAGAAAATTTGAGCTATTATGTATAATTCGTCAGTAGAACTGATAATCTAAACTTAATGTTGTTCAGTCAATTAGTTTACACGGAATCATACCCTTGTCTCCAGCTCACGCCACACCTTGGATCGAGGAGGACACCGTGGTGGTGGAGGAGGGCCAGCGCAGGGAGGAAGGCCGGCGCGGGGCGGGTCGGGGATGGCATGGGGAGGACGCCGCAGTGGTGGAGGAGGGGTGCGAGGAGGGGGCGGCACCGTGGCCTGGCTCCGGCGGTGGGGCGTCGCGTCCTGGATCCAGCCCGGGCTCCTATTGGGAGGTGGTCAGGGGAGGGGTGGGCGCAGGGGCCGGGGGCGGGGCGGGCGCAGGGGCCGGCGGCGGGTCTGGCTGGTGGCGGTGTTGGGCGGCGTCGGTAACGGCAGGGCTAGGGCGGCGGGTGCTAGTGGGGTGGGTGAGGTGGGGGAGAGAGGGGGAGAGTGGGAGAGAGAGAGGGGGGGTGGGGGGCACGGCCGTTAGATAGGCATCTTCTTTGCCGTCTGCTAGCAGACAACAAAGAGCACTAAGGCGGACGACAAAGAGCTAGCGGACGGCATCCAGCCCGTCCATTTGACCTAGCCAGCTCCACGGTCCAGTGGGGCTTAGCTGGGCTCTTTGCCGTCTGCTTTTAGGCCCTTAGCCGTCTGCTGGCAGATGGCAAAGAATGCACTGATGGCAAACTATATCTTTGCCATGAGTCCGTTCTTTGCCGTCTGCTTTTTGGAAGCGGATGGCAAACACCTTCTGTGCCGTCCGCTAGCAGATGGCAAAGAACTGGCTGATGGCAAATTCTCTTATTCTAGTAGTGTACTTTCAATGCAACTGGCACTTTGTTTGCAACCATGGTAACTCATCTGGTAGAAGGATTACCTTAGGTGCGGATTAGTAGATTCATAAACATAGTGGATGTCATCCTCATTGTTGGTGAAGCCAAAGTGAGTACACCACTCATCTAGAGTGACGTTGAAGTCTTGGTCCATGAGACATAAAGTGATCCGCTCTTCCTCATACGCATTTGGCATGAGACCAACATTATGCGAGAGAGTACTAGGAAACTCAACAGTCATGCGTTCATATGTATCACACCCCCTAATAAACAAAATGATGCAACTCGACATTATCACAAAGCAAATCGAAATCATTACCGATACCTAGTTTGATCAGTGTGGACTCGCAAGCCCACTTGGTGGTCTTCATCTTACTTGTCCGAAGCTTCTTGTACTTCTTCATCGCTTCACAGTCAGTGAAGATGATCCCATGCGTGAATTTTTTTGTTGTTGTTGTGCGGCACTCGCGGATGAACCTGGTTCATCACCGCGAGCAACACGTGTGGAGCTCCTCGCGAACATCTACAAAATAATTTTTTAGTCCAATACAATGATTCAATATTGATCCTACGGTAGTTACAACATCATACTCCTCTAAAAACACCAACGAATCCAAGAAAAACTCAAAATTTAGATAAAAAATACTCATACCCTAGACATCGCAATGCTAGGCACATAGAACATGGATTCATGGAAAATAAGTTGGGGCTCGGAGGAGAAACGTACCGTAGATCAATCACACAGAAGGATATAAACCGAAATCGAACGAGTAGGGAGATCGGGCAAAGTTGTGGTAGGGTTTGGAGAGGTTTGGAGGAAGAAGAAGAATAGATGAGTTTGAGGGAGAAATACCTCTTGCCTCGGCCTCTTTGTGGCTCCCAGAGGTCCATATGACCATTCATACGAGTGGGGCCGCTCGTATAGAATGCCGTCGTTCACTCTGGAGTCGTGGTTCTGTCAGTGCTTACCTCATACGACCAGTCATGTGAGCAGGCATGGTCCTTCACTAAGCCGTCTTTTGTTCTAGTTATTTGATCTTCCGGTCGATGGTGTTAGACGACCATTCATACGAGCGCGGAAGCTCGCAAGGAACACTGTCAAAAGCTTTGGACTTCTTCTTTGTTTCTGCCGAGAGTTCATATGACCACACATACGAGCGGGTGTGCTCGCATGATACACCGTCGAACACTCTATGGCCTCTGGTGTGTTTCTGTTGGAGCTGCCAGGATGCCATACAACCGGCTGGACGACCAAGGTGGTCGCACGCTAGGCCATCTTTTGTCCTGTTTCTTCTGAAACTTTACTTTTTCTGCTAATTCCTGCAGGGTTAGTTCCAACATAATACATAAGCATAATTCCAAGCAACACCTGATAATTTTTGCACAAGACAAAGGCCTCATTAGAACAACTCCTCTCAACTTAACCTCCTTGATAAAACTTCAACACTCTTTTATTGAAACAAAAACAAAACTTACTTATGTACTTTATTTGTGTGGGTTGCCTCCCACGAAGTGCTTGTTTCAGCTGGATAGCTCGACCGTAGTGATGGTCACTGCTACTTCTTGAGCTTGCGTTGATTTTTCCCTTGAAGAGGAAAGGGTGATGCAACAAAGTAGAGATAAGTATTTCCCTCAGTTAAGAACCAAGGTATCAATCCAGTGGGAGGAACACCCAAGTATCCAATAGCTGCACCTACACAAACTAATAAACACTTGCACACAACGCGAAAAAGGGGTTGTCAATCCCTTCACGGTCACTAGCAAGAGTGGGATCTGATAGAGATAGGTATAAAAGATAAGTAAAAGTGCAAAATAAAGTAAAGGTAAATAAACTGCAGCAAGGTATTTTTGTATTTTTGGTTTTATAGATCTGAAAATAATATGATGGTAAATAGACCCGGGGGCCATAGGTTCCACTAGAGGCTTCTCTCTTGAAAGAAAGCATACGGTGGGTGAACAAATTACTGTTGAGCAATTGATAGAAAAGCGCATAGTTATGATGATATCCAAGGCAATGATCATGAATATAGGCATCACATCCGTGACAAGTAGACCGACTCCTGCCTGCATCTACTACTATTACTCCACACATCGACCGCTATCCAGCATGCATCTAGTGTATTAAGTTAACAAGACCGACCCCATCTTTTTATCCTTAATGGAAACAATACAAATACGTGCCTCACTACCCCTTCTGTCACTAGGTGAGGACACCGCAAGATTGAACCCATCACAAAGCACCTCTCCCATTGCAAGAAAAGTCAATCTAGTTGGCCAAACCAAATCAATAGATCGAAGAGAAATACAAAGAAATCTTAATCATGCATAAAAGAGTTCAGAGAAGACTCAAATAATATTCATAGATAATCTGATCATAAACCCACAATTCATCAGATCTCACCAAACACACCGCAAAAGAAGATTACATCGAATAGATCTCCAAGAACATCGAGGAGAACATTGTATTGAAGATTAAAGATAGAGAAGAAGCCATCTAGCTACTAGCTATGGACCCATAGGTCTGTGGTAAACTACTCACGCATCATCAGAAGGGCAGCAAGGTTGATGTAGAGGCCCTCCATGATTGAATCCCCCTCCGGCAGAGTGCCAGAAAAGGCCCCAAGATGGGATCTCACGAGAACAGAAGTTTGCGGCGGCGGAAAAGTATTTTTTGGTGTGCCCTCTGGTGTAGGGGGAATATTTGGGTATTTATAGAGCTGGAATTAGGGTTAGAGGAGTCCCGAGGGGCCCACAAGCCCTGAGGGCGCACCCCCTAGGGCGCGGCCTGCAGGCTTGTGGCCTCCTCGTGGCTCTTCTGGCCTCCTCCCGAAGCTTTGTGGTTGTCTTCTGGTCCAATAAAAATTCTCAAAAAGTTTCATTCCGCTTGGACTCCGTTTGGTATTGAGTTTTTGTAAAAGACAAAAACAAGGAAAAAAACAGCAACTGGCACTTGGCACTAGGTTAATAGGTTAGTCCCAAAAAATGATATAAAATAGCACCAAAATGCATATAAAACATCCAAGATGGATAATATAATAGCATGGAACAATCAAAAATTATAGATACGTTGGAGACATATCAAGCATCCCCAAGCTTAATTCCTGCTCGTCCTCGAGTAGGTAAATGATAAAAACAGAATTTTTGATGTGGAATGCTACCTAACAGGTTTATCAAGTAATCTTTCTTTTATGTGGCATGAATATTCAGATCCATAAGATTCAAAACAAAAGTTTAATATTGACATAAAAATGATAATACTTCAAGCATACTAATAAGGCAATCATGTCTTCTCGAAATATCATGGCTAAAGCAAGTTATCCCTAAAAAATCATATAATCTTGTCATGCTCTATCTTCATCACACAAAGTATTTATCATGCACAACCCCTATGACAAGCCAAACAATTGTTTCATACTTTTAACGTTCTCAAGCTTTTTCAACTTTCACGCAATACATGAGCGTGAGCCATGGATATAACACTATAGGTGGAATAGAATATGATGGTGGAGGTTGTGTGGAGAAGACAAAAAAGGAGAAAGTCTCACATTGACGAGGCTAATCAATGAGATATGGAGATGCCCATCAATTGATGTCAATGCAAGGAGTAGGGATTGCCATGCAATGGATGCAGTAAAGCTATAAGTGTATGAAAGCTCAAAAGAAAACTAAGTGGGTGTGCATCCAACTCGCTTGCTCATGAAGACCTAGGGCAATTTGAGGAAGCCCATCATTGGAATATACAAGCCAAGTTCTATAATGAAAAATTCCCACTAGTAATGTATGAAAGTGACAAAATAGGAGACTCTCTATATGAAGAACATGGTGCTACTTTGAAGCACTAGTATGGAAAAAGGATAGTAACATTGTCCCTTCTCTCTTTTTCTCTCTTTTTTTCCTTTTTTTGTTTTGGGCTCTTTGGCCTCTTTATTGTTTTTTTCGTCTGGAGTCTCATCCCGACTTGTGGGGGAATCATAGCCTCCATCATCCTTTCCTCACATGGGACAATGCTCTAATAATGATGATCATCACACTTTTATTTACTTACAACTCAAGAATTACAACTTGATACTAGAACAAAATATTACTCTATATGAATGCCTCCGGTGGTGTACCGGGATGTGCAATGATCTAGCATGACATGTATGAAAAATATGAATGGTGGCCAAGCCACAAATACTATGCCAACTATATGATCATGCAAAGCAATATGATAATGATGGTGTGTGTCATAATAAACGGAACGGTGGAAGTTGCATGGCAATATATCTTAGAATGGCTATGGAAATGCCATAATAGGTAGGTATGGTGGCTGTTTTGAGGAAGATATAAGGTGGCTTATGTGTGAAAGAGCGTATCATATCATGGGGTTTGGATGCACCGGCGAAGTTTTCACCAACTCTCAAGGTGAGAAAGGGCAATGCACGGTACCGAAGAGGCTAGCAATGATGGAAGGGTGAGAGTGCGTATAATCCATGGACTCAACATTAGTCATAAAGAACTCACATACTTATTGCAAAAATTTATTAGCCCTCGAAACAAAGTACTAATACACATGCTCCTAGGGGGATAGATTGGTAGGAAAAGACCATCGCTCGTCCCCGACCGCCACTCCACTCATACGGAAGACAATAAAAAACAAATCATGCTCCAACTTCATCACATGACGAGAGACCATACGTGCATGCTTCGGGAATCACAAACCTTAACACAAGTATTTCTACTAATCCACAATTACTCACTAGCATGACTCTAATATCACCATCTTCATATCTCAAAACAAATGCAAGGAATCAAACTTCTCATATATTCAATGATCTTCATGAAAGTTTTTATTATATCCCTCTTGAATACCCATCATATTAGGACTAAATTCATAAACTAAGCAAATTGCCATACTAGTTTTTAGACTCTCAAAATAATATAAGTGAATCTTGAGAGTTCATCAATTTCTTCAAAATAAAACCATCGCCGTGCTCTAAAAATATATAAGTGAAGCACTAGAGCAACTGCCTAGCTCAAAAGATATAAGTGAAGCAGATAGATTATTCTAATAAATTCACGATTAATGTGTGTCCCTCTCAAAAGGTGTGTACAGCAAGGATGATTGTGGCAAACTAAAAAGCAAATAAAGCAAAGACTCATATATCACAAGACGCTCCAAGCAAAACACATATCATGTAGTGAATAAAAATATAGCCTCAAGTAATTTACCAATGGATTGAAGACAAAAGAGGGGATGCCATCCGGGCATCCCCAAGCTTATATTCTTGGTTGTCCTTGAATATTACCTTGGGGTGCCTTGGGCATCCCCAATGTTAGAAGGGAGAGAGAGGGATTGGTGGAATCGTTGTTTTATTGCTTGAGCCTCATGGGCATATATATAGGAGTACAATGATCTACTTGGAGTACAAGACAATGTAGAATAATATCCTACGCTATCCTATCTTTCCTAATAATCAATATACTCAACATCCACCTGCAGTCACAACGGTAGCGACACAGACGGTGAGACTGGAGAAGAATCTGAAGGCAAGCATACGGACAACCCCCCCCCCCCCCCCACAGTCGTAACTGTTGATGCATCACGGAAGTTGTGTCTGGAGTGAAAACCGATGAGGTTGCTCAAGCAAGGCGGTAGCCCTTTGTGCCGGTGTCAAAGTAGCCGAGAGCGTAGGATGGTGTAGCCATGGTCGAGGTAGCCGTGCAAGGGACGCCGTGGTCGATGTCGAGTCGGGGTGGCCAGTGTCGAGGTAGTTGCCGTGGACCGGGAAGAAGAGCGGCGGTAGCGGCCTGAGGAGGCGGTGGCGGCTTGCTATCCTATATTTCCTAATAATCAATATACTCAACACCCAAGATTAGGCTCTTACCACTCCTTATTCCATAGTCCATCAAAATTTTACCCAAAACTTGAAAACTTCACAACACAGAACTCAACAAAAAACTCGTAATCTCCGCTAGTATAATAAAAGCAAATCACCACTTTAGGTACTGTTGTGAACTCATTCTAAATTCATATTAGCATTATATTTACTGTAGTCCAACTTAACCATGGTTCATACTGTTGGGGAAACGTAGCATGCAATTTCAAAATTTTCTACGCTCACGCAAGATCTATCTAGGAGATGCATAGCAACGAGAGGGGGAGAGTGTGTCCACGTACCCTCGTAGACCGAAAGCGGAAGCGTTAGCTTAACGCGGTTGATGTAGTCGAACGTCTTCGCGATCCAACCGATCAAGCACCGAACGTACGGCACCTCCGAGTTCTGCACATGTTCAGCTCGATGACATCCCTCGAACTCTTGATCCAGCAGAAGGTTGAGGGAGAGTTTTGTCAACACGACGGCGTGGTGACGGTGATGGTGATGTGATCCGCGCAGGGTTTCGCTTAAGCACTACGACGCTATGACCGAAGGAGTAAACTGTGGAGGGGGGCACCGCACACGGCTAAGAGAATATCTGTTGTGTTCTAGGGTGCCCCTCTGCCCCCGTATATAAAGGAGGGGAGGAGGAGGCCGGCCACCAAGGGGGCGCGCCATGGGGGGGAGTCCTACTAGGACTCCACTCCTAGTAGGATTCGCCCCCCCCCCCCCACTTTTCCTTTCTCCGGAGGTGGAAATAGGGAAGGAGAGGGAGAGGGAGAGGGAGAAGGAAAGGGGGGCGCCACCCCCTTCCCTAGTCCAATTCGGCCTCCTCCCTTGTGGGGGGCGCACCAGCCCCTTGTGGGCTGGTTAGCCTCCCTCCTATGGCCCCTATGGCCCATATCTTCCACCGGGGGGTTCCGGTAACCCCTCCGGTACTCCGGTATGTACCCGATACACTCCGGAACCCTTCCGGTGTCCGAATACTACCTTCCAATATATCAATCTTTACCTCTCGACCATTTTGAGATTCCTCGTCATGTCCGTGATCTCATCCGGGACTCCGAACAATGTTCGGTCACCAAAACACATAACTCATAATACAAATCATCATCGAACGTTAAGCGTGCGGACCCTACGGGTTTGAGAACTATGTAGACATGACCGAGACATATCTCCGATCAATAACCAATAGCGGAACCTGGATGCTCATATTGGTTCCTACATATTCTACGAAGATCTTTATCGGTCAAACCGTAATGACAACATACGTTATTCCCTTTGTCATCGGTATGTTACTTGCCCGAGATTCGATCGTTGGTATCTTCATACCTAGTTCAATCTCGTTACCAGCAAGTCTCTTTACTCGTTCCGTAATGCATCATCCCGTAACTAACTCATTAGTCACATTGCTTGCAAGGCTTATAGTGATGTGCATTACCAAGAGGGCCCAGAGATACCTCTCCGATACTCGGAGTGACAAATCCTAATCTCGATCTATGCCAACCCAACAAACACCTTCGGAGACACCTGTAGAGCATCTTTATAATCACCCAGTTATGTTGTGACATTTGATAGCACACAAGGTGTTCCTCCGGTATTCGGGAGTTGCATAATCACATAGTCAGAGGAATATGTATAAGTCATGAAGAAAGCAATAGCAATAAAACTTAACGATCATTATGCTAAGCTAACGGATGGGTCTTGTCCATCACATCATTCTCTAATGATGTGATCCCATTCATCAAATGACAACACATGTCTATGGTCAGGAAACTTTAACCATCTTTAATGAATGAGCTAGTCAAGTAGAGGCATACTAGGGACACTCTGTTTTGTCTATGTATTCACACATGTACTAAGTTTCCGATTAATACAATTCTAGCATGAATAATAAACATTTATCAATGATATAAGGAAATATAAATAACAACTTTATTATTGCCTCTAGGGCATATTTCCTTCAGTCTCCCACTTGCACTAGAGTCAGTAATCTAGATTACATAGTAATGATTCTAACACCCATGGAGTCTTGGTGCTGATCATGTTTTGCTCGTGGAAGAGGCTTAGTCAATGGGTCTGCAATATTCAGATCCGTATGTATTTTGCAAATCTCTATGTCTCCCTCCTTGACTTGATCGCGGATGGAGTTGAAGCGCCTCTTGATGTGTTTGTTTCTTTTGTGAAATCTGGATTCCTTCGCTAAGGCAATTGCTCCAGTATTGTCACAAAAGATTTTCATTAGACCCGATGCACTAGGTATAACACCTAGATCAGATATGAACCGATGCACTAGGTATAACACCTAGATCAGATATGAACTCCTTCATCCAGACTCCTTCATTTGCTGCTTCCGAAGCAGCTATGTACTCCGCTTCACACATAGATCCTGCCACGACGCTTTGCTTGGAACTGCACCAACTGAAAGCTCCACCATTCAATATAAATACGTATCCGGTTTGTGACTTAGAGTCATCCGGATCAGTGTCAAAGCTTGCATCGACGTAACCATTTACGACAAGCTCTTTGTCACCTCCATAAACGAGAAACATATCCTTAGTCCTTTTTAGGTATTTTAGGATGTTCTTGACCGCTGTCCAATGATCCACTCCTGGATTACTTTGGTACCTCCCTGCTAAACTTATAGCAAGGCACACATTAGGTCTGGTACACAACATAGCATACATGATAGAACCTATGGCTGAGGCATAGGGAATGACTTTCATTTTCTCTCTATCTTCTGCAGTGGTCGGGCATTGAGTCTTACTCAACTTCACACCTTGCAACATAGGCAAGAACCCTTTCTTTGACTGATCCATTTTGAACTTCTTCAAAACTTTATCAAGGTATGTGCTTTGTGAAAGTCCTATTAAGCGTCTTGATCTATCGCTATAGATCTTGATGCCCAATATATAAGCAGCTTCACCGAGGTCTTTCATTGAAAAATTCTTATTCAAGTACCCTTTTATGCTATCCAGAAATTCTATATCATTTCCAATCAACAATATGTCATCCACATATAATATTAGAAACGCTACAGAGCTCCCACTCACTTTCTTGTAAATACAGGCTTCTCCAAAAGTCTGTATAAAACCATATGCTTTGATCACTTCATCAAAGCGTATATTCCAACTCCGAGATGCTTGCACCAGTCCATAAATGGATCGCTGGAGCTTGCACACTTTGTTAGCACCTTTAGGATCGACAAAACCTTCTGGTTGCATCATATACAACTCTTCTTTGAGAAATCCTTTAAGGAATGCAGTTTTGACATCCATTTGCCAGATTTCATAATCATAAAATGCGGCAATTGCTAACATAATTCGGACAGACTTAAGCATCACTACGGGTGAGAAGGTCTCATCGTAGTCAACTCCTTGAACTTGTCGAAAACCTTTTGCAACAAGTCGAGCTTTGTAGACAGTAACATTACCATCAGCGTCGGTCTTCTTCTTGAAAATCCATTTATTCTCTATGGCTTGCCGATCATCGGGCAAGTCAACCAAAGTCCATACTTTGTTCTCATACATGGATCCCATCTCAGATTTCATGGCCTCAAGCCATTTCGCGGAATCTGGGCTCATCATCGCTTCCTCATAGTTCGTAGGCTCGTCATGGTCTAGTAACATGACTTCCAGAACAGGATTACCGTACCACTCTGGTGCGGAACGTACTCTGGCTAAACTACGAGGTTCTGTAATAACTTGATCTGAAGTTTCATGATCATCATCATTAGCTTCCTCACTAATTGGTGTAGGCATCACTGGAACTGATTTCTGTGATGAACTATTTTCCAATTCAAGAGAAGGTACAATTACCTCATCAAGTTCTACTTTCCTCCCACTCACTTCTTTTGAGAGAAACTCCTTCTCTAGAAAGGATCCATTCTTAGCAACAAAGATCTTGCCTTTGGATCTGTGATAGAAGGTGTACCCAACAGTTTCTTTTGGGTATCGTATGAAGACGCACTTCTCCGATTTGGGTTCGAGCTTATCAGGCTGAAGCTTTTTCACATAAACATCGCAACCCCAAACTTTAAGAAACGACAGCTTAGGTTTCTTGCCAAACCACAGTTCATACGGTGTCGTCTCAACGGATTTAGATGGTGCCCTATTTAACGTGAATGCAGCTATCTCTAATCCATAACCCCAAAACGATAGTGGTAAATCGGTAAGAGACATCATAGATCGTACCATATCTAATAAAGTACGGTTACGATGTTCGGACACACCATTACGCTGTGGTGTTCCAGGTGGCGTGAGTTGTGAAACTATTCCACATTGTTTTAAATGAAGGCCAAACTCGTAACTCAAATATTCGCCTCCGTGATCAGATCGTAGAAACTTTATTTTCTTGTTACGATGATTCTCCACTTCACTCTGAAATTCTTTGAACTTTTCAAATGTTTCAGATTTGTGTTTCATTAAGTAGATATACCCATATCTGCTCAAATCATCTGTGAAGGTCAGAAAATAACGATACCCGCCGCGAGCCTCAATACTCATCGGACCGCATACATCGGTATGTATTATTTCCAATAAGTCTGTAGCTCGCTCCATTGTTCCGGAGAACGGAGTCTTAGTCATCTTTCCCATGAGGCATGGTTCACAAGCATCAAATGATTCATAATCAAGTGATTCCAAAAGTCCATCTGCATGGAGTTTCTTCATGCGCTTTACACCAATGTGACCTAAACGGCAGTGCCACAAATATGTTGCACTATCATTATCAACTTTGCATCTTTTGGCATCAATATTATGAATATGTGTATCACCACGATCGAGATTCAGCAAAAATAGACCATTCTTCAAGGGTGCATGACCATAAAAGATATTACTCATATAAATAGAACAACCATTATTCTCTGATTTAAATGAATAACCGTCTCGCATTAAACAAGATCCAGATATAAAGTTCATGCTCAACTCTGGCACCAAATAACAATTATTCAGGTCTAAAACTAATCCCGAAGGTAGATGTAGAGGTAGCGTGCCGACGGCGATCACATCGACCTTGGGACCATTTCCGACGCGCATCGTCACCTCGTCCTTAGCCAATCTTCGTTTAATCCGTAGTCCCTGTTTCGAGTTACAAATATGAGCAACCGAACCGGTATCAAATACCCAGGCACTACTACGAGCATTAGTAAGGTACACATCAATAACATGTATATCAAATATACCTTTGTTCACTTTGCCATCCTTCTTATCCGCCAAATACTTGGGGCAGTTCCGCTTCCAGTGACCAGTCCCTTTGCAGTAGAAGCACTCAGTTTCAGGCTTGGCTCCAGACTTGGGATTCTTCCCGGGAGTGGCAACTTGCTTGCCATTCTTCTTGAAGTTCCCCTTCTTTCCCTTGCCCTTTTTCTTGAAACTACTGGTCTTGTTAACCATCAACACTTGATGCTCCTTCTTGATTTCTACCTCCGTAGCTTTGAGCATAGCGAAGAGCTCGGGAATAGTCTTCTCCATCCCTTGCATATTATAGTTCATCACGAAGCCTTTATAGCTTGGTGGCAGTGATTGAAGAACTCTGTCAATAACACTATCATCTGGGAGATTAACTCCCAGCTGAGTCAAGTGGTTATGGTACCCAGACATTCTGAGTATGTGTTCACTGACAGAACTGTTCTCCTCCATCTTGCAGCTATAGAACTTGTTGGAGACTTCATATCTCTCAACTCGGGCATTTGCTTGAAATATTAACTTCAACTCCTGGAACATCTCATATGCTCCATGACGTTCAAAACGTCTTTGAAGTCCCGATTCTAAGACGTAAAGCATGGCACACTGAACTATCGAGTAGTCATCAGATCAAGCTTGCCAGACGTTCATAACGTCAGCATCTGCTCGTGCAGCAGGCCTTTCACCCAGCGGTGCATCAAGGACATAATTCTTCTGTGCAGCAATGAGGATAATCCTCAAGTTACGGACCCAGTCCGTGTAATTGCTACCATCACCTTTCAACTTAGCTTTCTCTAGGAACACATTAAAATTCAAGGGAACGATAGCACGGGCCATTGATCTACAACATAGATATGTAAAAACTATCAGGACTAAGTTCATGATAAATTAAGTTCAATTAATCATATTACTTAAGAACTCCCACTTAGATAGACATCCCTCTAGTCATCTAAATGATCATGTGATCCATATCAACTAAACCATGTCCGATCATCACGTGAGATGGAGTAGTTTTCAATGGTGAACATCTCTATGTTGATCATATCTACTATATGATTCATGTTCGACCTTTCGGTCTCAGTGTTCTGAGGCCATATCTGCGTATGCTAGGCTTGTCAAGTTTAACCTGAGTATTCCGCACGTGCAAAACTGTTTTGCACCCGTTGTATGTGAACGTAGAGCTTATCACACCCGATCATCACGTGGTGTCTCGGCACGACGAACTGTCGCAATGGTGCATACTCAGGGAGAACACTTATACCTTGAAATTTAGTGAGGGATCATCTTATAATGCTACCGCCGTACTAAGCAAAATAAGATGCATAAAAGATAAACATCACATGCAATCAAAATATGTGACATGATATGGCCATCATCAGCTTGTGCCTTTGATCTCCATCTCCAAAGCATCATCATGATTTCCATCGTCACCGGCTTGACACCTTGATCTCCATCGTAGCGTCGTTGTCGTCTCGCCAACTATTGCTTCTACAACTATCGCTAACGCATAGTGATAAAGTAAAGCAATTACATGGCGATTGCATGTCATACAATAAAGCGACAACCATAAGGCTCCTGCCAGTTGCCGATAACTTTTACAAAACATGATCATCTCATACAATAACGTGTATTACATCATGTCTTGACCATATCACATCACAACATGCCCTGCAAAAACACGTTAGACGTCCTCTACTTTGTTGTTGCAAGTTTCACGTGGCTGCTACGGGCTTCTAGTAAGAACCGTTCTTACCTACGCATCAAAACCACAACGATTTTTCGTCAAGTGTGCTGTTTTAACCTTCAACAAGGACCGGCCGTAGTCAAACTCGATTCAACTAAAGTTGGAGAAACAGACACCCGCTAGCCACCTGTGTGCAAAGCACGTCGGTAGAACCAGTCTCATGAATGCGGTCATGTAATGTCGGTCCGGGCCGCTTCATCCAACAATACCGCCGAATCAAAATAAGACGTTGGTGGTAAGCAGTATGACTATTATCGCCCACAACTCTTTGTGTTCTACTCGTGCATATCATCTACGCATAGACCTGGCTCGGATGCCACTGTTGGGGAAACATAGCATGCAATTTTAAAATTTTCTACGCTCACGCAAGATCTATCTAGGAGATGCATAGCAATGAGAGGGGGAGAGTGTGTCCACGTACCCTCATAGACCGAAAGCGGAAGCGTTAGCTTAGCGCGGTTGATGTAGTCGAACGTCTTCGCGATCCAACCGATCAAGCACCGAACGTACGTCACCTCCGAGTTCTGCACACGTTCATCTCGATGACGTCCCTCGAACTCTTGATCCAGCAGAAGATCGAGGGAGAGTTTCGTCAGCACGACGGCGTGGTGACGGTGATGGTGATGTGATCCGCGCAGGGCTTCGCCTAAGCACTACGACGCTACGACTGGAGGAGTAAACTGTGGAGGGGGGCACCGCACATGGCTAAGAGAATATCTGTTGTGTTCTAGGGTGCCCCCCTGCCCCCGTATATAAAGGAGGGGAGGAGGAGGCCGGCCACCAAGGGGGCGCGCCATGGGGGGGAGTCCTACTAGGACTCCACTCCTAGTAGGATTCGCCCCCCCCCCCCCCACTTTTCCTTTCTCCGGAGGTGGAAATAGGGAAGGAGAGGGGAGAAGGAGAAGGAAAGGGGGGTGCCACCCCCTTCCCTAGTCCAATTCGGCTCCTCCCTTGTGGGGGGGGGGGGGGGGGGGCGCACCAGCCCCTTGTGGGCTGGTTAGCCTCCCTCCTATGGCCCATATCTTCCACCGGGGGGTTCCGGTAACCCCTCCGGCACTCCGGTATGTACCTGATACACTCCGAAACCCTTCCGGTGTCCGAATACTACCTTCCAATATATCAATCTTTACCTCTTGACGATTTTGAGATTCCTCGTCATGTCCGTGATCTCATCCGGGACTCCGAACAATCTTCGGTCACCAAAACACATAACTCATAATACAAATCGTCATCGAACGTTAAGCGTGCGGACCCTACGGGTTCGAGAACTATGTAGACATGACGGAGACATATCTCCGATCAATAACCAATAGCGGAACCTGGATGCTCATATTGGTTCCTACATATTCTACGAAGATCTTTATCGGTCAAACCGTAATGACAACATACGTTATTCCCTTTGTCATCGGTATGTTACTTGCCCGAGATTCGATCATCGGTATCTTCATACCTAGTTCAATCTCGTTACCGGCAAGTCTCTTTACTCGTTCCGTAATGCATAATCCTATAACTAATGCATTAGTCACATTGCTTGCAAGGCTTATAGTGATGTGCATTACCGAGAGGGCCCAGAGATACCTCTCCGATACTCGGAGTGACAAATCCTAATCTCGATCTATGCCAACCCAATAAACACCTTCGGAGGCACCTGTAGAGCATCTTTATAATCACCCAGTTACGTTGTGATGTTTGATAGCACACAAGGTGTTCCTCCGGTATTCGGGAGTTGCATAATCTCATAGTCAGAGGAATATGTATAAGTCATGAAGAAAGCAATAGCAATAAAACTTAACGATCATTATGCAAAGCTAACGGATGGGTCTTGTCCATCACATCATTCTCTAATGATGTGATCCCATTCATCAAATGACAACACATGTCTATGGTCAGGAAACTTTAACCATCTTTAATGAATGAGCTAGTCAAGTAGAGGCATACTAGGGACACTCTGTTTTGTCTATGTATTCACACATGTACTAAGTTTCCGGTTAATACAATTCTAGCATGAATAATAAACATTTATCATGATATAAGGAAATATAAATAACAACTTTATTATTGCCTCTAGGGCATATTTCCTCACATACCCCCCCCCCCCCCCCCGATACTACCCATAGATTCATCAAAATAAGAGAACAATTCATAGAAAACATAATCTGTCAAAAACAGAACAATCTGTGAAGATCTGAATATTACTCATACTTATGTAACTCCAAACATTCTGAAAAAATAGGACAATGTAGCCAATTTGTATATCAATCTTGTGTACAAAATTAAGAATTTTTCCACTTTCCAGAAACTTTTAGTAATTCTGCTACTGGACATAAAAGTTTCTGTTTTCAGCAAAACCAAATCAACTATCACCATAGATCATCCCAAAGGCTTTACTTGGCACAAACACTAATTAAAACACTAAAACACAATTATTATAGAAGTAATATTGCATATTTATTCAAGAACAGAAGCAAAAATAAAAAACACAAAATAAAATTGGCTTGTCTCCCAACAAGCGCTATTGTTTAACGCCCCTAGCTAGGCATAATGCATAGATCTAGGTATTATAATAGAAGTGAGGGAGATCATCCATGCTTATCTCATACTCCCTCATTTCAGCAGCAAGCTTTCTTTGTGGTAAGCAAAAATAATCAAAGGGGCTAAATTTAATAGGGTACGGATCTATAAGATCAAGTTTGGGAGGAATAGGTTCGTCTTTTGGCCCTTTGTATTTGATAATTATCTCTCCGTTGTAAACATTCCTTTGATTAAACTCCCTAAGTTTATTTCTAAGCACAAACCCTAATCCATTATTTTGTATAGCAAATTTGTCATTGAGCTCAAAAATTTTATCAATCAAAACATCGGTAGGGACCCTTTTTCTTAGGTTTTCATTGTAAGCGGCATAATTCGGAGATTGCAATCTCCTTACTTCTTGTTGATTAAAAAGAATCTCCTCTATAGGAGGACACCCATCATTGATATTATAATGAGCAAATATTTCACTAGCTTCTTTTAGATGTGCCCAAATTCATGAGGTAAAAATATAGTGGTAACACGCTTAACGGAAGGATGGTGAATATTAGAAAATTCTAGGAAGATCCTTTGTATGCATGGATGCTTGTGAACAAATTGCCTTTCAAGTTCAAATATAAGTAATGATATTGCATCCGCAAGACTAGAAGTTTTATTAAGAATCGATCCTCCTAGCATAGGTAACGTACCGGCACAAGTAAAGATATCTTGAATAACACCTTTTCCAGTAATATTACCGCTACCTACACGGAGTTTTTTAGCGTGCATGATGGTAGGTTCTTCTTCATGAGTATCATCATTAGCAAAATCATAAATTTTCCATCAAGATTATTACTAGCTTTTTCAATGATAACCTCCCCAGATTCAGACATGATGGCAAAGCAAGCAATCTAGCACACAAGCAAACAAAAGGCAAACGAAAAGACGAACCGAAATAAGGCAAATATTTTTGTGTTTTTCTGAAAACATTTTAGAAGTGGGGGAGATGAAAACGAGAGGTAAATGGCAAATAATGTAAGTGCAATAGATGAGAGTTTATGATAGGTACTTGGTAGGCTTGATGTATATCCTCCCCGGCAACGGTGCCAGAAATTCTTCCTGCTACTTCTTGAGCTTGCGTTGATTTTTCCCTTGAAGAGGAAAGGGTGATGCAGCAAAGTAGAGATAAGTATTTCCCTTAGTTAAGAACCAAGGTATCAATCTAGTAGGAGGAACACCCAAGTCTCCAATAGATGCACCTGCACAAACTAACAAACACTTGCACACAACGCGAAAAAGGGGTTGTCAATCCCTTCACGGTCACTAGCAAGAGTGACATCTGATAGAGATAGGTATAAAAGATAAGTAAAAGTGCAAAATAAAGTAAAGGTAAATAAACTGCAGCAAGGTATTTTTGTATTTTTGGTTTTATAGATCTGAAAATAATATGATGGTAAATAGACCTGGGGGCCATAGGTTTCACTAGAGGCTTCTCTCTTGAAAGAAAGCATACGGTGGGTGAACAAATTACTGTTGAGCAGTTGATAGAAAAGCGCATAGTTATGATGATATCCACGGCAACGATCATGAATATAGGCATCATGTCCGTGACAAGTAGACCGACTCCTGCCTGCATCTACTACTATTACTCCACACATCGACAGCTATCCAGCATGCATCTAGTGTATTAAGTTAACAAGAACGGAGTAACGCCTTAAGCAAGATGACATGATGTAGAGGGGTAGATCCAAACAATATGGTATGAACCCCATCTTTTTATCATTAATGGCAACAATACAAATACGTGCCTCGCTACCCCTTCTATCACTTGGTGAGGACACCGCAAGATTGAACCCATCACAAAGCACCTCTCCCATTATAAGAAAAATCAATCTAGTTGGCCAAACCAAATCAATAGATCGGAGAGAAATACAAAGCTATCTTAATCATGCATAAAAGAGTTCAGAGAAGACTCAAATAATATTCATAGATAATCTGATCGTAAACCCACAATTCATCGCATCTCAACAAACACACCGCAAAAGAAGATTACATCGAATAGATCTCCAAGAACATCGAGGAGAACATTGTATTGAAGATCAAAGAGAGAGAAGAAGCCATCTAGCTACTAGCTATGGACCCGTAGGTCTGTGGTAAACTACTCACACATCATCAGAAGGGCAGCAAGGTTGATGTAGAGGCCCTCCATGATCGAATCCCCCTCCAGCAGAGTGCCAGAAAAGGCCCCAAGATGGGATCTCACAAGAACGGAAGCTTGCAGTGGCGGAAAAGTATTTTTGGTGTGCCCTCTGGTGTAGGGGAAATATTTGGGTATTTATAGAGATGGAATTAGTGTTAGAGGAGTCCTGAGGGGCCCACAAGCCCTGAGGGTGCGCCCCCCTAGGGCACAGCCTGCAGGCTTGTGGCCTCCTCGTGGCTCTTCTGGCCTCCTCCCTAAGCTTCGTGGTTGTCTTTTGGTCCAGGAAAAACCCTCAAAAAGTTTCATTCTGTTTGGACTCTGTTTGGTATTGATTTTCTATAAAAGGCAAAAACAAGGGGAAAAACAGCAACTGGCACTTAGCACTAGGTTAATAGGTTAGTCCCAAAAAATGATATAAAATAGCACCAAAATGCATATAAAACATCCAAGATGGATAATATAATAGAATGGAACAATAAAAAATTATAGATACGTTGGAGACGTATCAATCACTTAGGTGCAATTACACCGAGACCATAGCTTTGAGCATTGTTAACAATGTCGACTTTGGTGTATGTCTTCATTTTCTTTTTCCTGGGAAAATGTCTAACAAAAGGATCCTTTGCATGAAGATCAAATCTTACATTTGCCTCAAACACATTGATAACCTCCTTTATGGTCCTAAGAAAAGGCCAACCGAGAATAATAAGAGCAATGGGATCTTCAGGCATATCAACTATGACAAGATCAATCATGATAGGGCAATCATGTATTTGAACAATAACACCATGCTTAATCCCTACTGCTTGTGTAAAAGTAGAATTAGCCAATTCAATCTAATCTCAGTGGTAACATAAGGACCAAGATTGAGACTATTATAAACTGATTTAGGGATAGTGGAAACACCAGATCACATAAAGCATTGAAATTATTCAAACCAATCTCAATCTCAATAGTAGGATAAAAAGCATCTTCTTGCTTAACAGGCAACTTATTATATATTTTTTATTTCATCATCCAACTTGATGAGGACATCCCAACCATGGGCACCACACCACCAACCATCAACGGTCCAATCACAAGAAGTCGCGCAATGCAAATACATGATCAGGTGAACGCTAACTTAAGTCTATCATTTGACCTTGAAAACATGGTCGTACCTTCACCTCCTTTGTTGTTGGTTGAACTCAGGTGCAATATCGAAGAAGGCCAAAACACATTTCAATCCGCGCAAAACAATGTTTTATGGCGAAGAAACAAAGTTAGGAATTCATAAAGAAATGAGTTGTCTGCTGAAGAAACATTCTTCCGATTCTGACGAAACAATGTTTTGCACGAGTTTGGATATCCCGACTTGCGGAATGTTCCCAGAACTCGAGTTTGCTGCTGAAGGAAACATTGTTCGACCCTAGTGAACAATGTTTGGTCGGGAACTGCCAACCACCTCCAACGAGAGTTTTCCAGGGGCTACCTCATTAAGTCTCTAAGCCGTTTAGTCAACCAAAGCTGGTTCTCTTTCACACCTAAGCTGGTTCCCAAAGCTAGTTTAATTTCACACCTATCCAAGGGGGTTGTCGCGATTATAAATAGGCTAGCTCTTCCCTTCGTTGGGGACTTTTGCCATTTCTATCAAAGACCAAAGACATAGACTCCTCCTGAGATCGGAGAGCTCTTGTTATCCTTATTCTCGTGATTCCTTGAGAAATTGCTCCTAATTCGTGCTCCACGACTAGATCATGTTGTGTGGGTTAGAGTTCGTGGTTTCCCTTGCGGATTACACCTATCCCATGCTCCACGACTTGAGCATGGTTGTGTGGGGTAGTATTGCGGGTTGTGGATCGGTGAATGTTCGGATTGCAAGCTTCGGTGAGCATCCTCCTCGTCGGGTCATAATCTCTTATTTTCCATTTTTCGGCTGCTTGCAGCTAGTTATCCCCATCCTTTTATCGATCCTACGCCGTGAAGATCGGACCTCCCCTTGAACACCCTCTTCTCCGAAGATGGTGTCACATCATCTGGTATTCAGAGCAAGGTTTACATGGTAGGATCTGTATCCTTTTAGCTAGATCTATCCTTTTTAGTTTGGTTTTTCCCCGTCCTAGAGTCCAAAGCCAAAAAGCCACAAAAAAAATCTTAGCCTTTGTTTGCTGAGATCTAGTTGTTTGCTTTCCTCTTTGTGTTTGCACCAAGTTCTATCCAAAGTTGCTGCTGTTTTCTTTGAGTCTTGTTGGATCTTTTTTGCAGCAAAAAAAAAGAGAGAGCAAAAAAAAGAGCAAAAAAAAAGAGAAGAGAAGAGAAAGTGTTGAGCAAGTGTGCAATCATTTTCAGTTGGGTGAGAAATTTCAGAAGTTGTAGTGGCAAGTGTTGCAGCTCAAACGTGGTGCAAGGATCTACAATTTTTTCTTGTTTATTTGGTTTGCATCGATTGGATCTCAGCACTAGCCCTCCCTTTTTACCGCACCCAGATCCACCTAGAAACCGTCAGCTTCCTTTCCTTTCATTTGCCCGTCCACTCCTGATTTTCTACCACCGCACAGCCGCCAAGGAACCATTAGAATTTGGGTAAGAAAGAAGGTGAGCTGAGTGTTTTTCCACATATATTTTTCTTTTGCCCACTTGTTTCCGAGAGTTAACATGACAGGATCCAACTCGAGTGTACATGGACATCAACATGTGGATGATGATCTCCCAAAAACTCGCGCAGCACTTGGTGACATGATTGAGGAGAGTATAACTGCAGCTATGCGAAGGATGTTCGGAGGCTGTCTTCCTATCACGGGTAATGGGGATCAACATCAACACAGCCCCGCTGCCTCGCTAGCCGCCGACGACCGACGACGTCAAGGAAACGAGGATCGCCACGATGGTCGTGGAAGAGCGGCAGGAGCTGCTGCCCACGGCGCCCCTGCTGTTGGTGCTGAACGGAGGCGTGGTGAATTTGCTGCCCCCCGTGAGGGTGGGCTGCATGGAGGAGAAGCTCGCGGGCGAGGCCATGACCCCCGCGGGCTTGCCGCTGATCATCGGTGATGAGCTGTACATGATGGTGATGACATCTCCTTTAAAGATCTCTCCGAGCATGGTGACAAAGATGAAGGCATGGGGGACTATGAACCCTATTCCCCGCCTCGTCGTGGTGCTGTTTTTGGTCGCAATGGTCATCATTATGACCGCCGAGATCAAGATGACCGTGCCCACCAAGCAAGAGTGAAGCTACATGTGCCATCATTCACGGGAAAAGAGGATCCGGATGCATATATTGAGTGGGAGGAGAAGTGTGATCAAATCTTTCGCATCCATGGTTTTTCTGAAGCCAAAAGGGTTGATCTTGCTGTTATGGAGTTCTTTGGTTATGCTCTTACATGGTGGAATCAGCTGCAAGATGATCGATTAATATCGCACAATAATTATATCCGCAGCTGGACTTTGATGAAGCAAGTCATGAGGCGCCGTTTTGTTCCATCATACTATGAGAGGCAACTGTACAAGAGATTGCAGGGGCTCACTCAAGGTTCCCGCACTGTTAAGGAGTACTATAAAGAGATGGAGGTGCTGCTAATTCGGACAAGAACCAGTGAAAGTGATGAGGCAAATATGGCGAGATTTTTACATGGGCTGAATGATGAAATATCAGATTTGTTGGAGATGTTTCCTTATGATACACTACAAGATGTGGTTCATCAAGCTATACGAGTTGAGAAGAAGAATCTGCGTAATGGTCGTACTCGTGCTTTCCAAGGCCGCACCACCACCCGTTCCTGGCAGCGAACACAACAGCCATATGGTTCTCAGTTTGAGGGTGCACCACCTAGGCACCCACATGCCTCGACGGCTTCCTCACCTGCTATTCGCAATCAAGATAAGCGGTCATCAGCTACAGCAGGAGTATCATCTACTCCACCTCTAGAAAAGAGTTCTACACACAGCAGCAACATTCAATGCCACAAGTGCAAAGGAAGAGGTCATATTTCTTCGGAATGTCCAAGCAAAAGAACTATGATCATCAATGAACGAGGTGAATGGGAGTCTGAAAGTGACCCTGAAGGTGGCAATGATGAAGTGGAAGAGGAGCAAGGTTGGGAAGTAGGAGGAACTATTTTATCTCATGAGGAACTTGATGGAGAAGCGTTGGTTGTATGTCGTTCACTTAACGCCCAGGTTGTGGAGGAGGAAAAGGGGCAGCGGCATAATCTTTTCCACACCCGTTGCCTTATCAACTCAAAGATATGTCGAGTGATTGTTGATAGTGGCAGCTGCAACAATATTGCAAGCACGGAGATGGTTGAGAAGCTTCAATTGCAAACAAAACGTCACCCACACCCATACCGCATGCAATGGTTGAATGATTGTGGCGCAATTAAGGTGATTAGCAGCGTGCAAATACCAATTTCAGTTGGGACATATCAAGATAATGTTGAGTGTGATGTGGTGCCGATGCACACTTGTCACTTGCTTCTTGGACGACCATGGTTGCATGACCGTGATGTGCAAATCAGCGGGCGTGCGAATCGCTTATGTTTTGTCCATAAAGGAGAAAAGTTCACTTGGCTGCCCATGACACCCGAGGAAGTCTATCTTAATGAGATGAAAAGAAAAGGAAAGAAAAAGGGAGAGAGTGGTCATACACAACGAGTGAGCCACCAGCATAGTGAGGGAGTGTTTCCACAGCCAGAAGCTCCACAGCCAAATATGACCAAGCCCCGGGAAAAACAAGGATTAGTTATGATGGCTAGGAAAAGGGATATGCGGGAATTGAGAGAACCTAATACTCCATTCTTTGTACTCATGTACAAGGAAACTTTATTGGCTGCTAACGATTTACCCTCAACTCTTCCTAGTGTTGTTTTGATCTTTTGCAGGAGTATGAGGATGTGTTTCCCAAGGAGGTACCACCTGGTTTGCCACCGAAGCGGGGCATTGAGCATCAAATCGACTTGGTTCCGGGCGCCCCACTACCAAACCGACCACCGTACCGAGCAAACCCAGAGGAGACGAAGGAAATTCAGAGGCAAGTAGAAGATCTTCTTAACAGAGGGTATGTAAGGGAAAGTCTTTCTCCTTGTGCTGTTCCCATACTTTTAGTTCCAAAGAAAGATGGTACCATGCGCATGTGCACTGATTGTAGATCCATTAACAACATAACTGTGAGATATCGGCACCCTATTCCTAGGCTCGATGACATGCTTGATGAACTTCGTGGCTCCACCATATTTTCCAAAATTGATTTACGAAGTGGTTACCACCAAATAAGAATGAAAGAGGGTGACGAGTGGAAAACTGCATTTAAGACAAAATTTGGTTTGTATGAATGGTTGGTTATGCCTTTTGGATTAACGAATGCACCTAGTACTTTCATGAGATTGATGAATCATGTGCTTAGATCCTTCATTGGCAAGTTTGTAGTGGTATACTTTGATGACATATTGATTTATAGCAAAACTTTGGAGGATCATGTTGGAAATATAAAATGTGTGCTTGCTGTCCTACGGGAGGAAAAGTTGTATGCTAACGCGGAAAAGTGCACATTTTGCACAAACAAGGTTGGGTTTATTGGCTTTGTTGTTTTAGCAAAGGGTGTGGAGGTCGATGAAGAGAAGATCAAGGCTATTCATGAGTGGATGCCTCCACAAAATGTGAGCCAAGTACGTAGCTTCCTCGGACTTGTAGGTTTCTACCGCTGGTTCGTGAAGGATTTCAGCACCATTGCTGCACCCATGAATGAGTTACTGAAGAAAGACACTCCATTCCAATGGGGTGATGCCCAAGACAAGTCCTTCCAAGAATTGAAGATGAGATTGACATCAGCCCCATTGCTTTCACTTCCTGATTTTGGTAAGACATTTGAGATTGAATGTGATGCAAGTGGTGTTGGCATTGGTGGAGTTCTAATGCAAGAAGGTAAACCCATTGCCTACTTTAGTGAGAAGCTTAATGGTCCAACTCTTAATTATTCCATCTACGACAAAGAATTGTATGCACTTGTTCGATCTCTGGAAACATGGCAGCATTACTTGTGGCCAAAAGAGTTTGTAATACATTCTGACCATGAATCTTTAAAACATCTAAAGGGCCAACTCAAACTGAACCGTAGACATGCAAAATGGAGTGAGTTCATAAGGTCTTTTCCTTATATTGTCAAGTACAAGAAAGGGAAGGATAACGTTGTTGCCGACGCATTGTCTAGGCGTCACATTTTACTTTCCCAACTTGATGTTAAAATCCTTGGTTTAGAAAGCATCAAAGAATTGTATGCTAATGACTCTTACTTTGCTGAACCATTTTCAAAGTGTAACAAGGGAAAGGGATGGGAGAAGTTTCACTTGCATGATGGATTTCTATTTCGAGCTAACAAATTGTGCATCCTAGATTGTTCTATTCGTTTGTTGCTATTGCAGGAGGCTCACGCTGGTGGTCTCATGGGACATTTTGGAGCCAAGATAACTGAAAGTGTACTCGTTGATCACTTCTTTTGGCCGCAAATGAGACGTGACGTGGAACGCTACGTGATGAGATGCGAGATTTGTCACAAAGCTAAGTCCCGCTTGAATCCTCATGGTTTATATACTCCTCTATCTATTCCGAATACTCCGTGGGAAGATATTTCTATGGATTTTGTTCTTGGTTTACCACGGACTAAGAGGGGGAGTGACTCGGTGTTTGTGGTAGTTGATAGTTTTAGCAAAATGGCACATTTTATCCCATGTCATAAGAGCGATGATGCTTCACACATTGCTGATCTGTTTTTCAGGGAAGTTGTGCGGCTACATGAAGTACCACGCACGATTGTGTCAGACCGTGACACCAAATTTCTGAGCTACTTTTGGAAGACCTTGTGGGGAAAACTTGGCACCAAGCTCCTATTTTCCACGACATGCCACCAACAAACTGATGGACAGACTGAAGTTGTCAACCGAACATTGTCCATGATGCTACGAGCAGTCCTCAAGAAGAATTTGAAGATGTGGGAAGAGTGCCTACCTCATGTGGAGTTCACGTATAACAGGGCGGAACGAACCAGCCTTGATGCAAGTAAGCGTGCTGATTTCGTCAAGAAACTTCATGCCCAGGCAAAGGAGAACATTGAGAAAATGACTGAACAATATACGAAGCGGGTAAATAAGACCAGGAAGAAGATGGTGTTCGAGTAAGGCGATTTGGTATGGGTACACCTTCGGAAGGACCGTTTTCCTGAGCAACGCAAGTGCAAGTTTTAGCCACGCGGTGATGGACCATTTGCGGTGCTCGAGAGGATCAACAACAATGCTTATAAGATCGATCTTCCAGAAGAATATGGTGTTAGCCCAACCTTCAATGTCTCCGATCTTTCCCCATACTTTGGGCCTTTAGAGTCGAGGACGACTCCTTCTCAAGAGGGGGAGGATGATGAGGACATCCCAACTATGGGCACCACACCACCAACCATCAACGGTCCAATCACAAGATGTCGCGCAATGCAAATACATGATCAGGTGAACACTAACTTAAGTCTATCATTTGACCTTGAAAACATGGTTGTACCTTCACCTCCTTTGTTGTTGGTTGAACTCAGGTGCGATATCGAAGAAGGACAAAACACATTTCAATCCGCGCAAAACAATGTTTTATGGCGAAGAAACAAAGTTAGGAATTCATAAAGAAATGAGTTGTCTGCTGAAGAAACATTGTTCTGATTCTGACGAAACAATGTTTTGCACGAGTTTGGATATCCTGACTTGCGAAAGGTTCCCAGAACTCGAGTTTGCTGCTGAAGGAAACATTGTTCGACCCCAGTGAACAATGTTTGGTCGGGAACTGCCAACCACCTCCAACGAGAGTTTTCCAGAGGCTACCTCATTAAGTCTCTAAGCCATTTAGTCAAACCAAAGCTGGTTCTCTTTCACACCTAAGCTGGTTCCCAAAGCTAGTTTAATTTCACACCTATCCAGGGGGGTTGTCCCGATTATAAATAGGCTAGCTCTTCCCTTCGTTGGGGACTTTTGCCATTTCTATCAAAGACCAAAGACATAGACTCCTCCTGAGATCGGAGAGCTCTTGTTATCCTTATTCTCGTGATTCCTTGAGAAATTGCTCCTAATTCGTGCTCCACGACTAGATCGTGTTGTGTGGGTTAGAGTTCGTGGTTTCCCTTGCGGATTGCACCTATCCCGTGCTCCACAACTTGAGCGTGGTTGTGTGGGGTAGTATTGCGGGCTGTGGATCGGCGAATGTTTGGATTGCAAGCTTCGGTGAGCATCCTCCTCGTCGGGTCATAATCTCTTATTTTCCATTTTTCGGCTGCTTGCAGCTAGTTATCCCCATCCTTTTATCGATCCTACGCCGTGAAGATCGGACCTCCCCTTGAACACCCTCTTCTCCGAAGACGGTGTCGCATCACAACTCGTGTAACTTAGCTGCAACATGATCGACAAATTAAGACATTATATGCCTCATCATTTGATACCTCTGGTAGTGGGTGTTTCATTGCTATCATCTTTACGAAGTCTGCAACCGTATATACTCGGGAAAATGGCTTTTATCAACATCTTCTACACTTCCTTTGCTACTTCTCATCATCTTGACATCTTCAACCGGCTTAGCTTCCGGTTTACCTTCAAACTTTGCTAGGATTAAAGTTTGGCTTTCTGCAATTTTAGCCACTTGTGCTTCCATATTCTTGGTTCTTCCATCAAAATCTACACACCATTAGTTAGTCCAACAATCTTACCGGTCAATTGACCAAGTAAGTTATCATGATTCTTTAAGATATTTTTGAAGGTATCATTCTGGTCACTTTGACAAGCAATAAAAAAAAATCAGTCTTTTCAAGAGTATTTCTATTGCCATTCCTAGTTCCATTAAAATTATCAGGTTCTCCACTATTATTAGGTTAAGATAACCTAGGATCATACCCATTATTTTTCCAGTTGGGATTGTAGCTATTACGAGCAATAAAATTGACATCATTAACTTCTTCATCAGTAATAGCATTCAATTTTACCTCTTCTTTACATTCCATGACAGATATGCGTTCATCAAGCTTAGCGGTCAACTACATATTTTGTTCTTCAATTGTATTGACTCTCTTGGTGGTAGTTCTTTCAACACGCCATTGGACATGGTTCTCTTGCATCTCATCAAGTAATTTCTTAACATCAGTGACGGACTTTCCCATAATAGTTCCTCCTGTAACAGTGTCAAGCATAGTTTTCGACATAGGATTTAAAGCATTATAAAACATATGAAAGATTAACCATTCTTCCATTCCATGGTCAGGATAATTCCTTATAGCTTCCTTCATCCGATCCCATGCAAGTGCTAGTGGCTCACGATCTTCCTACTTAAAACTTGTTATTTTTTAACAAAGTTGCATAATTTTTGCAAGTGGGCAAACTTAGATAAAATCTTGCTGCAACAGTCTGCCCAATAAGTTATATTACCTCTTGGCAAAGCTAGAAGCAATTCTTTTCCTTTTCCTCCCAAAGAGAAAATAAATAGACGCAACTTCAAAGCATCAGGGTCGTAATCTCTAATTCGTGTCATATTGCACAATTCAAAAATAATCATGAAAGTGCATATCGGCATCCTCAGAAGCAGAGCCTCCAAATTGGTCATGTTGAACCATAGAGACTAGGTACGGTTTTATCTCATACTCAGCGACAACAAAATCAGGTTGTGTTATAGGTTCACACATGAAACTATTCCTATGTGTAGCAATGCTTCCAATATTATGAGCCATGGTAATCTTTTGGTGGTTTTCTACTCACAAGACTTGCAAAAAAAGTAAACTAAAAACTGAAACAAAATTTAAAAAAATCTAGACACAAAGACTAGGCACACAAAACCTCCCCGGCAATGACGCCAGAAAAAGGTTTGATTACTTCCTCTGGTGATCCAGAAACAGACCAGGAATGATTCATGCATTTTTCCCAGAGGTAACCCTGAGTTATCGAACCCACGGTAGGATGGTGCCCTTTAAGCTAGGGTCTCAAACAAGCTTTTACTAAAGAATTAATTCCAGCTTTGTACCAGATCGTAAATCAAACTGACATAGGAAGAAAATTTATAATAAAAATACACATGGGTATGAGGTCTTATGCTTACACCCATATATTTGTGCCGGACCAAATATGATCTTAATTTGTGCTCTGAAAGTTGCCCATCAATATATGATTGCTACGTATCGAAGTGGGGGATGTGTCCAAATTACGTCTTGATCGTCGCGCGTCCTACATCAAGAGTCGGTTGTCCAACCAAAGGCCCTATCCGTCGGGCGGGGTTGCCTTGATAATTAATTAAGATTGCAATAATCAGACAAAAGCATTGGACATTTAATGACTACACCTCTTGAATCTCCAGGTAGGATCTGTGTTACCGTACTAAACCTTTTCTGTCACTGATGTTCAAGATAACACTTCACGGTCTCCCTGCTCTTATACTCTCTGTGACTCATTCTCCATGATCTTGGGTACTTGCAGAGATGAAGAACGCGAACGAGACAAGAGACAACTACAGAACAGTATTATGTTACACATACGAGACATTAATTCAAGTCCTTCCATTGACCCCTCCAACAAATACATCGAGTTGAAAAGCTCTTGCCTCAACCCATACCTTACCGAACTACTCACACAAGGAGATCATATCACATGAAGAACACATCATGAAGATAGATAGATTGATAATATGTCTTTTTGCATTTTCGAGAGGGCACGACTGTGCCTCTCGTGGAAACAAATCTGTACCTCCACGAGAATTAAATCGGTGCCTCTCGCGGAAGGAAAAAATGTGTTTCTTTTTTTTGCTTTTCCAAGAGGCACGACCGTGCCTCTCATAGAAGCAAATCCATGCTTCCACGAGAAGCAAATCCGTGCCTCTCGCGAAAAAAAACCCTTTTTCGAGAGGCATGACTGTGCCTCTCGCGGAAGCAAATCCGTGCCTTCATGAAAAGTAAATTCTTGTCTCTCGTCGAAGGAAAAAAACTGTATTTTTCTCTTTTCCGAGAGGCACGATTATGCCTCTCACAGAAGCAAATCCGTGCCTCCACGAGAAGTAAATCCGTGCCTCTCGTGGAATTTTTTCCCTTGTTCGAGAGGCACGACTGTGCCTCTCTTTCGGAAGCAAATTCATGCCTCTCACGGAAGGAATAAAAAATAAAACACATTTTTTTTTCTGAGAGGCATGCCGTGTCTCTAGTGGAAGTAAATCTGTGCTTCCACGAGAAGTAAATCCATGCCCCTCACGGAAGGAAAAAAGAAAACACATTTTTTGGTCCAAAACCTAAGGAAAATCAAGGGAAACCGAAAAGCTAAAAAAAACTAAAAAAATCATCTAAAAGCAATGTTGAGGATATCGCTTATCTTTATCGTCTCGTTCAGCTAGTGGTTAGAGATTAATCGGAAATCGGTTGATTAATCAATTTTATCGGTCGACTATTAATCAGATATTTTTTGCAAATCTCAGGTTCCCAACACTAAAGTGCGCTATATTCAACACCAAAACAATATGGGACAGAAGTGTTGCCTTGATTCCTAGCCTTTGAATCCTCGTATAATAACAAACAAAATAGGAAAACAGTACATATTACGTAACAAGGTGCACAAAACATAAATAAACATAATTTTTGCAAACATAGTGCTATGAATAGGTCCGATTTATCGGTAGATTCCCGATAAATCGCTTGTCAGAGCGATAAATCAGTCCAACAGATAAACGGTGAAGGTAAGACATAATCTTATCGGTCACCCCCCGATTAGTGATAAATTGGAAGATTAATCACTGAATCGGGAGATATTTTGAACAGTGTCTAAAAGCCAAGAACACGTATAGAAAATAAAATAAATAAAATTCGAAGGGAGTGCCGAGAGGGCGACACGTGACGGCCGCTGAGAGCGCTCCAAGTGGACCGCTCCCAGCCCACCGAAAGTAACCCTTGCGAGGGCTCCCGAAGGAGTACCCGCTAATTAGTTGCCCTCTCGTCAGGGCACACCGGAAAGCTGGAGGTACTGCGTGACATTGGGCCAATAATGGGCTCCGAAATTGCATACATTTTGAATACATGATAAACATTTTTGAAAGCATGGTGGAGCCTTTTAATAAACAATTAACCTTTTAAATATAGATGTACATTCTATGAATATACAATTAACTTTTTAAGAAACTGTAAAAAAGATACGTGGCAACATTTTCCAATACACGATGAACTTTTTTTAATATATGATGAATATATTTTTCATACGCTATGAATTTTAACAAGAGATGAACATTTTTTGAAAATACACTATACACATTTTTAGTACACCATAAGGTTGCATACTACATGGGAAATATTTAAAAATAATATGATTAACATTTTAGTACATGATGAAAAATCTAGAAGTTTAGAAAGAAAATAAAAACAGGAATGGAAAAGTAAGAAAAGCTTAACATGGAAAAGGAAAAGAAAACAGAAAAAAAGATAGAGTGGAAATAAAATAAGAGGACCGTTGAAAAAGGTATGAAAAAATAGCTCAAATAACAGTTTCCACCAAAAAAGCAGGAAGAAAACGAACCCAACCTTCCTCATTACTGGGCCGGCCCATTCACTACATAAGGCAGGCGTCTGTATCTCACAGGAGAAATAGGGTCCCCGCTGAATTGGAAGTCTCGTAGGGGACCTCCGATTTGACACTCTTTGCATCAAACATGAGGGTTGCCGCACAGGAGGGTATCATGGATGCGGCGGCGAACGGGTGAGAAGGAGAATCAGATACTCTGGCGAGCTGAATGTATTGTATCAAGTCGTTGTACAATAGAGAGAAGATGTACCACAAATGCAAGCATTGTTTGGAATTCAAAAATGTTTCTTGAAATTCAATTATATTAGACATGAACATTTTTTAAATTCTGAACATACTTTTTTAAATAACATTTTAGAAAAATGTGATTTTCTTGAAATTCCAAACATTTTTTGAAAATGTGAATGTTTTTGTAAAAACACAAAATATTTTTATAACATTTTTCGGAATTCGCAAACAATTTTTGAAATTTCTGAAGAAAAGAAAAAATACACAAAAAATCGGCAAGTAAAAAAAATACAAAAACTTCTAAAATGTTCCCAAAGAGTTTTTTAATAGTATGTTCCCAAAACAGTTTAAAGCAAACTAGAACCTTCTAAAAAGTTCACAAAACGGGAATAATGTGCTACGCTACTTATCAAATGGACCAGCCCATTTACGTCGTTGCCTCCCCTTGCCTGTGTGTTTCAACGTTGTTTTGATGCGAAGTGCTTCAAATGGGACACACCGTCTCGTAGTAATACACTAGCGCGAATGTACACACAGAAGCAAAAAAGAAGTGCCATAGTTAGCCCAGCCTAGGCCCAGAACATTAAGGGCAAGGGTAAAAGTTTGGGCTGCTTTCGGCCTAGCCCACTCTTGCACGCCCAACGTTTCGTCTCTAGCTTGGAGCAGGTCACTAGGCACGGTGATCCATATGTATCGCTTCTGGGATCCTATTTGACGAGTAGGTCACCCGATAGCGACCGCGTGCGTACCTCCCTGGCCAGGGGCAGAGTCAGGATTTGATCAGAGGGGGGGGGGGGGCGAAGAATACAACGAACATGTAAACAATGACCATACGAAGAGGAACACAAGATAGTACCGTATGCATTTTGCAATTAGGAAAATTTAGTTTTTCACTAGTTTGAATGTGGCTCTTATGCATGGATGTAAATAGAAACTAGAATCTAGAATCGGCCTGAAAAATAGAAACTAGAATCTAACAGTTCGTGAAAATCTGATAATAATAATAATAACTTGTGATGGCGTAGACATGAGCCGATGATATACCTTATATCTGGCGTGAGTCATGCTGAGTTGTCCTAAGGGCGAAATTTGAAATTCGATAGAATCAGTGCATGCCGAATTTACAGTACCTATTTTTTTTAGAATAAACAAGAAATTGCTAACCCTAATTTCCCATCAAAAGCTAAAAGTTTCCAATCTTTTGGAGCCAGATGCGGATCAGTTCACCAGTATTCTACAGTAGATATAAATCAACGAAGGAACTATGGAGACTCACCGTAGGATTATTTTGCCATCGACGGCGCCGACGCTAATCTGATGTACAGATCTCGGCTAACTTCCATAGGCGGCTACATGCAGGGAGCTTGTGTGCCTGGTTTGTCGGGGCCGAAACGATCGATCAAGCCATAGAGGAGGATGCTCTAGATCATGGCCTCGTCAGTTTGGACAACTACCACCATGGGCTATTTATTTTTCTAGTGTGGGCCATCAATGAATATATGGGCTTCAACTTACACAAGTTCCTGGGTTTCAAGCATTCTTGAGCGCACTGTTAAGAGGGGCCAATTAGTCCTAAATCTAATCGACTTAGCCTAATCTGTCTGACCTAGATTATGTTTTTAGGTAGTTTAGTATGACGCAGCCATTGGTGGGGGGGGGGGGGGGGGGAGTGTGGCTTCCGCTCGTGGCATTTCCTATTTGGCGCTACAGGTGCTGGTTTCTTCTGTTTCTGCAAACCGGCGCCTGTAGGCGCGTTTTCTGGGCCGGCCCATTAAAACTCCTGGCGACTTCCTATTTATTCCGTGCGAGACGATCCCCCGTTCCTCTTATCCAGAGAGTTGGGCGTTCAGTTCTCTGTTCTTCCTCCCTCCCCTGACCACTTCCTGTTCGATCCCCAGGGGTCGAACCCTAAGCAGGCGAATCCGAAGCGGCGACGAACCCTAATCCGATGACTCGCACATCGACGACTCACATCGGCGGCGATTTCGGTTCTTCCTCTGTCCCGTGATGGCTTCGTCTGGTTTGTCCCCCTTCTAACCCTAATTCCCCTTAGGTCTTCGGTTATGATATGTGTTTTTGTGGTGCTCATTCGTGTGTTGCTCTTGTTTATGTGTGGATCTAGTCTTGTGCAGTGATGGATGGCGTCTCTAGTATCTAGGGTAAAAATTCGCCCCCTTTTTTAGATCTTCTGTTGCAGCTGTGTAAATGCATCTGGTGCCATCTGGTTTGTGCGGTGATAGTTTTCTAGTTGCCTTCTTTTTTATTGTTTTGATGCGTGTGAATTCATCTCCCGTGTACCATGAAGCTATGCCTCAGGTGGTCGCCTCTGTTTTATGGGTTGGGGACTTTACAATGGCATGCATAACCCTAGGTGAAATTCAAGAAATCAAGTCGATACTTAAGAAGTTTTTGGCTCTGAATAGGATTTGTGAGATCGCAGAGGGATCAGACATGTATTGGAGTAGAAATCAAGAGCAGATTGAGGGGGGGGGGGGGGGGGGGGAAATTAATGAATCAGAAGACCAACGTGGGAATTTTTAGGGGGATCTAAGTGGCCAATTCTTAAAGTAGTATAAGTGTGTTTACATCAAATCTTTAATTATTTAACTTCAACTTGAATCAGTAATATAAATATGTTGATATTATTTCATTTTCAACTACGACTTGAATTTGTAGGAAATTCCCCTTTAGTATTTCAGGGTTTGTTGACAAATTCCCCTTAGTACGTTAGGGTTTTGCGTATTTATCTGGAATTTGAAATTTTCATAGTTCGTGTTCATGTCTGTAGTAGTTGTTGGTTAGAAGATGCTCATTTTCTGTTTTTCAACTAGACCTTGAATTTGCAGAAAATTTGCTCTTAGTATTTCTAGGGTTTCTTGACCAATCCCTTTACTATGCTAGGGTTTTTTGTATTATCTGGAATATGAAAGATTCATAGGTAGTGCTCATTTGTTAATAGTTTTTGGTAAACCTGAATTTGCAGCACAAGAAGGAGGTGGGGTTGGCCAAGTCGAAGAATTAGAAGGGGAGGAACCAATTGAATATCCCCCACGAGGTCTCCGGAATAACTTAGGTGGTATGTTCATTTTCTCTTTTCAGCTGTAGGTTTTAAATTTGTTATAGTATGAAAGTAGAGCAAATTGCTGGGAAAACAAAATTTGTGTCAGCTTTTGGTCTTACCGGATGTTTGTATATTCATTATAAGTGGTCCTGTTTGAAAATTTTATTCGTGTCTTTTTTTGATTTAGATGTAGAGCAGATAATGGCATTTTTATGTATATAAATATCTCTAGAGTAAAGCATTTTTTCTCATATTTTCTTGAACTACATGTTCATCTAATCATGGGATCTTTTGGTTGTATAACATTTTTTTGATTGGCTTTTTTGCTTGTTGTAGAGTGAAACCTTTCTAATTTTTTTTTTGATTTACATGTTCAGCTAATTATGGAGGTCATGTTTTATCAATGTATCCTTTGAATGAGGCCCTAATTATTTTTCCTGTTCCTGTGATAACAATTCATCAGTTTTTGACCAGTGAGATGATGCAGTAGTTCAATCATGTGATACATCGGATGTTGATTTTTTGTTTTTATATGTGTTTTTTTTATCTTCATTATAGCTGCTTGTTTTGTTGGTCCTCTAGGATTTTTTGTGATACTTTATCACGCTATCCTTTTTTCATATGCCACTTGTATTTAATTATTCTCTAGATTTTGCACCGTCTTATCTGTTGTTCTTGTTCTTTTTTTGCAGCCAGAGTGCTTCCTAGGAAGTTATGCAACCCTACATATATTACCAGACTGTCAACCATGCGTTTCAACAAAACTATGAAGAAGTTTAGTGAAATTCAATTAGGTCATGTCAGAAAGTAGAAAATGGAAGCCCTGCTTCATATGCCGTACCACCTTATTACCCCAATGAATATGCTCGAATGGCTAGATCAACATATTTTTGGCAGTATAGAGCCCTGTTTCAAGCACCAGAACAAAGTCATCAAGATCACTAAAGATATGGTCGACAAATTTTTTGATTTCCCCGGTGGAACTATGCCTTTTGTATTTAGCAGTGACGATCCCCAAGTGAAGGCAGAGGTTGCAGAGTTAAGGAACAAGTATCTTGATCATCAGAACAAAATACCAATCAACAAAATCGAGGAGGTGATGCTTAGTGACGAGAGCGAAGATGGTATTATCAGGAGCTTCACTTTTTATTTCTTATCATCTATTTTGTGCCCTCCGTCATACTGCTTTGGTAACACCAAGTTCTTATACTCTCTAAGAGATGTTTATGCCATCCCTTCACTTGACTGTGGGCAATTGGCGCTGGATTTCATGCTTGAGGAGTCAGAGCGTCACATTGAAATGATCATGAGCAGACCAAGTGTTAAGGAAATTGTAACACCCCCTGTAATGAACAACAGTGATCACCCTTAGTTAATGCCATGTCAGCAAGTTTAACAGAGCCTAATCATCATTTGCATCATATTGTATTTCTACTCCTAATTCAAACTTCAAATTAAATTAAAGTGAAGATAAAAGTTTTTCAAATCAGAATCTAAAATGTTCATTAAATAACATATAATTCAGAGGCAATTATAAAATTGTGACCAACTTTATTGAGATTGCATAAGTGACTCTAACAACCTCAAGCAGTGGCTGAAAACAATATTTAATAACCTTTTTATTAATCCAAATTAATATGGAATAGTATTTACCCCAAACCAGTTTTTGGTGATAGGATATATTACACTGTGATTTATGGGCTAGGTCTTATATTTTACAAAAAACCATTTAGTGCCCAAACAATTTGCAAAACATAAAAGAAAAGAAAAACAGAGAAAAGAAAAGAAGAAAAAGAAAAGGCCCACTGTACCTGGGCTTAAGTGCTACAGTCAGCGGCCCAGCCCACCCCGTGCCTCCTCCCACCTCCCGCACTGCTCACCGCGGCCGCTGTCAAGCACCTAGCGCGCGCGCCTCGCCCGAGCCGGCCCCCCCTCTCTCCCTGCTCGACAACGCGCCCGCGCCCGCTGCGAGGATAAGGGCGAGCTCCGCAGCCCCCTGGCGCCTCCATCGCCTCAATTTCCCCTCCCTCGCTCGCTCTCCGCCATGGCCGACGCGGCCATCGCCGTTGCTCCATCGCCCGTGTAGCCACCGCCTCCGCCTCGCCGTTCCGCCTAGTCCAGAGTCACCACCGAGCTCCGCTACGTCGCCTGCGCCAACGAGCCGAAGCCGAGGAGCTCTGCATCGCCGGACTGCCTCGTCTTCTTCCCGTACGGCCGCCATCGAACGCCTCCACGATTCACCGCCGTCGCCTTTCCTCGAGCCGTCCCCGGGCCTTCCTTGCAATGCTACTGAGCTGCCGCATCGATCCCTCCTCTCCCGTAGCTGCCGCCCCCTTCTCACCCGAATGCGCCGCCGCCTGGCCTCGTCGCCGGCGTGGCCTCGGCGACCATAGGGCCTCGTGCGTGCCACCATCGCACTCACCGCGTCGTGTAGACGCCGTAGCCACCTCACGCTGCTCATTTTACCCGCCGTAGCCCCGATTCCGTAGCTCACCCAAAGCACCTCGCCGCCGGCGAGCTCGTGGCGCTCAGCTCCGTCCACCGCAGCCCCTCGCACCGCCACCGTTCGACGCGCGACGTCGAGCCGCGTCGAACGCGCCCAACCACAACCCCTTAGACCCCATGTGCGCGAAACCCACGCCTTCCCCGAGCCGCGCCACCGCGTTTGGCTCACCGGAGCCAACTCCGGCGCGTCTCCGGCCGGCCCCGACGTGGCGCTGACCTGGCCGCCCTCGTGCCACTGACCGATGGGCCTGGCTGGCCCCGTTGACCAGTCAGCGCTGCTGACTGGGCAACCTGTGTCTATGACATGCGGGCCCCACCCCAATAAACAAATTAAAATAAATGATTAGTTAGTTAATTAGTTAATTAAATTGCTAAACACTCACTGACAGTAGGCCCCACCCACTAATTAACCTGATTAGTTTAATCTAACTCTGTTTAATTAGCTGAGTCACTGACATGTGGGTCCCACATGTCAGGTTTGACTCTGGTCAGCTGGGTTTGACCTGCTGACATCATGGTGATGTCATGCTGATGTCATCATTTACTATTCTGGATAATTCGAATTTAAATAAATAATTAAATTGCAGAAAATTATTAAAACTTTAGAAAATCATATAAAATAATCCGTAACTCCGATGAAAATAATTTGTATATGAAAGTTTCTCAGAATTTCGATATGAATTTGAATACGCCCTCCGTATTCCTGTCAGATGCCCCTAGCTAGATGAACATGGAACTTTTAGACCAATTTCAATAAATGAATAGTGCTCAACATTAATTAAATAGATTCAAATAAATTCCTAAATTAACTAACTCATTTAGTTAGGCAGTAGAACACCCCGGCATATTATTTAGGCATGTCATACATATTGTTTGCATTTTTGCCGTGAATTTATTGTTTCTCTCCCCCTCCTTCTCTCTCGATAGACGCCGAGACCGACGCTGTTGCAGCTGAGTACGACTACGCTACAGACGAGCAGCCCGTTGATGACCCCTCTTTCTTGCCAGAGCAACCAGGCAAGCCCCCCCTTGAGCATCCAGATATCGCCCATTCCATCTCTCCTACTTGCATTAGATTTTGCTACTGTTAATGTTTGCTCCTATTATGATGCATAGCCTACTTTTGTAACCTGTTTATTGTTATCTTACCTGCCTATGTTAAACTACTTAGTATAGGTTGGTAGTGAACCATCAGTGACCCCCACCACCTTACCCTTGTTGCCCCTGCTTAATCATCGATGACTCGATGAATGTGATCATCGACCAGAGACCGACACATCACTTCACCCCCTTAGTTGTACGACTCTGCATAGTTACTATCGAGTGCCGAGGGTGATACCTCGTAACGCACTCCTGATGAATACTCTGCAGTGTAGCTGTTCGGTCATGGTCATCGAGGGTGATTCCTCCTTCTCCACTTTCGATACGACTCCGTCGTGCAACCCCTCAGTGTGAACCTCGAGGGTGATGCCTCATATGTTCACCCTGATGATTTCATCGAGTGGAATCCACCGAGGGTGATTCCTTGGGGTTTCCCCCTTGATGTTATAACCACACGGTTACTTTGACCTTTGTTATAGGCGGGTCGACCCTGATGGGTACCCGCAGGGGATCTATGATGTTGGGTGTGCCGGAAGGGCACTCGAGTGTGATATTGTGGCGGAGCTTCAGAAACTCTGATTGTCTCCGCGTGTTACTGAATCATCCTATCAGATTTGGGTATATGATCTGAGTGGGTCGACGTGCCCTATACGCACTACCACCATGCGGGATTATGGTTTATGGGGCCCTCTACGTCGTACGTTTCTCCCGAAAGCTCTTCAGACGTCACGGTTCACCATGCGGGCTGATTGTCGGGAATGGGCTGGATACTTCGCTGACGAGTTCAGTGTCGCGCCTGCACCCCGACCAGTCTCGCAACGCGCAGGGTGCCCAGGGCGATGGCCCAATACCTCTGGGTGCATAGGTTAGTCCGGCGTGCTGACCTCTCTGCTGAGCCTAGGTAGGGCGCTGCTTCGTGTTGAGCTCCTAAGGCCGGGCATTACCCAGCAAGTGTGTCCGGCCAGAGGTGATCGAGCGTGTTGGGTAACAGTAGTGCACCCCTGCAGGGAAGAATAATCTATCGATAGCCGGTCCTACGGTAAAGGACGCTTAGTTTGTATATCCCGATCTACTACTTGAACTGGATACTTGTTACTTAATTGAAGCTTCGGGATCGCTTTCTCGCTGGGAGTCGAGGAAGGATCTCTAGGCTTACTTCAACATGTTTGCTTAATAAAATGCTATTATACTCTCTTCTATTGCTGCAAGATGGTGGCTTCGTGAAGATGCTAGTCTTCGATAGGACTAGGCCTTCTCTCTATTCTGGCATTTCTGCAGCCCAGTCCACATATACAGCCTTTTCCTCTTTGATAATGTTGCATATGTAGTGTAGATCCTTGCTTGCTGAGTACTTCGGATGAGTACTCATGGTTGCTTTGCTTCCTCTTTTTCCCTATATTCCCCTACTTGGTGATACAACAGACGATGGAGCCCAGGAGCCAGACACCACTGCAGGAGCTTACTACCAGATGGGTCCAGACGGCACGTACTACTGGATCGAGCCAGCCGACCAGGAGTAGGATCGGAGGCTCCCAGGAAGGAGGCCTTCGCCTTTCGATCTAGAGTCGTTGTTTGTGCTAGCCTTCTTAAGGCAAACCTTGTCTAACTATGTCTGTACTCAGATATTATTTGTATGACTGACGTATGTATTCGGATCTTCGTGATCCCTGGTCTGTAATATTGTGGATCTCCGTTTATTTGTGTTAGAGTTGTGTTGTGATATCTTCCCGTGAGTCCCTGTGCTTGATCGTGCATGTTTGCGTGTATGATTAGTGCACGATTGAGTCGGGGGCGTCACAAGTTGGTATCAGAGCCGACTGCCTGTAGGAAGCCTCCTTCCAAATTCCTTGGTCGAAGTTGAGTCTAGACATCGAGAAACTAATTTACTAACTTGGCTGTGTGGCTTACGGGCCCACATCGCCAACTGGGAGGTATTATGATCTTTTGTTCCTCGTCTATACTCTATGACTCTGATCTCTCTTCTATTCGGGTTAAATGATTTTACTAACGCCGACACTTAGGATCTCGTAAATCTCATCCACCCGGAGAGCTGGATCTCTGTGCGATTTCCCTGTCATTGATCTGATTAGTCTGATAATCATTTTCCTTTCCACTATTTTGTTTAAACTTTCTCTCCGAGTTGTATTATACTCCGAGTTGTCATTCGATAAGACTGGGTTCTGCAACAGAGTGCACATAGAGGGCAGGATCCTTCCGCGACGGCAGTCGTCGTCCGCACATGCAGTTACCCCATTTCAGGGGTTTTCTCCGACGTTGATGTAGCCTTTGCTATGTCTCGTTGTGTACTTCCTTACCGCGTGCCTGCGCGCCGCCTAGCATGTCTAGTTTTTAAATTTGCATCATTATGCTGTCCGCATGTACCCGGCTCTGTGTATGGATCTGTATGTCTTAATTGACTACTGTTAAGTATCTGTTACACTGCTTAATTGTTGTCGAGTTACATCATGCTTGTCGCTAAACACTCGCAATTGCTTTTACTAAACTACCCCCTGTTGATACTTAGCAGGATGGTTAGACCAGGAGGTCGTGGTCGTGCCCCTGAACGCCCACCACCGCCAAACTATATGGCAGCTATGATGCAATAATTCGAGCTCAACCGCCAGTTCATAACTGGGATTATGGCTCAGTTTCCGCATCAGAACAACCAGAACCAGAACCCTGCTTCAATAACTTTGACAGAGTTTATGCGACTCAACCCCACTGAGTTCCGCAACTCTAACAAACCACTGGATGCTGATGACTGGCTCCGCGACATCACTCACGAGATGGAGTCTGCTAATGTCGCCCCTGCCAACTTCGTCACCTTCGTGGCCTTTTTCCTAAAGGGTCCCGCTGCTCAATGGTGGGACACCCACAAGCGTACACTTCCCGCTGGAACAGTGGTTACCTGGTATGAGTTCCAGGCTGCTTTCCGCGCCCGTTATATTCCTCAGGGAATTATGGAAACGAATGAAGACCCAGTTCCGCAACCTCACCCAGGGCAACAAGACTGTCGAAGCCTATCAGCGAGAATTCCTTGACCTGTCCCGCTATGCTGAAGAAGACATCACCACAGATGCCCGTAGACAAGAGAAGTTTCGTAGTGGACTCCACCCAGACCTCGAGCTTGCACTTGCTGCTCAAGACTTCAATGACTTTTCTACTCTTGTGAGCAAGGCTATTCTAGTTGAGACCGCTCAGATGAAGCATAAGGACTCGCAGAAGTGCTATCATGATGCTGGCTCATCTTCAGGCTCAGCACAGAAGCGTCGAGTCTGGATTCCCAACAACGTGTTCCGTCCAAATGCCCCTGCGCCAAAGAACAACTATGCTGCACCATGTCTGCCTCCTCCACCATCGAGGCAGCCAAGAGCTCAAGCTATTCAACAAAATGCTCCTCTTCATCCTGAAGATGGTCTGTGCTTCAAGTGCCGCAAACTAGGTCACCTTGCTAAGGACTGCCGCCAGACTCAGAATCAGTTGGCTTTTCCTCGTACTGGCCGTGGCAATGCTCGTGGCAACAATCAGGCCCGCAACTATAATACTGGGTCTGCTGCTCATGGTCGTGGACACGCTTACAACATTGATATTGAAGAAGTCCAGGATCAACCTGCTACTGTGATGGGTACCCTTCTCGTTAACTCAATACCTGCTTCTGTTTTATTTGATTCAGGAGCATCACATTCATTCATCTCTGGAAAATTTGCATTCATGCATGGCATTTGATATGAGAGGATGCGTACTCCGTTAGTCGTTAAAACTCCTGGAGGTCATTGTCATGCTGACGTGATAGCACCTGACGTTACCGTCGAAATCAAAGGGTTGGAATTCCTTGCCTCACCCATCGTCTTGAAGTCTCCCACCATAGACCTCATACTCGGAATGGATTGGTTGAAAGCTCACATTGCTTCGATCAATTGTGCCACTAAAGTCATCCAACTTCTTCACCCCTTCGACGAGATAGTGAATTATACCGCCCGCATTACACGGGATGCTGAAGCTCAGATATATGCTCTGAATGCTTTGAACGCCTCACCTCTAGAGGGAATCGAGAATGTTCCTGTTGTTCGAGATTTTCCGGACGTCTTTCCAGAAGAACTTCCAGGAATACCCCCGGTTAGGGCTGTCAAGTTCGTCATCGACTTGAAGCCTAGCACTACCCCTATTGAGAAACATCCTTATAAGATGCCTCTGCACCACCTCCTCGAGCTTAAGGAAGAAATCGACAAGTCACTTAAGAAAGGTTTCATCCGCCCCAGTTCCTCTGCTTGGGGAGCACCTTCACTCTTCGTTAGGAAGAAGGATGGAACTAACCGATTGGTTCAAGATTACCGGCCCATCAACCAAGCCACAATCCAGAATAAATACCCACTGCCCCGGATCAATGATCTTTATGATCAGCTTGCTGGATCCTCTGTCTTCTCGAAACTTGACTTGAGGTTGGGTTATCATCAGATCCGTGTTCGCGAAGAGGATATCCCGAAGACTTCCTTTGTTACTCGATATGGCTCTTATGAGTACACCGTCATGTCATTTGGCTTAACAAATGCTCCAGCAACCTTCTCCCGGTTGATGAACTATATCTTCATGGATTACCTCGACAAATTTGTCGTGGTTTATTTGGATGATATCCTTTTATATTCCAAGAATGAAGAAGAACATGCTGAACACCTTCGGCTTGTATTGGAGAAGCTACGGGAACACCAGCTTTACGCCAAGTACTCTAAGTGTGAATTCTGGTTATCCGAAGTGACCTACCTTGGCCATGTGATTTCCAAGAATGGCATTGCTCTTAACCCCGAGCAAGTACAGGCTATTCTTGATTGGACTCCCCCGAAGAATGTCAAGCAAGTTAGGAGTTTTCTCGGACTCGCTAGTTATTGCCGTCGATTCGTTGAGAATTTTTCCAAGATTGCAAAACCACTGACTGACCTGCTCCACAAAGGTGTTAAATTTGAGTGGACAGAAAAATGTCAAGAAAGCTTTTAGACACTAAAAGATAAGTTAACATCTGCCCCAGTGCTAGCACCCCCGGATTCCCAAAAGGATTTCGTGATATACTGTGATGCATCTCGTCAAGGATTAGGCTGTGTCCTAATGCAAGAGCGCAAAGTGATTGCTTATGGCTCTCGACAATTGCGTCCTCATGAAGAAAATTACCCAGTGCATGATCTCAAACTTTCTGCGGTTATTTATGCTCTGAAGCTATGGCGACATTACCATCTCGGTAACCGTTGCGAGATATACACGGATCATCAAAATTTGAAGTATTTATATACTCAACCAGATCTGAACCTTCGTCAACAAAGATGGCTCGAAACAATTGCTGATTATGATATGAATATCTCATATACCCCTGGCAAGGCTAATGTAATGGCCGATGCTTTGAGTCGCAAGGCTTATTGCAGCAACCATATGGTTCAGGAAGCACAACCTATGCTTTATGAAGAGCTTCGCAAATTGAACCTCCACATTGTTCCATAGGGTCATCTCAATACCCTGGTTGTGGAACCAGATTTAGAATACAACATTAAGACTATGCAACGGTATGACTCTGAAGTTGAGAGGATTAAGTGATACCTCGAAAAAGGAAAGCCGTGGGAATTCCATCTTGATAAGGATGGGATCCTATTTTTCCAACACCGTCTCTTCGTACCCAAATTCAAGGATGAGAGGGAACACATTATGAAAGAAGCTCATGACACTCCTCTATCAATTCATCCTGGTAGCACAAAGATGTACCGTGACATTTGTCACAGATACTGGTGGCCTAATATGAAGCGAGACATTGCTCGTTATGTTTCTGAGTGTGACTTTTGCCGCCGCATTAAAGCAGAACATCAAAGGCCTACTGGAACTCTGCAACCACTTGATATTCCTGAATGGAAATGGGACAAGGTCCAAATGGATTTCATTACTGGTTTTCCTAGATCTCAGAAGGGTCATGATGCTATTTTTGTCGTCATTGACCGATTCTCCAAAGTTGCTCAGTTTCTGCCAGTTAAGGAGACAATCACTGCTAGTCAGTTAGCAGACTTGTATGTTTCCCGAATTGTGTCACTCCACGGTGTTCCATTGGAGATCAGTTTGGATCGTGGCAGCCTCTTTACCTCCAGATTCTAGGAAAGTTTCCAAGAAGCTATGGGAACTCATCTGTCCTTCAGCACCGCTTTCCACCCTCAGTCACAGGGTCAAGTCGAATGAGTTAATCAAGTGCTCGAACATATGCTTCGAGCTTGCGTGATATCCTTCGGTAAGAAGTGGGAGGAATCTCTCCCGTATGCTGAATTCTCTTACAACAATAGCTATCAAGCTAGTCTGAAGATGGCACCGTTTGAAGTTCTTTACAGACGTAAGTGTCGAACCCCTCTGAATTGGTCAGAAACTGGGGAACGCTCACTCGTCGGACCGGACATTGTTCAGCAAGCTGAAGAAAAAGTCTGCACCATCCGTGAACATCTGAAAACTGCTCAGTCTCGTCAGAAGAGCAACTATGACCGAAAGCATAAGGAAATGGTCTATCAGCCTGGCGAGCAAGCTTACCTCCGTGTCACTCCGTTGAAAGGCACTCATCGGTTCGGAATCAAAGGCAAGTTAGCTCCTCGCTACATTGGCCCGTTCCGTATTCTTGCCCGCCGAGGAGAAGTGGCAAATCAATTGCAATTGCCGCCAAATCTTTCTCAAGTGCATGATGTTTTTCATGTATCCCAACTTCGTCGCTGCTTCAAGGATCCTATTCGAGCTGTGGATCATGAAATGCTTGAATTGCGGGAAGATCTGTCTTATCCAGAATATCCCATCCGCATTCTTGACCAAGCGGAACATCGAACTTGTCAGAAGGCAATCAAATTCCTTAAGGTTCAGTGGTCGAATCATTCTGAAGATGAAGCCACTTGGGAACGCGAGGATCGTCTTCGCGAAGAATACCCCTCTTTCTTTCAGTCTTCCTCTTTCTTGTTAGATGAGGAGAATTGTAACACCCCCTGTAATGAATAACAGTGATCACCCTTAGTTAATGCCATGTCAGCAAGTTTAACAGAGCCTAATCATCATTTGCATCATATTGCATTTCTACTCCTAATTCAAACTTCAAATTAAATTAAAGTGAAGATAAAAGTTTTTCAAATCAGAATCTAAAATGTTCATTAAATAGCATATAATTCAGAGGCAATTATAAAATTGTGACCATCTTTATTGAGATTGCATAAGTGACTCTAACAATCTCAAACAGTGGCTGAAAACAATATTTAATAACCTTTTTATTAATCCAAATTAATATGGAATAGTATTTACCCCAAACCAGTTTTTGGTGATAGGATATATTACACTGTGATTTATGGGCTAGGTCTTATATTTTACAAAAAACCATTTAGTGCCCAAACAATTTGCAAAACAGAAAAGAAAAACAGAGAAAAGAAAAGAAGAAAAAGAAAAGGCCCACTGTACCTGGGCTTAAGTGCTACAGCCAGCGGCCCAGCCCACCCCGCGCCTCCTCCCACCTCCCGCACTGCTGGACCGCGGCCGCTGTCGAGCACCTAGCGCACGCGACTCGCCCGAGCCGGCCCCCCCTCTCTCCCAGATCGACAACACGCCCGCGCCCGCTGCGAGGATAAGGGCGAGCCCCGCAGCCCCCTGGCGCCTCCATCGCCTCACTTTCCCCTCCCTCGCTCGCCCTCCGCCATGGCCGACGCGGCCATCGCCGTTGCTCCATCGCCCGCATAGCCACCGCAGTCGCCTCGCCGTTCCGCCTAGTCCAGCGTCACCGCTGAGCTCCGCTACGTCGCCTGCGCCAACGAGCCAAAGCCGAGGAGCTCTGCATCGCCGGACTGCCTCGTCTTCTTCCCCTACGGCCGCCGTCGAACGCCTCCATGATTCGCTGCCGTCGCCCTTCCTCGAGTCGTCCCCGGGCCTTCCATGCAACGCTAGTGAGCTGCCGCATCGATCCCTCCTCTCCCCGCTCTGTCTCCGTAGCCGTAGTTGCCGCCCCCTCCTCACCCGAACGCGCCGCCGCCTGGCCTCATCGCTGGCGTGGCCTCGGCGACCTTAGGGCCCCGTGCGTGCCACCATCGCACTCACCGTGTCGCGTAGACGCCGTAGCCACCTCGCGCTGCTCATTTTGCCCGCCGTAGCCCCGATTCAGTAGCTGACCCGAAGCACCTCGACGCCGGTGAGCTCGTGGCGCTCAGCTCCGTCCACCTTAGCCCCTCGCACCGCCACCGTTCGACGCGCGACGTCGAGCCGCGTCGAACGCGCCCAACCACAGCCCCTTAGACCCCCTGTGCACGAAACCCGCGCCTTCCCTGAGCCGCGCCGCCGCGTTTGGCTCGCCGGAGCCAACTCTGGCGCGTCTTCGGCCGGCCCCGACGTGGCACTGACCTGGCCGCCCTCGTGCCACTGACCGATGGGCCAGGCTGGCCCCGTTGACCAGTCAGCGCTGCTGACTGGGCAACCTGTGTCTATGACATGCGGGCCCTTCCCCAAATTAAAATAAATGATTAGTTAGTTAATTAGTTAATTAAATTGCTAAACACTCACTGACAGTAGGCCCCACCCACTAATTAACCTGATTAGTTAATCTAACTTTGTTTAATTAGCTGAGTCACTGACATGTGGGTCCCACTGGACCCACAGGTCAGGTTTGACTCTGGTCAGCTGGGTTTGACCTGCTGATGTCATGGTGATGTCATGCTGACGTCTTCATTTACTATTCTGGATAATTCAAATTTAAATAAATAATTAAATTAGAGAAAATGATTAAAATTTTAGAAAATCATATAAAATAATCCGTAACTCCGATGAAAATAATTTGTATATGAAAGTTGCCCAGAATTTCGATACGAATCTGAATACGCCCTTCGTATTCCTGTCAGATGCCCCTAGCTAGATGAACATGGAACTTTTAGACCGATTTCAATAAATGAATAGTGCTCAACATTAATTAAATAAATCCAAATAAATTCCTAAATTAACTAACTCATTTAGTTAGTCAGTAGAACACCCCGGCATATCATTTAGGCATGTCATACATATTGTTTGCATTTTTGCCGTGAATTTATTGTTTCTCTCCCCCTCCTTCTCTCTTGATCGACGCCGAGACCGACACCGTTGCAGCTGAGTACGACTACGCTACAGACGAGTAGCCCATTGACGACCCCTCTTTCTTGCCAGGGCAACCAAGCAAGCCCTCCCCCCTTGAGCATCCAGATATCACCCATTCCATCTCTCCTGCTTGCATTAGATTTTTCTACTGTTAATGTTTGCTCCTATTATGATGCATAGCCTGCTTTTGTAACCTATTTATTGTTATCTTACCTGCCTATGTTAAACTGCTTAGTATAGGTTGGTAGTGAACCATCAGTGACCCCCACCACCTTACCCTTGTTGCCCCTGCTTGATCATCGACGACTCGATCAATGTGATCATCGACCAGAGACCGACACATCACTTCACCCCCCTTAGTTGTACGACTCTGCATAGTTACTATCGAGTGCCGAGGGTGATACCTCGTAACGCACTCCTGATGAATACTCTGCAGTGTAGCTATTCGGTCATGGTCATCGAGGGTGATTCCTCCTTCTCCACTTCCAATACGACTCTGTCATGCAACCCCTCAGTGTGAACCTCGAGGGTGATGCCTCATACTTTCACCCTGATGATTTCATTGAGTGGAATCCACCAAGGGTGATTCCTCGGGGTTTCCCCCTTGATGTTATAACCACACGGTTACTTTGACCTTTGTTACAGGCGGGTCGACCCTGATGGGTACCCATAGGGGATCTATGATGTCGGGTGTGCCGGAAGGGCACTCGAGTGTGATATTATGGCGGAGCTTCAGAAACTCTGATTGTCTCTGCGTGTTACTAAATCAGCCTACCGGATTTGGGTATTTGATCTTAGTGGGTCGATGTGCCCTATACACACTACCACCATGCGGGATTATGGTTTATGGGGCCCTCTACGTCGTACATTTCTCCCGAAAGCTCTTCAGACGTCACGATTCACCGTGCGGGCTGATTGTCGGGAATGGGCTGGATACTTCACTGACGAGTTCAGTGTCGCGCCTGCACCCCAGCCAGTCTCACAACACGCAGGGTGCCCAAGGCGATGGCCCAAGACCTCTGGGTGCATAGGTTAGTCTGGCGTGCTGACCACTCTGCTGAGCCTAGGTAGGGCGCTGCTTCGTGTTGATCTCCCGAGGCCGGGCATTACCCAGCAAGTGTGTCCGGCCAGAGGTGATCGAGCATGTTGGGTAACAGTAGTGCACCCCTGCAGGGAAGAATAATCTATCGATAGCCGGTCCTACGGTAAAGGACGCTCAGTTTGTATATCCCGATCTACTACTTGAACTGGATACTTGTTACTTAATTGAAGCTTCGGGATCGCTTTCTCGCTGGGAGTCGAGGAAGGATCTCTAGGCTTACTTCAACATGTTTGCTTAATAAAATGCTATTCTACTCTCTTCTATTGCTGCAAGATGGTGGCTTCGTGATGATACTTGAAGATGCTAGTCTTCGATAGGACTAGGCCTTCTCTCTATTCTGGCATTTCTGTAGCCCAGTCCACATATACAGCCTTTTCCTCTTTGATAATGTTGCATATGTAGTGTAGATCCTTGCTTGCTGAGTACTTCGGATGAGTACTCACGGTTGCTTTGCTTCCTCTTTTTCCCTATATTCCCCTACTTGGTGATACAACAGACGATGGAGCCCAGGAGCCAGACGCCACTGCAGGAGCTTACTACCAGATGGGTCCAGATGGCACGTACTACTGGATCGAGCCAGCCGACCAGGAGTAGGATCGGAGGCTCCCAGGCAGGAGGCCTTCGCCTTTCGATCTAGAGTCGTTGTTTGTGCTAGCCTTCTTAAGGCAAACCTTGTCTAACTATGTCTGTACTTAGATATTATTTGTATGACTGACGTATGTATTCGGATCTTCGTGATCCCTGGTCTGTAATATTGTGGGTCTCCGTTTATTTGTGTTAGAGTTGTGTTGTGATATCTTCCCTTGAGTCCCTGTGCTCGATCGTGCATGTTTGCGTGTATGATTAGTGCACGATTGAGTCGGGGGCGTCACAGAAATGGACAAGGCTTCACATATTGGGGGATGCCTTCCTATTTGGGGAGTAAGTTCAATCTTGAGTTTCACTCTTTTTTATCTCTCCACTTTTTAATTAACTGACCTTTTTATTTTTTAAATGGCAGATCATTTATCTGGATTTTGTTGATTTTGATGTTATTGAGATTCATCAGTCAACCGTGGATTATTCTCTTCCTCGGATATCTCACATTAAGAATGAATATTTCCAGTATCTCGCATTGTTTGATAGGAATTATGAGTCTAGGAAAGCTTTTGGGGTTTTACCAGTAAGCAGCCTATACTGTATTTCGTTTGTTGACTTATCTTTTTAGTTCCAAGATTTCTTTTCATTATTTGTTGAACTTCAATTTGTAGCTATGAGACATATCTCACACACCCTATGCCAATGAGGCGCCTGTTAACAATGCTCCTGTTGCTCCTCCTGTGTTTCATTCAGTTCCTCATGTGGAGGTATTTTTTATAGTCATTCATCATGAGTAGAATAATTCATTTCTATCTGGTTTATTCTTTGTTGTCTTTTTTTTACGTTATATAGGTAAATTTTTATTGATAATGTCAAATGTAGGTCAACAATGCCACCAATGTTCCTAAATCTCTCAATGAGGACACGTCAATTGATTCAAAAAGTCCGGCAATCAATTAGAAGGTCTGAATTGCACTGCAAAAGTTGACCCAGATGTCAAAGTGAAACCAGAGCCACATTTGAAGTCAGAGGTATTTTTTCCTATTGTGCCTTTTTTAGTTCCTGCCTAAGTGTTTTATTGAAAGAAGTGTCCTGTTTACTAAGAAATATATAATCCAGATTCCCTTCAAAGAAGTCGCTAAGCAGGAGCCAATCAGATCAAAAGTTGAGGTATCCGTTTTTATTGCTCATTATGTGTTTGTCCTATCTTATTTATGTCATGCTTTCACTTTTCTTGCTTTTTGTACAGTGTCATCAAATTAATGATTTTTTCCTTGTTTTTCCCTGTGCCCAGAACATTTTTGGTCTGAATTCTGTGTACCAAACACCATTTTTTCCTGTTCATGGCACACCTCTGAATAACAACTCTGTTGAGCAAGCAACTACTTCACAGCCTAAGCTCCATCGTATCTATAATTTTTTATTATTTCATGCCAATATTCTACAACTTTCATATACTTTTGGCAACAATTTATATTAATTTTGGGACTAACATATTGATCCAGTGCCCAGTGCCAGTTCCAGTTTATTGCATGTTTTTTGTTTCACAGAATATTCGTACCAAACAAAGTCCAAACACGATAAAAATTTACGAAGATTTATTTTGGAGTATTTGTGATTTTTGGGAAAAAGAAATAAAGCAAGACGATGTCCAAGGGGCCCACAAGCTCGAGAGGCTCGCCCCCCAACCCTAGGCGCGGCCATGTGGGGCCCCTGTAAGGCGGTTGGCGCCCTTATTACGCTGTAAGAAAGATAATATCCAAAAAAAATCGTGTTAAAATTTCAGCCCAATCAGAGTTACGGATTTCTGGAAATTTAAGAAACGGTGAAAGGCCAGAAATCAGGAACGTGAAACAGAAGAGAAACAAAGAGATAGATGCAATCTCGAAGGGGCTCCCGCCCCTCCGCCGCCATGGAGGCCATGGAACAGAGGGGAAACCCTCCTCCCATCAAGGGGGAGATCAAGGAAGAAGAACAAGGAGGGGGCTCTCTCCCCCTCTCTCCCGGTGGCACCGGAGTGCCGCCGAGGCTAGGATCGTGACGGCGATCTACCGGAACAACCTCGCTACTGTCAGCACCAACTCTCTCCCCCTCTATGCAGCGGTGTAACACCTCTTCTCCCCGCTGTAATCTCTACTTAAACAAGGTGCTCAACGCTATATATTATTATCCAATGATATGTGCCTATCCTATGATGTTTGAGTAGATCCGTTTTGTCCTATGGGTTGATTGATGATCATGTAAGGTTTGAGTTGCTTTTTTTATTATTGGTGCTGTCCTATGGTGCTCTCCGTGTCGCGCAAGCGTGAGGGATCCCCGCTGTACGTAGGGTATTGCAATATGTTCATGATTCGCTTATGGTGGGTGGCCTGAGTGACAGAAGCACAGACCCGAGTAAGTGGGTTGTTGCGTATGGGAGTAAAGAGGACTTGATACTTAATGCTATGGTTGGGTTTTACCTTAATGATCTTTCATAGTTGCAGATGCTTGCTAGAGTTCCAATCATAAGTGCATATGATCCAAGTAGAGAAAGTATGTTAGCTCATGCATCTCCCTCATATAAAATTGCAGTAATGATTACCGTTATAGTTATCGATTGCCTAGGGACAAATAACTTTCTTGTGACAAAAAGCTCTCTACTAAAACTAACTTAATTGTTTCTTTATCTAAACAGACCCTAGCTTTTATTTACGTGTTCTTTATTATCTTGCAAACCTATCCTATCACACCTACAAAATAGTTTCATACTTGTTCTAGGTAAAGTGAACGTTAAGTGCGCGTAGAGTTGTATCGCTGGTCGATAGAACTTGAAGGGAATATAAATTCTACCTTTAGCTCCTCGTTGGGTTTGACACTCTTACTTATCGAGAAAGGCTACAATTGATCCCCTATAATTGTGGGTTATCAAGACCTTTTTCTGGCGCCGTTGCCGTGGAGCAATAGGGTGGGGTGAATATTCTCGTGTGTGCTTGTTTGCTTTATCACTAAGTAGATTTTATTTCTTGTTCTAAGTTGTTCTCTATCTTTAGTTATGGATATGGAACATGAAATACCAAAAAAATTAGGTGTACTTGCTACTCATGGAGATGGGGAACCTCCTAAAACCCTCGATGCTCATTATATGAAAAATATTAAACACTACTTTGATAATCCTGAGAAAACCCCATTAAACTTGATAATGTGAGACACGTTGGATCAACATGAATACTTTAGGGATTATCGCTTGACTCAAAAAGGGAAACTCTTATGGGATCAAATTGAAATGTTGCAATGGTATGCTTGGAATTTATGCTTGAGATATGATTATACTTGTTGCTCTAGGATGAAGGCTCCACACCTTCCCTTTTCATGTGAATTTAATGATAATGAAACCTTGGCTTCTTATGCTAATGGTATATATGATTACTATGATGTGGAACGAATAGAAGAATTTGTTGCTTTCAAGGGTGCTTATGAAATTGAATCTTTGTTTGAAAAGTGTGAAAATTATGATGATGCTGTTTACAGACCTGAAAATTATGCTATACTTAAATATTGCTATGAGAGTTATGAATATAATGCCGATATTAATGAGTTTATTGAGAAAGTCTCCACTATCCAAAAAGAGACTAATATTTTACAGGAAACTATGGAAGAAGAAATTACTGAAACTATGAGCTCATTAGATGAAAAGGATGAGGAGGAGAGCGAAGAACAAAAGGAGGAAGAGGGGATTGATCACCCGTGCCCACCTTCTAATGAGAGTAACTCTTTATCCCATACATTGTTTAATTTCCCTTCGTGCTTACCGAAGGATGAATGCTATGATGATTGCTATGATCCCTTGGATTCGTATGAAATATCCCTTTTGATGAAATTGATGCTTTCTATGCTTGTGGCCATGATGCCAATATGAATTATACTTATGGAGATGAACTTGCTATAGTTACTTATGTTCAGAATGAAATTATTACTATTGCACCCACGCATGATAGTCCTATTATCTTTTTGAATTCTCCCAATTACACTATATCAGAGAAGTTTGCGCTTATTAAGGATTATATTGATGGGTTGCGTTTTACTACTACACATGATGAGTTTGATGAATATAATATGCATGTGCTTGCTGCTCCTACTTGCAATTATTATGAGAGAGGAACTACATCTCCACCTCTCTATGTTTCCAATACGATAAAATTGCAAGAAACTTTTTATACTGTGCATTGGCCTTTACTTTGTGTGCATGAATTGTTCTTTTATGACATGCCGGTGCATAGGAAAAGAGTTAGACTTCGTTGTTGCATGATATATATTACTTTGTGCTCACTACTAAAGTACAAATCATTGTTAATTAAAATTGGCTTTGATATACCTTGGGATCTGGGTGGATCAATTACTTGAGCACTATATGCCTAGCTTAATGGCTTTAAAGAAAGCGCTGCCAGGAAGACAACCCAAAAGTTTTAGAGAGTCATCTATTTCTGTTGTGTGCTTTAAAAATGTTTAAAAACAAAAAATATAGAGGGGAACCTAAAAACTTTTTCAAAAAGAGAAGCGATTGGAAGGTTATGCATTGGAGAAGTGAGGGTCGACCTTGAACACTTGTGTTCATGCTCATGGAAACAATGTAAAAAATTTCATGGAAGTTTCTCACAAAAATAATTATCCCCTTGTACAAATCCATTGTATTATAAAAATAATGTGCCAAGATTTGCCTTTAGGATGATTAGATTGCTTGTTTGGTATGTGCAGTGCAAAAATAGAAACTTTGGTTGTGGTGCGTGAATTTACATTTTTTACTGGAACTTCAAAAGTTTCTGAAATTTTTACACATTATTGATATGCAAAAAAAAATTGTCCTATTTTTTCAGAATTTGTGGAGTTTCAGAAGTATGGTCAATGTTCAGATTGCTACAGACTATTCTGTTTTTGACAGATTCTGTTTTTGATGCATTGTTTGCTTGTTTTGATGAATCTATGGATTGTATGTGTGGGTATAGGCCATGGTGAAGTTAGAATACAATAGGCATAATGTGAAAATAAAATATGAATGGGTTTGCAACAGTACTTAAAGTGGTTATTTGCTTTATTATACTAACGGATCTCAAGAGGGTTTTGTTAAGTTTTGTGTGATTGAAGTTTTCAAGTTTTGGGTGAGATCACGATTGACGAAGGAATAATGAGTGGCAAGAGCCTAAGCTTGGGGATGCCCGAGGCACCCCAAGGTAATATTCAAGGACTCCCAAGCAACTAAGCTTGGGGATGCCCTGGAAGGCACCCCCTCTTTTTTCTAACGACCATCGGTAATTTTACTTGGAGCTATATTTTTATTCGTCACATGATATGCGTAAATCTTGGAGAGTCATGTGATTTTTATTTTTCTTTTAATAATGCACCATGCTGGTATGAGATAGTCCTTGGTTGATTTATAGAATGCTCTTTGCACTTCACTTATATCTTTTGATTATGGCTTTTTAGAATGCTTCATGTGCTTCACTTATATCATTTGAAGTTTGGATTGCCTGTTTCTCTACCCATAGAAAACTGCCATTTGTAGAATGCTCTTTTGCTTCACTTATATTTGTTAGAGCATGGGAAAATCTTTTGTAGAAAGAATTAAACTCTTTTGCTTCACTTATATCTATTTAGAGAGTCAACAGGAATTGGTCATTCACATGGTTAGTCATAAAATCCTACATAAAACTTATGGATCACTGAATATGATATGTTTGATTCCTTGCAACAATTTTGTGATATAGAGATGATAATATGTGGGAGGTACGAGTGAATGATTGTGGTTTAGTAAGAATATTGGTGTTAAGGTTTGTGATTCCCGAAGCATGCATGTATAGTCTCTTGTTATGCTATGAAATTGGAGCATGGTTTATTATTGATTGTCTTCCTTATGAGTGGCGGTCGGGGATGAGCGATGGTCTTTTCCTACCAATCTATCCACCTAGGGGCATGCATAGTAGTACTTTGCTTTGAGGGCTAATAAACTTTCACAATAACTATGTGAGTTCTTTATGACTAATGCGAGTCCATGGATTATACACACTCTCGCCTTTTCGCAATTTGCTAGCCTCTTTGGTACCATGCATTGCCCATTCTCACCTCGAAAGTTGGTGCAAACTTCGCTGGTGCATCCAAACCCTGTGATATGATACGCTCTATCACACATAAGCCTCATTATATCTTCCTCAAAACAACCACCATACCTACCTATTATGGCATTTCCATAGCCATTCCGAGATATATTGCCATGTAACTTCCATCATCATCATATACATGACTTGAACATTCATTGTCACATTGCTTTGCATGATCGTAAGATAGCTAGCATGATATTTTCATGGCTTGTCCGTTTTTGATATGTTTGCTACGCCAGATCATTGCACATCCTGGTACACTGCCAGAGGCATTCATATAGAGTCATACTTTATTCTAGATATCGAGTTGTAAGTAAATAGAAGTGTGATGATCATCATTATTAGAGCATTGAACCAGTGAGGAAAGGATGATGGAAACTATGATTCCCCCACAAGTCGGGATGAGACTCCGGACAAAAAAAAAGGCTAAAAGGAGCCCAACAAAAAAAAAGAAAAAAAGAAAAAAAAACTAAAAGAGAGAGAAAAAGAGAGAAGGGGCAATGTTACCATCCTTTTTCCACACTTGTGCTTCAAAGTAGCACCATGTTTTTCATATAGAGAGTCTCCTATGTTGTCACTTTCATATACTACGCGGAATTTTTCATTATAGAACTTGGCTTGTATATTCCGATGATGGGCTTCCTCAAATGCCCGAGGTCTTCATGAGCAAGCAAGTTGGATGCACACCCACTTATTTTTCAGTTTGAGCTTTCATACACTTATAGCTCTTAGTGCATCCGTTGCATGGCAATCCCTACTCATCGCATTGAGATCAATTGATGGGCATCTCCATAGCCTGTTGATTAGCTGCGTCGATGTGAGACTTTCTTTCTTTTTTGTCTTCTCCATATTATCTCTATCACCATACTCTATTCCACCCATAGTGCTATATCCATGGCTTGCGCTCATTTATTACGTGGGGGTTGAAAAAGCTGAAGCGCGTCAAAAAGTATGAACCAATTGCTCGGCTTGTCATCGGGGTTGTGCATGATAAATACTTTGTGTTAAGAAGATGGAGCATGACAAGGCTATATCATTTTGTAGGGATAACGTTCTTTAGCATTGATATTTTGAAAGACATGATTGTTTGTTGGGATGCCTGAGTATTGATGTCTTTATATCAAATTATAGACTATTGCTTTGAATCACTCGTTCCTTAATATTCATGCCATGATTTGATTATGTGATCAAGATTATGCTAGGTAGCATTCCACATCAATTTTTTTATCATTTACCTACTCGAGGACGAGCAGGAATTAAGCTTGGGGATGCTGATACATCTCTGTCGTATCTATAATTTTTTTATTGCTTCATGCCAATATTCTACAACTTTCATATACTTTTGGCAACATTTTATATTATTTTTTAGACTAACATATTGATCCAGTGCCCAGTGCCAATTCCTGTTTGTTGCATGTTTTTTGTTTCGCAGAATATCCATACCAAACAAAGTCCAACGCGATAAAAATTTACGGAGATTTATTTTGGAATATTTGTGATTTTTGGGAAAAAGAATCAACGCGAGACGATGCCCGAGGGGCCCACAAACTCGAGAGGCACGGCCCCCTGCCCTGGGCGCGGCCAGCAGGCTTGTGGGGCCCCTGTAAGGCGGTTGGTGCCCTTCTTTCGCTGCAAGAAAGATAATATCTGGAACAAAATTGTTTTAAAATTTCAGCCCAATCGGAGTTACGGATTGATAACCCACAAGTATAGGGGATCGCAACACTTTTCGAGGGTAGAGTACTCAACCCAAATTTATAGATTCGACATAAGGGGAGCCAAAGAATATTTGTGAGTATTAGTAGTTGAGTTGTCAATTCAACCACGCCTGAAGATTAAATATCTGCATCACAATGATCAGTAGCACAGTAATATGATGATTTGATAGTAGTAGTAATGATAGCAGTGGTAACGGTAACAACAGTGACAATTTTGTAGCTATTGTAACAATAGCAATAGCAATAGTAACTTAGCAAGAACAATATGTGGAAAACTCATAGGCATTGGATCGGTGAATTCGTTGGATGATATTCATCATATAACAATCATAACCTAGTGCAACACAGAACTAGCTCCAGTGCATAAATATAATGTAGGCATGTATTCCGCAAATAGTCATACGTGCTTATGGAAAAGAACTTGCATGGCATCTTTTGTCCTACCCTCCCTTGGCAGTGGGGTCCATAAGGAAACTAAGGGATATTAAGGCCTCCTTTTAATAGAGAACTGGAACAAAGCATTAACATATAGTGAATACATGAACTCCTCAAACTACGGTCATCACCGGAAAGTATCCCAATTATTGTCACCCTGGGGTTTACGGATCATAACATGTAGCAGGTGCATATGACTTGCATGATCGGATCTAGAACATAGATATAATGGTGAAAACATAAACGGTTCAGATCTGAAATCATGGCACTCGGGCCCTAGTGACAAGCAGTAAGCATAGCAAAATCATAGCAACATCAATCTCAGAACATAGTGGATACTAGGGATCAAGCCCTAACAGAACTAACTCAATTACATGATGGATCTCATCAAACTCCTCACCGACCAGTGAGCCTACGAAGGAATTACTCACTCCCAGTGGGGAGCATCAAGGAATTGGTGATGAAGGAGGGTTGGTGATGACGAAGACCGAAGATTCCTCTCTCCGGAGCCCCGAACGGGCTCCAGATCTGGCCTCTCGATGAAGAACAGGAGGCGGTGGCGGCTCCATATCGTAAAACGTGATGAAACTTCCTCTCCTATTTTTTATTAAAAAATAGGATTTTATAGCGTCGGAATTAGGGTCAGCGGAGCCCCGAGGGCCCCACAACCCACCAGGGCACGCCAAGGGGGGTGGCGCACCCTGGTGTCTTGTGGGCAGCCAGGGCACCCCCTCTGGTGGCTCTTCGTTCCAGTATTTTTTATTTATTCTGAAATAGATCTCCAAAAACTTTTGTCCAATTCCAAGAACTTTTATTTCTGCACAAAAACAACACCATGGTAGTTCTGCTGACAACAACATCAGTCCGGGTTAGTTTCATTCAAATCATGCAAATTAGAGTCCAAAACAAGAGCAAAAGCTTTAGGAAAAGTAGATACGATGGAGATGTATCAACTCCCCCAAGCTTAACCCATTGCTTGTCCTCAAGCAATTCAGTTGACAAACTGAAAGTGATAAAGAAAAACTTTTACGAACTCTTTTGTTCTTGTTTATCATATATATATAGATAAACAAGAACAAAAGAGTTCGTAAAAGTTTTTCTTTATCACTTTCAGTTTGTCAACTGAATTGCTTGAGGACAAGCAATGGGTTAAGCTTGGGGGAGTTGATACATCTCCATCGTATATATATATGCTTAAATAGCACCCAGGTTTTCAGCAAATATCATGACTAACCATGCCAACAATAACTCTTAGAAATTATATTAACTCATATCAATGGCATAATCAACTAGTGAGCAATAATAAAATGTCTCAAATGCCAACACTTTGTCAAAACAATCATGATATAATATGACAATAGTGGTATCTCGATAGCCCTTTCTGAGACTGCAAAACATAAATGCAGAGCACCTCCAAAGTTCAAGCAGCAACTAAACATTGTAATTCATGGGAGAAGAGATACAGTCATGATGCATTCAACATTAATTAAACACAATGCATGAGGATGACAATAGTGCTCTCAGATATGGCGCTTTTTTGAGAAGGTGATGACTCAACATAAAAGTAAATAGATAGACCCTTCGCAGAGGGAAGCAGGGATTTGCAAAGGTGCCAGAGCTCAAAGCTTAAAACAGAGATAAGTATAATTTTGGGAGGTGCACCCTTCCTGTCAATGTTACGACCAAGAGTTTTCAATATCTTCCATGCTAAACAAATTAGCGGCGGTTCCCAAGCGATAAAAGTAAAGTTTACTCCCCCTCCACCAACAAACACACTCCACGGCTAGCCGAATCCATGGGTACCATCCATACCAACAACAATCCTGGGGGAGTTTTGTTTAATTATTTGCAATTTTTTATTTCGGGACTGGGCATCCCTATTACAGGCCCCTCTCGTGCAAGGACAAGTGAATAAACAGTCATCATGGGAATAACCCGCTTAGCATGGAAGATACTGACCACCCCCTGTTGCTCCATGAGAGGTCCGGGCACACAAAACAGATGTTCATTTGTAATTTTAGAGGTGGCACATATAAATTTACTTGGAACGGCAGGGTAATACCGCATATGGGTAGATATAGTGGACTCATCTGGAATAACTTTGGTTTAAGGATTTTGATGCACAAGCAGTATTTCCGCTTAGTACAGGCGAAGGCTAGCAAATAGATTGAGAAGCAGCCAGCTAGAGAGCGAAAACGGTCATGAACATGCTTTATGAATAATCAACATTGCGTACCAGCATGAGTAGGATATAAACACCATGAAGATAAATATCGTAGAGGCTATGATGGTTTTGATTCAACTACATGTGTGAACATAGTAAAAAAAGAAACTACATGCGTGAACATGTGCCAAGTCAAGCCACTTGAAACATTCAGAGGAGGATACCATATCATCATACTACATCACAATCATTTTAATGCATGTTGACACCCAAGATAAATCATTATCCACTCCTAGCTACTTAAGCATGGCATGGGCAACTATAATCTCTAATTGTCATTGTAGACATGTTTGATCATAATATGCTGAATCATGGATACTGAGTTAAACATATTTACAAAAACAAAAACAAGTTGAGTTCATACCCGCTTTTCTCTGCCACAATCACTTCATCAAATGTTGTCATTATTGCCTTTCACTTGCATGACCGAATGATGTGAAAATAATAATAGTGCAAGAGTGCGGTGGACTAAGCTCGAATCTGCAAACATTTTATTCAAAAGGAGAGGACAAAGTAATTTGGGCTCTTTGTTAGATAAGTAATAGTGCATATGAGAGCCACTCAATATTTTCATCATGGTCTTCTCCTTGGTACGACTCAATAGAAAGAACAGAATTTCAGAGAAACACACTGGAATATTTTTGGAGTTTTTAGTTTTTCTTGGAGGAAGTGAATTAAAGAAGAAAAAAATGAGAAAACTATTTACACGGGAAAGCTCCCAACAAGCAAAAGAAGAATTAAGAAATCTTTTTGGGTTTTCTTTTAATACTACAACTAATTTAAACTAGAAAGAAAAAATGAAAAGAATCGAGAAATATTTTTTGGGATTTTTTCAAAGTTTTTCAATCACACCAGAAGAAAGCGAGAAAATAAATCTAGCATGGATAATACAATGAAAAAGTGTGGATACCGACAACTGGAATGCAATGTGTGAACATGAAGGTAAAGACGGTGGAAATACATACTCCCCCAAGATTAGGCTTTTGCCCTAGCTTTGTAATCACCATCTGTCATAGCCATCCGGTCCCATGTAGAAGTGCTGTGGCTGCGGCACCTGAGCATCCCACTCTTGAGGCTCCTGTTCTGCTGCTGCCTGGTCGTTCTGGTAGGCAATAATGTCCGCTGGCATGACCTGTATCCATTCCTTGCAATGGAATCAAACAAGGCAGGTGCAGGCAACGGGATAATATCACAGGTAACCTCGCTAAATACTAAGTTATAACGAATGTTACAAAAATAATCGGCAGTGTCGATAAACTGGTGATCCTCCAACGCCTGGTGATCTAGATAAACTCGGGGCAAAGGATAATCATGTTGGCGTATCTGAACATTAAAGTGTTTTGCTAAACGAGTAGCATAAATACCACCATGAATTTTACCCTTAGTTCTGTTGAGGTGCAGACGACGTGCAATAGTAGCCCCTAGGCTAAAGGTGTGATCATTGTGTAGTGCACGGCATAAAATGGCGAGGTCGGGTGCACTGAGTGCACTGACCTTCTCCCTAGCAGTTAAACACTTCGCGATGAATAAAGCAAAGTAATGCATAGAAGGAAACTGCAAACTAGTGGTGGTGGCTTTCGACACGCCTCTTTCATCACCCACTGTCAAAGTGAGGAGAAAGTCCTCAAACTCTGCTGGTCTAGGCTCTCTTAATTCCCCGTCAGAGGGAATCAAACATATATGACAAAAGTCAGCGAGTGGTATTTGATGAGTTTCAGCATATAAATTAAACCGCACCTCAGGAGGATTGTTCTTATTTAGGAAATAGAAATTTTGCATAAAGAATTTTGTGAGGAGGTGATGTTGGTCACACTCATCTGCGAGGAAGTCGGTCAGCCCAGCATTTGTCACGAATTGGGCAAACTCTTGATGGAACCCAGCCTCATCCATGAAGGCATTGTGTGTCCATTCGCACGGTCGCACCTCCGCCATTCTCGGGGTGTTGAGGTCATTGTCCGATGATTCCCCAATGACCCCCTTAGAATTCTTTTTGGAGGAAAACTTCTTGAAGATACTCATCTTATTCCTATGAATAAAATTCTGAAAAATTTTGGGACACAAGATTTTTGTCAACAAAACTTCACAAGAATGATAGCAACTACTCATATGGATGTCTAGAGGCTATATCAAGCATTAAAACTACTTGGAACTCCAAGAATTCAACATGCAAGCCCATTTAGAGCAGCACCAAGAGTAGCTAATTATTCAAAATATAAACCACCAAAGCAAAAACTAATTGGAGCAATGGAGGAGTCACATACCAAGTAACAATCCCCCAAAATAGTTTCGAAAACGGAGCTTCGAGCAAAGAGATTGAAATCCGCGGGTTTGAGAGTAGGAACATGAGAGAGAGAGAGAGAGAGAGAGAGAGCTATGGTGATTTTTTTTCTGGAGGTAGGAGATGACATGGGCTAAAGGGATAAGTGAGGGGACCCACGTGGAGCCCACCACCCACCAGGGCGCGCCTGGGGTGGCTGGCGCGCCTTGGTGTCTTGTGGGCACCAGGGGCACGCCCCTCTAATGTTATTTGTTCCAAAAATTCTTAAATAATCAGAAAAAATCATATTAAAATTTCAGGGCATTCTGAGCACTTTTATTTTTGTGCCCCTTTTTTATTGCACGGGAAATTCAGAAAACAGGGTAAACTTGGCATTTTATTTTATTTAACTAAGAAAAACAGAAAACAAGAGGTGAGGACAGAATGTTGTGCTTACTAATTTCATCGGCTTCATACCTCTAAAAATAATCCATTAATAAGGTTGATCAAGTCTTATTAACAACCACTTTCGATTAGCATGAACCCGAAGAACTTTTGTAAAACACTAAGTTACCTCAACGGGGATATGCATATCTCCAACAATAAGTATTTCATATTTCTTTTTGGCAGTAGCTAGAGGGAGTTGAAAACTTCCAATAGTAAGTGTCGGAGACTTTTCAATAACATTAATACCATTGACTTGGAATTGTTTTTTCGGAAAATGCACCGTATGCTCATTACCATTGATATGAAAAGTGACTTTGCTTTTGTTGCAATCAATAACAGCTCCTGCAGTATTCAAAAAGGGTCTTCCAAGGTTAATCGACATGTTGTCGTCCTCGGGCATCTCAAGTATAACAAAGCCGGTTAAGATAGTAACATTTGCAACAACAAAAGGCACATCCTTGATACGCCTCCAATGTATCTATAATTTTTGATTGTTCCATGCTATTATATTATCTGTTTTGGATGTTTTATATGCATTAATATGCTATTTTATATTATTTTTGGGACTAGCCTATTAACCTAGAGTCCAGTGCCAGTTTATGGTTTTTCCTTGTTTTTGAGTTTCGCAGAAAAGGAATATCAAAAGGAGTCCAAACGGAATAAAACTTTCATAAATTTTTTTCTTGGACCAGAAGACACCTGTTGGACTTGGACTCCAAGTCAGAAAACCTTGGAGTAGATGACAAGCCATAGGGGCGCGCCATAGGGGGGCACGGCCACTGGCTTGTGGCCCCCTCGAAGGCCCCTGACCTACCTCTTCGTCCTATAAATTCACATATATTCCAAAACCCTCAGAGGCATCCACGAAAATACTTTTCCACCGCTGCAAGCCTCTGTTCCCATGAGATCCCATCTTGGGGCCTTTTCCGGCGATCTGCCGGAGGGGGATTCGATCACGGAGGGCATCTACATTAACCCTATTACCCTACCAATGAATCGTGAGTAGTTTACCTCAGACCTACGGGTCCATAGCTAGTAGCTAAATGGCTTCTTCTCTCTCTTTGATTCTCAATACTATGTTCTCCTCGATGTTCTTGGACATCTATCCGATGTAATATTCTTTTGCGGTGTGTTTGTTGAGATCCGATGAATTGTGGATTTATGATCAGATTATCTTTGAATATTATTTGAATCTTCTCTGAATTCTTATATGCATGATTTGATATCTTTATATTTCTCTTCGAATTATCGGTTTGGTTTGGCCAACTAGATTGGTATTTCTTGCAATGGGAGAGGTGCTTAGTTTTGGGTTCAATCTTGCGGTGTCCTCACCCAGTGACATAGTAGGGGTAGCGAGGCACGTATTGTATTGTTGCCATCAAGGATAAAAAGATGGGGTTTTCATCATATTGCTTGAGTTTATCCCTCTACATCATGTCATCTTACTTAATGCGTTACTCTGTTCTTTGTGGACTTAATACTCTAGATGCAGGCATGAGTCGGTCGATGTGTGGAGTAATAGTAGTAGATGCAGAATCGTTTCGGTCTACTTGACATGGACGTGATGCCTATATGCATAATCATTGCCTTGGGTATCGTCATAACTTTGCGCTTTTCTATCAATTGCTCGATAGTAATTTGTTTTACCCACCGTATTATTTGCCTTCAAGAGAGAAGCCTCTAGTGAAAACTATGGCCCCCGGGTCTATTTTCCATATTATATTTTCAGATCTATAAACCAAAAATACCAAAAATATCTCGCTGCAATTTGTTTACTTTTCCGTTCTAGCAATCTTTTATACCTATCTCTATCAGATCTCACCGTTGCAATTGACCGTGAAGGGATTGACAACCCCTTTATCGCGTTGGGTGCAAGTGTTTGATTGTTTGTGTAGGTGCATAGATTGTGGACTTGCTTGTACCTCCTACTGGATTGATACCTTGGTTCTCTAACTGAGGGAAATACTTATCTCTACTTTTCTGCATCACCCTTTCCTCTTCAAGGGAAAAACCAATGCGAGCTCAAGAAGTAGCAGGAAGAATTTCTGGCGTCGTTGCCGGGGAGGTCTACATCAAGCCTACCAAGTACCCATCATAAACTGTCATCTCTTGCATTACATTATTCGCCATTTGCCTCTCATTTTCCTCTCCCCCACTTCTAAAACGTTTTCAGAAAATCACAAAAATATTTGCCTTTTTGTTTGCCTTCTTTCCATTCGATCTTTTGTTTGCTTGTGTTACCATGTGCCTTCTTTTTGCTTGCATCTTCGCTTGCTAAAAGTTTATGGATCCTCATCCACTTGCTAATCTTTTTAAGAGATCCAATTGTGATGAACCTATTGCTAGTGAGTTGAGTGCACTAGATTACCTTTATGAAGTTTTGCTTGAAATTCGTGAATCTGAAAATTATGATAAAGTGTTAAAAGAAGAAATTTATGAAGTGATTCACGATAGCTCCTTGGATGAAAAGTATGATTGCAATGGTTCTACTATAAATTCTATTAATGTCAGTTGTGCTAATGATATGTAAAACCCTAAGCTTGGGGATGCTAATTTTGCTATGTCCACTACTTGTTGCAATGATCATGATTGGAGTGATTTTTCTTATGATCTTGAAAATTTATTTAAGCCTCATGATGAAAATGTTTGCAATAATATTGAAAGTGGCTTTGGAAGAGTGTCAACTCTAGGTAATATCATGAATTTTTTGATCCCACTACTTTGGAGTATGATCAATCTCATGAATTTTTTGATAAAAGTGGGTTTGGAGAGGTCATGACTGTAGTTGATGATAATCCCACTATTTTGGAAGAGTGTCAACTTTGCATGCATGTGGATCCTGAAGAGAATATTTTATGTGATAGTTATATTGTTGAATTTGATTATGATCCTACATGTAATTATTATGAGAGAGGAAAACATGGTTGTAGAAATTTTCATGTTACTAAATTACCTTTCGTATTGTTCAGATTGCTTTTGTTTTTTCTTCTTCCTTGCATATGCTATATCTTGCTTGTCTTGCTAATTTGTTTTCCTATAAAATGCCTATGCATAGGAATTATGTTAGACTTAGATGTGATTTTCACATGCTATATGATGCTCTCTTTATGCTTCAATTCTTGTCTTTAATGTGAGCACCATCGAAATCTCAATGCCTAGCTAAAAGGCTTTAAAGCAAAGCGCTTGTTGGGAGACAACCCAATATTTTATATTTTTTTTATGTTTATACACATTATTGCCTCTGTAGTAATTATGTTTTGGGGTTTAAATTAGTGCTTGAGCCAAGTAAGACCTTTGGAATGGCTTACGGTGATAGTTGATTTGATCTTGCTGAAAAACAGAAACTTTTGCGTCCAGTTGCAGAATTTTAGTAATTCAAAGATGCGACGAAAAACACTGAATTTTTTACAAACGATTGCAATAAAAATTTCCTATCTTTTACTAATTTTTCAGAATTTTTGGAGTAACAGAAGTATTAGAACAATTCGGATCTTCACAGACTTTTCTGTTTTTGACAGATTCTGTTTTCTATGTGTTGTTTGCTTATTTTAATGAATCTATGGGTAGTATCGGGGGGTATGAACCATGGAGAAGTTGAAATACAGTAGATATTACACCAATATAAATAAATATTGAGTTCACAACAGTACCAAAAGTGTTGATTTTATTTTCTTATACTAACGGATCTCATGAGTTTTCTGTTGAGTTTTGTGTTGTGAAGTTTTCAAGTTTTGGGTAAAGATTTGATGGACTATGGAGTAAAGAGTGGCAAGAGCCTAAGCTTGGGGATGCCCAAGTCAGCCCAAGGTAATATTCAAGGACAACCAAGAGCCTAAGCTTGGGGATGCCCCGGAAGGCATCCCCTCTTTCGTCTTCAATCCACCGGTAAATTTACTTGAGGCTATATTTTTATTCACCACATGATATATGTTTTTCTTGGAGCGTCTTGTATGATATGAGTATTTTATTTTTATTTTGCCACAATCATCCTTGCTGTACACACCTTTTGAGAGGGACACGCTTAAATCATGATTTATTAGAATACTCTATGTGCTTCACTTATATCTTTTGAGTTAGGCCATTTTGCTCTAGTGCTTCACTTATATCTTTTTAGAGCACGGCGGTGGCTTTATTTTATAGAAATTGTTGAACTCTCATGCTTCACTTATATTATTTTGAGAGTCACTAAACAACATGGTAATTTGCTTAGGTTATGAATTTAGTCCTAATATGATGGGCATCCAAGAGGGATATAATAAAAACTTTCATATAAAGTGCATTGAATACTATGTGAATTTTGATTCCTTATGATTGTTTTGAGATATAAAGATGGTGATATTAGAGTCATGATAGTGAGTAATTGTGGATTGGTAGAAATACTTGGGTTTAAGTTTGTGATTCCCGTAGCATGCACGTATGGTGAACCGTTATGTGATGAAGTCGGAGCATGATTTATTTATTGATTGTCTTCCTTATGAGTGGCGGCCGGGGACGAGTGATGGTCTTTTCCTACCAATCTATCCACCTAGGAGCATGCATCTAATACATTGTTTCGATAGCTAATAGACTTTTGCAATAAGTATGTGAGTTCTTTATGACTAATGTTGAGTCCATGGATTATACGCACTCTCACCCTTCCACCAATGCTAGCCCCTCTAGTACCGTGCAACTTTCGCCGGTGCATTACACCCATCATATACCTTCCTCAAAAAAGCCACCATACCTACCTATTTTGGCATTTCCATAGCCATTTCGAATATATTGCCATGCAACTTCCACCGTTCCGTTTATTATGACACGCTTCATCATTGTCATATTGCTTTGCATGATCATGTAGTTGACATCGCATTTGTGGCAAGGCCACCATTCATATTTTTATACATGTCACTCTTGAGTCATTGCACATCCTAGTACACCGCCGGAGGCATTCATATAGAGTCATATTTTGTTCTAAGTATGGAGTTGTAATTCTTGAGTTGTAAGTAAATAAAAGTGTGATGATCATCATTATTAGAGCATTATTCCATGTGAGGAAAAGGATGATGGAGGCTATGATTCCCCCACAAGTCGGGATGAGACTCCGGACGAAAAATAAAAAAAAAGGAAAAAAGAGGCCAAAGAGCCCAAAATAAAAAAAATGAGAGAAAAGAGAGAAGGGGCAATGCTACTATCCTTTTTTCCACACTTGTGCTTCAAAGTAGCACCATGATCTTCATGATAGAGAGTCTCCTATGTTGTCACTTTCATATACTAGTGGGAATTTTTTATTATAGAACTTGGCTTGTATATTCCAATGACGGGCTTCCTCAAATTGCCCTAGGTCTTCATGAGCAAGCAAGTTGGATGCACACCCACTTAGTTTCTTTTTGAGCTTTCATACACTTATAGCTCTAGTGCATCCGTTGCATGGCAATCCCTACTCACTCACATTGATATCTATTGATGGGCATCTCCATAGCCCGTTGATACGCCTAGTTGATGTGAGACTATCTCCTTCTTTTTGTCTTCTCCACAACCACCATATTCTATTCCACCTATAGTGCTATATCCATGGCTCACGCTCATGTATTGCGTGAAAGTTGAAAAAGTTTGAGAACATCAAAAGTATGAAACAATTGCTTGGCTTGTCATCGGGGTTCTGCATGATTTAATACTTTGTGTGATGAAGATGGAGCATAGCCAGACTATATGATTTTGTAGGGATAACTTTCTTTGGCCATGTTATTTTGAGAAGACAGCATTGCTTTATTAGTATGATTGAAGTATTATTGTTTTTAGGTCAATATTAAACTTTTGTTTTAAATCATATGGATCTGAATATTCATGCCGCAATAAAGAAAATTACATGGATAAATATGTTAGGTAGCATTCCACATCAAAAATTCTGTTTTTATCATTTACCTACTCGAGGACGAGCAGGAATTAAGCTTGGGGATACTTGATACGTCTCCAACGTATCTATAATTTTTTATTGTTCCATGCTATTATATTATCTGTTTTGGATGTTTTATATGCATTAATATGCTATTTTATATTATTTTTGGGACTAACCTATTAACCTAGAGCCCAGTGTCAGTTTCTGTTTTTTCCTTATTTTTGAGTTTCGCAGAAAAGGAATATCAAACGAAGTCCAAACGGAATAAAACTTTCTCGATGATTTTTCTTGGACCAGAAGACACCTGTTGGACTTGGACTCCAAGTCAGAAGACCTTGGAGTAGACGACAAGCCACAGGGGCGCGCCCTAGGGGGGCGTCCCCTGGCTTATGGCCCCCTCTAAGGCCCCCTGACCTACGTCTTCATCCTATAAATTCACATATATTCCAAAACCCTCAGAGGGATCCACGAAAATACTTTTCCACCACCGCAAGCCTCTGTTTCCGTGAGATCCCATCTTGGGGCCTTTTCCAGCGATCTGCCGGAGGGGGATTCGATCACGGAGGGCATCTACATCAACCCTATTGCCCTACCAATGAAGCGTGAGTAGTTTACCTCAGACCTATGGGTCCATAGCTAGTAGCTAGATGGCTTCTTCTCTCTCTCTTTGATTCTCAATACCATGTTCTCCTCGATGTTCTTGGAGATCTATCCGATGTAATATTCTTTTGCGGTGTGTTTGTCGAGATCCGATGAATTGTGGATTTATGATCAGATTATCTATGAATATTATTTGAATCTTCTCTGAATTCTTATATGCATGATTTGATATCTTTGTATTTCTCTTCGAATTATCGGTTTGGTTTGGCCAACTAGATTGGTATTTCTTGCAATGGGAGAGGTGCTTAGTTTTGGGTTCAATCTTGTGGTGTCCTCACCCAGTGACATAGTAGGGGCAACGAGGCACGTATTGTATTGTTTCCATCAAGGATAAAAAGATGGGGTTTTCATCATATTGCTTGAGTTTATCCCTCTACATCATGTCATCTTACTTAATGTGTTACTCTGTTCTTTGTGGACTTAATACTCTAGATGCAGGCAAGAGTCGGTCGATGTGTGGAGTAATAGTAGTAGATGCAGAATCATTTCGGTCTACTTGACACGGACGTGATGCCTATATGCATAATCATTGCCTTGGATATCGTCATAACTTTGCGCTTTCCTATCAATTGCTCGACAGTAATTTGTTCACCCATCGTATTATTTGCCTTAAGAGAGAATCCTCTAGTGAAAACTATGGCCCCCGGGTCTATTTTTCATATTATATTTTCAGATCTATAAACCAAAAATACCAAAAATATCTCGCTGCAATTTATTTACTTTTCCGTTCTAGCAATCTTTTATACCTATCTCTATCAGATCTCACCGTTGCAATTGACCGTGAAGGGATTGACAACCCCTTTATCGCCTTGGGTGCAAGTGTTTGATTGTTTGTGCAGGTGCATATATTGTGGACTTGCTTGTACCTCCTACTGGATTGATACCTTTGTTCTCTAACTGAGGGAAATACTTATCTCTACTTTGTTGCATCACCCTTTCCTCTTCAAGGGAAAAACCAACGCAAGCTCAAGAAGTAGCAATCCTCACAAATACCGATAGGTATGGCAGTTGATTTGTCAGCCATTTGCAAAGATATTTCAGTAGGTGTGAGTTTAGTCAAATCAAGTCTTTTACATAAAGAGAAAGGCATAACACTAACACCAGCTCGTAAATCACACAAAGCAGTTTTGACATAATTTCTTTTGATGGAGCAAGGTATAGTTGGTATTCCAGGATCTCCAAGTTTTTTAGGTACTCCATCCTTAAAAGAATAATTAGCAACCATGGTGGAGATTTCAGCTTCAGGTATCTTTCTTTTATTTGTGACAATTTCTTTCATGTATTTTGCATAAGGGACCATCTTTAAAATATCAGTCAAGCGAGTGCGCAAAAAGACTAGCCTAAGCATTTCAGCAAATCATTCAAATTCGTCATCATCCTTTTTCTTAGAAGGTTTAGGTGGAAAGGGCATGGGTTTCTGAACCCATGGTTCTCTTTCTTTACCATGTTTTCTAGCCACAAAGTCTCTTTTATCATATCGTTTATTTTTAGGTTGTGGGTCATCTAGATCAACAACAGGTTCTATCTCAACATCATTATCTGGTTCTTTATCATTGTCTCATTGAGTGTCTACATGAACATCATCATTATCATTTTCATTTTCATTTTCACTAGATGAATGTTCATTACCAGGTTGAGTTTCAGCATCAGAAATAGAAACATCATTATTATCTGCAGAAGGTTTTTCTATCTGAGGTTCACTAGAGGTATGCAAAGTCCTATTATTTTTCTTTTTAGAAGGACTAGGTGCATCAGTATTAATTCTTTGAGAGTCTTGTTCAATTCTTTTGGGGTGTCCCTCAGGACAAAGTGGTTCCTGAGTCATTTTGCCTCCTCTAGTTGCTACTCTAACAACATAATCATTCATATTATTGTTCACTTCCTTAAGTAATTCTCTTTGAGATTTAGCAACTTGTTCTAATTGAGTTTGAACCATAGAGGCATGTTTTCCTACACCTCTAACATCATTAGTGATTCTAAATAACAAGTCACTCAAGCGAGCAATCATATCAGAATTTTGTTTCAATTGTTTCATAACATTTGCATTGAAGTGATCTTGTTTCATAATATAATTATCAAATTCATATAAGCATTGACTAGGATGCTTATTGTAAGGGATGCCACCTTCATCAAACTTTAATAAAGAATTTACCTCTACCACCTGTGGTGGTGGTGAATCAAGTCCATGTATTTCTTCAATAGGTGGTAAGTTCTTAACATCCTCAGCTTTAATACCTTTCTCCTTCATACATTTTTTGCCTCTTGCATATCTTCAGGACTAAGAAATAAGATACCCCTCTTCTTTGGAGTGGGTTTAGGCGATGGTTCAGGAAGAGTCCAATCATCATAATTCTTCAATATGTTATTAAATAATTCCTCAGCTTGTTCAACAGTTCGTTCCCAGAAAACACAACCAACACAACTATCTAGGAAGTCCCTAGAAGCATCCGTTAGTCCATTATAGAAGATACCAAGTATTTCATTTTTCTTAAGAGGATGATCAGGTAATATATTAATCAATTGGAGAAGCCTCCCCCAAGCTTGTGGGAGACTCTCTTCTTCAATTTGCACAAAGTTAAATATTTCCTATAAGGCAGCTTGTTTCTTATGAGCAGGAAAATATTTTTCAGAGAAGTAATAAATCATATCCTGGGGACTACAAACATAACCAGGAGCAAGAGTATTGTACCATATCTTAGCACCACCCTTTAATGAGAACGGAAATAATTTGAGGATATAGTAGTAACGAATTTTCTCATCATGAGCAAATAGGGCGGCTATATCATTTAATTTAGTAAGATGTGCCACTACAGTTTCAGTTTCATAGCCATGGAAAGGATCAAATTCAACCATAGTAATTAACTCTGGGTCGACAGAGAATTCATAATCCTTATCGGTAACAAAGATAGGTGAAGTAGCAAACTTAGGATCATATTTCATTCTAGCATTCAAAGATTTTTCATTCAGTTTGCATAATAATTTCTTAAGATCATCTCTATCTTTGCAAGCAAGAAAGTCTCTAGCTATCTCCTCATCCTTAACATAACCCTTAGGTATCTTAGGCAATTCAAATCTAGGAGAGCTAGGTCTAATAGGTGTTCCATAATTTCCAATTTCAAAGACTTCATCAGTTTCAGTAACTTCATCAGTTTCAATAATTTCATTCTCTTTAGCTCTAGCAATTTGTTCATCAAGAAATTCACCTAGTGGTATATTATCATCGAGCAAGGTACTAGCATCATCATAAGCATCATTCATAGCAAAAGTAGCATCATCAATAACTTGCGACATATCAGGATTAATAGCATGTGGTGGTGTTGCAAGTCTATTCAGAACAGAAGGTGAATCAAGTGCAGAGCTAGATGGCAGTTCCTTACCTCCCCTCATCTTAGAGGGAACGATCTTGGTTCTTGGATCTTACAGATTCTTCATAGTGATAAATAGATAATAATCCCAAGTGACTCAACAAATATAGCTATGCTCCCCGGCAACGGCGCCAGAAAAAGGTCTTGATAACCCACAAATATAGGGGATCGCAACAGTTTTCGAGGGTAGAGTATTCAACCCAAATTTATAGATTCGACAAAAGGTGAGCCAAAGAATATTTGTAAGTATTAGCAGTTGAGTTGTCAATTCAACCACACCTGGATATTAAATATCTGCAGCACAGTGATCAATAGCACAGTAATATGATGATTTGATAGTAGTAGTAACGATAGCAGTGGTAACGGTAACAACAGTGATAGTTTTGTAGCAGTTCTAACAGTAGCAATAACAATAGTAACTTAGCAAGAACAATATGTGGTAAACTCGTAGGCATTGGATCAATGAATTCGTTGGATGATATTCATCATATAACAGTCATAACCTAGGGCAACACAGAACTAGCTCCAGTTCGTAAATATAATGTAGGCATGTATTCTGTAAATAGTCATACGTGAACTCCTGTGGCAGCGGGGTCCATAAGGAAACTAAGGGATATTAAGGCCTCCTTTTAATAGAGATCCGGAACAAAGCATTAACAAATAGTGAATACATGAACTCCTCAAACTACGTCATCACCGGAAAATATCCCAATTACTCACCCTGGGGTTTAAGGATCATAACACGTAGAAGGTGCATATGACTTCAAGATCGGATCCAGAACATAGATATAATGGTGAAAACATAAACGGTTCAGATCTAAAATCATGGCACTCGGGCCCTAGTGACAAGCATTATGCATAGCAAAGTCATAGCAACATCAATCTCAGAACATAGTGGATACTAGGGATCAAGCCCTAACAAAACTAACTTGATTACATGATGAATCTCATCCAACTCCTCACCGACCAGCGAGCGTACGAAGGAATTACTCACTCCCGGTGCGGAGCATCATGGAATTGGTGATGAAGGAGGGTTGGTGATGATGAAGACCGAAGATTCCCCTCTCAAGAGCCTCGAACGGGCTCCAGATCTGGCCTCCCGATGAAGAACAGGAGGCGGCGGCAGCTCCGTATCATAAAACGCGATGAAACTTCCTCTCCTATTTTTTCTAGAAAAATAGGATTTTATAGCGTCGGAATTAGGGTCAGCGGAGCCCCAAGGGCCCCAGAACCCACCAGGGCGCGCCAGGGGGGTGGCACGCCCTGGTGTCTTGTGGGCAGCCAGGGCACCCCCTCTGGTGGCTCTTCATTCCAGTATTTTTTATTTATTTTGAAATAAATCACCAAAAAGTTTCGTCCAATTCCAGAACTTTTATTTCTGCACAAAAACATCACCATGATAGTTCTGCTGAAAACAACGTCAGTCCGGGTTAGTTTCATTCAAATCATGCAAACTAGAGTCCAAAACAAGAGCAAAAGCGTTAGGAAAAGTAGATACGATGTAGACGTATCACAAATTTCTGAGAATTTAAGAAACGGTGAAAGGCCAGAAAACAGGAACACGAAACAGAGGAGAAACAGAGAGTTAGATCCAATCTCGAAGTGGCTCCCGCCCCTCTGCCGCCATGGAGGCCATGGACCAGAGGGGAAACCCTCCTCCCATCTAGGGGAGGTCAAGGAAGAAGAAGAAGGAGGGGGCTCTCTCCCCCTCTCTCCCGGTGGCGCCGGAGTGCCGCCGGGGCTAGGATCGTGACGACGATCTACCCCAACAACCTTGCTACCATCAACACCAACTCTCTCCCCCTCTATGCAATGGTGTAACACCTCTTCTCCCCGTTGTAATCTCTACTTAAACATGGTGCTAAACACTATATATTATTATCCAATGATATGTTGCTATCCTATGATGTTTGAGTAGATCCGTTTTGTCCTATGGGTTGATTGATGATCGTAATTGGTTTGAGTTGTATGTTTTATTATTGTTGCTGTCCTATGGTGCTCTCCATGTCGTGCAAGCATGAGGGATCCCTGCTGTAGGGTGTTGCAATATGTTCATGATTCGCTTATGGTGGGTGGCGTGGGTGACAGAAGCACAAACCTGAGTAAGTGGGTTGTTGCGTATGGGACTAAAGAGGACTTGATACTTAATGCTATGGTTGGGTTTTACCTTAATGATCTTTAGTAGTTGCGGATGCTTGCTAGAGTTCCAATCATAAGTGCATATGATCCAAGTATAAAAAGTATGTTAGCTCATGCCTCTCCCTCATATAAAATTGCAATTATGATTACCGGTCTAGTTATCGATTGCCTAGGGACAAATAACTTTCTTGTGACAAAAAGCTCTCTACTAAAAATAACTTAATTGTTTCTTTATCTAAACAGACCCTAGCTTTTATTTATGTGTTCTTTATTATCTTGCAAACCTATCCTATCACACCTACAAAATAGTTTCATACTTGTTCTAGGTAAAGCAAACATTAAGTGCGCGTAGAGTTGTATCGATGGTCAATAGAACTTGAAGGGAATATAAATTCCACCTTTAGCTCCTCGTTGGGTTCGACACTCTTACTTATTGAGAAAGGCTACAATTGATCCCCTATACTTGTGGGTTATCAAAGGTCTACTTGAAGTTTTTATATTTTTTTTACCGATCCTAATTTTGATTGAACTTACAACAACATTTCAACTTCCATTGTCAGCAGCAAGAAAATGATCTATCAACTCAAGCAGCTGATACCATTTTTTCAAGTGGAGTTAATGCAAAAAGAAGTTTTATATTGATTAGTTCTACTTCTTCAAAGGAAAGAGTTAAGCGCTTCCAAGGAACTCCAATCATAATTGAAGATGATTCTCCTATCACTCCTGTTGTTGCTACTAACGAAGATATACCAGCCTCTGATTGTGATACAAGTGTAGGAATTCCAATAACCTTGGACTTTACTGTGCAACAAGGTTATAATTCATGCCTATTAGCTATTTTTCATTTTTCTCTTTTTGTTTTTTTTGTAATATGAGTCTGAGCACAGTGCATCATTTCATTTTCAAAAAAATTCCATATGTGATATGCAGGCTTTTCTAGAATAAACGATGCAGACGCTGGACCAAGCACAGGTCCTAATACAATTGAAAAGAAGAATAGGAAAAAAAGAGCAGCTAAACATCAATCTCCTGATCAACCCAAGAAGCTCAAAATATCTCGAGAAGTGGATATGTTCTTTTCCAAATATTTGAGGAAGCATGTCTTCCAAGAATAGTAAATTCTCTTATTCCTGTAGTTAGTTTATCATTTTATATTCAATAATTTATGAGAATTTTTTTTAGTCTAGACCTCTACCTACAAAACTAATTGGCTCAAAAAACTTTGTTATTCAAATAGCAACTGAACAATTTCACTTCTATTCAGTAGGAATTTATGAGAGATAATTATGTTTTCATAGGCATGAAATGATCATGGAAACTTGTGCTTTTGACGAAATTTCTGCACTAATTTAGATGTAGGCATTTTTCCTTCACATTGTATTATGTAATCCCAACAATTATTTTGATTAACCAAAGTAGTTGAGATGAAAAACATTGTACATCATATAATTTTAGACAAAAAAGAAATCATATGGATACCAACCAAATTCATTTTACAGCTCAATGTTCATAGCCTATAAAAGGAAGTTTAACTTTTTTTTCGCTTGCATTTTTAACTATGAGGCCCAAAAAGGTTTTCCTTAATAAATTTTTTTGCAATGCCTTTATACTTTGTCACCGTAGTATTGCATATGTATCATACGATTTGTAAGACTCTCTTTTTAAGAACCATTTCTCTATATCACAATAGTTATGCTTCTTTATTCTGTCTAACACTCTTTTTGTCGAAATAGAGGGTTTTCCTGTAAGCTATGAGAACTACTTCAGTTCATTTAAAGCGAGGGGTGAGATTGGAGATGAACTGATGAACTTGTTTATTCAAGTTCTGAACTTCGAATCAAAGATGTCCTCTAACGTAAAGCCTTATATCAAGAAGTATTGTTTCACTTCCTATTTCACTGTGAGTTTTTCTTCCAACTGCCTTTTTGCTATTGTTTTGAGCATTTTTCTTTTTTACTTAAGTTCATTGATTTTTACTAATTTATCTTTTGTTGGTCACAGAATAAATTGTTGGTTACACCTGAATCATTTGATCCAGTTACGTGCATAAGAGAATTTGACAGGATTAATTCAGAAGAAAGCCTCTAGAAACAAGACTTGGTAAATCTCTTTTGAGTTATACTATATTAATCAAAATCTTTCTGTTGGTTTTTTTATTTATTTATTCTGCTTCTTTTTTTGTTGCATAGTTATTCTTCCCTACTATAAAATCAAGCCACTGGGTTATACTTTCCATCAACTCTCTTTTTGAGAGAACTCACTTTTTTGATCCCTGTGGCACTATCCCAGGAACTACCCAAGAAGAACTTGTTTACAACTTGGTAGGTAATTATTTAGACATAATATCCTTTGATTTCATCGAAAACAATATTTTTTTCTGCTCTACTACTTTTGAATGCCTTTAACTATGTGTGTGTATATATATATATATTGCAAGCTGAGAAAAAAGCCTTTCAAGAATGTATTCTCTTTCAAGCTTCAACCTGTAGGACCCTACCCAACAAACTGTCTCATGTAAGTTTATTTCTTGTTTGTGTTTTTACATTTATTCAAATTTTTTGACTGTAACTTTTGCAAACATCCTACAGAATGAATGCTTTTTGCTTCTTATTCCTTTTTTTCTCCTACTTGATGTTTTCATACTTGATACTCCTCCTCTCTTTTTTCTGTTTTGTTTTATTTATGCAGGCACGACTCAGGCCACTATCTGCCATTATACATGGAAAACTTCGAAGGCAAAACTATGAAGAGTTTCAGTGTGGTATTTCTTGAAAACTCTAGCAATTCTTTTTTATTTTTTTGTATGTGCAAACCTAAACCCAAAACAATTTACAGACTATTTATAAGTATATATTTAAAATGATTCCCAAACCTGCTTTAAAATGCGTGATCAAATAGTTGTTTTTGTAGTTCATCATGAAAATGGTAACACCAAATCGGACCACCATTTCTATTTTGTAACATTCTACTTGTATCTGAATTTTCTTCGACATTTTTTTGTTCACCACAGCTACCACATGTGATAAGCCATATCTTTTTTGCTATTTTTAACACTAATTATAGTACTTTAACAATTTTTCTCAAGTCTTTTTCTTCTCTCTCTCATAATCTGTCTATCTTGTCTTTCTACACAGGACAACATTTCGAAGTACAAAATGATCTCTGCATTCAAGTTATTCGGAAGCACCTTGAACAAGCTGAAAGAAGATCTACCAACAACAAATTGACTTTTCGCAAGATGCATCTGCTAACCTTTCAATGTGTAATTTGATCTTTTTCTTTCAAAACTTGGCGGCCTGATCGGAGCAAGCATGCATTTCATGTCTGGAACAGTTTCATCTGTAATCGTTTGCTAGGAGATACACAGTACTAGTCGTTTAAATGTATGCTAGCGCGGGCGAGTGGTATACTCTTTGATGTCTACTTTTTCTTAAACTCTATAGTACTTTTGTTGCAAACAATTTGTAATACGAAGCGTATGTTTTTTTGTGAGAAGTGGAACTATGTTTTTTGTGTTATGTTGATTATTTTCTCCCTTTCGTGTTTGCAAAGCATTTGCCTTTTCAAATATAAGAAATTAGTCAAATTGAGAAAATTGGAAATGGATTGGTCAGGAACTTGTCAACAACAATATTCCCTTTGTTAATAGCAATAATTGTATATGAAGTACCAAGCATCGCATTTTTTGAACTTCGCTAGCTACAACAACAACTTTCTTTGGTTGGCATGACAAAAGGAACAGCTCTACACGAATGTAGTTTTGTTTCGCGTGCAGTTGGTTCATTTTTACAATATGAGCTGTGAGGAATGTCGTCGATTGAGAATATGGAACCACAACCCATTTGTTTTACTTCACATCAAATCAATTTTTGAATTTGAATTTTAGTTCACCAAATTCAAATTTTCATTTCACTTTATTTCTAAATAAGTTCACTACAGTTCAAATTTAGTTCATGAAAATGCAAACTTAGTCTTAGAACAAGCATAATACATGAAAAACCAATTTGACTTGGACTTTAGTTCAAATTTTCTTAAAAATTTGATGAACTTTTCATAAAAATTCACTTGAAAAAACATGAGAAACAATTCAATGAACTTTTCTTAAAAAATCAAATTTAGTTTATCAAATTTCAAATCTAGTTCACCAAATTCAAATTCATTTCACTTGGATTCAAAATAAATTCACTTTGCTTTTGTTTTTTACTTCAATGCAATTCAAACTTTAGTTCGTGAAAACCAAATTAGTTCAATTGAATTCAAAACTATTTCACCAACATTCAAATTTTAGTTCAGGAAATTCAAATTCAGTCCAACTGTATTCAAAATAAGTTCACCTCATTTTGAATTTTAATTCACAATGTTTTAAATTTAGTTCACTATAATCCAAATTCAATTCATCAAATTTCAAATTTAGTTCAATACATTCAAATTCATTTCAATTGGATTCAAAATAAGTTCACATTTATTTTGTTCATTACTTCAATGCAATTCAAACTTTAGTTCATGAAAAACCAAATTTAGTTCACTTGAATTCAAAACTAGTTCACCAGCATTCAATTTTTTATTCACAAAATTAAAATTCAGTTTAACTGTATTCAAAATAAATTCACCTCATTTCGAATTTTAGTTCACAATATTTTAAATTTAGTTCACTACAATCCAAATTCAGTTAATCAAAATTCAAATTTAGTTCATCAAATTTCAAATTTACTTCACCAAATTCAGTTCACTTGGATTCAAAATAAGTTCATTTTTTTTTACTTCAATGCAATTCAAACTTTAGTTCATGAAAACCAAATTAGTTCACTTGAATTCAAAACTAGTTGACCAACATTCAAATTTTAGTTCACGAAATTGAAATCAGTTCATCAAATGTCAAATTTAGTTCACTAAATTCAAATTTAGTTCATGAATTTCAAATTAATTCACTAAATTCAAATTCAGTTTACTTGCATTCAAAATAAGTTCACTTTTTTTTGTTTTTTACCTCAATGCACACTACTGCAGGATGCTGCTAATGCGACACTACAATCAGAGACCCTTCGATGAAACTGTGTGCGATGCATTAATCGCAAACGGTGATGTAAAAAACCGTCAAAAAAGATGCAAAACATTTGTTATGGCGGATACATCAAACACGGTTCATATTACATTTGCGTGTGCGATGAGTGACATACGGTTAATCCATAAGAACTGTTTGTGATGAGGCAGAACAATAGAAACGGGCTGCTATATAAAGGTGTGTGGGATATACGGCATACAGTTCACTCGGATGAACTGTTTGCTATTAGGGAATGTAACAAAAACGGTTAGCCAGATCAAGGTGTGTGCAATATATGGCATACGGTTCACTTGGATGAACTGTTTTCGATTAGGGAACACAACAGAAATGGTTCAACTTAACAAGATGTGTGTGATATGCGGCATACAGTTCACATAGATGAACTGTATGTGATGAGCCAAAAGAACACAAACGATCCATGTAAACAAGATGTGTGTGATACACGGCAAATAGCCCACTCGGGAGAACTGTTTGCTATGAGAATATATAACACAGACGGTTGCTGGAGTTAATTCGTGTGCGATTCTATGTGTAGAAAAAACTTTGAAAACTAAAAACTAGTTGCTTGCGATGGCTAGGAATATCACACACCATGCGTGTACGAGTACGCGTGTGCGATGATACATAAGTTACACATACGTTTCCTTATGGTAACACGTGTGTGATAACACGTGACACCACATACGGTTGTCGGGTTGTGTGCTCCACTTAGTCTTCTCGTGCTCCAGCGAAGGCTTCGCGCGCTCCACATGGGTGAATTGTAAAATCCCCAATCCCCTAGCCAGCTGCTAGCTATAAATAACCACGGCAATGGGTGACTCGCTACTGATCCAGTTGATAGCTAGTTACCCACACATACCGGCATACCCCCAATGGCTGACGACGGGATGGAGTCGCACGACGGCGGAATAGAGGCTGAAGGCACGATGGTCGGCTTGGCGGTCGACGGCCATGCCGCCGCCTCTCCCGATGACGGCCAGAGGAAGTAGGAAATGCGGTACGAGCAAGCCGCCAGGTTAACCAGGGTCGTGCTAAAAGTGGATAGGGATCGCCAGCGGGCGATACTGCTGGCTCGGCGCAGAGTGTGGCGGATGGTGCGGGCGGCGGAGGAGGAACCACGACGACGCAAGGATAACTGCGGCAGTGGCGGCGGCCGCACGAGGCACATGCTTATGTCCCAGATGGAGGAGGGCATGGCGGTGGATATCGCCAGGGCATGCCTGGGGGCCGTCACGGCAGCCCTGGCGAGAGCCAACATTGTCTCGCCAGACGTCGCTGGGGCAGACTCAGCGTTCGCGGTAGCCCTGGTGAGCGCTGCGCCCGAGGCAGTATCTGCGATTCCCGATGTCGAGTTTGCCCCAGCCTCGATCGGTCAAGGTGTGTAGGTCATCAACTTGGCGGCCTCCGCTCCCACTGAGCCCATGATCGACACGCTGATGAACGATGGCTGTTGTGCGTGCTGGGTCAGCGTCAGGTGCATAGTGTAGCTCTTTTGTGCGCGCGTGGTTCGTTATATTCTTGTAAATTATATATATATATATGCTCAATTGATTTCTTCATGCATGTCAAATATGTCAATTGTATGGGCTGGCCTATTTGTATATTATCTGAATTTGCAATATGGACAATTAATATGCAAATGCCTTCTGGACATCGGTGCTGATCGCCACGTCGAAAACATGGACATCCTCTACTCTACCGGGCACACGCTTAAACTGAATGAACTGTGTATGATACTAATACTTTCCATGAAAATTTAATAACTTGGCTAACATCATTTGAGTAACATATATATAGTGGTGACACTATTCGACAAAAGGTGGATCTTGGTAACACGGTTTTGACAACCATATGGTCCATATCTACATACTTAACATAGTAACAACTAGCACATTTTAAGAGGCTGAGGGCCAACAACCACAACTATCCGCTGGAAGCAGCTTGATCATGGCGACTTGGCATCTCATCAATGAAAAGGAAGAACCCTCCTGTGCCTTGGTAGAGCATGAGTAGAACAGTGTCTCCAATTTTCCAATGTGGATGCATTGCCACGACAAGCGAGAACTTGTTAATTTGAATGGTTCCATTTCTACGGGAAATACAGTACCTTGCAAGCACTTTGGAGTTATTAGCAGGCACAAGTGTAATTCGACCACGACAGGAAATCAATTCAGGAAAAGCTGCACCAGGCAATTTCTGTTGAAATGTAGAATAAAAACCAATTGTAACATATAGTTTATGAACATCAACATAAAAATAAGACTTTGTACGAGCGTTTTGTGCACACAATTGGTCTTGTTAAATGTGTGCACCATAGGTAGAATTAATCCCATCCAAAATCCAGCGTTCATACGCTGTGCTATCTCTATCAGATTATCAACAAATTTTATGACATGCTTCAAGTCTTTCCGGTGAAATTTGGTACGCTGAGTAACATAAAGATCGTTAACTATGCATCCAACATATCCTGCTTAAAAGGTGGAAAGGAATTATTTATTCAGAACATGGCAGAAGAATATATAGTGCGCATAAATTGGTAAATAGAATTTGTTACTGCCTAGGAACGGAGTTAGAAAATGAAATCACAATTGGTTGCTTAAATAGTGATCAATTAGTCAGAACAAATACCACGATTTTGCTATCTAATATGTCAGCATGGAGAAAGTTGAAAGAACACTACCCTCGACCAGACTTTGATCGGTTGATGACGTTGGGGAAGTAAACATCCATGTTAATTAGACCAGGTTGTGATGCACGCACTAGAATTTTATTGCCAGCTTTCAGTTCATAAAACTTAGAAATTTTTCTCCAAAGGTCCGCATCAAAATAGGAGTGACCATCTTTATCAAGTTTTACGCTAACTTTCATTGTAAATCCATGCTGTGTTGTCAATATGACATGCATGAAAGTCATGAACAAAGTAAAGCCCAAGATTTCCTTCTAGTCATGTTCTTGCAAAGCAAGGGATGTACTCCTTGAAATGAAAATTAAGATCGTAAATTAGATATATTGAAATAACAGAGCAAGATGCAAATATGGGAGTAACTAAGAGAACAGAACAATATATAGCTGAAAGCATAGTACAAAAATATATAATTAAAAATAGATAATGTAACAAAGATTTGATGCAAATATGAGAGTAACTGAATGAACAATACATCATTAATTAGCCTAATATAGGGAAAAAATCGGCTTCGACGTCTAAGCTGCATGTGGCACCATACCTTTTATCCAAATGTAGCAATAGACGGTACATGTTCACAAATTAAGGCCATGCCGACCATGGTAGGGTGAGATTGAACATACCGAGCGTTCCCTGAAGTCATCCAGAATGTTGAGATAGAACTTTGTTTCCGACTGGCCGCGACCACACTTGTCCGATTTGTGCTCGCACTGTGGACACATGAATGAAAACCCTCGAATCAGCTAGAAGAAAAATGAATCTACGACGATTTCGGTCGGTTGATTAACAACAACGGACAGACTGCGATAAGAGATGAGTGAATATTTTGCTAAATTGATTACCTTTTTCCATGAGAAAAATCCCCGGCCCAATCCCATGCCGTTTGGAGCATGATCTACGCCCGCCGACGACAGTCGTCGAGCTTAGGGTGGCCTCCGCAATAGAAGTTGATGAGGTGCAGACTTGCGGATGAGTCCGCGGCAAGTGGGTGGGGACGAAGTGGGCAGGGGGGCGAGGGTTTTCTTTTTCCTTTTGCATGTGTGGGTGAGAACACACGGTTCATAGAGGCGACATAGATGAATCGTGTCCCATAGTAAATCACCGAGGTTGAAGGGGAATCCAAATTTCCTTCCTAGTTTGTCATTCTATTTTTTTTCTATGATCGACATACCCCTCCAATGCAATGTGTTCAAATTTGGCATTTTTCCGGGCTCATTTACCATATTTAGGTGATTAAGTGCCTTTCTAGGCATTAATGCGCATAATTCAAATTCAAACAATCGGTGCATGAAAAGGTGCACAAGAACGGTCTGGAAAACCACGCTCGTGCTATTTAGTAAATTCTCATGCCTTTTACAAGGAATGGGCAGAGATTTGAAGGAAATGTGTGGCAATAGTCAACCACAAACGCGTCATTTATTGGTTTTTCAACTATAGAAAAATGAAATACATGCTTGAAAAACATGACACCTGGCATGGTGCCATGGTATGGCCTCATCGTGCCCTGGTAAAAAATTGAGAAGGTTTGGCTTAAGTCGTCATGCATGCCCTTCATAAATCGGACCATTACCGAGGAAGTTTCATGGTTTCGATGGGGAAATCACCGAGATTGAAGGGGAATCCAAATTCCCTTCCTAGTTTGTCCATGAGTTTTCTTTCTACGATGAACATACATCCTGCAAATCACCGTGTTCAAATTTAGCATTTTTCCGGGCTCATTTACCATATTTAGGTGATTATGTGCATTTTCTAGGCATTAATACACATAATTCAAATTCAAACAATCGGTGCATGAAAAGGTCCACAAGAACGGTCTGGAATTCTGTGCTCGTGCTATTTAGTAAATTCTCATGCCTTTTACAAGGAATGGGCAGAGATTTGAAGGAAATGTGTGGCAATAGTCAACCACAAACGCATCGTTTATTAGTTTTTCAACTATAGAAAAATGAAATACATGCTTGAAAAACATGACACCTGGCATGGTGCCATGGTATGGCCTCACCATGCCCTGGTAAAAAATTGAGAAGGTTTGGCTTATGTCGTCATGCATGCCCTTCATAAATCGGACCATCACCGAGGAAGTTTCATGGTTTCGAGGGGGAAATCACCGAGATTGAAGGGGAATCCAAATTCCCTTCCTAATTTGTCCATGAGTTCTTTTGTACGATGAACATACACCCTGCAAATCACCATGTTAAAATTTGGCACTTTTCCGGGTTCATTTACCATATTTAGGGGATTATGTGCATTTTCTAGGCATTAATGCACATAATTCAAATTGAAACAATCGGTGCATGAAAAGGTGCACAAGAATGGTCTGGAAAACCATGCTCGTGCTATTTAGTAAATTCTCATGCCTTTTACAAGGAATGGGCAGAGATTTCAAGGAAAAGTGTGGCAATAGTCAACCACAAACGTTCGTTTATTGGGTTTTCAACTATAGAAAAATGAAATACATGCTTGAAAAACATGCTGCCTGGCATGGTGCCATGGTATAGCCTCACCATGCCCTGGTAAAAACTTGAGAAGGTTTGGGTTATGTCATCATGCATGCCCTTCATAAATCGAACCATCACCGAGGAAATTCCATGGTTTCGAGGGGGAAATCGCCAAGATTGAAGGGGAATCCAAATTTCCGTCGTTCTTTGTCCTTGAGTTTTTTTCTACGATAAACATACACCCTGCAAATCACCGTGTTCAAATTTTGCACTTTTTCGGGGTCATTTACCATATTTAGGGGATTATGTGCATTTTCTAGGCATTTAGCGCAGATAAATCCAATCCAGCTACAGCTGCACGGGTGTGATGAGAGGGACATGGATTGCCGTTCGATCGTGGCGCATCCTACGATGCACACGCGTGATCCGCGTGGCTGGGGTGCCGGTCAATCATAACGCAACACACAATAGGCTCAGCACACACTGTTTCCGGAGGCGACTGAGATGAACCGTGTGCGATAATGAATGAGCAAGATTGTAAGGGAAGCCAAATTTCCTTCGTCGTTTATCCTTGAGCTCATAAAAACCACCGCACTGTATGGCTGTTCGGCCACTCTGTCCCAGAGCTCTCTCCAAGCGTCATTCATGGCAACGCGGCGCATAGTAACTGGTAAGGAAGCAATGGCATCCCGCCGCGCTGAGTTCCTCGCCACCCGCGACCGCACACATGGTAAGGAAGCGATGGCATCCTGCCGCGCCGAGTTCATCGCCGGCGGCGGCCGCTCAAGTACGTGCGCGGACTTTGATGCTGCCATGGCCGAATGGGTGGTGGATCTAGAGGCAGCCAAAGCCGCACAGAAGGAGAAGAAAAGGCAGAAAGCAGTCAAGAAAAGAGAGTCCCGCCGCCGCAAGAAAGAAGAGGGTGCACGCCGTGTTGAGGAGAGCTCGGCGGAAATCAAAGCACGGTGGGCTGCCGCCTAGAAGGCCGGGAAGGAGAACGACGACGTCTGGCCAGCATGCCCTGATGCCAGCATGTGAGAAGTAGTTAGTGCGTGTGTCACCCGTAAGTTTGTATAATTAATTATGAGCATCTACCAGTACTACATACGTACTAGTTTTAGAGCAAATTACCAGAAGTACTTTAAGTTGGTACTATCTATTATTAACGTCAATGTCGGTAAGCGCATCCTTTGAGGGCTTTGAGCGTTGATTAGCATGTGTTCACTGAAGTTTTGTAGCCGCACCCCGGCCCTAAATCCTCCCGAAACGTCCGCCCGCAACCACTGGAGACCAGAGTTAGCCGCAGCTGGTTTTTAGTCCCACCTCGCCATGCGAGTTGGCCGCACACCGGCTTAAATAGCCACGCCGGTGGATGGCAGCAAGCTTCTCTCTTGTTGCATAGGATCAATTATGGCTATGCGAGCGAGGCAGGTTGACACTTGATTCCATTTCATAAACCAATGATTATTCATCGGGTGTCACCTTTGCCTCATTCATGTACATTGAATAACCCTGCTACAATGAAAGAGATTTTTAAATTAGGTACGGCTGGAGATGCTGATAGATATAAGAATTATTAGAAGATCACAAAACACACGGTTTCTGTGGTGTACCCGTGTTTTTTTTGCGTTAATGATCCATAAGTCAGTTACCTGTGCGATGTTTCATAATAAAGCAAGCGTACCATTGACCGAAAAAATCAACTACACGTGTACATTTTTTTGGAGACGGGATCTGCCAAATTTCTCTTTTCTCGCACACGAGTAATTTACGTGCTTCATCCGTGTTGTGTGTTTCCCCCGCCCAAGTTTCAAGTTTCGCAGCGAAATTTTTATTAGGCACGCAACTTCAGAATTTATTACTCCGACCACATCCCCACCCATCAAATGTTTGCAGTATCTCCCTCCACGCCCCCTCCCGGCAGCTCAAACCATCATCGCCGCAACCACAACTTCAACCACATCTATGTTATGCCCAAGCATCATCGATCCAGTCAGGTAACCCACCGATCTCTATCACGGCCCCGACCTGATTTCTTAAATGGCGCCTGCGAAACATCCTCATGCCTCCAAATCCCCATCGCCCCTACCTCCAGAGCATCGCCGCGCAAGCCCAACCACATATCAGGTGGAGGTCGAGGAGATGATCGTGGTCGGTGGCGCGATGGCCGCTGTGCGTGTTGACCCAGAGGAACACCTCCCCTCCGCCGCTGCCGACTTGGTGCAGGCTCTGGCCCAGATGAAGTGCCCAGCGACTACCCCCTAGGACTTACCAAGTATGATCTGACCAGCTCAATCTTACCAATACCACTTGCAATGGCTATGTTTTGTACGGTTGATGTATTAAGCATGTTCACACACTATGTGATGTTCAACTATTAATTGTCCAGCTCAATTTCACCAATACAAGCAACAAACTTACAATACATGACTCAGGAGATGTTAAGCCTTTTGTAATTAATTGTTGTATCCATTTTTTAATCTGTCCCTTTGCTATTGTGCTACTCTCCGCGATGAAGATATCACTAGAGATGCTGCCCATTTGCTATTTTTGGTGGATGCTAACCCTGTTGTAGTTAACATGCCTTTCCATGTACTTACCCAGGGCCACAATGGGCGATGTTGTTGTTTGCCGTCGAGGTTAGCTCCCATGTCTTACAGTATTTTACATCATTTGTGCAATTGCAGTTTAACTTCTAATTTACTGGTTGCCTGTAGGTACAAATGTCAGCGGCATTGATCCACGCTTCGATCTGGAGGAACACCTCGCCTCCGCCGCCGCTGACTTTGGGCAGGCTCTGGCGAAGATGAAGTGCCCCAGCAACTACCTCTCAGGACTTACCAAGTATGAACTCACCAGTTCAATCTTACCAATACCAGTTGTAATGGCTATGTTTTGTACGGTTGATGTATTAAGCATGTTGTAGTAAACATGCCTAACACGTCTTAGCTATTTTCCCTACCTTTTTGTAGACAACTGGGCCATTCTCTGCTCTAGCAGCACCTGCCTTGCGATGTTTAACTTTGCCAATTCCATTTTTATCAGTACCAGTTTCAATGCCTATACTAGGTTGCCTGTAGTTAAACGTGCCTTGTTATTTTCAGTACTACACACTGTGTGATGTTCAAGTATTAACTGTCCAGCTCAATTTCACCAATAGCAGCTACAAACTTACAAAACATGACTTAGGATGCTGTTAAGCCTATTGCAATTAACAGTTGTATCCATTTTTTAATCCGTCCCTTTGCTACCGTGCTACTCTCCACAATGAAGATATACTAGAGATGCTGCCCATTTGTTATTTTTAGTGGATGCTAACCCTATTGTAGTTAACATGCCTTTCCATGTACTTAAGCAGGGCCATAATGGGTGATGCTGTTGTTTGCCGTCGAGGTTAGCTGCATCCCCTGTCTTACAGTATTTTACATCATTTGTGCAATTGCAGTTTGGCTTCTAACATATACTTACTTCTTATAGGTACACATGTCAGCGGCACTAATCCACGCTTCGACCCGGAGGAACACCTCGCCTCTGCTGCGGCCGACTTGGGGCGGGCTCTTGTCCATATGAAGTGCCCTAGCAACTACCCCTCAAGACTTACCAAGTATGAACTGAGCAATTGAATCTTACCAATACCAGTTGCAATGGCCATGTTTTGTACGGTTCATGTATTAAGCATGTTGTAGTAAACACGCCTAACCCGTCTTATCTATTTTCCCTACCTTTTTATAGACAACAGGGCCATTCTCTACTCTAGCAGCACCTTCCTTGCGATGTTTAACTCTGTCAATTTCATTTCTATCAGTACCAGTTTCAATGGCTATACTAGGTTGTCTGTTGTAGTAAACAATTTTATCCATTTTTTAATCCGTCCCTTTGCTACCGTGCTACTCTTTCGCAATGAAGATATCACTACACATGCTGCCGTTTTATTACCATTTGCTATTTTTGGTGGATGTTAACCCTGTTGTAGTTAACATTGCCTTTCCATGTACTTACACAGGGCTACAATGGGCGATGTTGTTGTTTGCCGTCGAGGTTAGCTGCATCCCATGTCTTATACACCATCTATTCCTAACTATAAGTATTTTTTTAGAGATTCCAATATAGACTACATACGGAGCAAAATGAGTGAATCTAGATTCTAATCTAAACTATGTCTATATACATCCGTATGTAGTTCATATTGAAATCTCTAAAAATACTTGTACTTAGGAAACGAAGGTAGTTGTATTTTACATCATTTGTGCAATCTCAATTTAGCTTCTAACATTTACTGGTTGCTTGTAGGTACATATATGAGCGGTACTGATCCACGCTTCGATCCCTTTTGCGTATGGGGCAATGACATATTCATGAACAAGCGTCAAGTGAGGAAACTAAGAAAGATTGTTAGGCGAAAGAGACGGGTGATGGGAATTAAGCTCTTTATTTACACTTTGTCCAAGACAACAGTGAACTTTAGGATGGTAAGTAATGTGTTGCCTTTTCCCCCTGCCCACAACAAGTTACTCTATTAGACCTGAGTATCTGAAAGTTTTCTCTTTTCAGTGGTTTCCGAAGCAATTTACTGACGATTACCTTGCAAACTACATGACCGGAGTGGAGGCAACTAAGGTTAAAGTATATAATTCATACTACCATGATAATGCTCTAGAAGTCTTCCTGAAGACAGTGAAGGATGGGTGGGCGATCATCACAAGGGGTTGGACAAAAGTTGTTCGTGCCTATGGCATGCAGGAGGGCACATTATGGGCATTCCACTTCTTCAACACCATCGGCAGCCAAAATGATTTCACTTGTCTCTTCACCTTTACCGCCTCTAAATATTGTGGTTCATCATAGTTAACTGGTGCCTAATCCTGTAATTACTGAACATATTGTACTGAGAATTTTATTTATGGATTGGTTGTTGAACCATCTTGCTGAGAATTTGAATTCCACGTTTCATATTTCAAAATTTTCAATTCGAATAATAAATTACAGGGAAAAATAAAATTAAACAGGAGCGAATAAAATAATGTACACATGGTTAGAAAGAAAATAGCGCGTGCGATGAAAAATATAGAACAGACGGTTCTTTGAAGAGAAACGGTTGCGATGCCCGACGAAAGCACACATGGTTTCGTCTCATATGCATGTGCGATTCATGGTAATACGGCAAACGTTTCAAACCTATGTGCGCATGTGATAGCAAAACCTATCGCACATAGTTATGAAAATGGACACATTGGCGATAGTAGAGGCACCACATGTAACATCCCCAGCATCACACTACAGTAATCCCTTATGATCAGTGCCAAGTCATCTTGATTTACAAAGCTTAATCATATTGGGTTAATATCTCATTTCAAATTCCTTCTCTGAATTCTATTCAAATTCAAAGTGAAATTTCAAGTTGCACAAAAGTTGCTGGAAAAATGTTCATCATTCATCAAATATTTCAAAACAAATTGTTGTTAAGGAAAACAACATCATCATCAACTCAAATGGGCCAGAGCATTTAAAACAGTGCCAAAACAGCACTTTAAATGCCATATTCATTTTTGAAAAAAATCCAAATGAATTCCAAAATTGCCCAAACCTTTTGTGGTAGTGCACATTATTCCCTAGCATTTGTTTTTGCCAGCCACACATTTTTGCTAAGTCATTTGATGGCTATTTTAAACGCAAAAGACTGCTGGAAAAAGAAAATAGAAGAATAAAACTGGAAAAAGAGAAACGCTACTGTGGACGGGCCTAAGTCCACAGTGCGGCCCAGCCCACAGCGCCCGCCTCTCTCCTCTCTCTCTCCCCGCGTGTCGTCACCGCCGTGGGCATGAGCGCGCGCACCGGCAGAACGCCGACACGGCGATGCCCGCGGCCAGGCAAGTGGATAAGGCTGACCCCCTCAGTCTCCCCTTCATCCTCATCCACTTCTTCCCCTCTCCCTCGCTCTCTCTCGCTCGCTCGCGAGCTTCCCCGAGCGGATCCGTCGCCGCTCGTCGTCGATCTCGTGGCCAACGACATCGCCTCGCCTTGCCACCGTGCCCCGCGTCTTCACCGTCGTCGACCACCTCGTCCTCGTCCACGAGCACGAGACGGGAGCCACCGCAGTGAGCGAATTGGGCCGCCCCCTTTCGCTTCTGCTGTCGGTGATCTCTATCGTCTCCAGTGAACGCTGCAGCTCCTAAGCTTTCACCGGCTTTTCGTAGCCACTAGGTGAGCCTTCCCGCCCCTTTCTTTCCTCGCTAGCTGCCGCTGTCTGGCCGCAGCCGCCGCTCCTCTTGCGCCCGAACACGTCGCCGCCGACGAGCTCGTCGCCGTCGTTGTCGCCGTTGACACGCTCGCCCGAGCTCACCGTTGTGCTCCTGGGGTTCCCAGGAGCCCAACGCGCACATGCATGCGCCCTCCCGTGCCTCCTAGCGCCGTCCCTGATGAGCGCCCGAACGCATCACCGTGGAGCTCGCCGCCGGCGAGGCTCCGGTGACCATTTGGTCACGGGCTCAAGCCAGTTGGACTCACCGCACCACGGGGATCCTTCCCCAGCCTTTCCATTTGCTCCGTAGCGCGCTGCTTCACCATCTCCGTCACACAACCAAGCCGTATCACCGCCACGGCTCAACGCCGGCGGCCCTGCCGACCTTCCCTGCTCGTTCTGCCGCCACCAACCGACGCGGGATGAAGAGCTCGATCGAACGCAGCAACAATCACGCGAAACGGTCCAGCGTAGCGCGTTTCCGGCGCCCTCCGGCGATTTCGCCATCGCGGGAGGCTCGCCGGAGCTCCTCCGGTGGCTCCGTTGACCTGGCACGTCGTGGGGCCTGCCAGAGACACTGACGGTGGGCCCCCAGCGCTCGTTTGACCGCGTTGACCACGGTCAATGCGGGTTACTGTTCACCCTAAGCCACTGACGTGTGGGCCCCTGATTTAATTAAGCTAATTAGGTTTTTAAACTAATCTGTTAATTAGTATAGCCACTGACACCTGGGGCCCACCCTCTAATTAGCTCTGTTTAGTTTAACTTAACCACTGTTAAAGTCACTGACTATGATTGGTGGGGCCCACTGGTCAGTTTGACCAGTCAGGTCCCGGTTGACTTGCTGACATCATGCTAATGTAGTGTTTCCTTTTCTGTTAATTTAAATAATTTCAGAAAATGGTTTAAACTTTGAAAATTCATAGAAATTAAACCGTAGCTCGGATCGAAAAACTTTCTAGATGAAAGTTGCTCAGAACGACGAGACGAATCCGAATACGCCCCCCTCATGCCTATCACATGCCTCTAGCATGATGAACTTGGAACTTTCCCCCTCCGTTTCATCTGTCCGATAATCACCCGGAGCTGGGAGAACACTCCCGGATAATATCCCGCAACACCTTAAGTGTGAACCCATCGAGGGTGATTCCTCCGAGTTCACCTTGACGGATACATCGAGTAGGAATCCAATGAGGGTGATACCTCAGATTCCCCTGATGTTATGTACACGGTTACTTGGACTTTACAACTGTTACTTGAAAAGTTGGGTCGACCCTGAGGGGTACCCGAGCGAGCATAAGAAGTGAGGGATGTGGAGACGGGTTGACCTGGAGGGTGCCCGTGAGATAATTACGAGGCATGGCCGGGCATTCTTAGCCCTTCCGCAAGTCCTCGAGACGGGGCGACGGGGTCACATTGATCGTGAGTCTCTGCTTGTTACCGCACACCCCCAATACACTAACGATTTGGATATTTGATCCCAGTGGGCCTCTGGCCCGATAGCACTAACCATCACGCGGGAATAAATATGGGTACTCTGCGTCGTATGCATCGGCCGAAAGCTCTGTCAGACGTCCAGTTTAGCATGGCGGCCGGGTCGGATCGTGCCGATGGTGCTGGTATCCACCCTGCACGCAACGACCCGGAGTGCACAGGGCGATGGCCCAAGACCCCTGAGCGCTTAGGATATAGACCGACGGGGACCTCTCTGCTGAGCTTTAGGTAGGGCTGTGGTGTGTCATTTGGTCGAGGCCGAGCACGACCCAGAAAAGTGTGTCTGGCCGGAGTTAAGCAAGCGTGGTGGGTAAGTTCGTGCACCCTTGCAGGGAAGAACTAATCTATGCATAGCCGGATCCTCGGTAACGGACGCTCGGAGTTGTATCCCGATCGATACAACTAGAACCTAATGATTAGATGAGATATGGATATTAGGGCTCTGGGATTGCTTTCTCGCAGGGAGTCAAGAAAGGATCTCTAGCCAAGGTTGATACTTGGATATTAGGGCTCTGGGATTGCTTTCTCGCAGGGAGTCGAGAAAGGATCTCTGGGCGAGGTTGATAGCACTACTACTACTATATATGGTGCTGATCTACACTCTTCTAATGCTGCAAGACCGCTGAAGATGCTAGTCTTCGATAGGACTAGGCCTTCTCTCTATTCTGGCATTTCTGCAGTCCAGTCCACATATACAGCCTTTCTTTGATAATGTTGCATATGTAGTGTAGATCCTTGCTTGCTGAGTACTTCGGATGAGTACTCACGGTTGCTTTGCTTCCTATTTTTCCCCATACACGTTTGATGCAACCAGATGACGGAGCCCCGGAGCCAGCTGCCCCCGCCGACGACTACTACTACCACCCCGAGGGTGGTTACTACTTCGAGTTGGCCGACGACCAGGAGTAGGTTCGGAGGGTCCCAGGCAGGAGGCCTGCGCCTTTTCGATCGTAGTGTTTTCTTTTACCCCACCTTTTAAAGGCCTATCTGTTTATCTTTTATATCTGTACTCAGATATCTGATGCTTCCGCTGACGCTTGTAAGAGAGCTTATGTATTCGAGCCCTCGAGGCCCCTGGCTTGTAATATAAAGCTTGTATTATTTTAATTTGTGTCTAGAGTTGTGTTGTGATATCTTCAAGTGAGTCCTTAGGCTTGATCGTGTGCATTTGCGTGTATGATTAGTGCACGATTGATCCAGGGCGCCACAAGTTGGTATTAGAGTCGACTGCCTGTAGAAACCCCCTTTCCAACTCCTTGGCCGAAGTTGAGGCTAGTCATGAAAACCGTTTTACTAACATGACTGTGTGGCTTACGGACCCACGTCACCAATTGGGTGGTATTAGGATCTTTTATTCCTCGTCTATACTCTGGGACTCTGATCTCTCTTCTATTCGGGTTAAACCTGTTACTAACTCTGACATTAGGTTCTCGTAACCACTTCGTCCCGGAGAGCTCCTTCACCAGAGATGATCGCTTGCTTCGCCAAAAGATTCTGCAGATACTCCTCGATGTTTCCTGAGACCATTATGCCCACTGCTTTTGCAAGTTCCCTACTACCAATAATCACCGTGGACAGCTACACATCTTTGCCATTTGTATCTTCATTCCCAGATACTCCTTTATGTACGAGATACCCCGAAATACTCCTCGTTAATCCGGGAATCCTTTGAGCCTACTGCCGTGCAGCTTCTTTTGCACTGCGGATAATTCCTCACATTTACTAGGGATCCGTTCATCCCCAGTTGTTCTGGTGTTTCGCAAAATACTTTCCATTGTTAGTCGATCTTCCGAAAATCCTCTGCAGACTATTACTCTTGAAATTCTTGCCTGCTTGCATTATGGTTAATTCCATATGTTTAGCAATCTTCGTTGACATTCCTTGTCAATGCCTTTGCATCCCTTCTCCCTCTTATTGATTACCGATACTCACATCAACTCCGTCGTGAATCACCAGATCCATTGTTGGGTTGTTATCCGACAGTGTCCTTAACATCTGAAATATTGTAAGTTCTCCCCTGATACATAATGCCTTTGGTAAAATGCATCCTCTCCTTTAGTCAGCCATGCTCTACCATCGAGCTTGAGTTATGTACTCCTGAAGTTCATGGTATATGTTCCTAAGTTGCCCCGATGGGTTGAACCTATGCCTTCTTAATCTGTCTGAACCCGATAATTTTCACGGGTCATACTCCTCTGGTATTTCACCGGGTAGTTCTTCACGTTCATATAATTTTTAACAGAGCAGTGAATGAAAGGTTATGCATTGAAGAAGTGGGAGTTGACCTTGAACCTTTATGTTCATGCCCATGGACCCGATGTAGAACTCATCATGGAAGCTGCTCATAAAAATAATTGTTCCCTTGGTATAAGTTCATCTTGTATCTGTGAATTGATCCTTTGCAATCATGGTTCCGACCATATTTTCTCCTTGATTCCATTTCCCAGACAAGATAAAATACTTGTCCTATGCAGATCATTTCACCCGTCCAACGTCTACTCTGATTTACCTTTAGGTATTATCCCTAGTACTTATTACTGGGAAGTTTAATACTCCATCACATCATTCCTAGCCTGATCGGCTATATCATCATCGTGCTAAATTTTAACTGTGCTACCTGGTTCTTATTCCCGGAGCACAACTTTTCGACAATGAGCGAAGCTCACGCCGATCTTCCTCATCTTATAATTTCACCTCAAACAACAAGCTTGATTTCGAGCTTGTGTCGTATCCGTGGTTTCAATAACCTTTTGCTTCATCATTCCTTTTGCCGGATGCCGTCGTTGTTCAACTGCATCTCCGTAGAGCCTCACGACAAAATTTGTCATGATCACCATCAATATACTGACTTGTTCTAGGATATCAATCGAATTCTTGAGGAGAAATACAATCCTTGCCCCTCGATGATTTGTGTTATCATCGACAACATCCTTGACTTCCTGCCAACACAGACTTGGTCATGTTTGGCTCTGACATTGAGTTCCCTGCTATTCTTGTAATTGTTCCTTTGTATCTCTTGTGCTTTTCAGATCCAACCTTTTACTTGAAACACCATACCAATGCTACCTCGAAGCATGACTGTGGTATTTTGAATATCAACAAGAACATTGGAGGCACATTGCCAAATGTTTCTTGATCTATTACCCAAACACCGTTGTATGGGTAACATCTTGATTTTCCCTCGCCCCTTTTATCTAAATGATTTTGTACCTGTTGTACTCTCAGGTATATCATGTTCTGCTTTTCCTTGGAAAGGATATACTCCCAATTCTTGTGTAAAAATATATTTTTCTTTCCATTGGTTTGTTTAACCTTTCTTGTGATCCATGTGATATAAGCAGAAATAATTCCCTGATTATAAAACACCCTGATGTACAACTTTGTAAGTGAGACCCTGTTACTATTGTTGTTGACATTTCGGTATCACCGATGGACGAGAACTTTGCCTTATTGGTCCGCCTCGTTCTTACGAGCAGGAAAATGGTTCTCTTCGTTCCTCGCCCTTGGTACCGACGTTGTTACTAACATAACTGACAGGCTATAATCTGACATGCCTTGCTATCCTATTCGTGCAAGATGTCACCGTCCTCCCTACTCTCGATCGACCCTCATCACAGTTCCACAGGATCGGAACCTGACTCTCCTGTATATCCTTGATTCTGAAGTATCATGTGTTCTTGGCTTTGTGTGTTATTACAAGCCACCCTCCGAGAGATGATCTATTCCCGATGCTCTGAACCCCCTTCTCACACTCTGTTTAGGTATCGATCGGATGTCCATTCGCTTGAAACATCCTATTGTACCTTCATACTTTGCTCTTGATGTTTTCCTAAGTTTCAACTCGAGAGATACTTCTGCCACATTCCATGAATTGTTCACCAGTTAATTAACCCTATAAGGGTCAGTCCTCCCGAAGTTACCCTTTACTTCCTCACTTAAATCTCGGGACGAGATTTCTTGTAGTGGAGGAGATTTGTAACATCCCCAGCATCACACTACAGTAATCCCTTATGATCAGTGCCAACTCATCTTGATTTACAAAGCTTAATCATATTGGGTTAATATCTCATTTCAAATTCCTTCTCTGAATTCTATTCAAATTCAAACTGAAATTTCAAGTTGCACAAAAGTTGCTGGAAAAATGTTCATCATTCATCAAATATTCCAAATCAAATTGTTGTTAAGGAAAACAACATCATCATCAACTCAAATGGGCCAGAGCATTTAAAACAGTGCCAAAACAGCACTTTAAATGCCATATTCATTTTTGAAAAAAAATCCAAATGAATTCCAAAATTGCCCAAACCTTTTGTGGCAGTGCACATTATTCCCTAGCATTTGTTTTTGCCAGCCACACATTTTTGCTAAGTCATTTGATGACTATTTAAAATGCAAAAGACTGCTGGAAAAAGAAAACAGAAGAATAGAACGGGAAAAAGAGAAACGCTACTGTGGACGGGGCCTAAGTCCACAATGCGGCCCAGCCCACAGTGCCCGCCTCTCTCCTCTCTCACTCCCCGCGTGTCGTCACCGCCGTGGGCGCGAGCGCGTGCACCGGCCGAATGCCGACATGACGACGCCCGCGTCCAGGCGAGGGGATAAGGCCGACCCCTTCGGTCTTCCCTCCATCCTCATCCACTTCTTCCCCTCTCCCTAGCTCTCTCTCGCTCGCTCGAGAGCTTCCCCGAGCGGATCCGTCGCCGCTCGCCGTCGATCTCACGACGAACGACATCGCCTCACCTCGCCACCGTGCCCCGTGTCTTCACCGTCGTCGACCACCTCATCCTTGTCCACGAGCACGAGACGGGAGCCACCGCAGTGAGCGAATCGGGCCGCCCCCTTTCACTTCTACCGCCGGTGATCTCCGTCGTCTCCGGCGAACGCTGCAGCTCCTAAGCTTTCACCGGCTTTTCGTAGCCACTAGGTGAGCCTTCCTGCCCCTCTCTTTCCTCGCTAGTTCCGCTGTCTGGCCGTAGCCGCCGCTCCGCTTGCGCCCGAACACGTTGCCGCCGGCGAGCTCGTCGTCGTTGTTGTGGCCGTTGACACGCTCGCCCGAGCTCACCTTTGTGCTCCTGGGGTTCCCAGGAGGCTAACGCGCACACGCACGCGCCCTCCCGTGCCTCCTAGCACCGTCCCCAATGAGCGCCCGAACGCATCGCCGCGGAGCTCGCCGCCGGCGAGGCTCCGGTGACCATTTGGTCACGGGCTCAAGCCCGTTGAACACGCCGCACCACGGAGATCCTCCCTACCCTTTCCATTCGCTCCGTAGCGTGCTGCTTCGCTATCTCCGTCGCACAACCGAGCCATATCGCCGCCACGGCTCAACACCGGCGGCCCTGTCGACCTCCCCTGCTCGTTCTGCCATCACCAACCGACGCGGGATGAAGAGCCCGATCGAACGCAGCAAGAATCATGCAAAACGGTCTAGCATAGCGCGTTTCCGGCGCCCTCCGGCAATTTTGCCGCCGTGGGAGGCTCGTCGGAGCTCCTCTGGCGGCTCCGCTGACCTAGCACGTCATGGGGCCCGCCCAGAGACACTCACGGTGGGCCCCCAGCGCTCGTTTGACCGCGTTGACCACGGTCAACGCGGGTTACTGTTCACCCTAAGCCACTGACGTGTGGGCCCCTGTGTTTAATTAAGCTAATTAGGTTTTAAAACTAATCTGTTAATTAGTATAGACACTGACACCTTGGGCCCACTCTCTAATTAGCTCTGTTTAGTTTAACTTAACCACTGTTAAAGTCACTGACAATGACAGGTGGGGCCCACTGGTTAGTTTGACCAGTCAGGTCCCGGTTGACTTGCTGACCTCATGCTGACGTAGTGTTTCCTTTTCTGTTAATTTAAATAATTTCAGAAAATGGTTTAAACTTTGAAAATTCATAGAAATTAAACCGTAGCTCGGATCGAAAAACTTTCTACATGAAAGTTGCTCAGAACGACGAGACGAATCCGAATAAGCCCTCCTCATACCTGCCACATGCCTCTAGCATGATGAACATGGAACTTTCCCCCTCCGTTTTATCTGTCCGATAATCACCCGGAGCTGGGAGAACACTCCCGGATAATTTCCTGCTCCCACTAACTTGCGTAGTATTGCATTAGGGCACCTCTTGAATAACGTGCTGCCATGCCATGCTTCTGTGATTGCATTTATCTGCCTTTATTTATTGTTTCTTCCCCCTCCTCTATCGATAGACCCCGACACCGACGTAGTCCCTGAGACCGACGCAGCTCCGAAGATCGACTACGCCCCTGACGACCAGACCTTTGCCGCAGAGCTTCCAGGCAAGCAACCCCCCTTGAGCATGCCTATATCGCCTATTCTCTTCTCTCTTGTGCTTGCATTAGAATTGCTGTTGTTACTGCTTTACCTATTCTGATGCATGACCTGATTTTGTAACCTGGTTTTGATAATTACTTGCTTATCCTAAACTGCTTAGAATAGGCTGGTTAGTGAACCCCAGCGACCCCACTTGTCCCAGTTGCCCCCGCTGGATCATCGGAAGACTCGACGACCAGGCCCCAGCACCGCACATCACCCCCTTAGTTGTACAACACTGCAGCGTTATTATCGAGTGCCGAGGGTGATACCTCGTTTAGCACTTCTGATGTTAACTCTGTAGAGTAGCTATTTGGTCATGGTCATCGAGGGTGATTCCTCCTTCACCACTCCCGGTAACGACACTGTCGTGCAACACCTCAAGTGTGAATCCATCGAGGGTGATTCCTCTGAGTTCACCTTTACGGATACATCGAGTAGGAATCCAACGAGGGTGATACCTCAGATTCCCCTGATGTTATGGACACATGGTTACTTGGACTTTACAACTGTTACTTGGAAAGTTGGGTCGACCCTGAGGGGTACCCGAGCGAGCATAAGAAGCGAGGGATGTGGAGACGGGTTGACCTGGAGCGTGCCCGTGAGATAATTATGAGGCGTGGCCGTGCAATCTTAGCCCTTGCGCAAGTCCTCGAGACGGGGCGACGGGGTCACATCGATCGTGAGTCTCTGCTCGTTACCGCACACCCCCAATACACTAACGATTTGGATATTTGATCCGAGTGGGCCTCTGGCCCGATAGCACTAACCATCACGCGGGAATAAATATGGGTACTCTGCGTCGTATGCATCAGTCGAAAGCTCTGTCAGACGTGCAGTTCAGCATGGCGGCCGGGTCGGATCGTGCTGATGGCGCTGGTATCCACCCTCCATGCAACGACCCGGAGTGCACAGGGCGATGGCCCAAGACCCCTGAGCGCTTAGGATATAGACCGACGGGGACCTCTCTGCTGAGCTTTAGGTAGGGCTGCGGTGTGTCGTTTGGCCGAGGCTGGGCATGACCCAGAAAAGTGTGTCCAGCCGGAGTTAAGCTAGCGTGGTGGGTAAGTTGGTGCACCCCTGCAGGGAAGAACTAATCTATGCATAGCCGGATCCTCGGTAACGGACGCTCGGAGTTGTATCGCAATCGATACAACTAGAACCTAATGATGAGATGAGATATGGATATTATGGCTCTGGGATTGCTTTCTCGCAGGGAGTCGAGAAAGGATCTCTGGCCAAGGTTGATACTTGGATGTTAGGGCTCTGGGATTGCTTTCTCGCAGGGAGTCGAGAAAGGATCTCTGGGCGAGGTTGATAGCACTACTACTACTATATATGGTGCTGATCTACACTCTTCTAATGCTGCAAGACCGCTGAAGATGCTAGTCTTCGATAGGACTAGGCCTTCTCTCTATTCTGGCATTTCTGCAGTCCAGTCCACATATACAGCCTTTCTTTGATAATGTTGCATATGTAGTGTAGATCTTTGCTTGCTGAGTACTTCAGATGAGTACTCACGGTTGCTTTGCTTCCTCTTTTTCCCCATACCCGTTTGATGCAACCAGATGACGGAGCCCCGGAGCCAGCTGCCCCCGCCGACGACTACTACTACCACCCCGAGGGTGGTTACTACTTCGAGTTGGCCGACGACCAGGAGTAGGTTCGGAGGGTCTCAGGTAGGAGGCCTGCGCCTTTTCGATCGTAGTGTTTTCTTTTGCCCCGCCTTTTAAAGGCCTATCTGTTTATCTTTTATATATGTACTTAGATATCTGATGCTTTCGCTGACGCTTGTAAGCGAGCTTATGTATTCGACCCTCGAGGGCCCTGACTTGTAATATAAAGCTTGTATTATTTTAATTTGTGTCTAGAGTTGTCTTGTGATATCTTCAAGTGAGTCAGGCTTGATCGTGTGCATTTGCGTGTATGATTAGTGCATGATTGATCCTGGGCGCCACACAACACACATTTTACATTTTTGAACTGTGTGCAATAAGGTACATATCGCAAACACATCGGTAGATTAAATGTTTGTGATATCCACATTTTTCACATGACTATAGCTGCGTAATCATTTCGGATGTCTCTCAGATCAGAAACATAACGTTGAGATGTAATGTGTGGGACTGGCGCGACTTCTCATACATTTATTCTATGGCGATCGTCAGTAGCCGCTCGCCTATCCCCGACGGTTTCTGGGTCGTGTGGGAAGGACTCTCCTATCGCCACACTCACTAGGCGAAGGTTTCAAACTCCCTCGTGGAAAGGAGTTAGAAACCGTTTGTATAGCACATTACGGTACCAGTGGCAATTCAAACTTTAGTTCATGGAAAACCAAATTAATTCACTTGAATTCAAAACTAGTTCACCAACATTCAAATTTTAGTTCACGAAATTCAAATTCAGTTAATCCAATTTCAAATTTAGTTCACTAAATTCAAAGTCAGTTCATCAAATTTCAAATTTAGTTCACTAAATTCAAATTCAGTTCACTTGGATTCAAAATAAGTTCACTTTTTTCTTTTTTACTTCAATGCAAATCAAACTTTAGTTCATGGAAAACCAAATTAGTTCACGTGAATTCAAAACTAGTTCACCAACATTCAAATTTTAGTTCGTGAAATTCAAATTCAGTTCATTTGTATTCAAAATAAGTTCACCTCATTTTTAATTTTAGTTCACAATTTTTGAAATTTAGTTCATGAAAAACCAAATAAGTTCACTTGAATTCAAAACAAATTCACCAACATTCAAATTTTAGTTCACGAAATTCAAATTAAGTTCATCAAATTTCAAATTTAGTTCACTAAATTCAAATTCAGTTCATCAAATTTCAAATTTAGTTCACTACATTCAAATTCAATTCACTTGGATTCAAAATAAGTTCACTTTTTTCTTTTTACTTCAATGCAATTCAAACTTTAGTTCATGAAAACTAAATTAGTTCACTAGAATTGAAAACTAGTTCACAAAAGTTCAAATTTTAGTTCACGAAATTCAAATTCAGTTCAATTGTACTCAAATTAAGTTCACCTCATTTTGAATTTTAATCCACAATTTTTTAAATTTAGTTCTTGAAAAACCAAATTAGTTCACTTGAATTGAAAACAGTTCACTAACATTCATATTTTGTCCATGAAATTCAAATTCAATTCATTTGTATTCAAATAAGCTCACCTCATTTTGAATTTTTGTTCACAATTTTTAAATTTTAGTTCATGAAAAACTGAATTAGTTCACTTGAATTTAAAGCTAGTTCCCCACCATTCAAATTTTAGATCATGAAATTCAAATTAGTTCAATTTTATTAAATTAAATTCATCTTATTTTGAATTTTAGTTCACAATATTTCAAATTTAGTTCACTTCAACCTAATTTAGTTCACCAAATTCAAATTCAGTTCATCAATTTTCAAATTTAGTTCAATAATTCAAATTCAGTTCACTAGATTTAAAATAGTTCACTTTTATTTTTGTTTTTTACTTGAAGCAATTCAAACTTTAGTTCATGGAAAACCAAATTAGTTCCCTTGAATTCAAAACTAGTTCACAAACATTCAAATTTTAGTTCACGAATTCAAATTCAGTTCAATTGTATTCAAATTAAGTTCACCTCATTTTGAATTTTAGTCCACATTTTTTTTAAATTAGCTCCTGACAAACCAAATTAGTTCACTTGATTCAAACTGTTCACAACACATTCATATTTTAGTTCATGAAATTCAAATTCAATTCATTTGTATTCAAAATAGCTCACCTCATTTTGAATTTTTGTTCACAATTTTAAATTTTAGTTCATGAAAAACTGAATTAGTTCACTTGAATTTAAAGCTAGTTCACCACCATCACATTTTAGTTCACGAAATTCAAATTAAGTTCAATTTTTTTCAAATTAAATTCATCTCATCTATTTTGAATTTTAGTTCACAATATTTCAAATTTAGTTCACTTCAATCCTAATTTAGTTCACCAAATTCAAATTCAGTTCATCAATTTTCAAATTTATTTCAATAATTCAAATTCAGTTCACTAATTCAAAATAAGTTCACTTTATTTTTGTTTTTTACTTGAATGCAATTCAAAACTTTAGTTCATGGAAACCAATTAGTTCACTTGAATTTAAAACTAGTTCACCAACATTCAAATTTTAGTTCATGAAATTCAAATTAAGTTCAATTGTATTCAAATTAAGTTCATCTCATTTTGAATTTTAGTTCACAATATTTAAATTTAGTTCACTTCAATCGTAATTTAGTTCACCAAATTAAAATCAGTTCATCAAATTTCAAATTTAGTTCACCAATTCAAATTCAGTTCACTTGGATTCAAAATAAGTTCACTTTTATTTTTTGTTTTTTACTTGATTGCAATCAAGCTTTAGTTCATGGAAAACCAAAATATTTCATGAAATTCAAATTAAGTTCATCTCATTTTGAATTTTAGTTCACAATATTTTAAATTTAGTTCACTTCAATCCTAATTTAGTTCAGCAAATTCAAATTCATTTCAAAATTTCAAATTTAGTTCAACAATTAGTTCACTTTTTTTTATTTTTTACTTCAATGCATTCAAAATTTAGTTCATGCAAAACCAAATTAGTTCACTTGAATTCAAAACTAGTTCACCAACATTCAAATTTTAGTTCACGAAATTCAAATTCAGTTCATTTGTATTCAAATTAAGTTCACCTCATTTTGAATTTTAGTTCACAATTTTCTAAATTTATTTCATAAAAAACAAATTAGTTCACTTGAATTCAAAACTAGTTCACCAACATTCAAATTTTAGTTCATGAAATTCAAATTCGGTTCATCAAATTTCAAATTTAGTTCACTAAAATCAAATTCATTTCATCCAATTCAAATTTAGTTCACCTCATTTCGAATTTTAGTTCACAATTTTTTAAATTTAGTTCATGATAAACCAAATTAGTTCACTTGAATTTAAAGCTGGTTCACCAACATTCAAATTTTAGTTCACAAAATTCAAATTTAGTTCATCAAAATTCCAATTTAGTTCACTAAATTCAAATATAGTTCATCAAATTTCAAATTTAGTTCACCAAATTCAAATTCAGTTCACTTGGATTCAAAATAAGTTCACTTTTTTGTTTTGTGACTTCAATGCAATTCAAACTTTAGTTCATGAAAAACCAAATTAGTTCACTTGAATTCAAAACTAGTTCACCAACAGTCAAATTTTAGTTCACGAAATTCAAATTCAGTTCATTTGTATTCAAAATAAGTTCACCTCATTTTGAATTTTAGTTCACAATTTTTTAAATTTAGTTCATGAAAAACCAAATTAGTTCACTTGAATTCAAAGCTAGTTCACCAACATTCAAATTTTAGTTCACCTCATTTCTAATTTAGTTCTTGAAAAACAAAATCAGTTCACTTGAATTCAAAACGAGTTCACGATATTTCAAATTTAATTGAACTAAATTCAAAATTAGTTTAATTGTATTCAAAATAAGTTCACGTTATTTTGAATATTAGTTCATAATATTTTTAAATTTAGTTCTTGAAAAACTAAATAAGTTCACTTGAATTCAAAACTAGTTCACCAACATTCAAATTTTAGTTCACGAAATTCAAATTCAATTCAACTGTATTCAAAATAGTTCACCTCATTTCGAATTTTAGTTCAGAATATTTAAAATTAGTTCACTACAATCCATGTTCAGTTCATCAAAATTCAAATTTTGTCCACCAAATTCAAATTCTGGTATGTTTTGCTTTTCAGGCCCATTTTTTGTTTGGCATGTTTTGCGTTTTCCTGGACCATTCTGATGGCCCTTTTTTTGTTGTTTGTTACTAGTATGTGTTGTAGAATTGCAAGCCACATGTTTTCGCCTGTCACTGCTTCTATATCAAATCCATTATGTTGTTGCCTATTCATTTTTCTCGCTCCATTTCCTTTTGACTTTTCAATATAGCCGACAAGAGGAGGATGGGCGAGTCGACCAGGGGATTTGCTCGTACTCGTTCGTTCGCATATGGGTCCGACCTTTTTTCCCACCTTAGTTGCAAGCCCATCCTTTGATTTGTAATTGGGATCGATCTGTTGTTTTTGTCCCACTTACAAGTACACCGTCGACCCGCAGTTTTGGCCCGATCTATTGTTTTGCAAGTCCACCATGGACTCGCAACTAGGCTCAACTCTTTTTTATCACAGTTGCAAACCCATCATCAATTCGTGACTGGGCCCATATCCTTTTCTACAATTCAAATTTACTTCAACAAATTCAAATTCAGTTCACTTCAATTCAAAATAAGTTCACTTCTTTTGAATTTTTCTTCATTACAATTCAAACTTTTTTTCAAGAAAATTCAAATTAGTTCACTTGAATTCAAAACTAATTCACCAACATTCAAATTTAGTTCAATTGTATTCAAAAAAAGTTCACCTCATTTTGAATTCTAGTTCGGAATATTATAAATTTATTTCACTATAATACGAATTTCGTTCACTTTGAATTCAAAAAAAATCAGTTAAATTTGCATCTTAGTTCACATTAGTTCACTTAATTTGAAAACTACTTCAGTAAAACTCAAAATTACTTCACTTGAATTCAAACTCAGTTCAGTACAATCCGAATTTAGTTCAACAAAATTCAAATCTAGTTCGTTTCAATCCAAATTTGATTCACCAAATTCACATTCAAGTTCACAAACATGTCTTTACTTCCCTTTTTGTACTTGTTCTTGCTACAGTATTTTCTCAGTTTGGTTTTTCCTAAATCAAATATTTTCAGGGAAAATGTAGATTTATGTCCAAGTTCGGCAGCATCATCTTCACTACGAAACAGAAAACTTCTCCATTTCCAACAAGCCAAAAATAAGATGTGATATATCACAATGGCATCAACTAAAACAAATGTACTGAACTCAAACAGTCTGCCATGTACTATTCCTCATACTACCATCTAATTTCTAGTTGCACACTACTATTTCAATAAGAAACAAGTCACACCATTTTTAATTACAGCATAAATCATTTTTTGTTCTATATTTCCCTTACAAAAAAGTAATACCATAATATATGCTACAGGGTATGTAAATAGCCTTTCTCTTTTTATATCCAGCAAAAATACATTTTTCCATTACAAACTGAAGTGCTTCACCAATTTCTTCTTCACTCTTTTATGAACTACTACTCACACTTTCATATTGAATTTTTCCTCTTTTGCGCAGCACACTTTTGAGCTTCAATTTCTGAATGAGACTTCAGTTTCTGAACGAGACTTCAATCTATTCCCTTTTCTTACTGACTTGTTCCTTTTAACAGTAGGATCTCTCATGCCCATGTTCCCATCATTGTTCCTTTCATTTTCATCTACTTCTTGGCTTTTTTCTGTTCCATGTCTCTCGAAAAGATACTTGTTATGCACACCCTTCACTGCATCTAATAACTCTTGACAATACCCAGAACCATGACTAATGTCGAAACAGAGCTCACCAACAGTATTCATAACAATTGCATACCTCACGACATTGTGTGACTGGTCTTGGGATTGTGCACTGTAACACCCCCGGTGGTTAACTACAGTAATCACCCTTTTGATAATGCCAAGTCAGCATGATTAACAATGCATAATCATCTTTAACATCATATTGCATTTCAACTCCCAAGTAAAAATTCAAATTTAAATGAAAGTGGAAAATAAAAGTTGTCCAACATAGAAACTAAATTGTTCATTAAATAGCAAATAAATCAGAGACAATTCTAAAATTGAAACCAACATCATTGGAGTTGGGTAAGTGACTCAAACATCTTCAAACAGCGACTAAAAACAATATTTAATAACCATTTATTAAATCTAATTTAAGTATGAAATGATGTTTTGCCCAAACTAATTTTAGGTGTTAGGGAATAAAGCACTGGTATTTATGGACTAGGTCTCCCTTCTACAAAATTCGTGGGATTTTTAGGCGCCCTAACTATTTTACTAATCAAGAGATATATGAATTAAGAATAAAAGAAAAAGACAAAAGCTAAAAAAAAAACGAAACCCCCCTGGGCCTCGGCCAAAACAGAAGCTTAGCGCCGCTTCCTAGGGTTTTTACTCTGTCCCCCCGTCCCCACAGGCCGCTCTCCAGGCCGCCACGGGGCGGCCCACCCCATCCCCATCATCCCCACCCCCACCCGAAACCCTAGCGCCTACCCACACCCTCGATCATTCCCCCCCCCCCCCAGATCCAGAAAATTCTGAGAGTCGGCATCGAACCCCGTCGCCCGCCGACGCCTCGGCGCCCTGTCGCCGGCCGGGCTTACCCGGACGCCATCGCCGGCATAGCCATGCCCCGCCGCCGCGTGGCCAGTCCTCTCCTCATCTGGCCACGCTCGACCAGCCCCGCCGCCCTTAACCGCCCGCCCTCGGCGCCCGGCCCGCCCCTCACAGTCCTGCCCCGTATCAGAGCCAAGGGTCCCGACGTTGCCCCTCCTCCACCTAGCCGGCCGTCCCCGACCGGAACGCCTCCCGCCCGATCTGACCTCGCTGTCGCCTCTCCTCCCGCCTCCTACCGACCCCCCTCCCCTCGGATCGGACCGGTGTGCAGCAGGCTGCACCCCTCGATCCGTCGTCCGCGCTCCCACGCCGCTATGCTCGCGATCGCTTCCGCCCTCGCCGCCCGCGCTCGACGCCGTCGCCGGGAACCTCGCCTCCCCGTTGTCTCCTCCCCGAATCGCCTCAGCGAGCGCTCGCACCCGTCGCCGCTGCCCGACGCCGTCGCCGACTCGGCCGCATCGTCGCCGTCGCTTCCTCGCCTCGCCATCATCCCCGTCCGGCCCCCTGTGAGCCGCGCCCCTCTCCTCTCCTCTCTCCCTGACGCCGCGCCCGCGCGTCGCCGCCAGACCCGCTCGCGCACGGCCTCACCCTTCCCCGTCGCCTCGTCCCCTGCTCCGCCCCGAGCCGCCCACCGTTCGCCGCGCGCGCGCACGCGCGAGCCCGCGCCCACGCACCGCGCTGCCGCTCTGCGGCCCGTCGCCGCGCCCCGCCGCGCGCACGCGCCGGCGCCCGTCTCCGCCTCACCCGCTGGCCGCACCCGTGCGCCCGTATGCGCACCGGACATGTCCGGTGCCCAAACGGGCACAACCCGGACATGTCCGGCTGTGCCACTGACCGGTGGGCCCTGCCCCCCCTGTGCCGCTGACAGACGGGGCCCAGCCCCAAAAACGTTTTAAAAAAAATGAAAATAAAAATAAAAATAATTAAATTAATTAGTTAAATAATTAATTAGTTAATTAATTAAGTTAATTAATCCTGATTAGGTTAATCTAATTAAGTAGTTAGTGTTAATTAAACAGTAATTTAATTAGTTAATCACTAATTAACCTAACAGCCTATGACAGGTGGGACCCACTGGTCCTGACGTCATGCTGACGTCAGCAAGACACTGTTTCGGATAATGTTAATTTAAATAATTAATTAAATTCCAGAAATTAATAAAACTTTAGAAAATCATATAAAATAATCCGTAGCTCAGATCGAAAAACTTTGTACATGAAAGTTGCTCAGAACGACGAGACGAATCCGAATACACGGTCCGTTCGTCCGTCACACATCCCTAACTATCAAAACATGCAACCGTCCCTCTCCGGTCATCTGTCTGACAAATGTCCGGAACCGGGAAAACATTCCCGGATGAATTCCACCCTTCGCCAGTATCACCCGGCACTGCGTTAGATCACCTCTGTCACCGCGTATTGCTATGTTATGCTTTGTGTTGCTCATGTTAGCTGTGTATTTATACTGTTTCCTTCCCCTCTTCTCTCTCGATAGACCCCGGTACTGACGCAGTTCCCGAGACCGACGCAACTCAGGAGCCCGACGCCACCGTTGACGATCCCTCTCTCTCTTGCCCGAGCAACCAGGCAAGCCCCCCCCCCTTTTTGATCATCCCGATATCGCCCATTCTAATTTCCCATGCTTGCATTAGAATTGCTGCTACTACTGCTTTACCTATTCTGATGCATAGCCTGTTCATTGTAACCTGCTGTTGATAATTACCTACATATCCTAAACTGTTTAGTCTAGGCTGGGTAGAGACCTATCAGTGACCCCACTTATCCCGACTGCCGCGCTGGATCGTCAGAAGACCCGATCAATGGGATTGAAGACCAGGACCCGACACCGCACATCACCCCCCTTAGTTGTAACGACACTGCAGCGTTACTATCGAGTGCCGAGGGTGAAACCTCATGTAGCACTTCTGATGTTAACTCTGTAGAGTAGTTATTCGGTCGTGGTCATCGAGGGTGATTCCTCCTTCACCGCTTCCGATAACGACGCTGTCGTACAACACCTCAAGTGTGGACCCAGTGAGGGTGATTCCTCCTAGTTCACCTTGACGGTTACATCGAGTGGGAATTCAATGAGGGTGATACCTCGGATTCCCTGATGTTATGGACACACGGATACTTGGACTTTTCAATGTTACTTGGAAAGGCGGGTCGACCCTGAGGGGTACCCGCGTGTGATGTGAAGGCGGGTTGCCAGTGTGGTGCCCGAGTGGTGAATACGAGGCGCGGCCGGGCATTCTTAACCCTTGCCGCAAGTCCTCGAGACGGGGCGACGGGGTCACATCTTTCGTGAGTCTCTGCTCGTTACCGCAAGCCCTAGTCCTAACGATTTGGATATTTGATCCGAGCAGGCCTCTGGTCTGATAGCACTAACCATCACGTGGGCATAGTATGGGCGTTCTGCATCGTATGCATCAGCCGAAAGCTCTGTCAGACGTCCAGTTCAGCATTGCGGCCGGGACGGACCGGCGCCCTCCTGGTGCCAGGCTTCACCCTGCTCGCAACGACTCGGAGTGCACAGGGCGATGGCCCAAGACCTCTGAGCGCTTAGGATGTAGACCGACGGGGACCTCTCTGCTGAGCTCTAGGTAGGGTTGCGATGTGTTGTTTGGCCGAGGCCGGGCATGACCCAGGAAGGTGTGTCCGGCCGAAGTTAATCGAGCGTGTTGGGTAAGTTGGTGCACCCCTGCAGGGAAGAACATTTCTATCGATAGCCGGTCCTACGGTAAAGGACACTCGGAGTTGTATCCTGATTGATACAATTTAGAACTGGATACCTGTGATGAGACCTGTATTTATGGCTCTGGGATTGCTTTCTCGCAGGGAGTCGAGAAAGGATCTCTGGGTGAGGTTGATATTATTACTACTACATTATATTGTAATGATCTACTCTCTTCTACTGCTGCAAGACCGCTGAAGATGCTAGTCTTCGATAGGACTAGGCCTTCTCTCTATTCTGGCATTTCTGCAACCCAGTCCACATATACAGCCTTCCCTTGAAAATGTTGCATATGTAGTGTAGATCCTTGCTTGCTGAGTACTTCTGAGTACTCACGGTTGCTTTGCTCTCCTTTTCTCCCCATATCAGTTTGTCGTGACCAGAGGACGGAGCCCCTGAGACAGATGCGCTGGCGATCGCTACTACTACCCCGAGATGGATTTTTTTTACTTCGAGCTTGCCGTCGCCCAGGAGTAGGATTGGAGGTTCCCAGGCAGGAGGCCTTCGCCTTTCGATCATAGTGTTTTATTTTGCCCCGCCTTTCTAAAGGCCTTTATGTACTTTCTTTTATATCTGTACTCAGATATCTGATGCTTCCGCTGACGCTTGTTTGCAAGCTTATGTATTCGAGCCCTCGAGGCCCCTGGCTTGTAATTATAAAGCTTGTACGACTTTATTTATGTTTTGGAGTTGTGTTGTGATATCTTCCCGTGAGTCCTTAGGCTTGATCGTGTGCATTTGCGTGTATGATTAGTGCACGATCGGGCCGGGGGCGTCACAAGTTGGTATCAGAGCCGATTGCCTGTAGGAATCCCCTTTCCAACTCCTTGGCCGAAGTAGAGTCTAGAAACCGGAAAACTGTTTTACTAACTTGGCTGTGTGGCTTACGGGCCCACGTCGCCAATTGGGAGGTATTAGTGTCTTTTATTCCTCATCTTTACTCTGGGACTCTGACCTCTCTTCCTTTCGGGTTAACTAAAGTTTACTAACGCCGACACTTAGGATCTCGTAATTCTCGTCCACCCGGAGAGCTGGATATCTGTGCGATTTCCCTGACATTGATCTGATTAGTCTGATAATCATTTTCCTTTCCATTGTTTTGTCTAACCTTTCTCTCCGAGATCGGTTATACTTCTCCTTGTCTTTTGACAATCATGAGTTTCCTCTGTTTCAGATGGATCGTTTGTTTCCACCACACCCTGCGACGCAGCTACCAGTTGTTCGAGCAGGGATACATCCAGAGTACATTCTTTATCCACTGGGGCAGATGTCAGTCCGTTACAATACCCCAGTACTATCTCCTCCAGATACCCGCAAAGACTTTGTGATCTATTGTGACGCATCCCGTGAAGGATTAGGCTGTGTCCTAATGCAAGAGCGTAAAGTGATTGCTTATGGCTCTCGTCAGTTGCGCCCACATGAAGAGAATTATCCGGTACATGATCTAGAACTAGCTGCTGCCATCTATGCATTGCAGTTATGGCGACATTATCTCCTCGGTAATCGTTGCGAGATCTACACGGATCATAAAAGTTTGAAGTACTTGTTCACTCAACCATCTCTGAATCTCCGTCAGCAAAGATGGATGGAGACCATTGCGGACTATGACTTGGGTATTTCTTATACCCCTGGCAAGGCTAATGTGATGGCTGATGCGTTGAGACGCAAATCCTATTGCTGCGAACTTGAGGTTCAGCTACAGCAACCACTTCTGTATGAAGAGCTTCGAAAGCTAAATCTCGAGATAGTTCCCCAAGGATACCTAAAAACCTTGGTTGTTGAACCAGACCTTGAGAAAGCTGTTAAGAATGCGCAAGCTAAAGATGCTGAAATTGATCTGATGAAGAAAGACCTTCACCTTGTAAAGTACAGGGATTTCTCGCTGTCTGAAGATGGAACCTTGTATTTCAGAGACCGCATTGTCGTACCTCGCTTCGAGCTTATGACTGACAAAGTCATGAAGGAGGCACATGATACCCCGCTGTCTATTCATCCGGGTAGCACCAAGATGTATCGTGATCTCCGTCAAAGGTACTGGTGGTCTAGAATGAAGCAAGACATTGCTCGATATGTTGCTGAATGTGATGTGTGTCGACGCGTCGAAAGCAGACATCAGAAGCCTGCTGGAATTCTGCAACCACTTCCTATTCCTTTATGGAATGGGTAAGGTTCAGATGGATTTCGTTACAGGTCTTCCCAGGTCACAGAAGGGGTCACGATGGCTATCTTGTCGTCGTCGACCAACTCTCCAAAGTTGCACACTTTCTGCTGTCAAGAGACGATACACTGCTAGTCAGTTAGCAGAGTTATATATCTCCAGAATTGTTTCACTCCACGGTATTCCGAAAGAGATCAGTTCAGACCGTGGGCAGCATATTCACGGTCATTTCTGGGGAAAGTTTCCAAAAGGCTATGGGAACTCATATACCTGGAGTTCAGCTTATCATCCTCAATCCAAGGCCAAGTTGAACGAGTTAATCAAGTGCTTGAAGACATGCTACGAGCTGTGTTGTTTCTTCGGGCAGAAGTGGGAAGATCTCTCCCGTATGCCGAGTTCTCTTATAACAACAGTTATCAAGCCAGCTTGAAAATGGCCCCCTTTGAAGTTCTCTATGGACGTAAGTGTCGAACCCTCTGAATTGGTCAGAAACTGGGGAACGACTCGCTCGTAGGTCCAGATATTATTCAACACGCCGAAAGAACAAGTCCGAATTGTCCGGGAAAATCTCAAGGCGGCTCAGGACCGCCAGAAGAGCAAACTATGATCGCAAACGATGGGGTTTGACTTTCAACCTGGGATCAAGCTTATTCTTGTGTCACTCCTATGAAAGGCACTCACCGTTTTGGAATCAAGGGCAAGTTAGCTCCCCGCTACATTGGTCCTTTCCGCATTGTTGCAAGACGTGTCAAGGGGCATATAAATTGGAATTGCCGCCGCAATTCTCTCATATCCACGACGTCTTCCATGTGTCGCAACTTCGTAAATGCTTCAAGGAATCTCCGCACCGATCTGTGGATCACGAGATGTGCTTGAATTGCAAGATGATCTATCTTATAAGGAGCATCCGATCCGCATTCCGATGAAGCTGAACGTCGAACCCGCAGAAGGTTACCAAGTTCCTAAAGTGCAGTGGTCAAATCATACTAAAAATGAAGCCACTTGGGAACGCAGAGGATAATCTTCGTGCGGAATACCCCGAACTTTTTCCTTTACTTCTTAATTCTCGGGACGAGAATTTCTTGTTAGTAGAGGAGATTTGTAACACCCCCGGTGGTTAACTACAGTAATCACCCTTTTGATAATGCCAAGTCAGCATGATTAACCAATGCATAATCATCTTTAACATCATATTGCATTTCAACTCCCAAGTAAAAATTCAATTTAAATGAAAGTGGAAAATAAAAGTTGTCCAACACTAGAAACAAAATGTTCATTAAATAGAAAATAAATCAGAGACAATTCTAAATTGAAACCAACATCATTGGAGTTGGGTAAGTGACTCAAACATCTTCAAACCGCGACTAAAAACAAATTTAATAACCATTTATTAAATCTAATTTAGTATGAAATGAGGTTTTGCCAAAACTAATTTTAGGTGTTAGGAATAAAGCACTGGTATTTATGGACAGGTCTCCCTTCTTACAAAATTCGGTTTGGGGCCTAACTATTTAATAATCAGAGATATATGAATAAGAATAAAAGAAAAAGACAAAAGCTAAAACAAAAGCTAAAAAAAAAAAAACGAACCCCCCTTGGCCTCGGCCAGCAGGCCGTCCAGGCGCCACGGCCGGCCCACCCCATCCCCATATCCCACCCCCACCCCGAAACCCTAGCCGCTACCCCCACCCTCGCTCATTCCCCCCCCCCCCCGATCCAGAAAATTTGGATCGGGATCGAACCCCGTCGCCCGCGCGCCTCGGAGCCCGCGCGCCTGGCGCCGTAGCCGGCCGGCCTTCCCGACGCCATGCCGGCTGCCTGCCCCGCCGCCGCGCCTCCTCCTCCTTGCCACGCTCGCAGCCCCGCGCTCACCGCCCCTCGGCGCCCGGCGCCACCTCACCGTCGCCCGAAGCCGTCCCCGACGTCGCCCTCCACCTCGCCGGCGTCCCCGCACCGCCTCCCGCGCCGATCTGCATCGCCTGTCGCCTTCCTACCGCCTCCTCCACTCGACCCCCCTCCCCTGGATGGACGGGGCAGAGGCGCCCCGATCCCGTCGCCCGTCGCCGCGCTCCCCGCGCTGCTCGCGCTCGCTTCCGCCTCGCCGCCGCGCTCGGACGCCGTAGCCGGAACCTCGCCTCCGTCTTCATCCCGAATCGCCTCAGCGAGCGCTCGCACCGTCGCCGCTGCCCGACGCCGTCGCCGACTCGGGCCGCATCGTCGCCGTCGCTTCCTCGCTCGCCATTCTTCCCCGTCCGGTCCCACTGTGAGCCGCGCCCCTCTCCTCTCTCTCTCCCTGACGCCGCGCCGCGCGTCGCCGCCAGACCCGCTCGCGCACGGCCTCACCCTTCCCCGGCCCTCGTCCCCTGCTCCGCCCCGAGCCGCCACCGTTCGCCGCGCGCGCCGCACGCGCGAGCCCGCGCCCACGCACGCGCTGCCGCTTGCGGCCCCGTCGCCGCGCCCCGCCGCGCGCCGCGCACGCGCGGCCGGCGTCTCCGCCTCACCCCGCTGGCCGCACCCGTGCGCCCGTATGCGCACGGACATGTCCGGTGCCCAAAAGGGCACAACCCGGACATGTCCGGCTGTGCCACTGACCGTGGGGCCCTGCCCCCCCGTGCGCTGACAGACGGGGCCCCGCCCAAAAACGTTTAAAAAAAAATAAAAATAAAAAAATAAAAATAATTAAATTAATTAGTTAAATAATTAATTAGTTATAATTAAGTTAATTAATCCTGATTAGGTTAATCTAATTAAGTAGTTAGTGTTAATTAACAGTAATTTAATTAGTTAATCACTAATTAACCTAACAGCCTATGACAGGTGGGACCCACTGGTCCTGACGTCATGCTGACGTCATGCTGACGTCAGCAAGACACTGTTTCGGATAATGTTAATTTAAATAATTAATTAAATTCCAGAAATTAATAAAAACTTTAGAAAATCATATAAAATAATCCGTAGCTCAGATCGAAAAACTTTGTACATGAAAGTTGCTCAGAACGACGAGACGAATCCGAATACACAGGTCCGTTCGTCCGTCACACATCCCTAACTATCAGAACATGCAACCGTCCCTCTCGGTCATCTGTCTGGAAAATGTCCGGAACCGGGAAAACATTCCCGGATGAATTCCCCCCTTCGCCAGTATCACCCGGCACTGCGTTAGATCACCTCTGTCACGCGTATTGCTATGTTATGCTTTGTGTTGCTCATGTTAGCTGTGTATTTACTAGTTTCCTTCCCCTCTTCTCTCTCGATAGACCCCGGTACGACGCAGTTCGGAGACGACAGCACTCAGGAGCCCGACGCCACCGTTGACGATCCCTCTCTCTCTTGCCCGAGCAAAACAGGCAAGCCCCCCCCCCTTTTTGATCATCCCGATATCGCCCATTTAATTTCCCATGCTTGCATTAGAATTGCTGCTATACTGCTTAACCTATTCTGATGCATAGCCTGTTCATTGTAACCTGCTGTTGATAATTACCTACATATCCTAAACTGTTTAGTCTAGGCTGGGTAGAGCCTATCAGTGACCCCATTATCCCGACTGCCGCGCTGGATCGTCAGAAGACCCGATCAATGGGATTGAAGACCAGGACCCGACACCGCACATCACCCCCCTTAGTTGTAACGACACTGCAGCGTTACTATCGAGTGCCGAGGGTGAAACCTCATGTAGCACTTCTGTGTTAACTCTGTGTAGAGTAGTTATTCGGTCGTGGTCATCGAGGGTGATTCCTCCTTCACCGCTTCGATAACGACGCTGTCGTACAACACCTCAAGTGTGGACCCAGTGAGGGTGATCCTCCTAGTTCACTTGACGGTTACATCGAGTGGGAATTCAATGAGGGTGATACCTCGGATTCCCTGATGTTATGGACACACGGATACTTGGACTTTTCAATGTTACTTGAAAGGCGGGTCGACCCTGAGGGGTACCCGGTGTGATGTGAAGGCGGGTTGCCAGTGTGGTGCCCGAGTGGTGAATAGAGGCGCGGCCGGGCATTCTTAACCCTTGCCGCAAGTCCTCGAGACGGGGCGACGGGGGTCACATCTTTCGTGAGTCTCTGCTCGTTACCGCAAGCCCTAGTCCTAACGATTTGGATATTTGATCCGAGCAGGCCTCTGGTCTGATAGCACTAACCAACGGGGATAGTATGGGCGTTCTGCATCGTATGCATCAGCCGAAAGCTCTGTCAGACGTCCAGTTCAGCATTGCGGCCGGGACGGACCGGCGCCCTCTGGTGCCAGGCTTCACCCTGTCGCAACGACTCGGAGTGCACAGGGCGATGGCCCAAGACCTCTGAGCGCTTAGGATGTAGACCGACGGGGACCTCTCTGCTGAGCTCTAGGTAGGGTTTGCGATGTGTTGTTTGGCCGAGGCCGGGCATGACCCAGGAAGGTGTGTCCGGCCGAAGTTAATCGAGCGTGTTGGGTAAGTGTGGTGCACCTGCAGGGAAGAACATTTCTATCGATAGCCGGTCCTACGGTAAAGGACACTCGGAGTTGTATCCTGATTGATACAATTTAGAACTGGATACCTGTGATGAGACCTGTATTTATGGCTCTGGGATGCTTTCTCGCAGGGAGTCGAGAAAGGATCTTGGGTTGAGGTTGATATTATTACTACTACATTTATTGTAATGATCTACTCTCTTCTACTGCTGCAAGACCGCTGAAGATGCTAGTCTTCGATAGGACTAGGCCTTCTCTCTATTCTGGCATTTCTGCAACCCAGTCACATATACAGCCTTCCCTTGAAAATGTTGCATATGTAGTGTAGATCCTTGCTTGACTGAGTACTCTTGAGTACTCACGGTTGCTTGTCTCCTTTCTCCCCATAGTTTGTCGTGACCAGAGGACGGAGCCCCTGAGACAGATGCGCTGGCGATCGCTACTACTACCCCGAGATGGATTTTTTTTACTTCGAGCTTGCCGTTGCCCAGGAGTAGGATGGAGGTCCCAGGCAGGAGGCCTTCGCCTTTCGATCGTAGTGTTTTATTTTGCCCCGACTTTCTAAAGGCCTTTATGTACTTTCTTTTATATCTGTACTCAGATATCTGAGCTTCCGCTGACGCTTGGTGCCAAGCTATGTATTCGAGCCCTCGAGGCCCCTGGCTTGTAATTATAAAGCTTGTACGACTTTATTTATGTTTTGGAGTTGTGTTGTGATCTTCCCGTGAGTCTTAGGCTGACGGGTGCATTTGCGTGTATGATTAGTGCACGATCGGGCCGGGGGCGTCACATGCACCAAGAACATCAAACTTGTGCTTCCTTAGCTCAATCTCTTGAATTCTCTTGTCCATCTGCCACTATGTACTTTTCTGGTATCTTCAGGAAATCAAACTGAGTAGTAAACAGTCTCAGAATATGACAGCATAGAATTCCATCCATGTCAAACTTCTAAATTCACAGTCAAATTCCTCAGCAGCTCGATCTTACATGCACAGAAAATATCTCCTGTCAAATTCTGGGTTCTCATACTCAAAGTTTTTTAAGTTCATAGTTTTATCTTTCTCAAGCTCTTCACTCCAAAAGCGGGTTGCATTCATTATCTCTATCAGGAACTTGCAGTATATGCTCTAGTATATATCTCAGCTGCGTGCCATTCAACCGTTGATATCTCCAATTACAGGAACTTTTCATTAGACAAGAACCTATCTTGGTTTTCTATATGTATCACATTCTCTGAAATAATCGTATTGATGGATTAAATGTTTCAATGTGTCTTTCCTCAAAACATAATCCTTAAAGTTAGAGTTGAAACTCTCACTTTGTGTTGATCTAGTGAAAGGAGAGAACATCTTTGGAAGTAAGCAGGTACATACTATCCCCTATTGTCCCACATCCGCTTAATGTGAGCATGTTTTCCACAGCTGTACTTCTCCAACATTTCATGCCATTTTCTTTCGAACTCCTCAACTGTTATTGATTGCATGATACAACATCCAGGTCCTTCTCCATCCCTTTCTTCAAATGAAAGTAAACTTTCAAATTCTCCTTTGCTTTCCTCCAAAATGCCAAATACAAAATCTGTGTAATGCAGCTGGGAACACCTTTGGAACTAATACTTTCATAGCAACATCTTGATCAGTCAGCACAACTCTTGGCTTCTTTCCACCCATCACTTCAACAAATGTCTCAAATAGCTACTTGAAAGTATTGCTTTTCATCCTGCAAAAGGGCCACCCAAAGACAATTGTTCGAGTGGCTGTTAACTTATTATTGGCGCAAAAGGCATGTTGTATTTGTTGGTGCTGAATGTGTGTCAAAAGAAATTATATCTCCATACAACAGGTAATCCAACCTTGACCTTGAATCTGTCCAGAATAGACTAAGGAATGAATTAGAAGAATCTATTTGTGCCTGTATACGAAACCAAGCTTATCAACTTGCAACTTCTCAATATAATCCAAAGTGTGTTCTATGTCTGTGTTCTTCTTTTTTTCACACTCGTCTTGCTTAACTGTCAAGTTTCTTCACATCAAAGTAATATTCCCAAATTTGCCACCACACAACTTCCTAAATATGCTCATGATTTTCCTACGTTTTATTCGTGTTCCTGCAGGAGCTTGGATAACAATCTTCAGCATCATTCAGGCTTCTGTAACTAAGGAAGAACTATGTTAGAGATGGAGAAAGAAACCAAAGGATGGTTATGCCTCAAATCTTGGGATTGAATGTGCCATTTTCCATCTTCCAAGCTGACCGTAACATGCATTGGCAGTTTGTTCTTTGAAGAACATTTCTCCTTTTTTCGCCCTGTATATGTGATACAGTCTCCTACTCTTGGTTGCAAACAAAAGATATGTTTCATATCTTGTGATTCTTCCTTTCATTATTCCAATCATTCATCAGAGCATACACATTAACAATGCTTTTAGCCTCCTCCAGATAGTGAAATTAGCACCTAGCAAACACCTTCCCAACTTGAGGCACATTGTTTTCTCCAATTCATCTCGTGTCGGAAACATATATTCTCATCTTTGCAATCATCCTCATCGTCTTTTCATCAGAATCCCCACAGCTACTACCAACATCTCGGGTTGTGTATTCACAACTTCACAAGAAAGTACATCCTACCCAATTGTAAATTGGTAACCCACAAGTATAGGGGATCGCAACAGTTTTTTAGGGTAGAGTATTCAACCCAAATTTATAGATCCGACACAAGGGGAGCCAAAGATATTTGCAAGTATAGCAGCTGAGTTGTCAATTCAACCACATGGAGATTAATTATCTACAGCAAAGTGATCAGTAGCAAAGTAATATGATAGTTTTGATAGTAGTAGCAACAGCAATAGTAACGGTAACAATGATAGCAGTGATTTTGTAGCAAGTGTAACAGGTAGCAGCAACAGTAGTAACTTAGCATGATCAATATATGGAAAATTCTGTAGGCATTGGATCGGTGAATTCGTTGGATGATATTCATAATATAACAGTCATAACTTAGGGCGATACGGCACTAGATCCAGTTCATAAATATAATGTAGGCATGTATTCCGTAAATAGTATACGTGCTTATGGAAAGAACTTGCATGACATTTTTATCTACCCTCGTGGTAACGGGGTCCATAAGGAAAACTAGGGATATTAAGGCCTCTTTAATAGAGACCGGAACAAAGCATTAGCACATAGTGAATACATGAACTCCTCAAACTACGGTCATCCACCGGAAAGTATTCCGACTATTGTCACTCCGGGGTTTGCGGATCATAACACGTAGTAGGTGACTAAATTGCAAGATCGGATCTAGAACATAGATATAATGGTGATAACATAAACGGTTCAGATATGAAAACATGGCACCCGGGCCCAAAGTGACAAGCATTAAGCATGGCAAAGTCATAGCAAAATCAATCAGGAACATAATGGATAATAGGGATCAAGGCCTAACCAAAACACTGATTACATGATGAATCCTCATCCAAAATCCTCACTGACCAGCGAGCCTACGAAGGAATTACTCACTCCCGGTGGGGAGCATCATGGAATTGGCGATGGAGAAAGGTGGTGATGACGAAGATCGAAGATCCCCTCTCCGGAGCCCAAACGGACTCCAGATAGGCCTCCCGATGAAGAACAGGAGATGGCGGCGCTCGTCTCGTGAACATGATAATCTTCCCCCCTATTTTTTTCTTCGAAAATGTGAATTTATAGGTCGGAGATAGGGGTCCGCTGGGCCCCAGGTGGGGACAACCCACGGCGCGCCAGGAGGGGGGCGCGCCCTGGTGGGTTGTGCTCACCCCAGGGGCCCCCTCTGGTGGTCTTGGCTCCAGTATTTTTTTTATTCCATAAAAAAACTCCCAAAAAGTTTCGTTTCCATTCTGAGAACTTTTATTTTTGCAAAAAAACAACACCATGGTAGTTCTGCTGAAAACAGGTCTGTCCCGGGTTAGTTTCATTCCAACCATGCAAATTAGAGTCCAAAACAAGAGGAAAAACATAGGAAAAGTTAGATACGGCGGAGACGTATCAACTCCCCAAGCTTTAAACCTTGTTGTCCTCAAGCAATTCAGTTGATAAACTGAAAGTGAAAAAGAAAAAACTTTTACGAACTCTTTTGCTCTTGTTTACGTAAATAAGCTAAGTAGCACCCAGGTTTCAGCAAAGATCATGACTAACCATGCCAACAATAACTCTTAAAAATTATATTAACTCATATCAAGACATAAACAACTAGGGAGCAATAATAAAGCATCTCAAATGACAACACTTTGTCAAAACAATATGATATAATATGACAACAGTGGTTCTTCGCTAGCCCTTTCTGAGACCGCAAAACATAAATGCGAGCACCTCCAAAGTTCAAGCAGCAGACTAGACATTGTAATTCATGGTAGAAAAGATCCAATCATGATGCATCCAACATTAGTAAACACAATGCATGAGGATGACAATAGTGCTCTCAGGTCTGGCGTTATTCGAGAAAGTGATGACACAACATAAAGTAAATAGAAATACCCTTCGCAAAGGAAGAAGTGATTTGCAACGGTGCAGAGCTCATATTTTAAAACAAGAGTAAATGAAATTTTGAGAAATGCACCCTTCCTGTTCACTTGGAGACATTAGTTATCGGTATCTTCCATGCTAAAACACATTAGTGGAGGTTCTCAAGTGATAAAAGTAAAGGTTTACTCCCCCCTCCAAACAAACACATCCACGGCTAGCCGAATCCACAGGTACCGTCCATACCAACATCAGTCCTGGGGGAGTTTGTTTAATTATTTGCAATTTTGAATTCGGGACTTGGAATCCCTATTACGCCCCCTCTCAGCAGGACGAGTGAATAAACACTCATCATGAGAATAACCGCTTAGATGGAAGATACTGACTACGTCCTGTCACTCTTGAAACAATCAGACACACAAAATGGATGTTTTTTGAAGTTTTGAGGTGGCACATGCAAATTACTGGAACCACTGGTACAGCGAGAGGTGCTATACAAACGGTTTTAACCCCTTTCCGCGACGGTGTTTTGAACCGTCGCTAGTGGAGTGACTGTGATAGGGGGGTCCTTCCCACACGACCCAGAAACCGTCGGGGATAGGCCCCTGGCACAAATGCTTGGCAAAATGAGGCCGTGTGCGACGAGCGAGTGATCAAATACGGTTATATGTACAGTTGTGCTAAAAAATACAATTATACAGGCCAAATCATTTCCGGTCATAAGTACATCCCACCACACAGTCAGTCCTGGCTAAACGTTTCCGTTCGTATGGACATTCCACACAGTCAATCCAAGGAATACGTTTCTGTTAGTATGTACATCCCACACAGTTAATCCAAGAAGTTTGTTTCCATTCGTATATACATCCCACACAGTCATTCCAAGGAAAATGTTTTGTTCACAGGTACATCACACCAATTTTCCCATTAAATGTTTGTGATAGTGTTGCCATTGCAGACGATATTAACAATTTTATCGTTTGCGTTATTGAAGCATCACACATGGTGCGTAGAAGAAACTGTGTGGCAAAGGCTGTCCATCATACACACTATTTATGTGGTAAACGTTTGCGCAAGGTGGCCTAACGCAAACAGTTTTCAAGAGGATGTGCGTGTGTGATTGTTCATTGATTCCAACACGGTTTATTCCTAGAAAACTGTGTGCATTGCCTGAGGTCATCGCCCATGGTGTTTTCTCAATAACCGTTTGCAATAGAAAAACCCAATTAGCAGGCTAATTGGCCATTAAGGCAATTGTCCTATTATTAATATCCACTGTATTATCTAATTGACATTCATATTAAGCACACATATATTTCATTTTCATATTAAGGAGCAGAGTTATAATTACATAACAGAGCACAACATCATATAGCTTCAGCACTCAGCTACCCCATTACACAACTGCACTAGCACCAAGTTCACATGCAACATCTATAACCTTTCGAAATTAGCATCATAGACGGTACATAGACAGAGAATCTCATCTAGAAATGCTGAAGGCGAAGGCGAATATTGAGCCTTCATTGATGTTGAAGGTCTTTGCAATTAGGCCAGTGCCTGGTGGATGATTGACCGTCCATCCTCATCCTCTTCAGGAACACTTCAATATTGAACGTGGGTGTTGTATGAATACCTTCCTCGCCCTCCTGACCATACAGGTGGTTTGAGAGGTAATCATCAGTGAACTGCTTTGGAAAGGCCTGAAAATAAGGATGTGCATAAATATCTTCTCTACATTGAAATGGGCAAAGGAATAAAAAAGGCAAGGTATAATAGTTAGACATCCTGTAGTGAACTGATGTCTTCTTCATTGTGCAGACAAAGATCTGTAGTTTTTTGTCGCTAATTCTTTATCTAACAATCTTTTGAGTTTCTTGACTCTGACTGATATCATGGACAACTCATTCCCCATATGCAAAAAGGGTCGAACAGTGGGTCAAAAACCTCTGACAGCAGGACCTACATGTGCAAGACCAAATTGTTAAAAACCTAAATATTAGAATGGTTCCTGCAATTGCACAATAATGTGCTATTAGACAAAGGAACATGCATGTGCAAACCTCGATTGTAAACCTCGGTGCTTCCCATTGTTTCCTGCACACACATATAAGGTAGTAGTGATCAGGTTAAGTGAGGGTTCGCATGCTATCAGTAAAATAGGTTGATGAAAAATAAGCACATTGCAGATCATCAGATTAATTCAAGCCACAGCAAAAACCCATTTATCCAAACCAAGCATGATTAAGAACTAGGAAATATAGCAATTGTATATGTTTCTTCATGTATTAAGTGCAGCCAAATTTGATTTATCCTCACATGCACAAACAACACAAAATTCTACCCACGACAATTGGAATGCATTGCAGAGAATTGAACCAAGCAGTTAACTAAACACACCAACAAAGAAACCAAACATTAACTAAGCACCACATTGCACAATATAACTTACTCCTAATAGAAGACAGATAATTAACCAACCAAGCATGCTTAGCAACTGGAAATATAGCAATTGTATTGTTCTCATGTATTAATTACAGCCAAATCTATTTATTTCTCACATGGTATACAATAACAGAATGCACACCACAACATTGAACATCCATTGCAGAATTGAAACCAAAATTACAAACATAACAACCACAACAAATGAACCAAACATTAACTGAGCCCACCTTGCACAACGTATCATGCTAGAAGATCAGACAGTTAACCAAACCAAGCATGCTTGACAACTTGGAAATATAGCAATTGTATTCTTTTCATGTATTTTGTAAAGATAAATTCGATTTTTATTCTCACATGGAAGACAATACAAAATTGCACCCTGAAGAATTGAACATCAATTTGCAGAATTGAACCAAATAGTTAACTGAAGACGACAACTAATTAACCAAACAGTTAATAAGTGAGCACCAACATTGCACCACATATAGAACATATACACTAGAGCAATAGATTGCACGGTAAAAGTAGATAGGACAATTCACTAGAATTTGTTAAGGAAAGGCAGGAGCAGCACATGCAACGGGGTAAATCGAGCATGCTTAACCGGCATGCTAGCAAACTGAACATAGGTCCTTATAGTAAGACAAGTACTCCTCATCGTCAGAGATATCGATGATGATTGGCTCCTTGGACATGGAAGAGGGCGAGGCCTCCACATCGTGGGTGCCCTCATCGAGTAGTAGGTAGTGAGTGATGAGCCGCTCCGGGCACCAACCTGTGCCTCTCGAGTTGAGGTAAGCACGGGCACGCTGAGAGAAAAACCTCGTAGTCTTCATGAAGGCACCGACGGTGGCCTCGAGGAAACGCCATATGAATGTCGTTTGAAGCAGCATCCGCGTCACGGCGTCGCGTGCGAGGCGTCGACGGTGGCCTCGACGGCGAGGTGCTCCTCCAAGATCGGGGTCGGCACGAGTGGCAGCCATCGCGACCTCATCCGCGCGTGCGGCCCGCGATTTGCTTCTCGCTGCCAAATGCTCCTTGAGCTCCTGGCTATACTGCATGCACCATGGCTTAGGGCGGCGCTTATTTGGGGGAGGGGCGTGATTTGGGTGGAAGGTGTTGCAACGGTGGGCGGGGCATGATGTGGAGTGGAAGGAGGAGGAGGATGGGGCGGGTGTGGATTACTGCCTGGATCGACGAGGCCGAGCAGCGTGAAGGAGGGTCGCCGGCGAGGAGGCGGCGCGCAAGAAAGGAGTGAAGGTTTCAACTTGGAAAGGAGCAGAAAGAAAACAGGGGAAATGTGGCTTTTGGTAAGGGGGGAGGGGGCGGGGAGGTAGAATTTCTGCGGAAGCCGAAATTTTGAATCGGTTTTTGCAGCGAAAAAACGGCGGCGCGCAAGTGTCATCAGACACGGTCCCTTATCAGCACTGTGTAAAATATGTGAACATCGCAAACGATTCATATAGCTTACCCATGTGTGATGAGTTTGAACGTTAAAAAAAAATTGTTCGAATTTCCCTGGTTACAGTGGTTATCCACATCATGCATAATTTGGGTACACAAAGGGACTACAGCACACCACACTCTTAATCGAGCAAAGTTCAACAATTAATAGAGCTAGCTATTCTAAGCATTACTCTAACAAATTAAAGACCGGCCTCTTAATTAAACAAAACAAAGAGTATACTACGGCTGGTGTCGTCGATCTCCGCCGCCTCCCATGTCCAGCTCGCGCCCCGACGATCTCCTAGGGAAGGGGCCATGGCATCTATAGCACCATACTCAGCAAGCATCTCGCCATCCGCGTACGCCATCTCTTTGGAAAAGGCCGCCACGAGCTGGGCGTGGGCCGCCGTGATCTGGGCTTGGACGGGCTCTGTCGTGGCAAGGTATGCGGAGGGAGGAACGGACGGGTGCTTGAACACTCTCGGCGTATGCCAACTCTTCGGCCGTGGGGTTGCCGACCGTGTACGAGAAGTTATTCGATTTGTGCGGTGACCGCCACGAGCTGGGGCGTGGGCGGCTCAACATGGTCGTGGGAGACCTCCATCAGGGCTAAGGCCACGCTGTGGAATGGACAACTGTTGTGCCGCTATCGCCAGTTGCTATCCCGAGGCAGACGTTGCTGCCGCCACCTGAGAAGCAACAGCGGGCGTTTGGCTTCCTTGGCCGCCTGGTCGCAGATTGCGGCCGCGCTCATGTAGCTTGTTAGCAGTGCATGGCGGCTATGGCTGGCGCTCTCGCTGGAGTGGGTGCCGAAGTTGCCCTCACGACGCGGGTCCACATCCCCATCTTTCACCGGCGACGATTTAACAGTGAAATGATTATTTGGGAGAGAGCTAGGTGTGCTTGACACGCCGGCTGTGGACTATAGCCGATGCACCTTCTCGCGTAAGCCATAGGCATACTATACTCTGACGGTGCTCCAAGATATTTTGTCTGCATCTCGCATGGTTGGTGTAGATTAAATATGTCGATCTACTTTGATTTTTCATCTTGATTTGAATTACATAATGGGTCACAGTGGCAAAGGAGGGTGTGTTGAATTGCTAGAACTTTTTATCTGCAGTGAACATGCAACTATAGGGTGTGTCGTCAAAAAATTGGAATTTATCAGGGTTCACTTGGACTCATTTTTATACATGAACTGGTTTTAGCCATTTTATGTGCAAATTCAAAATATAAACTACATGCACATGCTCCGTGCACCAAAATGGGTTGTAAAATCATATATGTGTCCATGGGTTTATGCTTATGTCCCATGCAAGAAATCAGGATGAATTTCGAACACCACGGCCACCGTGGCTCTCCGGCAAACATTGAGGTACTTGCTTTTGTAATTCTAGTAAATCCAAAACCCGTCTGAATTCATGACACCTTGGCATGCTATCATGGAATGGCATCCAACATGTTGGGGTAAAAAAATATTGTCCATTGGGGGCAGGTTAGGGATAAGCTTCTCACAAAACCAGAGCTTCTCACAAGAAGCATCATGGTTCCGTTAGTGCAAACAAGTCACTTTATGGACACAAACAATATTCGTCGCCTCTTCTTGCTTTCAATTTTTTTTGGTGTAACATAGAACAACAGGAGTGTAGTGTTAAATTTTGGAATTTTTCGGGGGATCGCTTGGACATTTTTATACGTTAATGAGTTTTCTAGGCATTTATGTGCATAATTCAAAATTAAACTACAAGCACATGCACCAGTGCATAAAAACAGGTTGAAAAATCAAATGGTGTCCTTGTTGCAAGCTTTAGGTCACATGCAAGAAATGAGAATGAATGTCAAACACTTGACACTGTCAGCTCGGCGCTCTACATTGAGATACTGGGTTTTAAAATTTAGTAAATCAAAAAATCGTCCTGAAATTCAATGAAACTTGACATGATATCATGGAACAACATCAACATGTCGTGGTAAAAATATTGTCCCATTGGGACAAGTTTGGGTATAAGTTCTCGCAAACTAGAGCTTCTACAAACAAGCCTCATGGTTCGGTGGGGAACGTGCCACCTTGAGGGACGAAACGATATCCGTTGCCTCTTCTAGTTTCAAAATTTTTCTCGTCGTAACATAGAATAAAACAGGAGTGTGTGGTCAATTTTTGGGATTTTTCGGGGTTTGCTTGGACATTTTATACATTAACTGAGTTTTCTATGCATTTATATGCAATAATTCAAATTTGAAACATGCACACGCTCCAGTGCATATAAATGGGTTCAAATTGAAATGGTGTGTCCTGGTTGCATGCTTAAGTCCCATGCAAGAAATGAGAATGAATGTCAAACACCTTGCCATCGTCGCTCGGCCGCTAACATGAGATCACATGGTTTTTAAATTCTAGGAAAAATCAAAAAAAAGCGTCTGAAATTTATGAAAATTGATATGCTACGGGAATGGCATCAATATGCCATGGTATAAAAATATTGTCCCATTTGGGGTAGGTGGGGTATAAGCTTCTCACAACCAGAGCTTCTCACAACAAGCCTCATTGGTGTACGGTAGGGAGGAACGTTTCACCTTTCTGGACAAAACGATATCCGTTGCCTCTTCTTGATTTTAATTTTTTTCTAGTGTCAACATAAAACAACAGGAGTGTTGGTGTTAAATTAGCAATTTTTTGGGGTTTGTTTGGACATTTTATACATTAACTGAGGTTTTATTATGCATTTATGTGCATAATTCAAATTTGAACTACGTGCACATGCTCACGTGCTTGTAAATGCGTTGAAAATCAAATCTCGTCCTGGTTGCTGCTTAGGTCCCATGCAAGAATGGGAATGAATGTCAAACACCTGCCACCGTCGCTCGGCCGCAAACATTGATATACATGGTTTTAAATTCTAGTAAATCCAAATACCATTCTGTAGTTCATGAAACTTGACATGCTATCATGGAGCGGCATTAACATGCTGTGTGGTAAAAAAAATTGTCCCATTGGGGCAGGTTTGGGTATAAGCTTCTCGCAAAACCAGAGCTTCTCACAACAAGCGTGATGTTCGGTAGGGAACGTGCCAACTTTGGGGACGAAGCGTATCCGTTGCCTCTTCTTGCTTTCAAAATTTTTTAGTGTCAACATAGAACAATAGGAGTGTGTGTCAATTTTTGGGATTTTTTTGGGGTTCGCTTGGATATTTTATACATTAACTGGGTTTTCTAGGCATTTTAGTGCATAATTCAATTTGAACTACATGCATAAGCTCCAGTGCAGGAAAAAATGGGTGACATATCAAATGTGCGTTGTTGGGTGCATGCTTACGGTCCCTATGCAAGAAATGGGAATGAATTTCAAAACACAGGGCACGTTGATGTCAGCAAAACATTTGAGATACTTTGTTTTTAAATTCTAGTAAATCCAAAAACTCGTCTGAAATTCATGAAACTTGGCATGCTCATCATGGAATGGTACCCGACATTACCGTGGTATTTTTCGTGTCCTTTGGAAGAAGGCGCACGTGAATAACAAGCAACAAAGGCATTTTGGAAACAAAATAACTACCACTTTAACATCTCAAAATGTTTGTATAATTATAACGTGTGCTTTCTGTTAACCATTCAGTGTGACGCCACGTGTTCTCTCTTTTATTGGCTTTAGGGGTGGTGCCGGCGGACACATGCTTGATTGAACGGGAGGGTGCGAGCAGTCCAAGTGCGCAGGCGACCCGAAAAGGCGTGCAAGCTGTCCTCCAATGCAGCAGGCTCACGGGAAGCGTGCGAGCTATACGCGCGCAGGCTCATTGGGAAGCGAGCCATTTGACTTCCATGGCTTCCCGCCTTGCTGGCATTCCTCTCCATTAATGGCTACGCCGAGCCGCGGGTTAATACGGGCGGCCTTACTGTTCGCCCTCCCATTCTCCTCCCGCCCGCAGACCTCCACCAACGCCATGGTGCAGAAGGATTATCTGCGACAGTTCCAGTTTGGTGAAGTCGACTCCGAGCCGGAGGATGGAGATAGAAATAAGGACGAATGGGGCTCATGGACATGGCCCTTGAACGAGCTGGCCGTGGCGGTTGATGCCCTCGCGCCCGTCCCGTCCCATCCTGCGCCGCGCCAGCGACCATCCGTAGCATGACGGGCTGGTCGCCAAGCACTATCGCGAGCTTGGAAGCCGCTGGTGTCAGCGAGGTATCCGCGGACCCGCGCGAGCTCGGTACATGCCAGCGCCAGCGCCCATGCCCGTGCCCGTGCGCGCCATGCACCCACCACGGCGCCGGTCCCCATGTGTTTGCCTGCACCCGCGAGGCCCGAGCCCGTGCCATGCCGCGTGCCCCCCTCAGTGGCATGGGACGCGCGTCGACCGCTACCTCGCAGCGCCGTGAGTTGCCGTCCTCCCGCCGCCCACCCCGTCGATCACGCGACGACATGATGTTTGATTTCCAAGTGAAGAACATTCTGTGCTGCCTTAAGACTTCAACACCGGCGTCACGGAGGACAACAAGACAATGCCGGCGCGGCATGCCGCCTCCGCCGCCGCCGGAATTAGTTTTTTTTGGGGGTTTAATATTATCAGTGTATCTCGATATATGAATTATAAATTCGCAGTGTGACTGAATGAAAGATATGGTTTTGAACGAAATTGAGTTTTCTCTTGAATGTACAGACTTATCAAACAATTTTCTTTAAAAAACAACATAAATGGTTTTAAATATAAAACACTCATCGCAAATGTTTTAGATAGAAACCCCCGTATGCAAACCGAAGCTTCCCAGGAACGCCAAGGGAAAATGTGCCGAGTAGGATTTGTGCAGCTCTTGATCGCAAACGTTTTAGATAGAAACACCCGTATGCAAAGTGAGAGTTATGGTCTTCCCCAGTAAACCCAGGGAAAATTGAGCGCAGGATTTGTGCATCTCTTCAAAGCAAATGGGTTCAGATGAATACGGTATGCAAAGCCAGACTTCGCCGCTAACATCAGAGAAAATGTGCCCGAGCAGGATTTGTAAACCCTTCAACGCAAATGGCTGTTTTAGATGACCCGTGTGCAAGCAGTACAGGACAATTTAGTAAGATTTGCATCTGTCATATTGGGTAATTGCCATTGTCCAAACTGGAAAGATTGACATTTGTTGATCTAGTAACATTGCCATTTGTCAATCTTGTAACACTGACATTGTCAAAATATGCAGCTAAAAATCACTAGCACATATTAATTTTTGCAACTCAAATTCAGTAATTAAGCAGTATATTTCATTCATAGATTAAGCAGTCGTTTTTTATAAAAAATAGTTTTCAATCGACACGACTGTGACGACCAAACTTTCCCCAATTGTTGCCAACCACGTACTGAAATAGTAGTCAACTATGTATTATAGCTAACTCACTACATTATATTGTAATGATCTACTCTCTTCTCTGCTGCAAGACCGCTGAAGATGCTAGTCTTCGATAGGACTAGGCCTTCTCTCTATTCTGGCATTTCTGCAACCCAGTCCACATATACAGCCTTCCCTTGAAAATGTTGCATATGTAGTGTAGATCCTTGCTTGATGAGTACTTCTTGAGTACTCACGGTTGCTTGCTCTCCTTTCTCCCACATAGTTTGTCGTGACCAGAGGACGGAGCCCCTGAGACAGATGCGCTGGCGATCGCTATACTACCCCGAGATGGATTTTTTTTACTTCGAGCTTGCCGTTGCCCAGGAGTAGGATGGAGGTTCCCAGGCAGGAGGCCTTCGCCTTTCGATCGTAGTGTTTTATTTGCCCCGACTTTCTAAAGGCCTTTATGTACTTTCTTTTATATCTGTACTCAGATATCTGAGCTTCCGCTGACGCTTGTTCGCAAGCTTATGTATTCGAGCCCTCGAGGCCCTGGCTTGTAATTATAAAGCTTGTACGACTTTATTTATGTTTTGGAGTTGTGTTGTGATATCTCCCGTGAGTCCTTAGGCTGACGGGGCATTTGCGTGTATGATTAGTGCACGATCGGGCCGGGGGCGTCACATGCACCAAGAACATCAAACTTGTGCTTCCTTAGCTCAATCTCTTGGAATCTCTTGTCCATCTGCCACTATGTACTTTTCTGGTATCTTCAGGAAATCAAACTGAGTATAAACAGTCTCAGAATATGACAGCATAGAATTCCATCCATGTCAAACTTCTAAATTCACAGTCAAATTCCTCAGCAGCTCGATCTTACATGCACAGTAAAATATCTCCTGTCAAATTCTGGGTTCTATACTCAAAGTTTTTTAAGTTCATATGTTTTATCTTTCTCAAGCTCTTTCACTCCAAAAGCGGTGGTTGCATTCATTATCTCTATCAGGAACTTGCAGTATATGCTCTAGTATATATCTCAGTGCGTGCCATTCAAACCGTTGATATCTCACAATTCAGGAACTTTCATTAGACAAGAACCTATCTTGGTTTTCTATATGTATCACATTCTCCTGAAATAACTCGTATTGATGGATTAAATGTTTCAATTGTGTCTTTCCTCAAAACATTAATCCTTAAAGTTAGAGTTGAAACTCTCACTTTGCTTGTTGATCTAGTGAAAGGAGAGAACATCTTTGGAAGTAAGCAGGTACATACTACTCCCCTATTGTCCCACATCCGCTTAATGTGAGCATGTTTTCCACAGCTGTACTTCTCCAACATTTCATGCCATTTTCTTTCGAACTCCTCAACTGTTATTGATTGCATGATAAACATCCAGGTCCTTCTCCATCCCTTTCTCAAATGAAAGTAAACTTTCAAATTCTCCTTTGCTTTCTCCAAACATGCCAAATACAAAATCTGTGTAATGCAGCTGGGAACACCTTTGGAACTAATACTTTCATAGCAACATCTTGATCAGTCAGCACAACTCTTGGCTTCTTTCCACCCATCACTTCAACAAATGTCTCAAATAGCTACTTGAAAGTATCTGCTTTTCATCCTGCAAAAGGGCCACCCAAAGACAATTGTTCGAGTGGCTTGTTAACTTATTATTGGCGCAAAAGGCATGTTGTATTTGTTGGTGCTGAATGTGTGTCAAAAGAAATTATATCTCCATACAACAGGTAATCCAACCTTGACCTTGAATCTGTCCAGAATAGACTAAGGATAGAATTAGAAGAATCTATTTGTGCCTGTAACGAACCAAGCTTATCAACTTGCAACTTCTCAATATAATCCAAAGTGTGTTCTATGTCTGTGTTCTTCTTTTTTTCACACTCGTCTTGCTTCAACTGTCAAGTTTCTTCAATCAAAAGTAATATTCCCAAATTTGCCACCACACAATCCTAAATATGCTCATGATTTTCCTACGTTTTATTCGTGTTCCGCAGGAGCTTGGATAACAATTCTCAGCATCTCAGGCTTCTGTAACTAGGAAGAACTATGTAGAGTGGAGAAGAAACCAAAGGATGGTTATGCCTCAAATCTTGGATTGAATGGCCATTTTCCATCTTCCAAGCTGACCGTAACATGCATTGGCAGTGTTCTTGAAGAACATTTCTCCTTTTTTCGCCCTGTATATGTGATACAGTCTCCTCTCTTGGTGCAAACAAAGATATGTTTCTATCTTGTGATTCTTCCTTTTCATTATTCCAATCATTCATCAGAGCATACCATTACAATGCTTTTAGCCTCTCCAGAGTAGTGAAACCATTCACTACAACTTACGCACCAATCACCTTCCCAACTTGAGGCCACATTTGTTTTCTCCAATTCATCTCGTGTCGGAAACATATATTCTCATCTTTGCAATCATCATCATGTCTTCTTCATCAGAATCCCCACAGCTACTACCAAAATCTCGGGTTGTGTATTCAACAACCTTCACAAGAAAGTACATCCTACCCAATGTAAATTGGTAACCCACAAGTATAGGGGATCGCAACAGTTTTTAGGGTAGAGTATTCAACCCAAATTTATAGATCCGACACAAGGGGAGCCAAAAGATATTTGCAAAGTATAGCAGCTGAGTTGTCAATTCAACCACACTGGAGATTAATTATCTACAGCAAAGTGATCAGTAGCAAAGTAATATGATAGTTTTGATAGTAGTGCAACAGCAATAGTAACGGTAACAATGATAGCAGTGATTTTGTAGCAAGTGTAACAGGTAGCAGCAACAGTAGTAACTTAGCATGATCAATATATGGAAAATTCGTAGGCATTGGATCGGTGAATTCGTTGGATGATATTCATAATATAACAGTCATAACTTAGGGCGATACGGCACTAGATCCAGTTCATAAATATAATGTAGGCATGTATTCCGTAATAGTCATACGTGCTTATGGAAAGAACTTGCATGCATTTTATTACCCTTCCGTGGTAACGGGGTCCATAAGGAAAACTAGGGATATTAAGGCCTCCTTTAATAGAGAACCGGAACAAAGCATAGCACATAGTGAATACATGAACTCCTCAAACTACGGTCATCCACCGGAAAGTATTCCGACTATTGTCACTCCGGGGTTTTGCGGATCATAACACGTAGTAGGTGACTAAATTGCAAGATCGGATCTAGAACATAGATTAATGGTGATAACTAAACGGTTCAGATATGAAAAACATGGCACCCGGGCCCAAAGTGACAAGCATTAAGCATGGCAAAGTCATAGCAAAATCAATTTCAGGAACATAATGGATAATAGGGATCAAGGCCCTAACCAAAACTACTGATTACATGATGAATCCCTCATCCAAAATCCTCACTTGACCAGCGAGGCTACGAGGAATTACTCACTCCCGGTGGGGAGCATCATGGAATTGGCGAGGAGAAAGGTGGTGAGACGAGATCGAGATCTCCCCTCTCCCGAGCCCAAAGGACTCCAGATCTAGGCCTCCACGATGAAGAACAGGAGATGGCGGCGGCTCGTCTCGTGAACATGATAATCTTCCCCCCTATTTTTTTCTTCGAAAATGTGAATTATAGCGTCGGAGATAGGGGTCCGCTGGCCCCCAGGTGGGGACAACCCACGGGCGCGCCAGGAGGGGGGGCGCGCCCTGGTGGGTTTGCTCACCCGGGCCCCCTCTGGTGGTTCTTGGCTCCAGTATTTTTTTTATTCCATAAAAAAACTCCAAAAGTTTCGTTTCCATTCTGAGAACTTTTATTTTTGCAAAAAAACAACACCATGGTAAGTTCTGCTGAAACAGGTCTGTCCGGGTTAGTTTCATTCCAAACCATGCAAATTAGAGTCCAAAACAAGAGGAAAAACATTAGGAAAAGTTAGATACGGCGGAGACGTATCAACTCCCCAAGCTTAAACCTTGTTGCCTCAAGCAATTCAGTTGATAAACTGAAAGTGAAAAAGAAAAAACTTTTACGAAACTCTTTTGCTCTTGTTTACGTAAATAAGCTAAGTAGCACCCAGGTTTCAGCAAAGATCATGACTAACCATGCCAACAATAACTCTTAAAAATTATATTAACTCATATCAATGACATAAACAACTAGGGAGCAATAATAAAGCATCTCAAATGACAACACTTGTCAAAACAATCATGATATAATGGACAACAGTGGTTCTTCGCTAGCCCTTTCTGAGACCGCAAAACATAAATGCAGAGCACCTCCAAAGTTCAAGCAGGACTAGACATTGTAATTCATGGTAGAAAAGATCCAATCATGATGCATCCAAAACATTAGCTATACAATGCATGAGGATGACAATAGTGCTCTCAGGTCTGGCGTTATTCGAGAAAGTGATGACCACAACATAAAGTAAATAGAATACCCTTCGCAAAGGGAAGAAGTGATTTGCAACGGTGCAGAGCTCATTTTTAAAAACAAGTAAATGAAATTTTGAGAAATGCACCCTTCCTGTTCACTTGGAGACAATTAGTTATCGGTATCTTCCATGCTAAACACATTAGTGGAGGTTCTCAAGTGATAAAAGTAAAGGTTTACTCCCCCCCCAAACAAACACATCCACGGCTAGCCGAATCCACAGGTACCGGTCCATACCAACATCAGTCCTGGGGGAGTTTGTTTAATTATTTGCAATTTTGAATTCGGGACTTGGAATCCCTATTACCGCCCCTCTCAGGCAAGGACGAGTGAATAAACACTCATCATGAGAATAACCGCTTAGCATGGAAGATACTGACTACGTCCTGTCACTCTATGAAACAATCAGACACACAAAATGGATGTTTTTTGAAGTTTTGAGGTGGCACATGCAAATTTACTGGGAACCACTGGTACAGCGAGAGGTGCTATACAAACGGGTTTTAACCCCTTTCCGCGACGGTGTTTTGAACCGTCGCCTAGTGAGTGACTGTGATAGGGGGGTCCTTCCCACACGACCCGAAAGAAACCGTCGGGGATAGGCCTCCTGGCACAATGCTTGGCCAAAATGAGGCGTGTGCGACGAGGCGAGTGATCAAATACGGTTATATGTACAGTTGTGCTAAAAAATACAATTATACAGGCCAAATCATTTCCGGTCATAAGTACATCCCACCACACAGTCAGTCCTGGCTAAACGTTTCCGTTCGTATGGACATTCCACACAGTCAATCCAAGGAATACGTTTATGTTAGTATGACATCCCACACAGTTAATCCAAGAAGTTTGTTTCCATTCGTATATACATCCCACACAGTCATTCCAAGGAAAATGTTTTGTTCACAGGTACATCACACCAATTTTCCCATTAAATCGTTTGTGATAGTGTTGCCATGCAGACGATATTAACAATTTTATCGTTTGCGTTATTGAATGCATCACACATGGTGCGTAGAAGAAACTGTGTGGCAAAGGCTTGTCCATCATACACACTATTTATGTGGTAAACGTTTGCGCAAGGTGGCCTAACGCAAACAGTTTTCAAGGGATGTCGTGTGTGATTGTTCATTGATCCAACACGGTTTATTCCTAGAAACTGTGTGCATTGCCTGAGGTCATCGCCCATGGTGTTTTCTCAATAACCGTTTGCAATAGAAAAACCCAATTAGCAGGCTAATTGGCCATCTAGAAGGCAATTGTCCTATTATTAATATCCACTGTATTATCTAATTGACATTCATATTAAGCACACAATATATTTCATTTTCATATTAAGGAGCAGGAGTTATAATTATACATCAGAGCACAACATCATATAGCTTCAGCACTCAGCTACCCCATTACACAACTGCACTAGCACCAAGTTTCACATGCAACATCTAAACTTTCGAAATTAGCATCATAGACGGTACATAGACAGATGAATCTCATCTAGAAAAATGCTGAAGCGGAAGGCGAATATTGAGCCTCATTGATGTTGAAGGTCTTTGCAATTAGGCCAGTGCCTGTGGATGATTGACCGTCCATCCTTCATCCTCTTCAGGAACACTTCAATATTGAACGTGGGTGTTGTATGAATACCTTCCTCGCCCTCCTGACCATACAGGTGGTTTGAGAGGTAATCATCAGTGAACTGCTTTGGAAAGGCCTGAAAATAAGGATGTGCATAAATATCTTCTCTACATTGAAATGGGGCAAAGGAATAAAAAAGGCAAGGTATAATAGTTAGTACATCCTGTAGTGAACTGATGTCTTCTTCATTGTGCAGACAAAGATATTGTAGTTTTTTGTCGTAATTTCTTTATCCTAACAATCTTTCTGAGTTTCTTGACTCTGACTGATATCATGGGACCAACTCATTTCCCCATATGCAAAAAGGGGTCGAACAGTGGGTCAAAAACCTCTGACAGCAGGACCTACATGTGCAAGACCAAATTGTTAAAAACCTAAAATATTAGAATGGTTCCTGCAATTGCACAATAATGTGCTATTAGACAAAGGAACATGCATGTGCAAACCTCGATTGTAAACCTCGGTGTTCCCATGTTTCCCTGCACACACATATAAGGTAGTAGTGATCAGGTTAAGTGAGGGTTCGCATGCTATCAGTAAAATAGGTTGATGAAAAATAAGCACATTGCAGATCATCAGATTAATTCAAGCCACAGCAAAAACCCATTTATCCAAACCAAGCATGATTAAGAAACTAGGAAATATAGCAATTGTATATGTTTCTCATGTATTAAGTGCAGCCAAATTTGATTTATCCTCAATGCACAAACAACACAAAATTCACCCACGACAATTGGAATGCATTGCAGAGAATTGAACCAAGCAGTTAACTACAACAACCAACAAATGAAACCAAACATTAAACTAAGCACCACATTGCAAATATAACTTACTCCTAATAGAAGATCAGATAATTAACCAACCAAGCATGCTTAGCAACTTGGAAATATAGCAATTGTATTTGTTTCTCATGTATTAATACAGCCAAAATCTATTTATTTCTCACATGGTATACAATAACAGAATGCACACCACAACATTGAACATGCCATTGCAGAATTGAACCAAAATAACCAAACAGTAACTAACCACAACAAATGAACCAACATTAACTGAGCACCACCTTGCACAACGTATCATGTAGAAGATCAGACAGTTAACCAAAACCAAGCATGCTTGACAACTTGGAAATATAGCAATTGTATTCTTTTCATGTATTTTGTAAAGATAAATTCGATTTTATTCTCACATGGAAGACAATACAAAATTGCACCCTGAAGAATTGAACATCATTTGCAGAATTGAACCAAATAGTTAACTGAAGACGACAACTAATTAACCAAACAGTTAATAAGTGAGCACCAACATTGCACCACATATAGAACATATACACTAGAGCAATAGATTGCACGGTAAAAGTAGATAGGACAATTCACTAGAATTTGTTAAGGAAAGGCAGGAGCAGCACATGCAACGGGTAAATCGAGCATGCTTAACCGGCATTGCTAGCAAAACTGAACATAGGTCCTTATAGTAAGACAAGCTACTCCTCATCGTCAGAGATATCGATGATGATTGGCTCCTTGGACATGGAAGAGGGCGAGGGCCTCCACATCGTGGGTGCCCTCATCGAGTAGTGAGTAGTGAGTGATGAGCCGTCCGGGCACCAACCTGTGCCTCTCGAGTTGAGGTAAGCACGGGCACGCTGAGAGAAAAAACCTCGTAGTCTTCATAGAAGGCACCGACGGTGGCCTCGAGGAAACGCCATGAACTGTCGTTTGAAGCAGCCATCCGCGTCACGGCGTCGCGTGCGAGGCGTCGACGGTGGCCTCGACGGCGAGGTGCTCCCAAGATGGGGGTCGGCACGAGTGGCAGCCATCGCGACCTCATCCGCGCGTGCGGCCCGCGATTTGCTTCTCCGCTGCCAAATGCTCCTTGAGCTCCTGGCTATATGCATGCACCATGGTTAGGGCGGCGCTTATTTGGGGGAGGGGCGTGATTTGGGTGGAAGGTGTTGCAACGGTGGGCGGGGCATGATGTGGAGGGAAGGAGGAGGAGGATGGGGCGGGTGTGGATTACTGCCTGGATCGACGAGGCCGAGCAGCGGGTGAAGGAGGGTCGCCGGCGAGGAGGCGGCGCTGCAAGAAAGGAGTGAAGGTTTCAACTTGGAAAGGAAGGCAGAAGAAGAAACAGAACAGGGGAAATGTGGCTTTTGGTAAGGGGGGAGGGGGCGGGGAGGTAGATATTTCTGCGGAAGCCGAAATTTTGAATCGGTTATTTGCAGCGAAAAAAACTGGCGGCGCGCAAAGTGTCATCAGAACGGTCCCTTATTCAGCACTGTGTAAAATATGTGAACATCGCAAACGATTCATATAGCTTAACCCATGTGTGATGAGTTTGAACGTTAAAAAAAAATTGTTCGAATTTCCCTGGTTACAGTGGTTATCCACATCATTGCATAATTTGGGTACACAAAGGGGACTACAGCACACACACACTTCTTAATCGAGCAAAGTTCAACAATTAATAGAGCTAGCTATTCTAAGCATTACTCTAACAAATTAAAGACCGGCCTCTTAATTAAACAAAACAAAGAGTACTACTACGGCTGGTGTCGTCGATCTCCGCCGCTCCTCCATGTCCAGCTCGCGCCCCGACGATCTCCTAGGGAAGGGGCCATGGCATCTATAGCACCATATCAGCAAGCATCTCGCCATCCGCGTACGCCATCTCTTTGGAAAAGGCCGCCACGAGCTGGCGTGGGCCGCCGTGATCTGGGCTTGGACGGGCTCTGTCGTGGCAAGGTATGCGCAGGGAGGAACGGACGGGTGCTTGAACACTCTCGGCGTATGCCAACTCTTCGGCCGTGGGGTTGCGACCGTGTGCGAGAAGATTCATTCGATTTGTGCGGTGACCGCCACGAGCTGGGGCGTGGGCGGCTCAACATGGTCGTGGGAGACCTCCATCGGGCTAAGGCCACCGCTGTGGAATGGACAACTGTTGTGCCGCTATCGCCAGTTGCTATCCCGAGGCAGACGTTGCTGCCGCCACCTGAGAAGCAACAGCGGGCGTTTGGCTTCCTTGGCCGCCTGGTCGCAGATTGCGGCCGCGCTCATGTAGCTTGTTAGCACGTGCATGGCGGCTATGGCTGGCGCTCTCGCTGGAGTGGGTGCCGAAGTTGCCCTCACGACGCGGGTCCACATCCCCATCTTTCACCGGCGACGATTTAACAGTGAAATGATATTTGGGAGAGAGCTAGTGTGCTTGACACGCCGGCTGTGGACTATAGCCGATGCACCTTCTCGCGTAAGCCATAGGCATACTATACTCTGACGGTGCTCCAAGATATTTTGTCCTGCATCTCGCATGGTTGGTGAATTAAACTATGTGCGATCTACTTGATTTTTCATCTTGATTTGAATTACATAATGGGTCACAGTGGCAAAGGGGGGTGTTGAATTGCTAGAACTTTTTATCTGCAGTGAACATGCAACTATAGGTGTGTCGTCAAAAAATTGGAATTATTCAGGGTTCACTTGGACCATTTTTATACAGAACTTGGTTTCTAGCCATTTTATGTGCAAATTCAAAATTAAACTACATGCACATGCTCGTGCACCAAAATGGGTTGTAAAATCATATATGTGTCCATGGGTTTATGCTTATGCCCATGCAAGAAATCAGGATGAATTTCGAACACCACGGCACCGTGGCTCTCCGGCAAACATTGAGGTACTTGCTTTTGTAATTCTAGTAAATCCAAAACCCGTCTGAATTCATGAACCTTGGCATGCTATCATGGAATGGCATCAACATGTTGGGGTAAAAAAATATTGTCCATTGGGGCAGGTTATGGGATAAGCTTCTCACAAAACCAGAGCTTCTCACAAGAAGCATCATGGTTCCGTTAGTGAAACAAGTCACCTTTATGGACAAAACAATATTCGTCGCCTCTTCTTGCTTTCAATTTTTTTTGGTGTCAACATAGAACAACAGGAGTGTCGTGTTAAATTTTGGAATTTTTCGGGGATCGCTTGGACATTTTTATACGTTAACTGAGTTTTCTAGGCATTATGTGCATAATTCAAAATTAAACTACAAGCACATGCACCAGTGCATAAAAACAGGTTGAAAAATCAAATGTGTGTCCTTGGTTGCAAGCTTAGGTCACATGCAAGAAATGAGAATGAATGTCAAACACCTTGACACTGTCGCTCGGCCCTAACATTGAGATACTGGGTTTAAAATTCTAGTAAATCAAAAAATCGTCTGAAATTCATGAAACTGACATGATATCATGGAACAACATCAACATGTCGTGGTAAAAATATGTCCCATTGGGACAAGTTTGGGTATAAGTTCTCGCAAACTAGAGCTTCTCACAAACAAGCCTCATGGTTCGGTAGGGAACGTGCCACCTTGAGGGACGAAACGATATCCGTTGCCTCTTCTAGTTTCAAAATTTTTCTCGTGTAACATAGAATAAAAACAGGAGTGTTGTGTCAATTTTTGGGATTTTCGGGGTTTGCTTGGACATTTTATACATTAACTGGTTTTCTATGCATTTATATGCAATAATTCAAATTTGAATACATGCACACGCTCCAGTGCATATAAATGGGTTCAAATTGAAATGTGTGTCCTGGTTGCATGCTTAAGTCCCATGCAAGAAATGAGAATGAATGTCAAACACCTTGCCATCGTCGTCGGCCGCTAACATGAGATACATGGTTTTTAATTCTAGGAAAAATCAAAAAAAAAGCGTCTGAAATTTATGAAAATTGATATGCTAGGAATGGCATCAATATGCCATGGAAGTAAAAATATTGTCCCATTTGGGGTAGGTGGGGTATAAGCTTCTCACAAACCAGAGCTTCTCACAACAAGCCTCATTGGTTACGGTAGGAGGAACTTTCACCTTTCTGGACAAACGATATCCGTTGCCTCTTCTTGATTTTAATTTTTTTTCTAGTGTCAACATAAAAACAACAGGAGTGTTGGTGTTAAATTTAGCAATTTTTTGGGGTTTGTTTGGACATTTTTATACATTAACTGAGTTTTATTATGCATTTATGTGCATAATTCAAATTTGAACTAGGTGCACATGCCAGTGCTTGTAAATTGCGTTGAAAATCAAATCTCGTCCTGGTTGCTGCTTAGGTCCCATGCAAGAATGGGAATGAATGTCAAACACCTGCCACCGTCGCTCGGCCGCAAACATTGACATCGCCTCAGCGAGCGCTCGCACCCGTCGCCGCTGCCCGACGCCGTCGCCGACTCGGCCGCATCGTCGCCGTCGCTTCCTCGCCTCGCCATCATCCCCGTCCGGCCCCCTGTGAGCCGCGCCCCTCTCCTCTCCTCTCTCCCTGACGCCGCGCCCGCGCGTCGCCGCCAGACCCGCTCGCGCACGGCCTCACCCTTCCCCGTCGCCTCGTCCCCTGCTCCGCCCCGAGCCGCCCACCGTTCGCCGCGCGCGCGCACGCGCGAGCCCGCGCCCACGCACCGCGCTGCCGCTCTGCGGCCCGTCGCCGCGCCCCGCCGCGCGCCCGCGCGCACGCGCCGGCGCCCGTCTCCGCCTCACCCGCTGGCCGCACCCGTGCGCCCGTATGCGCACCGGACATGTCCGGTGCCCAAACGGGCACAACCCGGACATGTCCGGCTGTGCCACTGACCGGTGGGCCCTGCCCCCCCTGTGCCGCTGACAGACGGGGCCCAGCCCCAAAAACGTTTAAAAAAAAATAAAAATAAAAATAAAAATAATTAAATTAATTAGTTAAATAATTAATTAGTTAATTAATTAAGTTAATTAATCCTGATTAGGTTAATCTAATTAAGTAGTTAGTGTTAATTAAACAGTAATTTAATTAGTTAATCACTAATTAACCTAACAGCCTATGACAGGTGGGACCCACTGGTCCTGACGTCATGCTGACGTCATGCTGACGTCAGCAAGACACTGTTTCGGATAATGTTAATTTAAATAATTAATTAAATTCCAGAAATTAATAAAAACTTTAGAAAATCATATAAAATAATCCGTAGCTCAGATCGAAAAACTTTGTACATGAAAGTTGCTCAGAACGACGAGACGAATCCGAATACACGGTCCGTTCGTCCGTCACACATCCCTAACTATCAGAACATGCAACCGTCCCTCTCCGGTCATCTGTCTGACAAATGTCCGGAACCGGGAAAACATTCCCGGATGAATTCCCCCCTTCGCCAGTATCACCCGGCACTGCGTTAGATCACCTCTGTCACCGCGTATTGCTATGTTATGCTTTGTGTTGCTCATGTTAGCTGTGTATTTATACTGTTTCCTTCCCCTCTTCTCTCTCGATAGACCCCGGTACTGACGCAGTTCCCGAGACCGACGCAACTCAGGAGCCCGACGCCACCGTTGACGATCCCTCTCTCTCTTGCCCGAGCAACCAGGCAAGCCCCCCCCCTTTTTGATCATCCCGATATCGCCCATTCTAATTTCCCATGCTTGCATTAGAATTGCTGCTACTACTGCTTTACCTATTCTGATGCATAGCCTGTTCATTGTAACCTGCTGTTGATAATTACCTACATATCCTAAACTGTTTAGTCTAGGCTGGGTAGAGACCTATCAGTGACCCCACTTATCCCGACTGCCGCGCTGGATCGTCAGAAGACCCGATCAATGGGATTGAAGACCAGGACCCGACACCGCACATCACCCCCCTTAGTTGTAACGACACTGCAGCGTTACTATCGAGTGCCGAGGGTGAAACCTCATGTAGCACTTCTGATGTTAACTCTGTAGAGTAGTTATTCGGTCGTGGTCATCGAGGGTGATTCCTCCTTCACCGCTTCCGATAACGACGCTGTCGTACAACACCTCAAGTGTGGACCCAGTGAGGGTGATTCCTCCTAGTTCACCTTGACGGTTACATCGAGTGGGAATTCAATGAGGGTGATACCTCGGATTCCCTGATGTTATGGACACACGGATACTTGGACTTTTCAATGTTACTTGGAAAGGCGGGTCGACCCTGAGGGGTACCCGCGTGTGATGTGAAGGCGGGTTGCCAGTGTGGTGCCCGAGTGGTGAATACGAGGCGCGGCCGGGCATTCTTAACCCTTGCCGCAAGTCCTCGAGACGGGGCGACGGGGTCACATCTTTCGTGAGTCTCTGCTCGTTACCGCAAGCCCTAGTCCTAACGATTTGGATATTTGATCCGAGCAGGCCTCTGGTCTGATAGCACTAACCATCACGTGGGCATAGTATGGGCGTTCTGCATCGTATGCATCAGCCGAAAGCTCTGTCAGACGTCCAGTTCAGCATTGCGGCCGGGACGGACCGGCGCCCTCCTGGTGCCAGGCTTCACCCTGCTCGCAACGACTCGGAGTGCACAGGGCGATGGCCCAAGACCTCTGAGCGCTTAGGATGTAGACCGACGGGGACCTCTCTGCTGAGCTCTAGGTAGGGTTGCGATGTGTTGTTTGGCCGAGGCCGGGCATGACCCAGGAAGGTGTGTCCGGCCGAAGTTAATCGAGCGTGTTGGGTAAGTTGGTGCACCCCTGCAGGGAAGAACATTTCTATCGATAGCCGGTCCTACGGTAAAGGACACTCGGAGTTGTATCCTGATTGATACAATTTAGAACTGGATACCTGTGATGAGACCTGTATTTATGGCTCTGGGATTGCTTTCTCGCAGGGAGTCGAGAAAGGATCTCTGGGTGAGGTTGATATTATTACTACTACATTATATTGTAATGATCTACTCTCTTCTACTGCTGCAAGACCGCTGAAGATGCTAGTCTTCGATAGGACTAGGCCTTCTCTCTATTCTGGCATTTCTGCAACCCAGTCCACATATACAGCCTTCCCTTGAAAATGTTGCATATGTAGTGTAGATCCTTGCTTGCTGAGTACTTCTGAGTACTCACGGTTGCTTTGCTCTCCTTTTCTCCCCATATCAGTTTGTCGTGACCAGAGGACGGAGCCCCTGAGACAGATGCGCTGGCGATCGCTACTACTACCCCGAGATGGATTTTTTTTTACTTCGAGCTTGCCGTCGCCCAGGAGTAGGATTGGAGGTTCCCAGGCAGGAGGCCTTCGCCTTTCGATCGTAGTGTTTTATTTTGCCCCGACTTTCTAAAGGCCTTTATGTACTTTCTTTTATATCTGTACTCAGATATCTGATGCTTCCGCTGACGCTTGTTCGCAAGCTTATGTATTCGAGCCCTCGAGGCCCCTGGCTTGTAATTATAAAGCTTGTACGACTTTATTTATGTTTTGGAGTTGTGTTGTGATATCTTCCCGTGAGTCCTTAGGCTTGATCGTGTGCATTTGCGTGTATGATTAGTGCACGATCGGGCCGGGGGCGTCACATGCACCAAGAACATCAAACTTGTGCTTCCTTAGCTCAATCTCTCTGAATTCTCTTGTCCATCTTGCCACTATGTACTTTTCTGGTATCTTCAGGAAATCAAACTGAGTAAACAGTCTCAGAATATGACAGCATAGAATTCCATCCATGTCAAACTTTCTACATTCACAGTCAAATTCCTCAGCAGCTCGATCTACATGCACAGTAAATATCTCCCTGTCAAATTCTGGGTTCTCATACTCAAAGTTTCTTTTAAGTTCATATGTTTTATCTTTCTCAAGCTCTTTCACTCCAAAAGCGGTTGCATTCATTATCTCTATCAGGAACTTGCAGTATATTGCTCTAGTATATATCTCAGCTGCGTGCCATTCAAACCGTTGATATCTCCACATATCAGGAACTTTCTCATTAGACAAGAACCTATCTTGGTTTTCTATATGTATCACATTCTCCTGAAATAACTCGTATTGATGGATAAATGTTTCAATTGTGTCTTTCCTCAAAACATAATCCTTAAAGTTAGAGTTGAAACTCTCACTTCTGCTTGTTGATCTAGTGAAAGGAGAGAACACTCTTTGGAAGTAAGCAGGTACATACTACTCCCTATTGTCCCACATCCGCTTAATGTGAGCATGTTTTCCACAGCTGTACTTCTCCAACATTTCATGCCATTTTCTTTCGAACTCCTCAACTGTTATTGATTGCATGATACATTCATCCAGGTCCTTCTCCATCCCTTTCTTCAAATGAAAGTAAACTTTCAAATTCTCTCTTGCTTTCCTCCAAACATGCCAAATACAAAATCTGTGTAATGCAGCTGGGAACACCTTTGGAACTAATACTTTCATAGCAACATCTTGATCAGTCAGCACAACTCTTGGCTTCTTTCCACCCATCACTTCAACAAATGTCTCAAATAGCTACTTGAAAGTATCTGCTTTCTCATCCTGCAAAAGGGCCCACCCAAAGACAATTGTTCTCGAGTGGCTGTTAACTCTTATTATTGGCGCAAAAGGCATGTTGTATTTGTTGGTGCTGAATGTTGTGTCAAAAGAAATTATATCTCCATACAACAGGTAATCCAACCTTGACCTTGAATCTGTCCAGAATAGACTAAGGATAGAATTAGAAGAATCTATTTGTGCCTTGTATACGAAACCAAGCTTATCAACTTGCAACTTCTCAATATAATCCAAAGTGTGTTCTATGTCTGTGTTTCTTCTTTTTTCACACTCGTCTTGCTTCAAACTGTCAAGTTTCTTCACATCAAAAGTAATATTCCCAAATTTGCCACCACACAACTTCCTAAATATGCTCATGATTTTCCTACGTTTTATTCTGTGTTCCTGCAGGAGCTTGGATAACAATTTCTCAGCATCATTCAGGCTTCTGTAACTAAGGAAGAACTATGTTAGAGATGGAGAAGAAACCAAAGGATGGTTATGCCTCAAATCTTGGGATTGAATGTGCCATTTTCCATCTTCCAAGCTGACCGTAACATGCATTTGGCAGTTTGTTCTTTGAAGAACATTTCTCCTCCTTTTTCTCGCCCCTGTATATGTTGATACAGTCTTCCTACTCTTGTTGCAAACAAAAGATATGTTTCTATTCTTGTGATTTCTTCCTTTCATTATTCCAAATCCATTCATCAGAGCATACACATTAACAATGCTTTTAGCCTCATCCAGAGTAGTGAACACCTTCCCAACTTGAGGCACATTTGTTTTCTCCAATTCATCTCGTGTCGGAAACATATATTCTTCATCTTTGCAATCATCATCATCGTCTTCTTCATCAGAATCCCCACAGCTACTACCAACATCTCGGGTTGTGTATTCAACAACCTTCTCACAAGAAAGTACATCCTACCCAATTGTAAATTGGTAACCCACAAGTATAGGGGATCGCAACAGTTTTTTAGGGTAGAGTATTCAACCCAAATTTATAGATCCGACACAAGGGGAGCCAAAGAATATTTGCAAGTATTAGCAGCTGAGTTGTCAATTCAACCACACCTGGAGATTAATTATCTACAGCAAAGTGATCAGTAGCAAAGTAATATGATAGTTTTGATAGTAGTAGCAACAGCAATAGTAACGGTAACAATGATAGCAGTGATTTTGTAGCAAGTGTAACAGTAGCAGCAACAGTAGTAACTTAGCATGATCAATATATGGAAAATTCGTAGGCATTGGATCGGTGAATTCGTTGGATGATATTCATCATATAACAGTCATAACTTAGGGCGATACGGCACTAGATCCAGTTCATAAATATAATGTAGGCATGTATTCCGTAAATAGTCATACGTGCTTATGGAAAGAACTTGCATGACATCTTTTATCCTACCCTCCCGTGGTAACGGGGTCCATAAGAAAACTTAGGGATATTAAGGCCTCCTTTTAATAGAGAACCGGAACAAAGCATTAGCACATAGTGAATACATGAACTCCTCAAACTACGGTCATCACCGGAAAGTATCCCGACTATTGTCACTCCGGGGTTTGCGGATCATAACACGTAGTAGGTGACTATAACTTGCAAGATCGGATCTAGAACATAGATATAATGGTGATAACATAAACGGTTCAGATATGAAAACATGGCACCCGGGCCCAAAGTGACAAGCATTAAGCATGGCAAAGTCATAGCAACATCAATTTCAGAACATAATGGATAATAGGGATCAAGCCCTACCAAAACTAACTCGATTACATGATGAATCTCATCCAACTCCTCACTGACCAGCGAGCCTACGAAGGAATTACTCACTCCCGGTGGGGAGCATCATGGAATTGGCGATGGAGAAAGGTTGGTGATGACGAAGATCGAAGATCCCCCTCTCCGGAGCCCCAAACGGACTCCAGATCTGGCCTCCCGATGAAGAACAGGAGATGGCGGCGGCTCCGTCTCGTGAAACATGATAATTCTTCCCCCCTTATTTTTTTTCTTCGAAAATGTGAATTTATAGCGTCGGAGATAGGGTCAGCTGGGCCACCAGGTGGGGACAACCCACCTGGGCGCGCCAGGAGGGGGGGCGCGCCCTGGTGGGTTGTGCTCACCCAGGGGCCCCCCTCTGGTGGTTCTTGGCTCCAGTATTTTTCTTTTATTCCATAAAAAAACTCCAAAAAGTTTCGTTCCATTCTGAGAACTTTTATTTTTGCAAAAAAACAACACCATGGTAGTTCTGCTGAAAACAGCGTCTGTCCGGGTTAGTTTCATTCAAACCATGCAAATTAGAGTCCAAAACAAGAGGAAAAACATTAGGAAAAGTAGATACGGCGGAGACGTATCAACTCCCCCAAGCTTAAACCTTTGCTTGTCCTCAAGCAATTCAGTTGATAAACTGAAAGTGAAAAAGAAAAACTTTTACGAACTCTTTTGCTCTTGTTTACGTAAATAAGCTTAAGTAGCACCCAGGTTTTCAGCAAAGATCATGACTAACCATGCCAACAATAACTCTTAAAAATTATATTAACTCATATCAATGACATAAACAACTAGGGAGCAATAATAAAGCATCTCAAATGACAACACTTTGTCAAAACAATCATGATATAATATGACAACAGTGGTATCTCGCTAGCCCTTTCTGAGACCGCAAAACATAAATGCAGAGCACCTCCAAAGTTCAAGCAGCGACTAGACATTGTAATTCATGGTAGAAAAGATCCAATCATGATGCATCCAACATTAGCTATACACAATGCATGAGGATGACAATAGTGCTCTCAGGTCTGGCGCTTATTCGAGAAAGTGATGACACAACATAAAAGTAAATAGATAATCCCTTCGCAAAGGGAAGAAGTGATTTGCAACGGTGCCAGAGCTCATATTTTAAAAACAAAGATAAATGAAATTTTGAGAAATGCACCCTTCCTGTTCACTTGGAGACCATTAGTTATCGGTATCTTCCATGCTAAACACATTAGTGGAGGTTCTCAAGTGATAAAAGTAAAGGTTTACTCCCCCTCCACCAACAAACACACTCCACGGCTAGCCGAATCCACAGGTACCGTCCATACCAACATCAGTCCTGGGGGAGTTTTGTTTAATTATTTGCAATTTTGAATTCGGGACTTGGAATCCCTATTACCGCCCCTCTCATGCAAGGACGAGTGAATAAACACTCATCATGAGAATAACCCGCTTAGCATGGAAGATACTGACTACGTCCTGTCACTCTATGAACAATCCAGACACACAAAAATGGATGTTTATTTGAAGTTTTTGAGGTGGCACATGCAAATTTACTTGGAACCACTGGTACAGCGAGGTGCTATACAAACGGTTTTTAACCCCTTTCCGCGACGGTGTTTTGAACCGTCGCCTAGTGAGTGACTGTGATAGGGGGGTCCTTCCCACACGACCCAGAAACCGTCGGGGATAGGCCCTCCTGGCACACATGCTTGGCAAAATGAGGCCGTGTGCGACGAGCGAGTGATCAAATACGGTTATATGTACAGTTGTGCTAAAAAATACAATTATACAGGCCAAATCATTTCCGGTCATAAGTACATCCCACACAGTCAGTCCTGGCTAAACGTTTCCGTTCGTATGTACATTCCACACAGTCAATCCAAGGAATACGTTTCTGTTAGTATGTACATCCCACACAGTTAATCCAAGAAGTTTGTTTCCATTCGTATATACATCCCACACAGTCATTCCAAGGAAAATGTTTCTGTTCACAGGTACATCACACACAATTTTCCCCATTAAATCGTTTGTGATAGTGTTGCCATTGCAGACGATATTAACAATTTTATCGTTTGCGTTATTGAATGCATCACACATGGTGCGTAGAAGAAACTGTGTGGCAAAGGCTGTCCATCATACACACTATTTATGTGGTAAACGTTTGCGCAAGGTGGCCTAACGCAAACAGTTTTCAAGAGGATGTCGTGTGTGATTGTTCATTGATCCAACACGGTTTATTCCTAGAAACTGTGTGCATTGCCTGAGGTCATCGCCCATGGTGTTTTCTCAATAACCGTTTGCAATAGAAAAACCCAATTAGCAGGCTAATTGGCCATTAGCAGGCTAATTGTCCTATTATTAATAATCCACTTATTAATCTAATTGACATTTCATATTAAGCACACAATATATTTCATTTTCATATTAAGGAAGCAGGAGTTTATAATTGAAATACATCAGAGCACAACATCATATAGCTTCAGCACTCAGCTACCCCATTACACAACTGCACTAGCACCAAGTTTCACATGCAACATCTATAACCTTTCGAAATTAGCATCATAGACGGTACATAGACAGATGAATCTCATCTAGAAAACTGCTGAAGCGGAAGGCGAATATTGAGCCTTCATTGATGTTGAAGGTCTTTGCAACTTTAGGCCAGTGCCTGTGGATGATTGACCGTCCATCCTTCATCCTCTTCAGGAACACTTCAATATTGAACCGTGGGTGTTGTATGAATACCTTCCTCGCCCTCCTGACCATACAGGTGGTTTGAGAGGTAATCATCAGTGAACTGCTTTGGAAAGGCCTGAAAATAAGGATGTGCATAAATATCTTCTCTACATTGGAAATGGGGCAAAGGAATAAAAAAGGCAAGGTATAATAGTTAGTACCATCCTGTAGTGAACTGATGTCTTCTTCATTGTGCAGACAAAGATCTTGTAGTTTTTTGTCGCTAATTTCTTTATCCTAACAATCTTTCTGAGTTTCTTGACTTGACTGATATTCATGGACAACTCATTTCCCCATATGCAAAAAGGGTCGAACAGTGGGTCAAAACCTCTGACAGCAGGACCTACATGTGCAAGACCAAATTGTTAAAAACCTAAATATTAGAATGGTTCCTGCAATTGCACAATAATGTGCTATTAGACAAAGGAACATGCATGTGCAAACCTCGATTGTAAACCTCGGTGCTTCCCATTGTTTCCCTGCAACACATATAAGGTAGTTAGTGATCAGGTTAAGTGAGGGTTCGCATGCTATCAGTAAAATAGGTTGATGAAAAATAAGCACATTGCAGATTCATCAGATTAATTCAAGCCACATGCAAAAACCCATTTATCCAAACCAAGCATGATTAAGAACTAGGAAATATAGCAATTGTATATGTTTCTCATGTATTAAGTGCAGCCAAATTTGATTTATTCCTCACATGCACAACAACACAAAATTCTACCCACGACAATTGGACATCGCATTGCAGAATTGAACCAAGCAGTTAACTAAACACCACAACAAATGAACCAAACATTAACTAAGCACCACATTGCACAATATAACTTACTCCTAATAGAAGATCAGATAATTAACCAAACCAAGCATGCTTAGCAACTTGGAAATATAGCAATTGTATTTGTTTCTCATGTATTTAATACAGCCAAATTCTATTTATTTCTCACATGGTATACAATAACAGAATGCACACACAACAATTGAACATCGCATTGCAGAATTGAACCAAACAGTTAACTAAACACCACAACAAATGAACCAAACATTAACTGAGCACCACCTTGCACAACGTATAACATGCTAGAAGATCAGACAGTTAACCAAACCAAGCATGCTTGACAACTTGGAAATATAGCAATTGTATTTCTTTCTCATGTATTTTGTAAAGATAAATTCGATTTATTTCTCACATGGAAGACAATACAAAATTGCACCCTGAAGAATTGAACATCACATTTGCAGAATTGAACCAAATAGTTAACTGAAGACGACAACTAATTAACCAAACAGTTAATAAGTGAGCACCACATTGCACCACATATAGAACATATACACTAGAGCAATAGATTGCACGGTAAAAGTAGATAGGACAATTCACTAGAATTTGTTAAGGAAAGGCAGGAGCAGCACATGCAACGGGTAAATCGAGCATGCTTAACCGGCATTGCTAGCAAACTGAACATAGGTCCTTATAGTAAGACAAGCTACTCCTCATCGTCAGAGATATCGATGATGATTGGCTCCTTGGACATGGAAGAGGGCGAGGCCTCCACATCGTGGGTGCCCTCATCGTAGTAGTGAGTTGACTGAGCCGCTCCGGGCACCAACCTGCTGCCTCTCGAGTTGAGGTAAGCACGGGCACGCTGAGAAAACACCTCGTAGTCTTCATCGAAGGCACCGACGGTGGCCTCGAGGAAACGCCATGAACTGTCGTTTGAAGCAGCCATCCGCGTCACGGCGTCAGCGTGCGAGGCGTCGACGGTGGCCTCGACGGCGAGGTGCTCCTCCAAGATCTGGGGGTCGGCACGAGTGGCAGCCATCGCGACCTCATCCGCGCGTGCGGCCGCGATTTGCTTCTCCGCTGCCAAATGCTCCTTGAGCTCCTGGCTATACTGCATGCACCATGGCTTAGGGCGGCGCTTATTTGGGGGAGGGGTCGGTGATTTGGGTGGAAGGTGTTGCAACGGTGGGCGGGGCATGTGGGATGTGGAAGGAGGAGGAGGATGGGGGTCGGGTGTGGATTACCTGCCTGGATCGACGAGGCCGAGCAGCGTGAAGGAGGGTCGCCGGCGAGGAGGCGGCGCTGCAAGAAAGGAGTGAAGGTTTCAACTTGGAAAGGAAGGCAGAAACAGGGGAAATGTGGCTTTTGGTAAGGGGGAGGGGGCGGGGAGGTAGATATTTCTGCGGAAGCCGAAATTTTTGAATCGGTGCAGCGAAAAAACTGGCGCGCAAAGTGTCATCAGACACGGTCCCTTATTCAGCACTGTGTACAATATGTGAACATCGCAAACGATTCATATAGCTTAACCCATGTGTGATGAGTTTGAACGTTAAAAAAAAATTGTTCGAATTTCCCTGGTTACAGTGGTCATCCACATCATTGCATAATTTGGGTACACAAAGGAGACTACAGCACACCCACACTTCTTAATCGAGCAAGTTCAACAATTAATAGAGCTAGCTATTCTAAGCATTACTCTAACAAATTAAAGACCGGCCCTCTTAATTAAACAAAACAAAGAGTACTACTACGGCTGGTGCTCGTCGATCTCCGCCGCCTCCTCCATGTCCAGCTCGCGCCCGACGATCTCCTAGGGAAGGGGCTCCATGGCATCTATAGCACCATACTCGGCAAGCATCTCGCCATCCGCGTACGCCATCTCTTTGGAAAAGGCCGCCACGAGCTGGGCGTGGACCGCCGTGATCTGGGCTTGGACGGGCTCTGTCGTGGCAAGGTATGCCGCGGAGGAACGGACGGCTGCTTGAACACTCTCGGCGATTGCCAACTCTTCGGCCGTGGGTTGCCGACCGTTGTCGGAGAAGCTTCATTCGATTTGTGCGGTGACCGCCACGAGCTGGGCGTGGGCGGCCTCAACATGGTCGTGGGAGACCTCCATCAGGGCTAAGGCCACCGCTGTGGAATGGACAACTGTTGTGCCGCTATCGCCAGTTGCTATCCCCGAGGCAGACGTTGCTGCCGCCACCTGAGAAGCAACAGCGGGCGTTTGGGCTTCCTTGGCCGCCTGGTCGCAGATTGCGGCCGCGCTCATGTAGCTTGTTAGCACGTGCATGGCGGCTATGGCTGCGCTCTCGCTGGAGTGGGTGCCGAAGTTGCCCTCACGACGCGGGTCCACATCCCCATCTTTCACCGGCGACGATTTAACAGTGAAATGATATTTGGGGAGAGAGCTAGTGTGCTTGACACGCCGGCTGTGGACTATAGCCGATGCACCTTCTCGCGTAAGCCATAGGCATACTATACTCTGACGGTGCTCCAAGATATTTTGTCCTGCATCTCGCATGGTTGGTGATAATAAACTATGTGCGATCTACTTGATTTTTCATCTTGATTTGAATTACATAATGGGGTCACAGTGGCAAAGGAGGGTGTTTGAATTGCTAGAACTTTTATCTGCAGTGAACATGCAACTATAGGTGTGTCGTCAAAAAATTGGAATTATTCAGGGTTCACTTGGACATTTTTATACATGAACTTGGTTTTCTAGCCATTTTATGTGCACAATTCAAAATTAAACTACATGCACATGCTCCGGTGCACCAAAATGGGTTGTAAAATCATATATGTGTCCATGGGTTTATGCTTATGTCCCATGCAAGAAATCAGGATGAATTTCGAACACCACGGCACCGTGGCTCTCCGGCAAACATTGAGGTACTTGCTTTTGTAATTCTAGTAAATCCAAAACCCGTCTGAAATTCATGAACCTTGGCATGCTATCATGGAATGGCATCAACATGTTGGGGTAAAAAATATTGTCCCATTTGGGGCAGGTTATGGGATAAGCTTCTCACAAACCAGAGCTTCTCACAAGAAGCATCATGGTTCCGTTAGTGAAACAAGTCACCTTTATGGACAAAACAATATTCGTCGCCTCTTCTTGCTTTCAATTTTTTTCTGGTGTCAACATAGAACAACAGGAGTGTCGTGTTAAATTTTGGAATTTTTCGGGGATCGCTTGGACATTTTTATACGTTAACTGAGTTTTCTAGGCATTTATGTGCATAATTCAAAATTAAACTACAAGCACATGCACCAGTGCATAAAAACAGGTTGAAAAATCAAATGTGTGTCCTTGGTTGCAAGCTTAGGTCACATGCAAGAAATGAGAATGAATGTCAAACACCTTGACACTGTCGCTCGGCCGCTAACATTGAGATACATGGGTTTAAAATTCTAGTAAATCAAAAAATCGTCTGAAATTCATGAAACTTGACATGATATCATGGAACAACATCAACATGTCGTGGTAAAAATATTGTCCCATTTGGGACAAGTTTGGGTATAAGTTCTCGCAAACTAGAGCTTCTCACAACAAGCCTCATGGTTCGGTAGGGAACGTGCCACCTTGAGGGACGAAACGATATCCGTTGCCTCTTCTTAGTTTCAAAATTTTTCTCGTGTCAACATAGAATAACAGGAGTGTTGTGTCAATTTTTGGGATTTTTCGGGGTTTGCTTGGACATTTTTATACATTAACTGAGTTTTCTATGCATTTATATGCATAATTCAAATTTGAACTACATGCACACGCTCCAGTGCATATAAATGGGTTCAAAATTGAAATGTGTGTCCTTGGTTGCATGCTTAAGTCCCATGCAAGAAATGAGAATGAATGTCAAACACCTTGCCATCGTCGCTCGGCCGCTAACATTGAGATACATGGTTTTTAAATTCTAGAAAAATCAAAAACGCGTCTGAAATTTATGAAACTTGATATGCTAGCATGGAATGGCATCAATATGCCATGGTAAAAATATTGTCCCATTTGGGGTAGGTTGGGGTATAAGCTTCTCACAAACCAGAGCTTCTCACAACAAGCCTCATGGTTACGGTAGGGAACGTTTCACCTTTCTGGACAAAACGATATCCGTTGCCTCTTCTTGATTTTAATTTTTTTTCTAGTGTCAACATAAAACAACAGGAGTGTTGTGTTAAATTTAGCAATTTTTTGGGGTTTGTTTGGACATTTTTATACATTAACTGAGTTTTCTATGCATTTATGTGCATAATTCAAATTTGAACTACGTGCACATGCTCCAGTGCTTGTAAATTGGTTGAAAAATCAAATCTCTGTCCTTGGTTGCATGCTTAGGTCCCATGCAAGAAATGGGAATGAATGTCAAACACCTTGCCACCGTCGCTCGGCCGCAAACATTGATATACATGGTTTTTAAATTCTAGTAAATCCAAAACTCATCTGTAGTTCATGAAACTTGACATGCTATCATGGAGCGGCATTAACATGCTGTGGTAAAAAAATTGTCCCATTTGGGGCAGGTTTGGGTATAAGCTTCTCGCAAACCAGAGCTTCTCACAACAAGCGTGATGGTTTCGGTAGGGAACGTGCCACCTTTGGGGACGAAGCGATATCCGTTGCCTCTTCTTGCTTTCAAAATTTTTCTAGTGTCAACATAGAACAATAGGAGTGTTGTGTCAATTTTTGGGATTTTTTGGGGTTCGCTTGGATATTTTTATACATTAACTGGGTTTTCTAGGCATTTTATGTGCATAATTCAAATTTGAACTACATGCATAAGCTCCAGTGCAGAAAAATGGGTTGACATATCAAATGTGCGTTGTTGGGTGCATGCTTAGGTCCCATGCAAGAAATGGGAATGAATTTCAAACACCAGGGCACTGTTGATTGTCAGCAAAACATTGAGATACTTTGTTTTTAAATTCTAGTAAATCCAAAACTCGTCTGAAATTCATGAAACTTGGCATGCTATCATGGAATGGTACCCGACATACCGTGGTATTTTTCGTGTCCATTTTGAGAGAAGGCGCACTTGAATAACAGCCAACAAAGGCATTTTGAAACAAATAACTACCACTTTAACATCTCAAATGTTTGTATAATTTAAATCGTGTGCTTTCTGTTAACCATTCATGTGACGCCACGTGTCTCTCTTTTATTGGCTATAGGAGGTGCCGTGCGGACAGCTGCTTGATTGAACGGGAGGCGTGCGAGCAGTCCAGTGCGCAGGCTGACCGAAAGGCGTGCAAGCTGTCCTCCAATGCGCAGGCTCACCGGGAAGCGTGCGAGCTATACGCTGCGCAGGCTCATTGGGAAGCGAGCCATTTGACTTCCATGGCTTCCCGCCTTGCTCGCATCCTCTCCATTAATGGCTACGCCCGAGCCGCTGTTTAATACGGGCGGCCTTACTGTTCGCCTCCCATTCTCCTCCCTCCCGCAGACCTCCACCAACGCCATGGTGCAGAAGGATTATCTGCGACTAGTCTTCCAGTTTGGTGAAGTCGACTCCGAGCCGGAGGAGATAGAAAATAAGGACGAATGGGGCCTCATGGACATGGCCCTGAACGAGCTGGCCGTGGCGGTTGATGCCCTCGCGCCCGTCCCAGCTCCCATCCCTGCGCCCGCGCCAGCGACCATCCCGTAGCATTGACGGGCTGGTCGCCGAGCACTATCGCAGAGCTGGAAGCCGCTGGTGTCAGCGAGGTCTCCGCGGACCCGCGCGAGCTCGTGTACATGCCAGCGCCAGCGCCCATGCCCGTGCCCGTGCGCGCCCATGCACCCACCACGGCGCCGGTCCCCATGTGTTTGCCTGCACCCGCCGAGCCCGAGCCCGTGCCCATGCGCGTGCCCCCCTCAGTGGCATGGGACGCCGCCGTCGACCGCTACCTCGCAGCGCCGTGAGTTGCCGTCCTCCCGCGCCCCGCCCGTCGATCACGCGACGACATGATGTTTGATTTCCAAGTGAAGAACATTCTGTGCTGCCTTTAAGACTTCAACACCGGCGTCCCGGAGGACAACAACGACAATGCCGGCGCGGCATGCCGCCTCCGCCGCCGCCGGAATTAGTTTTTTTTGGGGGTTTAATACTGTATCAGTGTATCTCGATCATATGAATATAAATTCGCAGTGTGACTGAATGAAAGATATGGTTTGAACGAACTTGAGTTTTTCTCTCTGAATGTACAGACTTATCAAACAATTTTCTTTAAAAACAACATAAATGGTTTTTAAATATAAAACACTCATCGCAAATGTTTTAGATAGAACACCCGTATGCAAACCGATAGCTTCCCCAGGAAGCCAAGGGAAAATGTGCCGAGTAGGATTTGTGCAGCTCTTGATCGCACACGTTTTAGATAGAACACCCGTATGCAAAGTGAGAGTTATGGTCTTCCCCAGTAAACCCAGGGAAAATTCGCAGCGCAGGATTTGTGCATCTCTTCAAAGCAAATGGTTCAGATTGAATACGGTATGCAAAGCCAGACTTCGCCGCTAATCCAAGAGAAAATGTGCCGAGCAGGATTTGTACATCCCTTCAACGCAAATGGCTGTTTTAGATGACCCGTGTGCAAGCACGTACAGACAATTTAGTAAGATTTGCATCTGTCATATTGGGTATATTGCCATTTGTCAAACTGGAAAGATTGACATTTGTTGATCTAGTAACATTGCCATTTGTCAATCTTGTAACACTGACATTTGTCAAAATATGCAGCTAAAAATCACTAGCACTATCTAATTTTTGCAACTCAAATTCAGTAATTAAGCATATATTTCATTCATAGATTAAGCAGTCGTTCTTTTATAAAAATAGTTCAACTCGACAGCTGAACCGACCAAACTTTTCCCCAATTGTTGCCAACCACGTACTGAAATAGCTAGTTCAACTATATATACTAGCTAATTTTAAGTACGTTGTACAGTTCCACCACATCTATAGTCAGATGAACTGAACAAAATAGCCCCTAAATACTACTACTACGGAGGGGCTTTGTACTACTTTCGGCAGCCTCTCCTCTGCCGAGTGCGCTCAGTAAGAGGTAGAGGAGGAGGAGCCTACCGATGAGCTGGACAATTGCAATACGGTGCCTGCCGCCGCCGCACCTTCAGCGACGCTCACCTCGAACGCCCTCTGCCGCTCCAGACGACCCCTCTTGAAGTGGTGGTTCTCCTTGTAGATCTCCTGATTCCTTGCCTCAGCGGCGGCGTGTGCTGTGGCCACGGCGGCGGTAAGGCTCTTTGCGTGCTCGATGAGGCGCTCCTCCTCCTCCCGCAGGAACTCGATGTAGCGCGCAAGGTCGCTGGCGCACGTGCGGCCTCCACCTCTGCCTCCCGCCTTCAGGCGGTGGTGGCGGAGTGGGTGATGACCCCGGCGGTTGACGGTGGGCTGGCGGCCACGGCGGCCGACGATGGGGTGGCGGCCACAACCACCACCTCCCGCCTTCGGGCCGCGGTGGCGGAGCCGGTGATGGCCACGGTGGCCGCCAGTGGGGTGGCGTCCATGACGGCAACCTCCCGCCTTCGGGCCGCGGTGGCGAAGCGGGCGATGGACCTGGCTTTCGACGGTGGTGTGGCGGCCACGGCGGCCGGCAATAGCTGCCGACGGACAGCGGCGGTGGAGCGTGTGGTGGGTGTTCCGTGAACTCCCAACAGGGACGCCACACGCACTACACTACGCCAGGGACTGCGCTGCCGCCGCGCTGTAGCCTCCCAGCTGGAGCTGTCCTCTGATGACGGCGGAGTGGCTGAGCGATGATGACGGACCAGTGCCATTGGCGATTGTGGGAGAAGCAGACGAGGTAAGCTACACGGAGGGAGGGGAAAATGCGACGCAGGACTCGCCGGCCGTGAGGGTTTATATAGCAGGCCGGTAAGCATTAGGATTTTGGGGGATTTCACCTAGTCAGGCAGGAAGCTTGCGCAGGAACCTGCGAGGTTGCGCGGGAACGGGCTCACCGATGATTCATTGGCGCTACTTCGAGCCACCGTTTGGCCAAAAGAACGCCCCCGCGCGCTGCGCAAGCTTGTGCTGTAAGCCGTCTGCGGTAGCGGGGTGACAAGACGTGCGAGAGGAGGACAAAAGGACACGTACACATATGGTTAATAAAAAAATGTTTGCGATTTAATTACCTACTACCCCCGTCCTGGTTTATAAGTCGTCTATGTATTTTTGTGCCAAATTTTGACTAGAGATTTAACTAATAAAATACAAATGCATGTGGCCAAAGATTATATCGTTGGATTCGTATTTGAACATAGTTTCCAATTATATAATTTTTATAACACGCATCAACATTTTGTTGGTTAAATTTAAGGTCAAAATATGGCACAAAATAAAAGGGGACTAATAGACGAAGACGGAGGTAGTAGCACACGGCCGCTCTCTACGCAGCGTCGCAACTGCCGGCCGGCTTGTAGATGACCATTCCCTACGTGTTCAACTGCTCTATGCGTGTGGTTGCTCACGGTTGAGGCGACCGCGGCGCGCTCTGCTCGCGTCCTGCCGCGTGCGCTGTGCTCTCGCGTCCCTCCGGGCGCTCTGCCCTCGTCCCTCCACGCGCACTGCCAGTGTTTGGGGCCGGCGCATGATCACGTACGTTCGTGCTGCCATTATGCATGCGGTTGCGCCGGGCGCGGCGCCACGTTGCAGTTACCCGCTGCAAAAACTGCCATGCAGACGCGCCGAGAATCCTGGCCTCCCGGCCCCCAATTATTCGTGCGGCCATTTACCTTCATCTCTTGCGCCACACGACACAGTAAGCACACCCACGATGACACATACAGAGAGGACATCCAGCGGTTCCAATGGCACTCCCCGTGGCTCCAATGGCTCCCAGCGGCCGATGACGACAACGGGGGGCAGTTCACCGCGCATCACGTAGTGGACACCCACATGAGGGGAAGGCCCTCTCGGTGGTGTACACGAACGAGCCGGTCTTGGTGGAGAGCTCCATCCAAACTATGGAGCAGTTGCTTGCTGAGGACAAGTACCAAGTGGTCGGGTTCGACCTCGAGTACACCATCGGTATTGCCGGGCACGATCAGAAGGATGTCGTCGCCCAGTTGTGCGTGCGACATGACGTCCTCGTCTACCACTACCACCTGGCCACAAAGGCCTTGCGAGTGTTTCTCCAGGTTTATCAGCAGCTCCGACTATAGTTTCGCTACGGTGGACACCACCAACGATCTAAAAGTGCTCAAGGTTTCGGGCTTGAAATGCCAGAATCTTGTCAACATCCAGGACCACTACAAGGTCTGGGGCAGCGACAACAACAAACAGAACTCCTTGGTTGACCTCGCCTCGGCCATCATCGACCCCTACTACATGATGATGAAGGATGAGAGAAAGAAGGACAAGAACACCTGGCACAGTGTTTGGCATCAGAGACTGGATGAACAACACGTCAAGTACGCGGACAAGGATGCGTACACAAGCTACAAGATGTACAGGCAGATCGTTGACATGAGGAAGTGTCTTCTTCCTGCCCCAGACGAGGGATCGAGCCACAGAGCAGTGGCGGGAGTGTCACAAGAAGTAGATGACTAGACGATCATTTCTCCTAGTTTAGAATGCATGTAATTGTTTATTGAGGTGTGTGCGAATGATCTGTATAGTCACTTATGTAATTGGATGTTTATTTCAGTTTTATATATATATATATATATGTTATTCTTATGTAGACAGAGCAAATCACATGGCTCATTAGCAGCAATCGTCTGTGTTATTATTGGTCTTCGCACACATTTTTTATTACGGACTTGTTTGCCGCGTATCACACATCTTGTTCAGTCGAACTGTTTCTGTTGTCTTGGCTCATCGCAAATAGTTCATCCGAGTGAACTGTATGCCCTCCATCGCACACACCTTGATCTGGATGACCATTTCTATTGTGTTGGCTAATCACACATAGTTCATCCTAGTGAACTGTATGCCGTATATCGCACACACCCTCATCTGGCTGCCCGTTTCTGTTGTTCTGCCTCATCGCAAACAGTTCTGCTAGATTAACCGTATGCCATGCATCGCACACGCAACTCTAATCTGAACCATGTTTGATGTCACCACCATCGCAAACGTTTTGTATCTTTTTTGACGGTTTTATTACATCACCATTTGTGATTAATGCATCGCACATAGTTTTGTCAAAGGGTCTCTGATTGGACTACCGCATTTGGACCGACCTACAGTAGTGAACGGTAGGGTAATACCGCATATAGGTAGATATATGGTGGACTCATCTGGAATAACTTGGGGTTCAGGATTTTGATGCACAAGCAGTATTTCCGCTTAGTACAGGCAAAGGCTAGCAAATAGATTGAGAAGCGGCCAGCTAGAGAGCGAAAACTGTCATGAACATGCATTATGCATAAGTAACATTGGATACTAGCATGAGTAGGATATGAACACCATGAACATAAATATCATAGGGGCTATGTTGGTTTTGATTCAACTACATGCATGAACATGTGCCAAGTCAAGCCACTCGAACATTCGGAGGAGGATACCATATCATCATACCACATCACAATCATTTTAATGCATGTTGACATCCAAGATAAATCATTATCCACTCCTTGCTACTTAAGCATGGCATGAGAAACTATAATCTCTAATTGTCATTGCAAACATGTCTGATCATAATAGGCTGAATCATGGATACTAGGTTAAACATATTTGCAAAAACAGAACAAGTTGAGTTCATACCCGTTTCTCTCTGCCACAGCCAGTTCATCAAATATCGTCATTATTGCCTTTCACTTGCACGACCGAATGATATGAAAATAATAATAGTGCAAGAGTGCCGTGGACTAAGCTGGAATCTGCAAATATTTTATTCAAAGGGGAGAAGACAAGGCAATTTGAGCTCTTTGTTAGATCAACAATAATGCATATGAGAGCCACTCAACATTTTCATCATGGTCCTCCCCTCGGTATGACTCAATAAAAAGAAAAGAAATTCAGAGAAACACACTGAAATATTTTTGGAGTTTTTAGTTTTTCTTGAACAAGGCAATTTAAAGAGAAAAACTATTTACACGGGAGAGCTCCCAACAAGCAAAAGAAGAACAAGGAAATCTTTTTGGGTTTTCTTTTTAATACTACAACTAACTACACTAGAAAGAAAAACCGAAAAGAAGCAAGCAACATTTTTTTTGGATTTTTTGAAGTTTTTCAAACACACAAGAAGAAAATGAGAAAATAAATATAACATGGATGATACAATGAAAAAGTGTGAACACCGACAATTGGAATGAAATGTGTGAACATGAATATAATGTCGGTGGAAATACGTACTCCCCCAAGCTTAGGCTTTTGGCCTAGCTTGGTAATCACCGTCTGTAGCCTGTGTAATAGTCGGAGTGATAGCTCACGGAGGCTCTTGGCGCAGCCTCCTCAGCCTGCCGAGCAACCACAACCTCTGTGTTGTGTGCGCGGGCCTCGCTCTCAAGAACATAATACCTTCCCTTGTTGTGAAAATCAAAGAGAGCAGGCGCAGGCAAAAAGGTGTCCACAATGGACTTTTTATTAAACAATAGGTTATAAGTATAATCATGGATTTCTCCAGTAAGGAACTTATGGCGTTTCATGGCATCAAAGTCTAAGTACTGAGTAGGTAAGATGGGGTCATTTGGCCAAGGTGATACACCCAGCTCCTTTGCTAAACGTGAAGCATAAATCCCACCATAAAAATATCCACTACCAGCATTGTGTTGCAATCTACATGCAACAATCACTCCAAGGTTATAAAATTTAACACCAGTGAGAGCAGTATGAATGAGGCTCAAGTCAGGAGTACAAAGTGTACTACAGTCTTGTTTGCCTACGATGCATTTTCCATTAAACAGTGCAAAGTATTGAATTGAGGGGAAATGAATACTTTTTATTCTACCTTACGTCACCCCTCTATTCTCACCGTAGCAAAGACTAGTTAAAAATAACTCATACTCAGCCCTTGGTGGTTCGTCCATCAAACCCCAATATGGAATTTTACATTCAACATAGAATGCATCTAGAGGCATAGTGACTGAACGATCATAAAGTTTAAACAAAACTCTAGACTCACAAGGATGAAATTTAAACTCTTTAGTAAACGATTCTGTGAGACTAAGGTACTGGTTGCACTTATCTTGAATGTAGGGGCCGAGCTCGGCATTGTGGATATATTGCTCAAATTCTTCTTTAATACCTGCACTCAACATGAAATTGTTGCACGGCCATAAACAGGATTTGGTAGCGGCATCCCGTATTGAACTTGCACTTGGTTCAACATAAGACCGACGGGTTGAGCCACTACTCGAAGATGCCTTCGAGGACCTCCGCTCGAAGAACTCCTTCCAAAGAAGTTCATCATATATGCGTACAAATTTCTGAAAAAAAATTGCCACAAAATTTTATTAACAAAACTTCACAAGATTGATAGCAACTACTCAAAGGGATGTATAGAGGCCATATTGAGCATTCAAACTACTTAGAACTCTAGAAATTTAACATGCAAGCTCATCTACAGCAGCACCAAGAGTAGCTAATTATTCAAAATATAATCCACTAAAGCAAAAACTAATTGGACAAACGGGGGAGTCACATACCAAGTAGCAATTGCCCGAAACAGTTTCGGAAACGGAGCTTCGAGCAAAGAGATCGAAATCCGCGGGTTTGAGAGCAAGAACACGAGAGAGAGAAAGCAATGGTGATTTTTTTCTGGAGGTAGGTGATGACATGGGCTAAAGAGATAAGTGAGGGGGCCCACGTGGGGACCACAACCCACCAGGGCGCGCCTGGGGCTGCTGGCGCGCCCAGGTGGGTTGTGCCCACCTGGTGCACCCCCCTTTGATTTTATTTGCATAAAAAAATCTTAAATAATCAGAAAAAATCATATTAAATTTTCAGGGCATTCTGAGAACTTTTATTTTTGGGTCATTTTTTTATTGCACAGGAAAATCAGAAAATAGACAAAACAAGGCATTTTATTTTATTTAACTAAGAAAAACAGAGAATAATAGTTGGGAGCAGAAGGTAGTGCCTACTAAATTCATCAACTTCATACCTCTCAAAAATGATCCGTTAATAAAGTTGATCAAGTCTTATTAACAACCACTTTCGATTAGCATGAAACCGAAGAACTTTCGTAAAACACTAAGTTACCTCAATGGGGTTATGCATGTCCCCCACAATAAGCATTTCATATTTCTTTTTGGCAGTAGGTAGAGGTAGTTGAAACTTCCAATAGTGATTGTCGGAGATTTTTCAATAACAGTAATACCATTCACTTGGAATTGTTTCTTCGGAAAGTGCACCGTATGCTCATTACCATTGATATGAAAAGTGACCTTGCTTTTATTGCAATCAATAACTGCCCCTACAGTATTCATGAAGGGTCTACCAAGGATAATCGACATGTTGTCGTCCTCGGGCATCTCAAGTATAACAAAGTCAGTCAAGATAGTAACATTAGCAACAACAATGGGCACGTCCTCACAAATACCGATAGGTATGGCAGTTGATTTATCATCCATTTGCAAAGATATTTAAGTAGGTGTGATTTTATTCAAATCAAGTATTTTATATAAAGAGAAAGGCATAACACTAACACCGGCTCCTGAATCACACAAAGCAGTTTTCACATAGTTTCTTTTGATGGAGCAAGGTATAGTCGGTATTCCAGGATCTCCAAGATTTTTAGGTACTCCATCCTTAAAAGAATAATTAGCAAGCATGGTGGATATTTCAGCTTCTGGTATTTTTCTTTTATTAGAGATGATGTCTTTCATGTATTTTGCATAAGGGGCCATCTTTAATATATCAGTCAAACGAGTGCGCAAAAGACTGGCCTAAGCATTTTAGCAAAGCGTTCAAATTCTTCATCATCTTTCTTTTTAATTGATTTAGGTGAAAAAGGCATGGGTTTTTGACCCATGGTCCTCTTTCTTTACCATGTTTTCTAGCAACAAAGTCTCTTTTATCATATCTTTTATTTCTGGGTTGTGGGTTATCAAGATCAACAGCTGGTTCTATCTCAACATCATTATCTAGTTGTTTATCATTGTCTGGTTGAGTATCTTCATGAACATCATCATTATCTTTTTCATTATCACTAGGTGAATGTTCATTACCAGATTGAGTTTCAGCATCAGAGATAGAAACATCATTATCATTATCAGGAGGTTTTTCTATTTTAGGTTCACTAGAGGCATGCAAAGTCCTATCATTTTTCTTTTTCTTCTTCTTTTTAGAAGGACTAGGTGCATCCGCATTAATTCTTTGAGAGTCTTGTTCAATTCTTTTAGGATGTCCTACTGGATAAAGTGGTTCCTGAGTCATTTTACCTCCTCTAGTTGCTACACTAACAACAAAGTCATTTATATTATTATTCATTTCATCGAGCAACTCTCATTGGGATTTAGCAACTTGTTCTAGTTGAGTTTGAACCATAGAGGCATGTTTTCCTACACCTCTAACAACATTGGTGATTCTAAATAACAAGTCACTCAAGCGAGCAATCAAATCATAATTATATTTCAATTGTTTCATAACATTTTCATTGAAGTGATCTTGCTTTCTAATGTAATTATCAAACTCATAAAGGCATTGACTAGGATGCATATTATAAGGATTGTCTTTTCATTGAATTTCATTAAAGAATTTACCTCTACCACCTTGGGTGGTGATGTGTCAAGTCCATGTATCTCTTTAATAGGAGGTAAATTTTTAACATCCTCTGCCTTAATACCTTTCTCCTTCATGGATTTCTTTGCCTCTTGCATATCTTCAGGACTGAGATATAAAATACCCCTCTTCTTTGGAGTGGGTTTATGCGATGGTTCAGGAAGAGTCCAATCATCATAATTTTTTAATATATTATTCAGTAATTCCTCAGCTTGTTCAACAGTTCGTTCCCTGAAAACACAACCAACACAACTATCTAGGAAGTCCCTAAAAGCATCGGTTAGTCAATTATAGAAGATATCAAGTATTTCATTTTTCTTAAGAGGATGATCAGGCAAAGCATTTAGCAATTGGAGAAGCCTCCCCCAAGCTTGTGGGAGACTCTCTTCTTCAATTTGCATGAAGTTAAATATTTCATGTAAGGCAGCTTGTTTCTTATGAGAAGGAAAATATTTTTCAGAGAAGTAATAAATCATATCCTGGGGACTACGCACACAACCAGGAGCAAGAGTATTGTACCATGTCTTAGCATCACCCTTTAATGAGAACAGGAATAACTTGAGAATATAGTAGTAGCGAATCTTATCCTCATGAGCAAAAAGGGTAGCTACATCATTCAATTTAGTGAGATGTGCCACGACAGTTTCAGTTTCATAACCATGGAAAGGATCAGATTCAACCAAAGTATTCAACTCTGGATCGACAGAGAATTCATAATCCTTGTCATCAACAAAGATAGGTGAAGTAGCAAACTTAGGATCACATTTCATTCTAGCATTCAAAGATTTCTCTTTCAGTTTGCATAATAATTTCTTAAGATCATCTCTATCATTGCAAGCAGGAAAATCTCTAGCTGTCTCCTCATCCATAACATAACCTTCAGGTACCTTAGGCAATTCATATCTAGGAGAGCTAGGTCTAACAGGTGTTTCAAGATTTTCAGTTTCAAGTACTTCCTCGGTTTCAACAATTTCATTCTCTTTAGCTCTAGCAATTTGTTCATCAAGAAAGTCACCTAGTGGCACATCATCATTAAGGAAGGTACTAGCATCATCATGAGTAGCATTCATAGAAGTAGCATCATCAATAACTTGCGACTTATCAGGATTAATAGCATGTGGTGGTGTTGCAAGCCTACTCAAAACAGAAGGTGAATCAAGTGTAGAGTGTGATGGCAGTTCCTTACCTCCCCTCGTCCTAGAGGGAACGATCTTGGTCTTTGTATCCTTCAGATTCTTCATAGTGATAAATTGATAATAATCCCAAGTGACTCAACAAATATAGCTATGCTCCCCGGCAATGGCGCCAGAAAAAGGTCTTGATAACCCACAAGTATAGGGAATTGCATCAGTTTTCGAGGGTAGAGTATTCAACCCAAATTTATAGATTCGACATAAGGGGAGCCAAAGAATATTTGCAAGTATTAGCAACTGAGTTGTCAATTCAACCACACCTGAAGATTAATTATTTGCATCAAAGTGATCAGTAGCAAAGTAATATGATAGTTTTGATAGTAGTAGCAACAGCAATAGTAACAGTAACAATGATAGCAGTGATTTTGTAGCAAGTGTAACAGTAGCAGCAACAGTAGTAACTTAGCAAGAACAATATATGAAAAATTCGTAGGCATTGGATCGGTGAATTCCTTGGATGATATTCATCATATAACAGTCATACCTAGGGCGATACGGCACTAGCTCCAGTTCATAAATATAATGTAGGCATGTATTTCGTAAATAGTCATACGTGCTTATGGAAAGAACTTGCATGACATCTTTTGTCCTACCCTCCCGTGGCAGCGGGGTCCATAAGGAAACTAAGGGATATTAAGGCCGCCTTTTAATAGAGAACTGGAACAAAGCATTAGCACATAGTGAATACATGAACTCCTCAAACTACGGTCATCACCGGAAAGTATCCCGACTATTGTCACTCCGGGGTTTGCGGATCATAACACGTAGTAGGTGACTATAACTTGCAAGATCGGATCTAGAACATAGATATAATGGTGATAACATAAACTGTTCAAATCTGAAATCAGGGCACCCGGGACCAAAGTGACAAGCATTAAGCATGGCAAAGTCATAGCAACATCAATCTCAGAACATAATGGATACTAGGGATCAAGCCCTAACAAAACTAACTCGATTACATGATGAATCTCATCCAACTCCTCACCGATCAGTGAGCCTACGAAGGAATTACTCACTCCCGGTGGGGAGCATCATGGAATTGGCGATGGAGAAGGGTTGGTGATGACGAAGATCGGAGATCCCCCTCTCCGGAGCCCCAAACGGACTCCAGATCTGGCCTCCCGATGAAGAACAGGAGGTGGCGGCAGCTCCGTCTCGTGAAATGCGATAATTCTTCCTCCCTTATTTTTTTTCTCCGAAAATGTGAATTTATAGCGTCGGAGATAGGGTCAGCTGGGCCACCAGGTGGGGATAACCCACCTAGGCACTAGGAGGGGGGGGGCGTTTTGGTGGGTTGTGCTCACCAAGGGGCCCCCCTCCGGTGGTTCTTGGCTCCAGTATTTTTCTTTTATTCCATAAAAATCTCCAAAAAGTTTCATTCCATTTCGAGAACTTTTATTTCTGCACAAAAACAACACCATGGTAGTTCTGCTGAATACAGCGTCAGTTGGGTTAGTTTCATTCAAACCATGCAAATTAGAGTCCAAAACAAGAGGAAAAGCGTTAGCAAAAGTAGATACGACAGAGACGTATCATAAATACAACATGAGCAATGACAAACAGGAACTGTGTACTATTTTGAATAACTTTCGTGAAATTACAACAACAAACAAAATTTTCCATAGTACATACCTTCTCACAACCAAGCACCACCCTTGCTGGATTTTCATTTTGAAGGGAAGACATAATATGTCCTGCTATTTCAGCATCTTGATTTCCGCTTATGACACCAGAGGAAGGACCTGAAGAACCTCCAACACACTTTTGTTGCTGTTCAATATATATCTACAATTTTGACAGAAAAACATCCAATTTAACACCATGTAAATAAAAGAACAGATTGTACAAAGAGGCTATTAATTCTTCTTTCAAATACCTCTTCATTTTCTTGAGCATTTGATGCAACATTATCTTGTTCATTCTCATCTCGTTCAGTCATGCATTCTACAACACATTGTGGACTAATAATTGTTTGCGCAAATGATTCCAATTTGTCCTGGCTGCTGATTCTTGACTTAACATCTGTTCCTGACTACTCAGCAGTTCATGACATAATCAAGCAAGACAATTTTAACAATTTATTAAGAATGATTTATCTCTAAGGAGAAACTTCACTATAAAATTTGAACTCCACAACAACTTCACTTCCTTACTTCTATTTTCTTCTTCATTTCATGGTACATCACATATTGGTCAAATTCAAGCATAACATCATCACCCTGCAACAAGTACAAAATATATACTTTAATAAACTTTTTTCACAACTGTCTATGGAAGAAACCTGATGGTTTTTTCCCAACACCAAATTTGGAATTAATTTTAAAATCAGTGTAAAAACATAAAACAATATTTCCTTCCAAACTTCTATCAACTTGATCACTCATTGTTAGGATCTTTCCTTTTTCTTTGCTCTTCGCAGGTTTCTTCTTACGTATTGTTGTAGTCCTTCGACTTGGAGGCACCTAACACAAAAATAATACACTTTTTCAGCAAGCTCACTTGATGGCATATATAGTTGACTAGGGTTCCCCAATTGATTTCAAAATAACAGAACTGCATCTTATTAAAATGAAGATCATCAGCGTTAAACATATTCAGTACACAACACTTTCTTTTTATTTCTTTTGGATATGTACAAAGTTTATATGCTTGGTAATTTACTAAGACTTCCTCCATTTTGTGGCAACAAATTAAGTTTAACACAATAATAACATTTTTTACTTTAATTCCAAATTCAGCAAATAATAAATTGGCTATTTAATTCAGAGTGAGACCTGGAGTTTTCGTTGAATTTGAATTTCACAGTAAAAACCCAGCTCCCTAGCAATACATATGTTTAATAATTTGGCTATTTAATTCATTCAAATTAAATTTAACTCTGTGCTTTTTTCTAACAAATATATAAGCACATTGATTTTGTTTGAAATATCAAACAATTTTCAAATACTCATACATCTTTTGAATATGCGGACTTTTTCTAAATTTTGGAGCATTATTTAAATTCATGTTTTAATAACGTATACAAATATCTGTTAGGAAAAAAAAGGAAAAACGGACTGTGCATGTGTGTTTATCAATGAGGATGCCATCAATCATGTTTCATGAGCCAACACAATTGGCAGCGAAGCCCTACGAGACACATGCGATATATAAGCACAAACCTTGTCCATTTTTATTCCCTCCCATCTTGGTTATCCGTGATTGAATGATGTGTAAATTGAGATATAAGTATCCACGGTTTGTAAATCGAGATATACTCTTGTTTGAAGGTCAGTCATGCGTTCGGTCCTCTAATCTGAGGCGAGCTGCCAAGTGATGAGGCAAATAGTATAAGAAAATGGCATTGTTCTCCACAAGGAACTACTACCTCTTCGCTCTTGGATCTTACCAATCGGCCATGTGTTTAAGGCATTGGTGCTCTGATGATCAGATCTCAACAAATTCGAGCGCTCATCCTAACCGGTTAAGTCAAATGGCAGCCAAAGTGGTTTCACAGTAGACAGGGATAAATATTCAGATGTTTTCAGATGCATCAGAGCAGTCAGCATCTGACAATAGTAGATATAGAAGAAGAATTTGGCCTCAACTGCCACTATCCAAGTATAGTTTACAGGATTCATGCATGTTCAACTCCCATATATTAGTGTAAATGATCTACATTGTCCACCCCCCCCCCCCCCCCCGCTGTTCTGAAAGAACCATAAGATCTTACTGATGCACTTTTTTATCTGAAAAAACACAAAGATGATGAAGATTAGCACCTGTGATCTAGACGAGCGGCCGGTAGTAGGTAAGCTTTCGATTGGCAAGGAGGAAAATATTGGCCGATTTGATGCCGTCTCATCCACGCCGGGGACAGAGCGATCGGAAATTTGCGGCGCCGCCGCCGGCGGCGCTGTTGCCGCCATCCGCACGCGAAATCCGCCCTTGGGCACTGCTCGAGCCCTATCCCTAGAATTATTCCCCGGTTTCTTTCCTTTCGATCCTTTTTCTCTGAACTCACTTACTTCTAGGCCCTGTCTCCTTTCCATAGGGACCAAAAAATAATTCAATGCTGCCCCAAGGTATAATTTTCAAAAGCGCTGACAACATGCAAGAACAGAGGGGCTTTTTTGTCAAAAACACATCACGTTTAGGCAAATTCCCCATTCTGTTCTCTTTCATTCCACTGTTCTTTAGATCTTTTGCTCTGGCGACTCGGTGACCCTCCCCTGGATCCCCTCTCGAAAAATTGCTCTCCCCCAAGTTCGTTAGGTTTGCTGTAAATAATCTCGCTTCTCTATCGATCCCTAGCTTCTCGTTCGTACCTTTGTCAAAATTAGAACCCTAGGTTGTTCTGCAATCTTTTTTCCTCCAAAATCGATGATGAAACTAGGAAAGTTGTTCGTGGAAACTAGGTTATAACTACAACTTCTTCCTCCCAAGCGTAAGTTTCTTCAGGGTTTCTAGCATAGCCAACCAATCGAGAATTCATGATTTCCCCCCGAAATTTTTGTTTGTACCACCTTGTTTATCCAGTACAAAAATTTGTGACGCAAATCCCACTTTAGAGGTTCGTTTAGGTTACGTACTACAAATTATTCATTGCAATAGCCTAGATTTCAGGCTAGCACTTTTTATTTTCTACAAATCTCCTTCATACAAGTGTATCCTAGAGTTCAGCGTAGCAGTTTTTTCTTCTGTGGATCTCCCAAATACAAGTGTAGGCACATTATTTTTTACCCTTGTGCAGAAATCACTATGTTTTATTTTCATGCATATCGGTTCTTCTCTGTAAGAAACATCCGTTGGTCACTAAGCCTATAATTTTTGTGTTTTTGTGCAGATGAATTCTGCAGATCTAAGCTTGCTCAGTAAGAGGAGCAACCAACAACCGCTTGACACTCATTTAAGTGAGCTAAATGCACCAAAGAGATTAAAAGTAAGGCCAAAATTCATCTCCCTTTTTTACCTTTTTGTTATGTTCCCAAATTCTTAAAAGTGCCCAAAAATAAATTTACTTCAACTGTTGTTTCTCCCCTAAATACAACAGCTAAACTTTAACATTTTGCTTTTTCCCAAATGTAATTCATTCATTCTGTACATCGGGTCACTCAAATTGACCATATCAGTCTGTTAATCAAGTTTATATCTGGACTAACCGAGGAGCAGAAGCTGATAGTTCATAAACTTGGGTTTGGTTCTTTGCTACATATCTCATGCAACTGCATATTGGATGACATATTTGAATGGTTAGGAATGCAGTTCAACACAACCACATGCAGAATTGAGCTAAGGAATGGATTCAAGTTCCAGTTCACTGAAATTATTGTACATAAAATCCTAGGGATTCCATGTGGAGGTTTTCCAATACATACAAAGCCTTCCAAACAAACTGTTGATTTCATGAATACATTTTTTGAAACAAAAAATCCAACCCCAGAACATTTGCTGTCAAAGTTGTGTGAAAACATATCAGAAGAAGCTTTATCTAGGATTTTCATGCTCCTGGCACTTTCCACTCCTATTGCACCTAGTTCAAAAGGAGTTCTGAGCAAAAAATACTACAGTGCCTTGGTCAATATTGAGCCAATTCAAAAATAAAATTGGTGCCTTTTTACCCTGTCATTCTTGGTACACGAGATAAAAAAATACAGTCAAGTCTAGGAAACAAGAGGACAATTCCGCCAGGAGGTTGCAAATTGAAAGCACAAGTGCTCCCTGGGCGATTTTGGTAATTAATGTCAACATATCTCTTGTTGGACTAATATTTTCATCTAGTATATTTCAGATGAGTTCAACAGTGGAGTGGCAGGACAGGAGGATGTGGAACCCCTTCAAAATGCTAAGGACACATATTAGCAAAAGCTCAAGACTCTACTATTTCATTTTAGTGATCCAAGATCACATTGAGTCCATAGGAAAAGCCAATACTATTAAAAGGGGATGAGGTGTTGCTTAATGGCTTGCTTGCTCAAAATGCTTAGTGATATGCTCCAAAAGCCCTCAACCACTTTCTCATTTCCACATATGTCCTAAACCTAAAGTCAAACTCGGCCCCACCAATTTGATCTATCCGGCGCCACCGAGTTCACTTGACATAGCCGTTGCCAGAAACCCTAATCAGTTCGGTCTCACCGATAGGGATCTCGGTCTCACCAAGATGGGATTGCAAACTCTCTGTTTCCCTTCGTAACGTTTCGGTCTAACCGAGATGAGCGATCGGTCCCACCGAGTTGGCAATGCAAACTCTCTGTTTCCTTTTCGTAATGTTTCGGTCTCATCGAAATGAGCGATCGGTCCTACCGAGTTTGCCTGACCAAGTCTCTGTTTGCTTATTACTGAAATCGGTCTCACCGAGTTCATGTGATCGGTCTCACCGAGATGAGGTTTCGCCCTAACCCTAGCGCATCGGTCTCACCGAGTTGGTATTGTCGGTCCCACCGAAAAGCCTAACGTTCACATTTTGAACCAAGTCGGTCTCACCGAGTTTCACTATTCGGTCCCACCGAGTTTGGTAAATTGTGTGTAACGGTTAGATTTTGTGTGGAGGCTATAAATACCCCTCCACCCCCTTCTCCATTAGAGAGAAAGCCATCAGAACGTGCCTACACTTCCACTACTCATTTTCTGAGAGGACCACCTACTCATGTGTTGAGACCAAGACATTCCAATCCAACAACAAGAATCTTGATCTCTAGCCTTCCCCAAGTTGCTTTCCACTCAAATCATCTTTCCACCATAGCCAAATCTGAGAGAGAGAGTTGAGTGTTGGGGAGACTATCATTTGAAGCACAAGAGCAAGGAGTTCATCATCAACACTCCATCTATTACCTTTTGGAGAGTGGTGTCTCCTAGATTGGTTAGGTGTCACTTGGGAGCCTCCGTCAAGATTGTGGAGTTGAACCAAGGAGTTTGTAAGGGCAAGGAGATCGCCTACTTCGTGAAGATCTACCCAAGTGAGGCAAGTCCTTCATGGGCGATGGCCATGGTGGGATATTCAAGGTTGCTTCTTCGTGGACCCTTCGTGGGTGGAGCCCTCCGTGGACTCACGCAACCGTTACCCTTCGTGGGTTGAAGTCTCCATCAACGTAGATGTACGATAGCACCACCTATCAGAACCACGCCAAAAATCTCTGTGTCTCCTATTGCATTTGCACACTCCAATCCCATCCCTTTACTTTCTTGCAACTTGCATGCTGCTTGCTTGAAATGTATTGTGAATGTTTAAACTTGTGCTAAAACTCCACCTTAACTTGAAGAAATTAAAAACTGCTACTTTTCTTTGTTGAGGGTCTAATCACCCCCCCCCCTCCCTCTAGACACCTCTTCTCGATCCTTTCACAAACTATTATTAGTGGTAAGAAATTAATATAACTTCATCATCTTTTTTCTTTTTCTTTTTTATGTTTTGCTTTATTTCATGTCAAACTCATCTTCTAACTCCCTTTGATTTTCTTCCAACTTTTTGGCTAACTTTTGCAGATTGCACACTTTGAATTCTTGATCACTTCTGAGTACAAGATTTCAACCAATACCTTCCCAAGACTTCCTTTGTGGTCAGCAACAATGCTTAGATCATTCATTGCTCTAGATACAAAGCCTGGAGTGAGTCTTCAGTTTGGTAGGCTTGAAGTAAGAACACAAGAGACATCTCTCAACATTTTTTTAATATCACTCTTTTACTCCTGAAAATTAGTGAGCTGAAAATCTGCTTCCATATTTTTTTGAAACAAAAATAGATGAAGCACATATCAGCAACTCCATTCACTAATTCAATGAATGAATCAGCTTTGCAATTACCTGAGTCAATTCTGCACTACATCAACAGCAAGCTGCCCTCGATTCACAACATACAGGTTTGGAAATCTAATACAGAGGAACAACACTTGTCTTTTACTTACAACCTAGTATGTTCTTCTATTTTTTATGCTTGTTCCCTTCATACATTTTAATTCTCATCTTCTTCAAAGAAGGAGAAGATTAAGCTTGAGTGTAGCTCTCAGAAATTTTGGCAAACAATTTTAACAAACTCTCTTCCAACACTGGAATCTTATGTTGATGATGTAATCAGCTTATTACCATTGGGTATTCCTTCCAAAGATAGACCTGAATATCCAGCTTCAACGGTTCCAGCTCTTTCAGCAGTGCAGTTTGGTAATGTTGTAACTAATCCTGCTGCAACTTATCCCATCATACCCAATTATCCATTGGAGAAACATCCACACTTGCACCCATTCATGTATTCAATTGATTTCTTGGATTTTCCTGGACCTCATATATATCCTCCAAGCTTTGATTCAGAATATACTCAAGCAGTAATTGATTCAATCATTCTAAATTTCTCTGAATGCCTGCTTATTGATGGCCCAATATAGTTTGACCCTCCGATGTCTCTTGGATCATCAAATACCAAAGATTTAGCTGTTCTAGAAGTTTGCAGCAGGGAACAAGTTAATGAAATAATTAATTATATAGTCACTTCTCCTTCAGAAGGTAATATGAGCTCTTATACAATAAAACTTTTTTCTGTCCAATTGTATTCACCCCTTTTACTACATTTATAGTTAATAAAATTGTTAGTTATTTAAATTACTCAGAGTAACTCTAGTTCTTTCTTTTTAAGATTATATTAATCAATAATTTTTCATTTTTCTGTTCTTCATTGTACAAATACCAGTGATTCTGGATTTGCTAAGAAATGAACCAACCTGGGAAGACTTGAATTCAACAAAAAATCTAAATTGGAGAGAAGAGAAATTTAGCTCTACTCAGTGGAAATTTATCTCAGCTAATTCATGTGTCACAGGTACTTTCAATTTCTTTTTTCTTCATAAATTAAAGTTTGCTTTCCTTTTTTCTTTCATGTTCATACTGATATAAGTTTATTTTCTTTTTTCCTTTGTGCCAGGCAATTCTTTGTATAGTGCACCACATCAAGCTGAACTACAACCATTAGAAGACAATTCTATTCTCATTCATTCACATCCCTACCAACAAACACTTGCAAAAATTAGTGAAAACTATCTCCCATCTACTCAAGTATCTCAGCCAGAAGCTGCACCTAATTCTTTCCCAACAAATAAAACTGAGGATGACACCCCCAATTTCAATGCAATAACTGACGCACTACAAGATCCAGCCCCACCCAATATGACTGCTTATGAAACAAGAACCTACTCTGATTTGGGTTCTTCGTCACTACTTATTAAACCTGGGAGTTAATCATATCCTAGGTTCTTGAATCCTAATTCTTCATTCCTCTATAGCAATAGTCCACTTAGGCCTTTCAACATCAACTCTCCACAACCAGAAATTACTTTTGGAACTCCACTTAACGATCCAGGGTTGCTTAAACTCATGGAAGACTTTGAAGCTAAATGCAAAAGGAATGAAATAGAGGCAGGAAAGAAGAAGAAGTTTCAACAATTCTCTTCTGCAAAAATGGTTCAACAGTCCAACTATATGCAGTTCCAACAAGTTATCTTCTCAACACCAGTGCAAATTGAATTCTTCAAGACAATTTTTGCAGCTCTATCAGTTCTGGACTCAAGGTATTTTTTCCAAATGGTATTTCTGTAAACTGTATTCAATATGTCTTCATTCTCCTTTTTCATACATACTGTTCTTCATTTTTTCCTGTTTTTTAATAACTTCTCCTTGAAAATTTATAACATTAATTTCAAAACATCAGCCAAAGAATATTCCAAGTGAATGAAGTTTGGGTTGACCAGAAAACTTTAACTATTTCCTTAAGGCCTGGTTGCTGGATGAATCCGCACTCTCTGGATTGTTACTAAAAAATGCTCAATACGGACCAACTAATCCGTGGTAGTCAAGGCATAATACCAAACACTGATGTTATTAGGCACATTGTCCAAAGAGAAGATATGGTATTATGCATTTACTTCTTTTTCTTCCCTTTTTCTATTGTTCTCATGTGTTAACATATGTTAGATTCACCAAAGAAAGTTTTCTCTTCTCTGAATTTTCAGGAAATACTCATGAGGCCTCTACTGTATCATTCAGACCCAATATGCAGAGACATTTTAAGTGAAGCAAGAGTTGGCTTCAGCTTGCAAATAGCAAATTTTGTAAGAACTGTTCTTTAAGCATTTTTTTCTTTTACTAAATTCTGCAACTGAGAGCATATTATTAAACAGAACAAAACTACTTTGAATTTTTACAGGTCCACTTGCCTTGCTTCAATGATAAGCAATGGATTCTAATAATAGCAAATCTAGAAAGTGGAAGGTTCTTTGCTATTATGAATCTTGATGGCTCTGGAAATGACAGATTCACAACTATCATAAGCACTGTCTGCTACAATTTCAAGTCACTGTTTGCGCTCACCTACCCTAACTGTAGTGCATTCAGCATCAAAGACTTTGACTACAGATTCCTTGCAGTTCCTAGAACTCATTTTAGGTTACGGACTTTGACTTTTTATGTCACTTCCTTTTGACTATCTACAGTTTTGCTGCAATTCATGCAAATCATGACCAAATTCTTTTCACGTTAGGAATTCTTGCTTTTTTGTAACTGGTTTGAAACTAACATGCTAGTCAACCTGTTTTCCCCATTGCAGGTATGACACAGGTGTTTTCCTACTTCAAGTCATTGAAACATATCGTGGAATGGGAGTTCTAGGGTTCTCTACTGTAAGAGTTTCTTATTTCTAAAACAACATATGCTACTTACAAATCTTTTATTTGATAGAAGAAAAAATATTTTAAATCACACTCACAATTCTGCAACAGGTTGATTTGCAAGCTATGCGTGAAATATTCTTGTATGAGATTGCAACCTACAACAGTAGCGAGGTGCAACTACCAGTAGTGAGGACATTTCTTCAAAATCACGTCAGTTAGAAACTAGTAAGGGAACTTTAGAGCCAAGAAAGTCAATCTATCTATTCTTCTTTTATTCTACAGGGTTTCCGGTCATTTAAATAAGAGGACCTTTTGCAACCAAACAGAACGAACTGCTGAAAGGTAGGACATGTAAGAAATTTGTGATTCAAAAGTAGTCTAGTAGTTTACATGAGATAGTCAATAAAAAATTAAAGACAAAATAGTCATACTAAATTTCTTTTTGTTACGAACTAATTGTCTTCGGTTGTTTTTAATTTTCAGGACTACTTCAGGGAGTAGAATGGTTCACTACTGATTTTGGAGAGCTTCACATTTTAATGCAGAATCAACACTGAAAACCAGCCATACTTCTGTTGTTTCTGATTTCCAATTTTTTTTTCAATTCAGTCGTACTTCTTAGAATAAAAGTTCCTTTCATACAAACTTCACTTGTGAAAGACACTTGCATTTTCTGAAAGATTTCAATCAGCAGGTTTTTGTGATTTTGGAGATTTTCCATTCTGAAGAAACTTCCTTTCATATATAGTTCAAGCAAACTTCCTTTCATATATAGTTCAGACAATTTACCTTTTTATCCTGAAACATTTTTATTGTTCGAATTGTATTGAACCAAAGAGTTAACCGAAGAAAACAGTCGAACGAAAAATTACAAGCATCGACGAAACAGTAGAAGAAAGAAACAGTCGAACGAAACAGTCAAAGAAAGAAGGACCCAACTACTTGGGCCATCGAAGAAACAACCCAGCTACGACGCCCTGCAGGCGCCACTTATCATAATCGACACAGAAGGCTCCAATTAGGAGCTCCCTCCACTCGTCCCCCCCTTTTAGCTCTGCCCCTGCCCTGGCTACCAGCTCCGTACATGTGGGCTGGCCCAACGAGCTCACTTCCGGTTTTGGGAAGTCCTAGAACCTTCCCAAACCCTTTTTTTATTCTTTTTCTGGTTTCTCTTTTCTTTTTTCATTTTCTATTTTTTTGTTTTTTTAAATTCATGATTATTTAGGAAATACGAGTACAATTTTTCAAATCGGTGGCATTTTTTAAAATTCGAACATTTTTCAAGTCGCTAGTGAACATTTTTTGAAATTCAAAATTTGTTCATCGAGTTCAAAAAAATGTTGATGACTTTTTTTTAAATTTGTTCATATAATTCAACAAATGCTCTTGAATTCATAATTTGTTCATAAAATTTAAAAAATGTTCATTGAATTTTAGTTTTTCCTTGGAATACAATTTTTTTATTCTAATTTTAGTTTTTTATCGAATTCAATTTTTGTTCGTCAATATTCAGAAAATGTTCATTGAAATAAAAAATATTCATGTTTTGAATTTGTGAACATCTTTCCAAATTCTTGGACAGTTCTTTGCATGAGTGGACCTTTTGAAAAATTCCAAACTTTTTTTTGAAATCTCAAACTTTTATGAAGAAGCAAAAGAAAAACAAAAGAGTATAAAAAAAGAAAATAAACGAAGAAAAGAAAGGAGCCCCGTCCCGCCCTGGGCCGACCCAACTTGGAGCGTGGGGGATCCAGGTGGTGCGCACTGCACCTTTTCTCAGCACGCATCGCGCGGAATAGGACCTCCCTTTCGCTCGATGCCATACTATGAAGGAAATGCTCATGTAGGTTGTCCCTCCTGCTCGATTGTGTTTTTTCCTTTCTTCCAGGTATGGCGTTTTATGGTTTCCTTTTCTTTTTGTAACTTTTTTCATTTTTTGTTGTTTTTGATACTATAAACATTTTTCTAATACACATCAAACAACGGAGGAAAAAACCGTTTGAAAACCGACCAGGAATCTGCTTACCCGGGCCACATGCCATGTGTTAATCGCGTGGGTGATCACCTGATATGTATCGCAACGGTCGATACATGTCAGTTGGGCGCTCGAAACCGCCAGGGCTATATGTCACAAGTACCGATTCCTAATAGGAATAGCCTATGAGCGATGACTAGCGGGTCGGCTCATTAGTGCGGTTACTCGCTGCGCGCTGTAGGTTCGCATCTTTTCGATTTTCTTCATTTTTATTTGGTTATTTCACCATTTTCTTGTCTTTGCTTTACTTTGCTTTTCTTTGTTTTGTCATTGGGGTTTTTCCCTTTCTTTGACATACTTTGCTTTTCTTTGTTTCTTTCTTTCTTTTTTTCTTTTTTTTGCTTTTTCTTTTGTTTCTTAGTCAGTTTTTATAAAAAAAAACCAACACATTTCTTTTTTTTCCTCAATAGACAATGTACATTTTTAGAGCACATGTGAGATATTTTTCTGATACATGTTGGGCATTTTTCAAATATCATGTACACTTTTTTTTAATACATGGTTTGAACACATTTTCAAAAAAACGGTATTAATTTTAAAATATTTTTTAGCTACGCATTTTTTTACATTTTATAATTAATTTGAAAAATTGAAGATTTTTTTTGGAAAGATGTGATTATTTCTTTAAAATATCATGTAATTTTTTAGTGGAAATAAACATTAACTACGGGAACATGTTTCTAAATGTCACAAGCATTATTTTGAATGCGGGAATATTTCCATAAAATGTCATTACAATTTTTTAATGGTACCAAAGATATTTTTATTATGCAATCATTTTTTTAATTGTATACACATTTTTAAAATTTTTTGTATACATTCTTTTGAAATGGAGAATCATTTTGCTCATTGTCATGAACATTTTTATGAAAGTTACCCAAATTTTTTAAAATTGTTCTAACTAATAATTTGTACTATGTTAATATTTTTTCAAATACATATTTTAATTTTCTTAAGTAAATATAAGTTTGTGAAATATATAAATTTAAAATATTAATAAAAGTTACAAAAAAGTAAGTGACATCAGCATGATGAGCCACGTCTTACTGGACCGGCCCATCACCGACTGTCGGCGAGGCTACGGTTTGCCTTGCAGTAAGCGGCACATAGCGGGATTCCTAGCCACCTGTCCTTCGCTTTCGTTTGGAACGAAAGCACACTCACTGGCGGAACGAAAAGGCAGAGTAGGGAGTACTCCTAAAAAAGACGAAACAAGACAGAGAAATCGCTGTCAAAATGAAACAAAATCATGTCCAGCAGACAAGCACCCTTCTTATTTTTGACCTCTAGCGACCTCGTCACGAGAAAAACAGGATGGTCCTTGTTCAAGCCGCAAAATGCACGATTTAGATGCTAGGAATTTCCAAGTAACCACCCAGCGTCTTGTGTGGCTCGCGGGTAATATATATAGCATTCCGGGAGCAGGTGAAGCATACCTTTATCCCATCCAACATTCCGACGGCAACTTGTCAATCATCGCAACCGCAAGCCATGACATCGCCACAATTACAATTTACACCGTGCGGTAGCGCGCCGTACTTATATCCTATAGAGTACAGCATCTGTCGTGAGAGAATTTCGGTCGTGAGACGGCCGCCTCGCGCCAAACCAAGCCAAGCCTCACTCTATTATAAACTACGGCGCCGCTGCGTGCTTCGAGCAGCCAGCGGGTAGCATAGATTGAAGACGAGAAAGTCCACGGCGTTCATCCATCGTCCTCCATGGCGCCGCAGCACTTCCTGGTCGTCGCGTTCCCGGGCCAGGGCCACATCAACCCGGCGCGCGCTCTGGCGGAGCGCCTCGCGCGGGCCGCACCGGGCGCGCGGGTCACGCTCTCGGCCGCCGTGTCCGCGCACCGTCGCATGTTCCCCTGGCTCGCGTCCCCCGACGACGAGGTCCACGACGGTGCTATCTCCTACATCCCGTACTCGGACGGCTACGACCACGGCTTCAGCCTCTTTGCCGGCGACGGGGACGAAGTGCAGAGATACGCGGAGGTGTTCGGCCGCGTAGGCCGCGAGACCTTCTCGGCGGTGCTGGATTGTTAGGATCTCAATAGTCACTCATTTGACATGAATTCGGAGATTACAGAGTAGAAATTGAGAAGAAGGTGGAGAACAAAGGAAGGAGATGACGAACAGAGTCTATCCTAGCCACGCCAAGCCTATCGGCCGAAGCCGCCGTTCCAGTCCCCCCTCAGCTTGTGGGCATCTCTCTTGTATTGTCTCATGTAGTGTTTGAGCGGGCAAGGTCCACGAGTGGCGGCCCATGGTCCAGCCCAACCGTAGAAGAGAGGTTCGCTGACAATCCCTCCCCCATAAATTCCGGATTGCCCTCAAGCCGACATCGTGATAAACCACCAGGATCCCATGGGCCTCGACCCTGCACCGTAACTCCTTCGACTCCATGGGTTGAATCGCCAGGATCCCAAGGTAGGCACATGTGTGGAGCATGTACTACTGTTCCCTTGCTCAATGTTCTTCCTCTCTTGTCAATGTGTTGCCTGGGCAGAGGAATATCTTGCATACGACCCCATGTAATTGCACAGCCACCAGTATTCCCTGGTAAGAGCAGCGACGGATGTATTATAACAACAATCCTATTCTCCATCGGACTCGGTGTTGTTGCTTCAAGGAGTAGTTCCAGCTGAATGTATTGATTCACAGAACAATCAACTAGGTTGCTGAAAAAATAGCTTGCACCCATGTGAAAGAACTTGACCATCAAAAACCTGAACCATCTGCCTTGGTAGTTGGAGGGAAAATTAAGCTGCACCATGTCACATGTTAGTCGAGCCCAAAATCGTGGTACATGGGAATGAGAACCGAGAGACCAAGCAATGGTCCACTGGAAATTGTCACCACTATATAGAGTATCACTTCCAGCAAAACAAGCCGGAAACCAAGACTTCACATGTGCGAGACGAATTATCCAGGCAATTTTCAGTTGAACAATTTCAGAGCCCAATTTATCATTTTTGCTAACCTTCTCTGGTGCAAAATAAGCTCCAATCTCCAAGATAAAAGTGTGACTGAGCATCAGAGAAATTTTCCTTTGCATTTTATCTGTATCCAACATAGCAACCAAAGTGTTATTGTATGCAGAATAGTAGGCCTTCTTCTCTTGGACATTACCATCAGCATATCTGTAGTTCATGGCTGTGTAAAAGCTCACTGGAATTGCGTACAATATGGCAAACTGAAATTTTCTTCCTGCGAGTAGCATTACCATGGAAGCAATGGCTTCAACCTTGCTAGTGCTACCATCCTGGAGATCAGCCCAATCACCCACAGTTGCAAAACCACTTGCAGACAGATGCTGGACTAAACATGTCGCACTCACTCCAAAAACATAACAAATTTGCTCCAGGAAAACCTCAAGGATTGCATTGGTTGGCTGCATACAATATGACTGCACAAACTTGTTGCCACCAGGAGATACATCCAAGTAGAATGTTCTTGCAAGTGCCCGAAGAAAATATTCAGGATCATGATATGTATCACTATAGGATTTAAGCATCTTACAGATATTGTATTGCCTTTTGTATGAACTGAATTCAACAATTTGAAGCTTTGGTGTTGCCGCTAACATAGTCAGAACATGATGCAAGGGTTGGACCAATATCACAATCAGCACAGATAGCTCCCAAGAAGGCCATGGCTGCAGTTCCTCTAGGAAAACTAAATATTGTTGCAATTTATCAATCTCCAGCAAGACACAACAAAGACACAGTCCGGCAGGAAAACCTTGCAAAAACTTCCACATACAGGCCCAAGGGAAGCATGAGACAGTAAAGATTTCATATGCATGAGAAGAAGCATCAAACTCACCAAGCCAGGAATGCGTGTTACAGTGCTGTAGCTTAATTCCAACACACTGCAAAATCATATGATGAACAATGCTGAATAGATTTGATATATATCTCCTGATGAACATTCCACTAATCAGAGCCAACAGTACAGTCTCTGGAAGCTTGAACCGATTCATAGGAAACTTGGTGACATACTGTTGCATGAGCATCAAATTCCACAAACCAATAATTATATCTGTACCCAAGAGCACTTCACCCAAGTACCAACGCAAACTAGAATTGCACAGATAATATCCAGGAGAGGTTGAGACAGTAACAATTAGTTGCAGCATATGTGATTTCAAAGCATGAAGAGTAGTACCTCCCAACGGACCAGAAAACTGCAACTGATTCCAAGCAATTACCATAGGAATTGACCAAGCAATTTCCCACTGAAACAACTCACCATCATTTTGGTTGTCCTTCCCAAAAACACTAGAATTGCTATCCAACTCACAATTTTTAACTGCCCATTGTCCAGGAACAAGACATGTATGCTTGATCATTAAAGGCCCTTCATGAACATCTTCCTTGACCAGATAATTGGAGTTGTAACAGGCTTGGCTACATCTCAGATTGAAACCAAATAAGGCCCCCCAAAGAGTAACAGAGCAAAGGGAAAACTCATCTGGATATGAACGAAGACCACATTGCTGCTGAAAATCATGACCATCCAATTCCTCTCTGTCCAAAACTAGTTTTGCAGATACCTTCTCATCAGTTTCTCCATCTGATTGACTACTAACACTACCATTGTCCACATCAGAATCAAGCCAGCCATTGGGTGCAGTTAAACTTGAACTTGGCAGAACACTAAACTGGTGAAAATACCAACTGAACTTGCTAGTCCCTGGATCCCAAGGCAAACCTGAATTGACAAGTAGATAATTTCTGATCAGAGAAGTAATACCCATTTCATCTGCTTGCCCTTACCGAAAAAGGCTTTCGCCCCGCTTTATAAATAAAGCAAACCGCCAGAGAGCACACATACAAGGACTAGTCCAAACACACACACCCAAGTCTCACGAAGAAGTACAATAGGTTCTGCTGAGGGAACAGCTCAACAAGCCCAAACAAAAAGAAAGAAAAGCGCCGGAGAACAAGACAAGTGCCTAGTCAGGTTCCGGCGGAGGCGGCGGGAGCGGCGGTGACAGACGGACGGCCATCGAGCGGAGGTCGGCGATGAAGGTGGAGATGGCGTCGTGGTCCTGAGGGCGGCTAAGCGGCCGCCAAAGCTGCAAGAAACCAGACAGTTTGAAGATAGCATCAGTAGCCCGTCGAAGAGGAGTGCGTTGGATCACAAGCTTATTGCGGATCGTCCAGAGGGTCCAAGCGATGACCCCAATCTCAAGCCACCTAATGTGGCGAGAAGGCAGGGGGGAGTTCTGGAGTTCGGCAAATAGGTCGGGGAAGTTGGTGTGGCACCAATTTCCACCCACCACTTCACGAAAGCAGCTCCACACGAATTGAGCGGACACGCAGGAGAAGAAGATGTGATTCGAGTCTTCGGGGATACCGCAAAGCGGGCAAAGGCCAGTGCCCGGGCCATTGCGCTTGCGAACCTCGACCCCGGACGGGATCCGACCGCGAATCCATTGCCACATGAAGATCCGGATTTTCAGGGGCAGGCGGATGGACCACACCGTCGTAAGGGGGGGAGGGGCGGAGGAGGGGGCGATGGCCTGGTAGAGAGACTTGGTGGAGAATTGGCCTGAAGGCTCGAGGCGCCATCTCACCTGATCCGGGCCACCGTCCACCACCGGCTCGTAGAGAGCGACGCAATCCAGTAACTCACGCCACGCGGCGGAATCCAGGGGCCCAAATGGCCTCCGGAATGCTAGGCGCCCTAAGTCAATAATGGCCCTCTCAACTGAGATCAAAGGGTCGACAGCGATGGAGAAGAGGTCGGGGAAGCGCGCAGCGAAGGGGGTGTCTCCAGCCCACCGGTCAAACCAGAACAAAGTCGCCGCCCCAGACCCCATCGAGATGGAGGTCCCGATGCAGAGGACAGGGAGGAGTTGGATGACCGACTGCCAGAACTGGGAGCCGCCAGATCTCTGACAGAAGGCTAGAGGCTGTCCACGCAGGTACTTGTTCCGGATGATGTCGAGCCAGAGGTCACCGTTACCTTGCGAGATGCGCCAGAGCCATCGGGATAGGAATGCGATATTCATGTGCTTAGAGCACATGATACCGAGGCCTCCTTGTTCCCGGGGCTTGCATATGTCAGGCCAGCTGACCATATGGTATTTCTGCTTATTGTTGTCGCCTGCCCAATAGAAACGAGACTGGACTTTGGCGATCTCATGGTGCAGAGTCTCGTGAAGGCTGTAGAAGCTCATGAGGAACAAGAGGAGGCTGGAGAGGGATGAGTTAATGAGAATCGTCCGAGCCGCCTTTGACAACCATCTACCCTGCCATGGCTCGATGCGCGTTTGAAGCTCGGCCACGGTCGGGCGCAAGTCCGCCACGGTGAGCCGGGAGTCACTAATGGGCATTCCCAAGTAGGTCGTGGGGAAGGAACCCAGGCGGCAGTTAAGCCGGTTGGAAATGGCCAGGCACTCAGCCGGAGAGTAGCCCATCACCATCACATCACTCTTGTCGAAGTTTATCTTAAGGCCAGACATTTGTTGGAAGCAGAGGAGAAGGAACTTGAGATTGGAGATGTCCGTCTCCGAGCCTTCCACCATGATGATAGTGTCGTCGGCATACTGGAGGAGGGAGATCCCGGAGCCGCCGGCCAGGTGGGGAGTGATCCCACGAATATGGCCAGCAGCCTTAGCCTTATCCAGGATGGCGGCAAGAGCGTCCACCACCATATTGAACAAGAAAGGGGAGAAGGGATCGCCCTGTCTAACCCCACAAAGGGTGGGGAAGTAGGGGCCGATCTCCCCATTGATGTTCACGGCAGTGCGACCACAGGAGACCATCTGCATCACTCTGGTGATCCAACGGTCGTTAAAGCCCTTCCGGAGCAAAACTTCACGAAGGAAGGGCCAACTAACAGTGTCATAAGCCTTATGGAAATCGATCTTCAGGAATACCGCCTTGAGGTGTTTAGATCGAACCTCATGGAGGACTTCATGAAGAACAAGCACCCATCCAGGATATACCGCCCTTGGATGAAGGCGGACTGGTTGGGGTGGGTACCGTGGTCAGCAAGAAGGGTCACCCTATTGGCGTACCCTTTTGCCAGAATCCGGAAAATCACATTGATGACCGTGATAGGACGAAACTGGCGGATGTCGGAAGAGCCAGGCACCTTAGGGATGAGCGAGATGATCCCATAGTTGAGGCGTCCGAGGTCGATGGACCTAACATAGAACTCGTCGAAGATGGCCATGACCTCAGGTTTAATCACGTTCCAGAAAGTCTGGAAGAATTTAACCGGGAGGCCGTCCGGACCCGGAGCCGAGGTAGGATTCATGCCTCTAATGGCAGCCCAGACCTCGCCCTCGGAGAAGGGGGCCGTAAGGGATGTGTTCTCCGCATCAGAAACCAACTGGGGGCCGGTCCAGCAATCAGGGGCCAGGGAAAGGTCGCTCCTAGGAGCGGCAGAAAACAAGGACCTATAGAACCCATCTACATGGGCCCGAATGCCACGGGGATCTTGCAGGAGGGTCGCGCCATCCCAGAGGAAGGGGATGGTGTTGCGTCTACGGCGGCCATTCGCAATGGCCTGAAAGTAGGCCGTGTTCGCGTCGCCCTTCAAAACCCATTTCTGGGCACCGCGAAGACGCCAATAGGCCTCCTCATCAGTGTAGATGACGGAGAGCTGATCTTCCAAGTCGTAACAAGAGAGCCACTCATCGGGAGAGAGGCCGATCGCGTCCGCACGCAGGTCCAGGGCCTGGATGGCGATCAACAAGGCCTTCTTGCGCTCGCGGAGGGCACGTCCCAGGTTGGCCCCCCATCCCTTCATGAACTGCCGGCCACGCTTGGCATAGAATTGCCACGAGTCAATGGCCGAGGAAGGGCGGGGGTGGGGGTGCACGCGAGCCTCCACCCAGCGGGCGCCAACTGCCTCCACAAAACCAGTTTGGGACAACCAGAATGTCTCAAACCGGAATCGAGGGGGAATTGGCGGCCGCTCGTCGGCGGAGGACAGGAGGAGGGGCACGTGGTCGGAGCCAATCCGGGTGATGGCACGGAGGGAAGCTAGAGGGCAGCGGAGGTCCCATTCCGGGGAAACTAGGACCCTGTCTAGGACGGACTGGGTCGGGGATGCCTGACGATTGGTCCAAGTAAACCTGGCACCAATCCTATCTATCTCGCGGAGACCAAGATCAGCAATGCAGTCATTAAACATTTGCATCCGCGCAAAGTTTACATTCATATTGCTCTTGTCCTCCGCGAAACGGAGGAGGTTAAAATCACCTCCAACCACCACCGGAAGAGAGGCAGCCGCTATCTTCTGGTGGAGATCCTCGAGGAAGGAAGCAGACCTACTATGGTCTGCCAAGCCGTAGACGATGATGACCTCCCACTTGAAGTTGAGCGACCGTTTGTAGAGTTCCATGCTAACAAAGAATTGTCCCCGGTCCATGCTACCCACCTCGAAGGTGGCATCCTTTACACCTAAAAGGATGCCACCTGAATGACCTATGCTCCCACTAGAAGGGAGCCAATGCCAAGCAAAGAGGTGGGAGCTTAGACGGTCAAGCTCCGGAAGAGAGAATTCTGTACGCATGGTTTCTTGGATGGCGACAATGTCAATGTGTTCATCACGCATGTACTCAACGAGTTGGCGGCAACGGCCATCATGGCCGAAACCGCGGATGTTCCAGAAGAGGGCACACATTAAGGCGCCATTGGGGGGCTGCTTGACCCCAGGACACGGGGCGCGCTTTGGGCGCGGAGGGCGGCAGTGCGGGAGCGGGTGCGACCACGGAGCTCGGCCGCGGCGAGCGGGAGAAGGCCACCGGTCCGCCTAGGCGGCGCCGGGGAGGCGTCCACCACAGAGGGTGGTGGGGCGGAAGGCGTAAGCAGAGCCGCGCGGGCTTCCGCCAGTCTACCGTCGAGAATCTCGCGGGCCCTGATGGCCTCGATTTGGACTAAGGGGGGGGGCAGCCTCCCCCCTGAAGATGACCGCGGAATCAGTCGCAACCTTCGCGAGGTGACCAAGCGGAACCAACTCGAGAGCAGAGAACGAGCAAGTAGAAGCAGAGGGGGGGCAGCAGGGGTACCTGGCTCCAGGTTCCGGGCTGCAGCCCGGAGCTCCGCCCGAGCGGGGAAGGGCAGAGCCGGACTGCCGTCGGGTCGCGCCGCGTCGACCCGAGCGCTCCGGCGGGAGGCCGTCACCGGGGAGGAGATAGACCGGCCGCGGCGGGAGTAGGCCGCGGTCCGTGGAGGGGGGGCTGAGAGGCCACAGGTGTGGCCACCCGGGTCCCCCCATCCGCATCGGGGACCGCCGCGGGGATAAGCCGGAGCGCCGGCCCGGAGCAGTCGAGGAGCGAGGGGGGCGGGGACGAAGCCGACGGTGACGAGGGTCGAAGAGCCAGCGCGGTGCAGGAGTCGAGGGGGATGTCGTCGGGGGCGGGCAGGCGGAGGGGGACCGGCGCGGGCGGCCCCGGCGATGCGGGCAGGCCGACGGGGGGTGCCAGCGGGCCCGACACGGCCAAGGCGGAGGGGCCGAGGGAGCCGCCGGCAGCCAGGTCCGCCACCGAGGCCACGGCGCCACCCACGGAGTTCACGAAGGCCGGGGAGAGGGCGACAGCGGAGAGGTCCAGTGTGTCCAGGGGGGAGCGGTGACACCCCCATGGCCTGCACGGTGATGGAGACGTCGGCTGGGGAGCGCGGCGAGGAAGCCGGGAAGACGACCAGGCCGACGGTCGATGCGTCGCTCCCCTCCGTGGTCTCGCCGCCCAGGTCAGGGGAGTCGTCCTGGGGCAGCGAAGAGGTGGGGAGGGGGGCAAGCGCAGCCTGACGGCCCTGGGTCCCAGCAGCGGGAGGAGGAGGCGTCGGTGAGGGAGAGCGGGAGCACGAGTCGTCGGAGCCCGCGTCGTCATCGGAGCGGTGGGAGCGGGGGTGGTGACGGCCGTGGTAGTCTCCGTCGGTCCCGGGGTTGCCACCGGGAGGCCCGTCATCGGAGAAGCAAGGGCGGCCCACGTGGTTGGGGGGCTCAGTGGCGATCCGGAGGTCAAAGCCCTGGTCGTTGAAGAACACCCGGATGGTGGCCCGCAGCTTGGAGGAGTCTAGGCACTTGACCTTGACCCGGACCTCCTCTTTGCGGAGGGAGAGCTCGTCCACCACCACCACCTTGCCCAGGATCCGGGACATCTGGCGGATGACCACCTCAGACCGAGCAATGTCTGGGAGGCCACCCACCAGGATCCAGGCTGTGTCCAGGACGGCCACCGCCTTCGGGTCGAGGACCGGCTCAGTGATGGCGACGACGAGCTGGTGGAGGGAGAGGGTGATCTGACCACTGCGAGTGGCATATCCGTAACTGATGGCGTCGGGGAAGATCACAGTGAAGATGTTGCCGGCGGTAGGGGTGACCACCCAGTCCCACTGGCGCCGGTAAAGGTGGTTGAGCTCGGCCTCGATCATCTCCGGGGAGGCCACCCCGTCCACCACCGTGACGACCGCCTGGAGCGAGGGGGTGGGGGGAGGAATGTCGGGGACCTCGAGATGGAAGAAACCCAACCCCTCGATGCCATGACCGTACATCATGAGCTCAGCCGGCACGGGGCGATCCGGGCACAGAAGGGCGGGGTGGCCCGGGTCCTTGCAGATATAGCAGCACTGACGGTTGACGCAGGAGACTTGGGAATGACCCGCCACACCGCAATTGAAGCACGGAGGGCGGGGAAGACCGGACACCGGCCCCGGGGCGGTCGAAGAGCCCGGGGTAGGCGGAGGGGGGGTAGCCAAGATGCCGCAGCCCTGACCACGACGCTTCTTCTTTTTGGCCTGGCCAAGGCGGCCGCGGGTCGGAGCGCCACCCGCAGCGGCCGCGGAAGCAGAAGGGGCCGCGGCGGCAGCATGAGGCGGGACGTACTTCCGGGCCGCGGCGGGAGGCTGCTGGGCTTGAGGACGAGGAGACGGGAGGCGGGAAGGGCGCGACAGCGAAGGGGAGCGTCCGCGACGCGGGGCCGGGGAGGGTGAGCGGCGACGCCCGCGCCAATCGGCCGCGGCGCCCGGAGGAGAGCGGGAGCGACCGCGACGGTCCGAGCGACCCGTGGAACGACAGTCATCCCGATGGCCGTCACGGAGCTCACGAAGCTCCCGCCGGAGCTCCTCCTCACGGCGGACCGCGTCCGGGGAGGGACGGGGCCGGTCGTCGTAGCATCGCTTGCGACGGGCCTCCCCGTCGTCCCATTCCCGCGGCATGGCCGGCCGGACCGGGAGGGGAGGGGGGAGAAGGGGGCGGGGGCGGCGCGCAAGGCAGCGAGACGGCCGGCAGGGACGGTGCGGCGGGTGGAGAGCTCAGGGAGACAAGAACGAGCGAACTGGTGTGTGACGCCCCCGGCTTAATCGCGCGCTAATCATACACGCAAATGCACACGATCAAGCCTAAGGACTCACGGGAAGATATCACAACACAACTCTAAAACATAAATAAAGTCATACAAGCTTTATATTACAAGCCAGGGGCCTCGAGGGCTCGAATACATAAGCTTGCGAACAAGCGTCAGCGGAAGCATCAGATATCTGAGTACAGATATGAAATAGAAACAGAAAGGCCTTTAGAAAGGCGGGGCAAAATAAAACGCTACGATCGAAAGGCGAAGGCCTCCTGCCTGGGACCCTCCGATCCTACTCCTGGTCGTCAGTCAACTCGTAGTAGTATCCATCCTCTGGGTAGTAGTAGTAGCGATCGTCGGGGCATCTGTCTCAGGGGGCTCCGTCCTCTGGTCACGTCAAACTGATATGGGGAGAAAAAGGAAAACAAAGCAACCGTGAGTACTCAGGAGTACTCAGCAAGCAAGGATCTACACTACATATGCAACATTTTCAAGGGGAGGCTGTATATGTGGACTGGGCTGCAGAAATGCCAGAATAGAGAGAAGGCCTAGTCCTATCGAAGACTAGCATCTTCAGCGGTCTTGCAGCAGTAGAAGAGAGTAGAACAATACCATATAATGTAGCAGTAATAATATCAACCTCACCCAGAGATCCTTTCTCGACTCCCTGCGAGAAAGCAATCCCAGAGCCATAAAGTCATCAACCTCGTCCTGAGATCCCTTCTCGACTCCCTGCGAGAAGCAATCCCAGAGCCATAGTATCCAGGTCTCATCACAGGTATCCAGTTCTAGTTGTATCGATCGGGATACAACTCCGAGTGTCCTTTACCGTAGGACCGGCTATCGATAGAAGTGTTCTTCCCTGCAGGGGTGCACCAACTTACCCATCACGCTCGCTTAACTCCGGCCGGATACACTTTCCTGGGTCATGCCCAGCCTCGGCCAAACAACACACCGCAACCCTACCTACGGCTCAGCAGAGAGGTCCCCGTCGGTCTATATCCTAAGCGCTCAGGGGTCATGGGCCATCGCCCTGTGCACTCTGGGTCGTTGCGAGCAGAGCGAATCACGGTACCACCCCTCAGGATGGCGCCGGCCCAGCCCGGCCGCAGTGCTGAACTGGACGTCTGACAGAGCTTTCGGCTGATGCATACGATGCAGAACGCCCATACTATGCCCACGTGATGGTTAGTGCTATCAGACCAGAGGCCTGCTCGGATCAAATATCCAAATCGTAAGTGGACTAGGGGCTTGCGGTAACGAGCAGAGACTCACGAAAGATGTGACCCCGTCGCCCCGTCTCGAGGACTTGCGGCAAGGGTTAAGAATGCCCGGCCGCGCCTCGTATTCAACACTCGGGCACCATACAGGCAACCCGTCTTCACATCACACGCGGGTACCCCTCAGGGTCGACCCGCCTTTCCAAGTAACAACAGTACAGTCTAAGTATCCGTGTGTCCATAACATCAAGGGAATCCGAGGTATCACCCTCGTTGGATTCCTACCGATGTATCTGTCAAGGTGAACGTAGGAGGAATCACCCTCGCTGGGTTCACACTTGATGTGTTGCACGACAGCGTCGTATCGGAAGTGGAGAAGGAGGAATCACCCTCGATGACCACGACCAAATAGCTTCTCTACAGAGTTAACATCAGGAGTGCTATAAGAGGTTTCACCCTCGGCACTCGATAGTAACGCTGCAGTGTCGTTACAACTAAAGGGGGTGATGTGCGGTGTCGGGGCCTGGTCTTCAATCCCGTTGATCGGGTCTTCTGATAATCCAGCGGGGCAACAAGGAACAAAGTGGGGTTCTCTAGTGGGTCTCTACCCAGCCTATACTAAGCAGTTTAGGATAAGCAGGTAAGGTATCAATGGCAGGTTACAATAAACAGGCTATGCATCAGAATAGGAGTAAACAGTAACAGTAGCAAAATCTAATGCAAGCATGAGAATATAGAATGGGCGATATCGGGATGATCAAAGGGGGGGCTTGCCTGGTTGCTCGGCGGCAAGGGCAAGGTCGTCTATGGTGTCTTCGGGATCCGGAGCTGCGTCGGTCTCGGGGACGACGTCGGGGTCGGGGGCTATCGAGAGAGAAGAGGGGGAGGAAACAGTATAAATATAGAGCAAACATGAGCATGACAAATACGATACACGGTGCTAGGGGTAGTCTAACGCAGCATCACACGTAACAGACGGAGCGGGAGAATATCTGACGATATTTCCCGGGTCTTTGGAATTATCGGACAGAGGATAAGAGGGGAACGGTTGCAAGTTCGGATAGTTAGGGACGCGTGACGGACGAACGGACCGCGTATTCAGATTCGTCTCGTCGTTCTGAGCAACTTTCATGTACAAAGTTTTTCGATCTGAGTTACGGATTATTTTATATGATTTTCTAAAGCTTTTATTAATTTTCTGAATTTATTTTTATTATTTAATTTCGAATTATCCAGAACATTATCCAAAATAGTGTTATGCTGACGTCATCATGACGTCAGCATGACATCACAGGTTAATTAGACAGAACTAATTAGTCCTAACTAGGTGATTAGTTTAACTAAGTGTAATTAGCTTAACTAAAGCAGATTAATTAAGTTAATTAGCTCACTAATTAATTAATTAATTAATTAATAATTTTATTTATTCATTTTTATTTTTATTTTTTATTTTTTTAAGTTCTGGGGCGTGGGCCCCTCTGGTCAGTGGGTCAGGGGGCTGGGCCCTTCGTCAGTGGCCCATAGGGCCACACCAGGCGCGGGCGACGGGCGCGCGGGCGCGGGCGTGGCGCGCGGGGACGCGGGGGTGGCCGGCGACGGGCGCGCGGGCGGCGGCAGGCGCGGCGCGCGGGCACAGCGCGGGCGCGCGGCGAGGGGCCGCGCGGGCGCGTGCGGGCCGGCGGGCGAGCAGGGGCGGAGCGCTGGGGGCCGGCGCCGGCGGCAGTGGCCGCGGCCGTGTGCAGAGGAGGCGGGGGCGCAGGCGCAGCAGCTGGAGCGTGGGGCGCGGCCACGCGCAGGGCGCGGGCGCTCGGCCAGGTCGACCAGGGCGCGGGGAGCACGTCGGGGCGGGAACTGGAGCGGGCGAGTTAGCGGGCGTGGCCGGTGCGAGGGCGCGCGCGCGAGCGATGGCCGGGCACGGTCCGGCGAGCGCGATGGCGCAGGGAGAGAAGGCGACCGGGAGCCTCACCGCGGGGCCGTAGGGTCAAGGGCAGCGGGGCTCGGGGGAGCGGCTCGGGGCAGGGAACGAGGAGACGCCGGCGAACGACGGAGCGGCGGGGATCCGCGTCGTGGCGGTGAGCGGCGGGGCCGATCCAGCGGCGAGGGGCGCCAGCGAGCGGCGAGGCGAGGTGGGCTCCGGCGAGCGGTCAGGGAAGGGCCGGCGGCGTCGGCGACGGGATCGGGCGTGGCGCGCGAGCCACAGTTGCCCCGATCCGATCTGGATCGGGGGGGGGGGAGAAGGAGAGCGAAGGGGGGGAGTGGGGGTGACGGGGGGGTTAGGGTTTCACGGGTGGGGGGATAAGGGAAATGGGGGGGGGTGGCGGTTGGGCCAGTTGGGCCGGCTGGCTAACAGCTGGGCCAGCTGGCCCAGTGGGGGGGGTGTTTCTTTTATTATTTTGTTTTTCTATTTCTTTTATATTTTCTGTTTGTGATTTAGTTAGGCCTCAAAATAGTTTTTGTAAAATATGAGACCTAGCCCATAAATCACAGTGCATTATATGCCACTGCAATAAAATAGCTTGGTGTCCATATCTTTTTGGTTTGGATTTTATTTAATGATAAGGGGTTGAATAGTGCTATGTTGCTGCTGTTTCTGTTGTTGAGCCACTTAAATATTTTAGGTAACACTTGCTGTAATTTTATATTAGCCTCTGGATTATTTGCAACATGATGTACATTTTTGTTTCTGGATCTGAACAACTTTTAAATTCATTTCATTTAAATTTTGAATTTGACTTAGGAGTTGAAATGCATTATGGTGCAAATGATGATCATGCACTGTTAAACATGATGACATGGCATAATCAAAAGGGTGATTACTGTAGTTAACCACTGGGGGTGTTACATGGTGGCGGCGGGGTGAGGGGTCGATGCATGCGGGAGACCGTAAGGGGGCCATATGCCAGTGGCGGCCACATTGGGCCTAGGGCACAGGAGCGGCCCAGCAGGGCTGGGCAGGCCCAGGCGACGGGGGGGGGGGGCGGCCCAGCAAGCGGAATGGGCCGCTGGGCCGGGCACGGGCCCAGCAGGCCACGCCCGCGATCGGCAGGGCCCAGGGGGGGGAGCGGGTGGTTACCCGAAGGGTTTCCCCTCCACGGGCGACCACCGCCGCCGCCGCCGCCGGAATGCAGACGCTGGACGGGGCGAGCCGGGGCCGGCTGGGGGGCTGCAGAGTCCGGAGATGGAGCGAGGAAGACCCAAAGGATGCAATGAAGGGATAGAAGGGGGAGGAGCGCACGAACGGCGCGGCGAGGGCGTCAGCGCGGCGGACCAGCAGCGGGGGCGGCGTCGGCGAAGGGGAAGAACCATCCGAAGGCCGACGCCACGAAGCTCCGGCCTTGCCCACCTCCGAGCGGCCGACCACACCCCACGAGCGCTGTCGACGACGTCGGGCACCGGCTCCCCGCAAGTTTGAGCCTTGCGGCCCGGGCGCCGGGGCAGAGCGCAGCGGCCGCCGCGAGCCAGCAGCAGAGCCTCGCACGGGGGAGGCTGAGCTGCCGGCCACGCAGGGCGGCGCGGCCCGCCGAGGGGCCGGGAGGAGCGGGCCGGATGGACGGCAGAGGGGCAGGAGGGGGAGAGACGGCGTCGTCCTCGGCCAAGTCAGCCCACCGGATCCGCATCGGGACGGAGAGGGGAGCCGTGGCCGGACCGCGGGAAGGAGAGACCGGCGACTGCGGGAGCGACGGAAGCGTCGAGGGCTCGTCGGGGCAGGGCAGGGCGCCGGGCACGCCGGCCGCCGCGGGCGACGCCACGGGCGGGAGGGAGGCGCCAGAGCTAGAGCCAGCGCAAGCCATCCGCTCTAGAATTAACCATCCTGCTTGCCCTTTAGTGATGTCGATGCTGCCATTGATGAGGAACAACGCAAACACAGCCCATGAGGTCGTGGTCATTGTCAGGGTCGACGCAAAGGGAACCGGCACCAACGTAGGCACACTCCAAAGGGCCGGGAACGCCACCATGGGGTCATCCTTGTTTGTGTCGTGGTCGAGTCCAGGCACATGAGCGACGTTGTCGACAATCATGGATGAAGGTGGTGTTGTGGACGAGGTGAGCGCCGACTCCTCGGCCGCGGCGCAGCTTGGACACCCCGTCGAACAGGTGGTGGGTGTCGGAGCGGTGTCGCTGGTGTCGTCCACTTCGAGCCCCTTGTCGCTCACACTGAACTCCAGGACAGCGTTGTCAGCGGTCACGGACGAAGTTGGTGCCGTAGGCACGGCGAGCTAGGACGGAGTGGCGCCGACGATGCTCATGGACGCCTCGACTTGGAGGTCGTCGGTGGATGTAGCGGGCACCTCATCATGGCGCTCGATCGCGGCCAACGCTGCTGCCCACTCCGCGTAGGGAGTGTCGTCGTAGAAGTACGAGGGTGCCATCCCGTCGTCATCCAGCATGGTGATGGTGGTGTAGACCGGCTGGATGAGGTCGACAGCAAGGATGCAGCAGCCAGCATACATAGCATGTCCGTCGAGGGCATCTCGAGCTCGGGCCGCCCTCCATCGAGACCGGAACTCGACGTACGCCTCCACACCATACATCCTGTCCACCATCCGCTCGTACGCGCAGATCACATATCCATCACCGGAGCGATGAAACAACTGGCGAATCGAGTCGACGGTGACCGCCTGGCGAACGTCGCTGATCCGGGCGTGAAGAACACCCTCGGGGCAGGCGAATTTGTGGCTGGGCATTTTCTCAAACAGGTTGCAATCGAAGGATGGAGAACAAAATTTTGCTGGAATTTTTTGAGGAATTTGGAGGAGGATCGAATGGCTCTGATGCCAATTGTTAGGATCTCAATAGTCAATCACTCATTTGACATGAATTTGGAGATTACAGAGTAGAAATTGAGAAGAAGGTGGAGAACAGAGGAAGGAGATGACGAAAAGAGTCTATCCTAGCCACGCCAAGCCTATCGGCCGAAGCCGCCGTTCCAGTCCCCCCTCAGCTCGTGGGCATCTCTCTTGAGAGCTCCTATCGGACGCATTCTGCGTCAACTTGTTGCGCTTTCGCACAGGGGAGTTGGCTTGCGGGCTTTCTGGGCCTTTGTCCCGCGTTTCAACTGTTTGGCGCGCGTTTCTCTGTTTCTGGTGAGCGTTTCACTGTTTCTCGCGCGCAGTTTCTGTTGTCTATGTTTCAGTTGTTCCCGCTGTCTCTGTTTCAGATGTTTAAGTTGTTTTTGCTGTTTTCGAAATTTCATTGTAATAACTATTTCAGTTTCCTTTGAAACTTCATTGATAACTATTTCAGCTGTTTCTCCTGTTTCAAACAACAGTTGTAAAAACAGTTTTAGGAGACTTCCAAAGCTGGAGGAGCATAAAAAACACGTACAAAAAAACTGTATGGAAACAAGTATATAAAGCTTTGAATTCCTTTGCTAACTTATTCTGAAAATTCAAATCTTCGATGCAGCTGGAATTAATGCAAGAAAGTACCTTTTGGGAACCATGATAAAAACAGAAAAGAGTACCATTAAGACAACATTTTCTTCATTTCCCTTCAGTTGGGAAAAAGTAGAAGAATGGTGAAATTTTCCTTGTATTCATAAAAAAGTAGAAGAGGGCAATTATCTGCTGTTTCTCGCTGTTTCTACTGGTCGTGGAACAACTTTCTTTACAAACTTATTCTACAGATTTAAACCTCTTTACAAGTGAAAGTAATGCAAGAAAATATTACTGGGGAACCATGATAAAGAAACAGCAGAACAGTTTCCTCATGGTACTCTTCCTTTGAGTTGGGAAAAATTCTTGCATTGCGGCCGCTGAGAATAAAAAGGGAAATATGTTAGTTGGAAGAATGAGAAAAAAAATGTACTGACAACGTGTGTATGAAGTTACCTAAACTGTGCTAAAAAATGATCGCCTTGAAATCTTTATTTGAACATGCGGAAACCCTAATAAACGTTCCATGAGTAACGTTCCATCATAAATGTGCTTTGCATAATGTTCCCTACAAAAAGTTCATTGAATAATGTTCCCTGATATGTTCCTTGAATAATGTTCCCTAAATAATGTTCCCTATGTAGGAAAAAAGAAAAAATAACGTCCAATAATATTTGAAAAAATGTTCGTTGAATAATGTTCAAAAAATAATGTTCCCTGAATAATGTTCTGTTCATGGGAGAATGTTCCCTAAAATACTGTTCGCTGACAAAATGTTCCTTGAATAATGTTCTCTAAATAACGTTCCCTACGTAGGGAAAAAGTATAAAAAATAATGTCCCGCCAATAATGATCTTTGGAAAATGTTTCTTGAATAATGTGCCCAAAATAATGTTCCTTGAATAATGTTCCCTAAATAATGTTCTTGGAATACATTGTTTTAGAAAAAATTGAATGTTATACCATAAATTCTTACATCATAGTTCAGGTATCATTCTTTGACCCATAGGAAATGGTCCCTAAGCAATGTTACCTAAAAAAATGTTACCTGAGAAATGTTCCCTAAATAATGTTCATGTGAAAATGTTCTCTAAATAATGTTCCCTGACAAAATGTTCTTTGAAAAATGTTCCGTAAGAAATGTTACCTAAAAAATGTTGCCTAAAATAATGTTCATTGGAAAATGTTCCCTAAATAACGTTCGCTGGAAAATGGTACCTTAGCAATGTTACCTAAAAACAATGTTACCTGAAAATGTTCCCTAAATAATGTTCATGGGAAAAATGTTCTCTAAAATAATGTTCACAATCGAAATGTTCCTTGATTAATGTTCCGTAAGAAATGTTACCTAACAATTGTTCCGTAAAATACTGTTCACTGGAAAATGTTTTCAATAACATTCACTGGAAAAAGGTCCCTTAGCCTAAAAAAATGTTACCTGAAAATGTTCCCTAAATAATGTTCATGGGAAAATGTTCTCTAAATAATGTTCACATTCAAAATGTTCCTTGAATAATGTTCCGTAATCAATGTTACCTAAAATAATGTTCATTGGAAAATGTTCCCTAAATAACATTCGTTGGAAAATGTTAGCTAGAAATGTTCCCTGGAAAATCTTCCCATTAAAAGTTTACTTGAATAATGTTCTCCGCATAATGTTCATGTGAAAATCTTCCCTAAATAATTTTCCTTGACGAAATGTTCCTTGAATAATGTTCCGTAAATAATATCCCATTTATAATGTTCCGTCAATAATGTTACGTGAATAACGTTCCCAAATAATGTTCCCTAAACAAGCTGCAAGTTGCAACAAAAAGATCTATAATCAATAATGTAGCTTGATTTCCAAATTGTTTAGTACAAACAAATAAACAAAAATGTTCTTCTTTTATGATCTAAAGATTTAATAATTGTTGTACATATAGTTTCAAAAAAATTATCAGAAAAGCATTAATAATGTCTTTTGGAGACAACAAATTATGTTGGAAGAATGTTTCATTAAATAATGTTCCCTACATAATATTACATAAATAATTATCGTTATCAAAAAAGTTTTGTAGAAAAATTTATGTTCCGTAAATAATGATCTCCGGATAATGTTCCTTGATTAATCTTCCGCTAAATAATGTTCGAAATTTCCACTCAAAGGAAACAGTTCAAGTGTTGAACCAAATATCACTCCATAAATGATCTTAAGTTGTGGTTAAGCATTCTTAAAAATGTTTCACAAAAAGTTTCTTATAACAATTTGCACATTTAAGAAACACGTACATACATTTGAAAAAAATGTTCTAAAATGGGTAAAAAAATTGTAATAAAATAATATTCCTTGATGGCAAAAACTTGTTCTGCGGAAAATGTTTTCCTTAAGAATATTTTCTTGAATAATGTTCCCTACAAACCGGGTCCTAGATAACATGATTGACAACAAAGACCTAGTTTTTTTTCTTCTTTACACTGACAATGTTGCCTTTCCTTTTTTTGGTCTAGCCGTCTGCATGATTAACAATTTCGTTGCTACAAACAATGTCGCCCAAAAAAACTTACGCGGGATGGAGGAGAAAAAATATGTTATAGTGAATAGTTTAATAATCCATACATTCTAGGTGCACTTTTATGGGAAGAATATGAAAACAAAATGTGTCCATGCATGGCTACCTAGTTGTTGGCATGAAAAACAATCGCGCACATGCTTCATTAAAAATTATTTGGAAAAAATACATAATCCCTGGACAACTTCTAACAATAAAAGGTTGTATTTCCTAAGGAAATGCATCAGCATTGTGTTTTGTCATGTAAGCCAATGCATTTATCCACAAAAAGTGTGATTATGCTAGATCCTACAAAGTTCTTTAATCCCGTTTGCAAAAAACACTTAGTATAAACCCAGGGGAAAATGAAACAGTTTGCACAAAAAATGCCCCTCACAATCACCTAGTTTAGCTACAGCCCAGGGGAAAAAGTGTTTTCCACAAACAAGGACACTTAAAAGTTTTTCAAACTTAAGACATGAGAATTAAAAGTACTTCTAACAATAATCCCTGGACACCTTCTAACAATAAAAGGTTGTATTTTCTAAGGAAATACATCAGCATTGTGTCCGGTCCAGTAAGCCGATGCATTGATCCACAAAAAGTGTGATTATGCTACTCGTACAAAGTTCTTTAATCCCGTTTGCAAAACACTTGAAACATTTATGTGCAACAAAATGTATACGAACAAAGAAAAATAAAAGAGATGGTTTCAGAAAATATCTGGTAAAACACATAGTACTGGTTGTATAATTGCCTAGAATGTCTTGTAAATGTAAAAACATTTAGTACAAACCCAGCGGAAAATGAAACAGTTTGCACAAAATGCCCCTCACAATCACCTAGTTTAGATAGAGGCCAGGGGAAAGAAGTGTTTTCCACACAGGAGAAAGAGACTTAAAAGTACTTCTGGTGCACATTCATGGCGTGGAAAATGATGCATTCTGGTTGCTTGAAGATTTGTACACATAACTAACGCACCTTCTTCCTCTTCTTGGTTGAAACATCTTCGAGTCCCTCGAAATTTTCTTCACTGATGTCAGACTTTGTCAGTTTGTAAGCAACAACCTGCCGGAATTGAGGAATAATTTCCTGGTACAAATAAAAAATGTGAACAAAAGATTAAGCATACTAAAGTGACGAAAAAGAATTTTCCATTTTCCAATTTGAAAAATGTGAACAAAAGATTAAACATACTAAAGTGATGAAAAAGATTTAAAAAAACATAGATCGTCAAAGTCCTTCATGTTCTTCCCATCCCAGATATCCATGTACATAATAGCATACAAAGCACAATTGTGGCTGTAGAAGTTTACATGAAAAAACAGTAAAAATAATTGCTTGTTTGAAAATGAGTTATAAAGAAAATGCACTCATTGGGATGAAGTATAATGATGCTTGTTTAACTCACAGGTTGTTTTGCTGGGGGTAGTTCTCAGGTGAAATGCACTCAAAAGTCTCAACATTCTTGTACGTGGATCCAGAACACTTGAAAAGGGCGCTCATGTTGAGGATCTATATTAAAGGAAGTTGGATTGTTCAACAAGTGCAATACTTACATAAAAATAAAAGAAAAACTAAATTATCTGGAAACTATAATCATACGTAGTTAGAAGGTAATAATGTGACAGGACGGGTACCACAAAACTGTTTGTGCATCCACTTGCTTGGTTATTCCTCAAACCTTAAACTTAGAGAAGAAAATCATGTGAACTTTCCAGGACATCTCCACAAGTGGATGCTGATTTGCTATCTTCTGTTCCCTAAATTCTAGTCCAGCAAACCACTTTATTTTTCTTAATTACCAGCAAACCAGAAGAAGCTACACTGACGAAACCAGAGCAGACCAATACTACTTGTGGAGCAGAGCAATACATCCTAACAAGTCAACCGAATTACTGCATGATGCTCCTACACATTACAGAAACTAAGAGAACATATAAAACAAAATAGAGAAGAACTTCTCCAACATGCTACACAAACGCCATATCAACAACAAACAGCCCCAGGCAAAGCACTACCACCTATCATCATCATGCTGCATCAAGCCCGAAAATCCAATCTCTTAAACAAACCCCCTAGTCCACACTCAGATTCACCAAATCAAAACTGCCCTTGTACAACACCATGTTCGTCAAACCCTAGAAACACTAGAGCAGACACTAACGCAACTAAATACACTCGATCTCGCGGTACCACGCAGAGAGAAGGAACACATCGCGGGGAATTGGGGCCGTTACCTTTCAAGATGACGAACTTGACGAAGTCCAATTCGTCACCGAGCTTGACGAAACCCTAGAAGACGCAGACCTTCACGGGACCCTAGACGCCGCAGACCTTGAAGGAACCCTAGAAGCCGACGAATACACTGGCCACTTGCAAAAAAACATCCATCCAGACGACGTCAGCCAGATCCGATAAGCGATGCCGCGGACAAATCGGGGCGGGCGGAGTGGGGAAGAGGACCGTCGACTGCTCACGAGGGGCGGTGGTGTCTTCCCGGAGTAGGATCCCCGGAGAAAGAAGCAGATGAAGAATGAGGAAGGGGGATCCGGCAGGAGAAGCAGATGAAGAGGAACGACCGATTCTCTGAAGGGAGGAAGCAAGGAAGACAGCGAACAGCTAATAAAGCAGGCCGGCCCAAATGAAGTCGGGGGGTGTGCGGCACCTCGACACTTTGACGCAGAATGCGTCAAATAGGATTTTCCATTTCTCTTGTATTTGTACTGGCTGTCTCATGTAGTGTTTGAGCAGGCCAAGGTTCACGAGTGGCGGCCCATGGTCCAGCCCAACCGTAGAAGAGAGGTTCGCTGACATGGATCGCCTCGCGGCGCGGGGCCGGCCCGTCACGTGCGTCGTGTATGCCATGCTCATGTGGTGGGCCGCCGAGGTCGCCCGTGAGCGCGGCGTGCCCCGGGCGCTCTACTGGATCCAGCCGGCCACGATGCTGGCCGTGTACTATCACTACTTCCATGGGTACGAGAGGCTCGTGACGGAGCACGCTGCCGAGCCGGGGTTCACGGTGTCCATGCCGGGCCTCCCGCCGATGGCGATCCGTGACCTACCAAGCTTCTTCACCAACCTTACGGACGGCAGGATAGTCGCGGCGTTCGGCGACATCCGCAGGACGTTCCAGCAGCTGGACCTGGACGTCGACAGTGGCAGCAGCACTGGAGGAAGGCGAGCCATGGTGCTAGTGAACACCGTGGAAGAATTAGAGGCCGGTGCTCTTGCGTCTGTCCCTGAATTGGACGTGTTCCCCGTCGGGCCAGCCGTGGTGTCGCTCTTCACTGAGGGCGGCGGCGGCACGAGCGGCACCGCCACCGCAGTAGGAGATCTCTTTGAGCACGACGAAAAAGGTTACATGGAGTGGCTGGACACAAAGCCAGCACGGTCGGTGGTGTACGTGTCGTTCGGGAGCATGTCGGCGGTGAGCAAGCGACAGAAGGACGAGTTGAAGCGAGGCCTCGCCGCGAGCAGCCGGCCGTACCTGTGGATGGTGCGAAAGAACAACAGAGACGATGGCTTCGACGACGTCGGCGACATGCGGGGCATGGTGGTTGGGTGGTGCGACCAGGTGCAGGTGCTGTCGCATCCGGCCGTCGGGTGCTTCGTGACGCACTGCGGCTGGAACTCGACGCTGGAGAGCGTGGCGTGCGGCGCGTCGGTGGTCGCCGTGCCGCAGTGGTCCGACCAGGACACGAACGCGCGCCTGGTCGTCCAGTGGGGCATCGGCGTGCGCGCCGCGACCGACGCTGATAGGGTTCTGGAAGCGGAGGAGCTCGCGAGGTGCCTGGAGATCATCATGGGTGACACGGAGGAGGGCACAGCCATACGGGCGAGCTCGGCGGCGTGGAAGGCGAAGTTGCAGGAAGCAATCGCAGACGGCGGCTCATCCGGTCATAATCTGGGGACTTTCCTGGACCAATTTGCGAATGATGCTTAGAAGCATTTATGTACTACGTCCTCGGTTCTTATACAAATGTGCATTTCTTTTCATAAGTTTAGATTTCTAAAATCTAACTAGTTTATTAAGAAAAATATATACTCATATGATAGTAAATAAATGTTGTTAAATACATCGGGAAAACATTTATATATTATATTTATTTGATATTGTCAATGTTGACATTGTTCTGTGTAAACTTTGTCCATTTTTACAAAGCTTGCCCCTGTTACTGAAAAAGGCTTTCGCCCCGCTTTATAAATAAAGCAACAACCAACAACAAGCCTGATGTAGAAAAGTACGGATTTTTAGTGCAAAGTTGATTTTTTTTTTACAATTATTGTGTAATACAATACATTCATTATTTGTAAACGCTAACTACACTCACATGACACCGCACTTCCGTTTGGAGATGCCCACTCTACATACATGGCACCTGTTTTGTCCTTTCATCAGGTTCTCGCTGGATGAGCATATCAGATCCGGGAAGCGTAGGATGGAAGACTCGAGCCCAACCATTGTTTACGTTTAGCTCTGTTTATCTTTATCTTAGTTTAGATTATTGTTTAGCTCGATCCAGACGTTATAGGGTGAATTAGATAAAATTTATTACCCCCAATCCAGAGTATCTTATTCGCTTTTGTGTCTATTTAATTTGTTGCTCGTGCTCAATAATTTACCGAAGTCCGGTTTTTGCGTGGAAGTTTGATTTCATTCCCCCAGACCGGATTTGGGGCTATTAAAGCCTTTACTTTAAGAGAGTGGTTTTTCAGCTCCCGGGTGGCTAGGCACCCTCCATGAACAGTAAAATCAAAAAAAAATCTGAAACTTTGCAACATCGAAGATGATCAAACTTTGTAGGCGCTTGCAAGTTTTCATGCCGAAAAATCATTCGAGGAGCTCTACACACGAAAAAGATGTCAGTGCTTGAAGTTTTGAGCATTTTTATTAATGAAATCTGAAACTCGTTCGTACACCTTTCTCCACATGATATTTTGCCATGAAAACTTGCAAGAACCTGGAAAGTTTGATCAACTTTGATGTTGCAAAGTTTCAGTTTTTTTGTTTTTTTCCCTATTTTCTTGATTTTACTGTTCATAGAGGGTGCCTAGGCACCCGGGAGCTGTCACACCTTTCTCTTACTTTAATCTGTGTTGCTAGCTAGCCTATGTGTTTTTCCCATTAGTCGGTTTGTTGCATTTTTCTTTGCTACGGTCTTCGACTTGTGTCTTTTGGTTAATAACCAGGTTGCCTTGCTATTCTATTTGCCCTTAGTTTCTGCTAGTCTGGCTAAGTTGGTCACTGAAGCACTCCTCAACGCCTTGTAGCCAACGGGGTTGACGCCGAGAGATGGCCCACACGCTGTTCGAGATCGGAGGAAGGTAAAGTTAAAGCACGACAGAAGTACAACTATTTTAAGACCAAACTCGTCTTTAGCATCCAAAATAAACTATAGCAGTTAAGGCTTAATCCTTTTATAGCACTTCCTCGACATTCCGAGGTCACGCTACTACTCATATCTATTCTATTATCTATTCAGGAGGCAGTCCTGCTAGGTTAGCCGGGCACACTCCATCGCGACATCGTAGTAATTCTCCGGTGTCACCCAGTTTCTGTCGGGACCCAAGGGGTCGGCCTCCGCAATAGGGCGGATGAGCATGGGGTAGTGGGCTTGGAGCATTGCCCATGCTTGGCGCACTCCTTCCCAGGCAGCAAACACCTTCTAGGTGCCAGTCCGAAGAGGTGTCCCTTGGAGGTGGGCGATGAGGTTGAAGAGATTGCTCGGGTGGCCTCCTCTGGCCAAAGCTGTTGGAAGATGCCCTCGGTCGCTAGCCTGGCAAGCATGTGAACTTCCCGAACTGCTTGAGCTCGTCTCCAAGAATCACAGGGCGGGAGACGTCCTCAAACTGCAGCCGAAAGGTCCCGATCCTGCCCATGCTCCGGATCATAGCTTCCATCGTAAAATTTGTAGACACGGGCATCACTTTGGGGCAGGTTGGAGAAGCTCTCTGAAGAATGCCAAGCTTGTGTCAGCTCGCCATAACCTTGACGTCCGAAAATGCACTGCACAAGATATGGCTTACCGATCATGATATACGTAGTCTTCTTCACCCCCACCCCCCTCGGCATTGGTCTGATACACCTTGATCCCCATCAGATCCGAGGCCTGCTTCCTGAGATACTCGGCCAAGGTGTCACATTCGACCTTTAGTTGGTTGTACTACATGATGTGCTTGTCGACATCTTGTTGGAGGAGGGAGGAAGATTCTTGGGCAGCCTGACCGGACTCCTGCTCTTCCTTCAAGAGCATGTCGGTCTTCTAGGCCGTTTCCCTTGCAAGCCGAGCTTCTTCCCGAGCATATTGCACTTGATGATGAGTCATCCGGAGCTGCATCTCCATCTCGGTAATGCGCTCCTCGGCCGCTGCAAAAAATACAACAAGACAAAACTGATATGAGTAACTCTGTGTAGAATGTGAGCAGAAAATGGAAAGAGCCGGCGTGCCATACCTATGGCGGCTCTGATGTTCTGCTCATGGCTCGGAACCTTGAGCTCGTACTGGGCCAACAATTCCTTAGCCCTCACCAAGGACTGTATCTCCAGGGCAGCTTTCTGCACATGACATAAACAATTGGATGTGCTTTTCGGCTTCCACGAGTGGCGCCTGGTCGGGGGAGTCGGTGTGAAGGCGGTGGCGATGCTGGCCCGAGATGGATCTTTAAGTCCTACATCTGGGATGTAGAACCATTCCTCCCGCCATTTCTTGTTTGTCTCCAAAAAATCCCTGACCAAGTACTTGACGTCGGCCACCTTGCTAATGTTTGCACCACCGCACTCACACGTCTATGACATTGGTCTACAGCTTGACGCAGAAGAGCTTGCGCCACAGACCTAGGTGCGGCCGGCAGAACAAGAAAGCTTCACACGGCGTGATGAAACACACGATGTGAATGATGGAATTGGGAGAGAGGTGGTCGAGCTTGAGGCTGTAGAAGTGGTTGAGGCCCCTAAAGAAGGTGTGATGTCTACTACGCAACTTTATTCTTGTAGACTCGTGTTAGGCCTCCAAGCGCAGAGTTTTGTAGGACAGTAGCAATTTTCTCTCAAGTGGATGACCTAAGGTTTATCAATCCGTGGGAGGTGTAGGATGAAGATGGTCTCTCTCAAACAACCCTGCAACCAAATAACAAAGAGTATCTTGTGTCCCCAACACACCAAATACAATGGTAATTTGTATAGGTGCACTAGTTCGGTGAAGAGATGGTGATACAAGTGTAGTAATGATAGTAGATATTGATTTTTGTAATAGGAACAATAAAAAACAGCAAGGTAGCAATTGATAAAACGGAGCACAAACGGTATTGCAATGCTTGAAAATAAGGCCTAGGGTCCGTACTTTCGCTAGTGCAATCTCTCAACAATGCTAATATAATTGGATCATATAACCATCCCTCAACATGCGATGAAGAATCACTCCAAAGTTCCTATCTAGCGGAGAACAAAAGAAGAAATTGTTTGTAGGGTACGAAATCACCTCAAAGCTATTCTTTCCGATCAATCTATCCTAGAGTTCGTACTAAAATAACAGCAAGCTATTCTTTCTGATCAATCTAACCAAGAGTTCGTACTAAAATAACACCATATGATACACATCAACCAACTCTAATGTCACCTAGATACCCCAATGTCACCGCGAGTATCCTTGAGTTGATTATGCGATGTGCATCAAACAATTTCAGATTCATAATACTCAATCCAACACAAAGAACCTCAAAGAGTGCCCCAAGATTTCTACCAGAGAAACAAAGACGAGAACGTGCATCAACCCCTATGCATAGATTACCCCAATGTCACCTCGGGAATCCGCAAGTTGAGTGCCAAAACACATATCAAGTGAACCAATATGATACCCCATTGTCACCACGGGTATTCATAGCAAGGCATACATCAAGTGTTCTCAAATCCATAAAAGTATTCAATCCGATAAAACGAAATCTCAAAGGAAAAACTCAATTCATCACAAGATAGAGAGGGGAAAACACCATATGATCCAATTATATTAACAAAGCCCCTGATACATCAAGATCGTGCCATCAAGAACACGAGAGAGAGAGAGAGAGATTAAACACATAGCTACTGGTACAAACCCTCAGCCCTGAGGGTGGACTACTCCCTCCTCATCATGGTGGCCGCCGGGATGATGAAGATGGCCACCGATGATGATTTCCCCCTCCGGCGGAGTGCCGGAACGGGGTCTAGATTGGTTTTTCATGGCTACAAAGGCTTGCGGCGGCAGAACTTCTGATCTAGGGTTACTTCTGATGGTTTCTCTATTTATAGGATTTTTTGGCGTCGGTTTCACGCGAAGATGGGCCTCGAGGTGAGCACAACCCACCAGGGCGCGCCTGGGCCCCCTGGCGCGCCCCGGTGTCTTATGTCCTACTCCTTCACCTTCTGGTCCTTCCACGAAGCTTCGGGGGTCTCTTTTGTTCCAAAAAAAATCGTCAAAAAGTTTCAGCTCATTTGGAGGACTTTTATTTCTGCACAAAAACAACACCACGGTAGTTCTGATGAAAACAACGTCAGTCCGGGTTAGTTCCATGCAAATCATACCAAAACCATATAAAATTATTGTAAAAATGGCATGAATACTTCATAAATTATAGATACATTGGAGACGTATCAAGGTGTGGACTGGAAAATCTAGCATGCAGATGAGAAAGGGTAAGAAACATACCCGCTCGCCATCAGCGGGGCAGGGGATGGTCTCCGCCGTGGCGACATTGCTTACAGAGGTGAGCCCGGGGGCACAAGAAGGTGATCTCTAATGCTGGCAAGTGATATGTCTCCAACATATCTATAATTTTTGCTTGTTCCATGCTGTTATATTATCATTCTTGGATGTTTTACAATAACTTTATATCATTTTTTGGGACTAACCTATTGACATAGTGCCCAGTGCCAGTTGTTGTTTTTTACTTCGCAGAATATCAGTACCAAACGGGGTCCAAATGCAGCGAAACATTTTGGAGAATTTTTTTGGACCAGAAGACACAAGATGGGCCAAAGAAGTACCAGAGGGGAGGCCCAAGAGGAGCACAACCCCCAGGGCACGCACAGGGGCCCAGGCGCGCCGTGGTGGGTTGTGCTCACCTCGGTGACCCCCCGCACCGCCTCTTTGCCCTTTAAATACCCAAATATTCCAGAAACCCTAGGGGAGTCGACGAAACACAATTCCAGCCGCCGCAATTTCCAGAACCATGAGATCCAATCTAGACACCATCACAGAGGGGTTCATCATCTTCATTGGTGCCTCTCCGATGGTGCGTGAGTAATTCATTATGGACCTACGGGTCCGTAGGCAGTAGCTAGATGGCTTCTTCTCTCTTTTTGATTCTCAATACAATGGTCTCTTGGAGATCTATTTGATGTAACTCTTTTTGCGGTGTGTTTGTTGGGATCCGATGAACTTTGAGTTTATGATCAGATCTATATCCATGAATATTATTTGAGTCTTCTTTGATCTCTTATATGCATGATTACTTATAGCCTCGTATTTCCTCTTCAAATCTTTGGTTTAGTTAGGCCAACTAGATCGATTTTTCTTGCCATGGGAAGAGGTGCTTTGTGATGGGTTCGATCGTGCGGTGTTCTTTCCCAGTGACAGAAGGGGCATCAAGACACGCATGTATCGTTGCTATTAAGGATAACAAGATGGGGGCTATTCCTACATGAATAGATCTCGTCTACATCATGTCATCGTTCTTATTGCATTACTCCGTTTTTCCATGAACTTAATACACTAGATGCATGCTGGATAGCGGTCGATGTGTGGAGTAATAGTAGTAGATGCAGGCAGGAGTCGGTCTACTAATCTTGGACGTGATGCCTATATAACGATCATTGCCTTGGATATCGTCATAATTATTCGATCTTCTATTAATTGCCCAACAGTAATTTGTTTACCCACCGTATGCTATTTTCTCGAGAGAAGCCACTAGTGAAATCTATGGCCCCCGGGTCTATTCTTTATCATATTTGCTTTGAGATCTATTTTTATTCGCTTTTATTTTCAGATCTATATTTCCAAAAACCCAAAAATATCTTGCTGCACTTTATTTTATTTCATGTTTTATGGAGATCTATTTATCCAATCTACACAATTTTTACCCCGTCAACTTGACAATTTCTGGCACCGTTACCCGTAGAGGGATTGACAACCCCTCCTAATCGTCGGGTTGCAAGTATTTATTCTTTGTGTGCAGGTACCGTTTACATAGTGTTGCTTGGTTCTCCTACTGGATTGATACCTTGGTTTCATAACTGAGGGAAATACCTACCGTAGCTATGCTGCATCATCCCTTCCTCTTTGGGGAAATACCGACGTATTTCAAGCAACATCAAAAGGAATTTCTGGCGCCGTTGCCGGGGAGACATCGTCAACATCTATCAGGTTCCTAATCACAAATCTCATCTCCTTGCAATTTACATTATTTGCCATTTGCCTCTCGTTTTCATCTCCCCCACTTCACAAAAATTTGCCGTTTTATTCGCCCTCTTTTTCGTTCGCTGTTTTCTTGTCAGATCTATCTTTTTGTGTGTGATCTTGTTCGCCTACTTTATCGTTATGGCTAGTTCTTCCTCTATTGTGTGCACCCCCAAGAACGAAGTTCTTAATTTTAAGCAGAGGGGAGGGGAGAATCTAAAAGATGCTTGGTATAGAATTTGCAATGCTCATAATAGATCTATCCATAAGCAATCTACCGTTGTTCTTCTTCGCAGTTTTTATGTAGGCATTACCACTTGGTATAGATTCGTCCTTGATACGATTACCGGTGGAAACTTCTTGATGTGTCCATCTTTGGATGCTTTTAATGCTATGGGAAATCTGGTGGGTTCACCACCTCTTATTATCAATGAAACTATTTTAACACTCGAGCATGTTATGCAAAGGCTTGATGCTATTGAAAAGAATATGCTTACCGAAGAACATATTGAAAACTTAGATAAAAAATGCATAATGTTGCTAATAAATTTGGGTCAAAAGTGGGAGAGGTCTTTAAGTTGCTAAAGGAAAAAAGGGACCGTAATTCACGAAAGAATTGAAGAAAGTCCTTCTCGGATTGATAAATTGAAAGAAATTTTTAGTAATTTGAGCTCATCTTTTGCTTCTGCTAAAACTATTGAAAAAACTCCCATAAATATTAGCAAGATTACTCAAGTCACTAAGAACCAGGGTGAAACTTCTAGTGATAACAAAGAAGATCTTAAGATGATTAGTATTCACCCCGACTTTGTTGAAGTTGTTAGAAACCCTACTTGCAAGGATGGATTTTTCAATCTCATTCCTAGGAGTATTGTTATTGAAAATCTTTATGCTAAATATTTGAAGAATATTGGTTGTGTGATTGAGGAATTGGAAACTAAAGATGACAATACTTGAATCTATGCATTATGCCTAGCTAGGGACATAAAATGATAGCGCTTGTTGGGAGGCAACCCAATGAATAAAATTTATTTTTGCCTTTTTATTTCTGTTCTTGAGTGTTTGCACAATTATGCTACTGTTATTATTGTATTTTTTATGTTTTAATTAGTGTTTGTGCCAAGTAAAGCCTTTGGGATCATGTTGGGTGATAGTTGATTTGATCTTGTTGGAAAACAGAAACTTTTGTGTCCAGTAAAATAATTTTTAAAAATCGCATAAGAAACTAAATATTCTGAATTTTTTACACAAGATTTATATGCAAATTTCCTATGTTTTCCTAATTTTTCAGAATTTTTGGAGTTACATAAGTATACGAAGTTTTCAGATTACTACAGACTATTTTGTTTTTGACAGAAACTGTTTTCGTTGCATTGTGTGCTTATTTTGATGAATCTATGGGTTGTATCGGGGGGTATGATCCATAGAAAAGTTAGAATATAGTATATATAATGCAATAATAAAATATGAATGGGTTCGCAACAGTACTTAGAGTGGTGATTTGCTTCCTTATACTAACGGATCTCACGAAGGTTTTGTTAAGTTTTGTGTGATTGAAGTTTTTAAGTTTTGGGTGAGATCACGATGGATGAAGGAATAAGGAGTAAGAAGAGCCTAAGCTTGGGGATGCCCCATGGCACCCCAAGTTAATATTCAAGGAGAACCAAGCAACTAAGCTTGGGGATGCCTTCCGGGGCATCCCCTCTTTCTTCTAACGACCATCGGTATTTTACTTGGAGCTATATTTTTATTCGTCACATATCATGAGTTTTGCTTGGAGCTTCTTGTATTATATGAGTCTTTGCTTGTTTTGTTTTTTAGCTTGTCACAAGTATCCTTGCTGGACACACCTATTTGAGAGAGCCAAAATTATGCTATGATTTGTTAGAATTGCTCTTTATGCTTCACTTAATTTTTTTTGAGCTATGGAATTGCTCTAGTACTTCACTTATATCTTTTTGAGCACGGTGTGCTTTAATATTTTTGAAGAAACGCTCTCATGCTCCACTTACATTTATTTGAGAGTTAGTAAATTTTTGAAGAAATTCTCTCATGCTTCACTTATATTATTTTGAGAGACGAAAAATTTTATGCTCATGTTCTTCACTTAGATTTGTTTGAGCTTGTCAAAAGCAATTGCAAATATGAAACTAGTCCCAAAGTGATATTCAAGAGGGATATATAAAAACTTTCATGAAGATCATTGGCAAAAAATAAACTTGATTCCTTGTAATAGTTTTGAGATATGATGATAGTGATATGTGAGTCATGTTGGTGAGTAATTAAGCTTTAGTAAGAATATTGGTGTTAAGGTTTGTGATTCCCTATGCAAGCACGAAATTCAATAGTTATGCAATGAAATTACATCCTGCTTGTGGTGCATTATTTGGTGTTAGTTATGCTTAATGCTCGCTTATGTGATTTTTGTTTCTTGGTTGGTTGCTTCTCAATCTTTTTGCTAGCCTCCACTTGTACTAAGTAGAAATACTACTTGTGCATCCAAAATCTTTAAACCCAGTTTTGCCATATGAGTCCACCATTCTTACCTATATGCGGTATTTCCGTGCCGTTCTAAGCAAATTTGTATGTGACATCTCTAATTTTCAAAATAAATTTCCTTTTTGTGTGCTTGTACCGCTCATGAAGCGGCAGAGGGTGGCCAATATTTTTCATGCCAGATGTGTTGTTCTCAAGATGAGTGTTTATTCACTTGTCATTGCACGAGAGTGCGGTGGTAATAGGGATGCCCAGTCCCGAAATAAAAAAGAAATTTACTTTAGGTTGTCAAATAATAAATTCCTTGGAAAGTGTTGGTATGGAAGGCACCCGTGGATACGGCTAGCCATGGATTGTGAAAGAATGGTGGAAAAAGGAATAAACTTTATTTTGTGTTTGGGAACCGCCTATGATATATCTAGCATGGAAAGTGTTGGGAATTACTCGGTCGTTTTCGTTGACGGGAAAAGTATGTCTCTCAATTTTTTTTATCTCTCAATTTAAGCTTTGAGCTCTGGCACCTCTACAAATCCCTACTTCCCTCTGCGAAGGTCCTATCTATTTACTTTATGTAATTTTTTTATTCGAGTCTCCATCTTCTCTTATAAAGCACCAACTAAGGGGCACTATGATCATACTTGAGCATTGGATGTAGCTAATATGCGAGTGTGTTTCATGAATGGATCAATGATTGAGCATGATGGGCTAGGGATAACTTTCTTTAGTGTTGATATTTTGAAAGACATGGTTGTTTGTTGATATACTTGACTATTGAAGTCTTCATGTCAAAACTAGACTATTGCTTTGAACCATATAAAAGTCCATCTGTCCATTCTACAAAAGAAAAGAATATGTGATGAACATGTTAGGCAGCATTCCACATCAAAAATTCTATTTTTATCATTTACCTACTCGAGGACGAGTAGGAATTAAGCTCGTGGATCCTGATACGTCTCCAACGTATCTATAATTTTTGCTTGTTCCATGCTGTTATATTATCATTCTTGGATGTTTTACAATCATTTTATAGCAAATTTATATCATTTTTTGGGAGTAACCTATTGACATAGTGCCCAGTGCCAGTTGTTGTTTTTTGCTTGTTTTTTACTTCCCAAACGGAGTTCAAACGCAGCGAAACTTTTTGGAGGTTTTTTTTGGACAAGAAGACACAAGATGGGCCAAAGAAGTACCATAGGGGAGGCCCGAGGGGAGCACAACCCCCCAGGGCGCGCCCAGGAGCCCAGGCGCGCCCTGGTGGGTTGTGCCCACCTCGGTGGCCTCCCGCACTGCCTCTTCACCCTATAAATACCCAAATATTCCAGAAACCCTAGGGGAGTCGACGAAACACAATTCCAGCCGCCGCAAGTTCCAGAACCACGAGATCCAATCTAGGCACCATCACGGAGGGGTTCATCATCCTCATTGGTGCCTCTCCGATGATGCGCGAGTAGTTCATTGTAGACCTATGGGTCCGTAGGCAGTAGCTAGATGGCTTCTTCTCTCTTTTTGATTCCCAATACAATGGTCTCTTGGAGATCTATTTGATGTAACTCTTTTTGCGGTGTGTTTGTTGGGATCCGATGAACTTTGAGTTTATGATCAGATCTATATCCATGAATATTATTTGAGTCTTTTTTGATCTCTTATATGCATGATTACTTATAGCCTCGTATTTCTTTTTTGAATCTTTGGTTTAGTTAGGCCAACTAGATCGATTTTTCTTGCCATGGGAAGAGGTGCTATGTGATGGGTTCGATCATGCGGTGTTCTTTCCCAGTGACAGAAGGGGCAGCAAGACACGCATGCATCGTTGCTATTAAGGATAACAAGATGGGGGCTATTCCTACATGAATAGATCTCGTCTACATCATGTCATCGTTCTTATTGCATTACTCCATTTTTCCATGAACTTAATACACTAGATGCATGCTGGATAGCGGTCGATGTGTGGAGTAATAGTAGTAGATGCAGGCAGGAGTCGGTCTACTAATCTTGGACGCGATGCCTATATAACGATCATTGCCTTGGATATTGTCATAATTATTCGATCTTCTATTAATTGCCCAACAGTAATTTGTTTACCCACCGTATGCTATTTTCTCGAGAGAAGCCACTAGGGAAATCTACGGCCCCCGGGTCTATTCTTTATCATACTTGCTTTGAGATCTATTTTTATTCGCTTTTATTTTCAGATCTATATTTCCAAAAACCCAAAAATATCTTGCTACACTTTATTTTATTTCGCGTTTTATCGAGATCTATTTATCCAATCTACACAATTTTTAGCCCGTCAACTTGACAATTTCTGGCACCGTTACCCGTAGAGGGATTGACAACCCCTCCTAATCGTCGGGTTGCAAGTAATTGTTTTTTGTGTGCAGGTACCGTTTACATAGTGTTGCTTGGTTCTCCTACTGGATTGATACCTTGGTTTCATAACTAAGGGAAATATCTACCGTAGCTGTGCTGCATCATCCCTTCCTCTTTGGGGAAATACCGACGTAGTTCAAGCGACATCAGCAAGTAACCAACGATGAAGAGGCGGTCCGGCTGGCCGCGCGTCATGGTCGATGACTTCCACTTGCCCTTTGTGGCGGATGCCACCTTTGGCATGGGAGCGAGACCCTTGTCTATATCGACGGAGGTGCTTGAGGCCTTGGCGATGGCACGGTGGTGGTGAACGATGGAGCACTGGAGCACTAAGGAGTTTGGGTGTGAGAAAGAAGATGAGAGCGAGGGGAAGAAAGCGTGAAGATTTCCCTTGTATCGCCCCCGCCCTTATATAAGCGGTGGAAAAAATGGAACGGCGATAGGCTAATCCCACTGCGTGGCAGCAATTCCCTTTGCATTCCCGCATTAAGGTGTTAAAGAGGCACATGGATCAAGGGGTTGCTATTAACCCTTGTGCGGGGATTGAGGTGCATACCCCCTACCGATGGGAACGTGGCCTGAGTGGGCCCCTGACCAACTCCCGCACGTCACGTTGACCGTTAGGTCAAGGATGCACTACAAGAAATATGTCAACTTGTGACCTTTTGTCAGTGACCCTGGAAGAATTGGTCATAAATCTACGACCATTTGATACCAATTGGTCAAAAGCTGTTCGGGGGGCTCCAAACCCTAAACTATAACGACCATTTTGGTCAGAAAGGTCGTAATTTCCTTACACGGAATGGTCATGAAGCAGACAACACTGGTCTGCTGCCTTATTTCTAGCTGATCACGACCAATATAGATGGTCATAACCTTGTAAATTGTGGTGGATTGCTATGACTAGGCGCCACCTCATCAGTTTTGCCTATGTGTCATGTCCATGTGTCAATTTTTGCCCTAGGTTGTGAAGCAACCTATATTTCTGTCATTCCCAAAATTCCCAAAAAAATTGGGCATTCTTTACTATCCAAATCATTGCCTCATGACAATATTCAACTCCATTTTCCTGGTAAATCTTCCTCGGCAAATTTCCAAAGTTTTTGTTCAGCTCGAACTGTTGTGAAGGAAGTACTAGCTAGGCATATCCTAATGAGCTAAATTTTTGCCACATCTTTTATATTCCCAAATCATAGCTCTCCACAAAATTTGAGCCCCATCTAACAATACATGTGAGCTCATCATCCAATCTTTGTTTCTCGTGATATTTTCAGTTTGTGAAGCAACTATATTTTATGTTAATTTATAATTGCTGAAAATTTACCATGACATGACCCTGCCCATAGAACCTCCCTCCCTCAAATTTTAGCTCATTTATTCTAGCCAATTTCCCTCAGCATTTTTCCCAATTTTCTGTTCAGTGGAGAGCCCTGTGAAGGAAGTACCATTTTTATTTATCCAAATGGTATGAAAATTTTAAAGTACCTTCATATGCCCAAATTATCATCCTCCTCCAAATTTCAGATCAATCCATTCATTCATTTGAGTCTAGCTTCAACATTCATATTTCTGTCCAGTGTGGTACGTTGCAAAGCAAGTGACACCTAGGCTCCTCCATTTGAGCTGCAAATTTTCCAAGATAGTGTCCTTAGTACATGATCATTCTCGGCCAAAACTCAGGCCCATTGGCCATGTGCATTTTCTCCACCACTAATCAAACACTTGGGTGTTAATTCATGTTTGAGCTCAGTTCATTCTCCTCGTGAGATTCTTCTATTGCCTTCTTCTTCCTGAAACCTATCAGGGGAGTGCCCAACACACTAGACATGCCTAGGCCGCCCGGAACGCGTGGCAACACCACGGTCATGGGGTGACCATGCGGCGGGCATGCGAGTTTACGCGGTCTGGAGTTGCGGCCCTCGGCCACCATCCAAACCTCAATGTATCGCCACCAAACCATGTATTTCTGATTAAATAGATACTTATGTACCTATAAATGATTTTTGGAAAAAATAAAGAGCAAACTATGAGGCAGCTGCAGTTCAAATTTGACCCGCTTTCTACTGAATCGGCGGAAATTTGTCTTTTTCACCAGAGGTGTATAAATACTTTTGACGACCAACCATTTTATCAATTGTACATTAAATATGGCCTAATATATTATAAAATTTATTTGGTCCAATTTTGCAAGAAATATATGGTAGTTCCTTCACACAAAAAACTCATTTCGGGCACTCGAAAAATGGAAAATGAATTTTCCGTGCAAAGAAAATGAAAACTCCCTTAGGCAACATTGTTTGGAATTCCAATATGCACCCTTGTGCACAATATAAGATCATTTGAACAAACTATGCCATGAATGTGGCCATAAGATTGATCATTTGGCTTGAAAGCATGAATATTCACGCATGATAGCTCATTTCTGAGAACACTTTTTTAAAATAATTGCCATATTACAAGTTTATTATTTTTCCTAGCAACTTGGTCACATATAATGGCACAATGCGAAGGTTTTCCAATTTTTTGATTTTTTTTGAATTTTTATGCCCGTTTCAAAATGCAGTCAAAACGGCGGGCTTGACCATTCCTAGCTAGTGGTTGAATCTTGGAAACCTTTTGATATTTCTCTGATTAAATAGATACTTATGTACCTAGAAATGATTTTTGGAAAAAATAAAGAGCAAACTATGAGGCAGCTACAGTTCAAATTTGACCCGCTTCCTACTAAATCAGCGGAAATTTGTCTTTTTCACCAGAGGTGGATCAAGGCTTTTGACACCCAACCATTTGGTCAATTGTGCATTAAACATGGCCTGGTATTTTAGAAAATTGATTTGGTCCAATTTTGCAACAAATATATGGTAGGTCCTTCACAAAAAAAACTCATTCCGCGCACTCGAAAAATGGAAAATGAATTTTCCGTGCAAAGAAAATGAAAACTCCCTTAGGCAACATTGTTTGGAATTCCAAGATGCACCCTTGTGCACAATATGAGATCATTTGAACAAACTATGCCATGAATGTGGCCATAAGATTGATCATTTGGCTTGAAAGCCATGAATCTTCACGCATGATAACTCATTTCTGAGAACACTTTTTTAAAATAATTGTCGTATTACAATTTTATTATTTTTCCTAGCAACTTGGTCACATATAATGACACAATGCGAAAGTTTTCCAATTTTTTGATTTTTTTTAATTTTTTATGCCCGTTTCAAAATGCGGTCAAAACGGCGGGCTTGACCGTTCCTAGCTAGTGGTTGAATCTTGGAAACCTTTTGATATTTCTCTGATTAAATAAATACTTATGTACCTAGAAATGATTTTTGGAAAAAATAAAGAGCAAACTATGAGGCAGCAACAGTTCAAATTTGACCCGCTTCCTACTGAATCGGCGAAAAATTGTCTTTTTCACCAGAGGTAGATCAAGGCTTTTGACACCCAACCATTTGGTCAATTATGCATTAAACATGGCCTAGTATTTTAGAAAATTGATTTGGTACAATTTTGCAACAAATATGTGCTAGGTCCTTCACAAAAAAAACTCATTTCGCGCACTCGAAAAATGGAAAATGAATTTTCCGTGCAAAGAAAATGAAAACTCCCTTAGGCAACATTGTTTGGAATTCCAAGATGCACCTTTGTGCACAATATGAGATCATTTGAACAAACTATGCCATGAATGTGGCCATAAGATTGATCATTTGACTTGAAAGCCATGAATCTTCACGCATGATAGCTCATTTCTGAGAACACTTTTTAAAAATAATTGCCGTATTACAAGTTTATTATTTTTCCTGACAATTTGGTCACATATAATGACACAATGCAAAGGTTTTCCAATTTTTTGATTTTTTTTGAATTTTTTATGCCCGTTTCAAAATACGGTCAAAACGGCGGGCTTGACCGTTCCTAGCTAGTGGTTGAATCTTGGAAACCTTTTGATATTTGTCTGATTAAATAGATACTTATGTACCTAAAAATGATTTTTGGAAAAAAATAAAGAGCAAACTATGAGGCAGCTACAGTTCAAATTTGACCCGCTTCCTACTGAATCGGCGGAAATTTGTCTTTTTCACCAGAGGTGGATCAAGGCTTTTGACACCCAACCATTTGGTCAATTGTGCATTAAACATGACCTCGTATTTTAGAAAATTGATTTGGTACAATTTTGCAACAAATATATGGTAGGTCCTTCACAAAAAAACTCATTTTGGGCACTCAAAAAATGGAAAATGAAATTTCCGTGCAAAGAAAACGAAAACTTCCTTAGTCAACATTGTTTGCCATTCCAAGATGCACCATTGTGCACAATATGAGATCATTTCTTTGAATTTTTCATGTGAAAAGTAGAAGAAAAACAAAAGAATGCTGAGGTAGATTCTTTTTTGAAACATAATTTGTCTTTTTGATGAGAGGTGGATCGAAAGCATTTTACATCTAAAGATTTGGTCAACTGTACATAAAATGCTGTCTTATAGTTTTGGAAAATGAAGTGGTGCTGTAAACATTTTTGGCACTCCGAAAATAGAAAATGATTTCCCCCCCTAAAAACTCATTTCTCATAACAATTTTTAAAAGATATTTGTCTTATTCCAATTCCAAGTTTGTTAGTTTTCCTAAAAACTATGTCACATTTGGTGACACAATGAGAATGTTTCTTTTTGAATTTCTCATATCATAAAACTGTTTATATGATTCAACACCTTTTTTTTGAAAAAATATGGTTCAACACCTTATTTTTAGTCGATTACGACCAATTTAGAAGGTCATAACGTGTACTGGGTTCTGATTGGTCCAGGGGCATGTCACGCGGATCGTGCTCAAACGCCGTCGGATGCTCTCGGATCCGACGGCAACCCTTACTCCCTCACCCCCCCTCTTTGTCTAAAAAAAAAAAAGAAAATAAAAAAGAAAACTCCCCCACCCTCTCACCCCACGAACCCTAGCGCTCCAGATCCGCCACCCACCTCACGCGATCCCTTGCAGCCGCCTCCCACCGCCGCTCCAGATCCCCTCGCCGCCACCGATCCCTCTCCCCCACCTTTGCCGCCCATCTTCTACCCACCCCACCCACCCTGATCCCTCCCCTTGTCTCTCTCCCCGATTCAGATCCGACCCCACCGCCCGCGCCCGCGCGCCACCACCCGCTCCTCCTCACCTCCCGGAGGACGTCCGCCGCTCTTCCTCCGCCCGTCCCGGAGGCCTCACTCGATGCCCTCCGCCGCAGGGCCGCCGCGCTCGTCCCGCCCTCAGCGCCGCACCTCCACCGCCATCTCCGCTAGCTCCTCGCCGACGCCTCCGGCCCTTCCCTGTCCAGCGGTGACCCGGCGGCGCCCCACCTCCTCCGCGCGCCGCTCAGGAACGAGCACTGGAAGGACCTGGTGGTCGCCGTCCGGGACGGCGTGCTCATCCCGCGGCCCGAGACGGAGGCCATCGTGGACATGGTCGCCACCACCGACTGCGAGCGGGGGTCCTGGTCCTCTCCCTCGTCGTCCTCGGCGGCGTCATCGCGGCTGGGCGCCATCACCGTGCCCTGCGTCGACGTCTCGATCGGCTTCACGGCCACGAGTCCTGCAATGACCTGTTCCTCGTCCACATCGGCTTCACCGTCGCCAACACCTGGAACCACGCCAAGGTACCCTAATCGCCCTGCCCGCCCGCACGCCAACTCACTCGGCTGCCAGAAATTAAGCATATGCATTCGATCCGTTGATTCATTTCAGCCACGGTCACCCACCCAGGCTCCAATTCATGCTTCCTTCGTGGCGTGGTGGGTTGGCCCTGCTGCTTGGCAGATTGCATGGGATTTCTTGTTTATTTCTTCTAGAGATTGTTTTGTGGACTGCTTACATACACATTGTTGTTGATACATGTAATGTAACCTTTGCTGAGATAAAATTGCACAACATTTGTGAGATAAAACACTTTGCAGAGATCATTTGTGAGATGAAAGCACCTTGCATTGATCCTTTTTTATATTTTATTTTATTTTTGTTAAAAGAGGGCTTCCTCTCCGATTTCATTTAGTAAAAATCAATGTCTTACAAGCAAACACACACGACATAAGGAAATACAAAAGACAAGTCACGATGCAGCGATTGAGCTCGATGTATTGCTGCGGCTTTGACTGTTCGTCAATGGCCGGCCAGAAGCTGCGGTAGCAGTAAAAGTGCATGTGTTTGCATTTGCTGTATTTCATTACCAGTGCTCATTCTTCATTGGTGGCTTTGTCAGTAACTGTTCTGGCTGGGCAGCTTCTTTCAATTAATAGTATGGCTTGTTGCGTTTCTACTGATACTACGTATCTTTCTGCTTGCAGACTTTATATAATAGGAGTAGTAATTTATATGCTTATGTAGTTACAAGAGATTGGAGGTCCTCGGATCACTCTGCACTGCCTGCTCTGCTTGCTCCTTTACACACTGAATTTCAGTTCAGTTCAGTTGGATTCATTCGTGCCCCTGACTTTGATTTGCTGTCCTATCCTGCAGGTACAAGAGATTGGAGGTCCTCGCCGCCTTCACGAATGCCTTAAGCGTCGCAACCCGCCTCTTTAACATACTTGGTTGCATAGAATTTTATGGTGACAAATCATGTAGTAGCAAAAACCAGGTAGCAGTGCTGCCAAGTCCAACTTACATTACATGTGTACTCAAGATGTTAAATTAACCTCCCCTGTTTACGTCGCGACACCGATGTCAAAGACAGAGAAGACTTTGCAAACACCATGCTATGATAAAAACATATGCACAAACCCAACCCTTGTTTTTATCTTCTTATGATTTTGTATGTAGCAAGCCAGCAACAACCCTTGTTTCTTATGATTTATCTCCGTTCGATCTGTCTCTTTTGTGTAGATAATGTTTTGCTGTGAACATCATCATCGAGCTGCAAACATCAATGTTATGCTCTGGAATAGGAAGTTCTTAGAAACCCCAGTGTTTCATTGTCCAATGCAGGTCCATTACAAGCTGGAGCTGCCAGGGGAGACCCTTTTCCTCACTGTCAATATCATCGACAAATACCTGGCCCGGGAGAACGTCGCCAGGAAGAAGCACCAGCTGGTGGGCGTGACTGCCATGCTGCTGGCATGTAAGTATGAGGAGGTGAGTGTCCCTGTTGTGGAGGATCTGATCCTCATCTGTGATCACGCCTACTCCTGGGAAGACATTCTGGACTTGGTAACAATCCTATTATACTGACAAGAAGATAGCTCCTCACCTTGGGTGTTGCATACTACTACTACTACTACTAGCATTGCTGTGTGTGTTTGTATGAGTTGAGTGCATTGCTTGCCTGACACATGTGCTGCTGTCTTGTGAATCAGCTGCTTTGGTACCTATTGCTGTGCAATGCCAATGCTACATTAACTGTTGTGTATTTTAAACGCCGGGAGTAACATGTGCTTAGGGATGACTAGAAATCTTGCTAGGAAAAGCATTATATGTCACTCTCGAGGATTGAATCCAGACTTGTGCTAAAAATCTTGTAGAATTACTTGCCGTGTGTGTGGTTATATACTCTTGTTTGTGTTGTGTGTGTATGCTGTTCTTATACCTGATAGCATTGTCTGGTGTATCAATTTGTTGTTAATGGAAATGTTAATAAAGCATGAAATTTCTGTCCATGGAGAATGCTTCATATGCAGTCTGAAATTTTTCTCCACTAATTTACTTTAAGCCACTATATAAATTTTCTGTTTCGGTGCGCGCCTTGTAACTGTATCTCTGTGGTTTCTAACATGATTGTTGTAGGCTACAAGATATATCTTTGTCGGTTCATCTTGCTGTAGAATATGCCCCTGTTCATTCATTTTATGTGTATAGCTATTTGCCTCTAGTGACATGTGAGAGACACTCATCTATATATTTCCCTGTTACCCTTCCTTCCTTCCCTGCTCAGATTCTATTTTTCTGTTGTTGTTTCCCTGTTACCATATACCTGATAGCACTTATAAGCGTGTGTCCTGTAGCTAGTAATTGTAAGTTCAGTGGTCGATGTTGGCATGTCGCAAGAACAGTTGTTATCTTAGTGCTTTAAGATCTTTCAAGGAGTCGTATGCTGTTCTTTGTGGCTGTATGGATATGCTGCTCACTGAATTTTCAAGCATGTGGTTTCATTATGTCCATGCTATGGCACTCATATATGGTCTCATGAACTCAGTCCTTAATATGTCAAGGGATCAATTGATGTGAACTCAGTCCTTAATATGTGGATGTATGTGCTGTTTTGCAGGTTGAAGGTGTTAAGGTGTTGGAGATGTCATTGTACTTGCTGAGCGTTTTATCTGTAGTGGAATAGTGTATGGTTATGTTGTGGCTGGAATATTGTAATAAACTGTGTTTCTCGTTTTTGACTGGAATATTGTAATAAATTGTGTTTCTCCTTTCTGACTGGAATATTGTGGCTGTTATTTAAAGATTTTTATGTGTTTCTCATTTCTGATTGGTACATGGTTTAGTAACAAGCTGTGAAAAAATTAAAATCTGATGATTGGGACCCATCGCCTAGAAGAATCTGACAATTTTGGACTTGCTTGACTACAATAATCTGAAAATTGAACCTAACCGAATAAAATAAAAGCCAAATAAGGAATTATATGGAAAACTGAATCTAATAAAAAATAAAAGCCAAAAATAGAAATTATATAGAATGCAAAAAGGCCACAGCCCAGAAAATAAAAAGGCCGAATTGTAGGCTTTGGCCCATGTGGCTGTCCAGAATTAATAGGGAAAAAAATAAAAGGCTGAATTGTTGGGCCTGGCCTATGTAAAACACCCAATCGGACCGGGCTGATTCTTGTCAACGACCTTTTCATTTGGTCGCAAATTTGCCACGTCAGCTTGCCACGTCGGATCCGACGTGGCCTGGGCAGACATCTAGCGACCAAAACAGAAGGTTGTTGAACCTATGACCTTTTGTTTTGGTCGTTGCCTTCCACGACCTTCTCACAGAGAAGGTCGTTAATTTCAGTTTACGACCGTCAGCTTTTGACCATCTGTTTTTTGTCAAAAAAAGGTCGCAAATGAAAAACAATGACCTTTCAGTGATCAATAGTGATGGTCGCAAGTTGACATATTTCTTGTAGTGATGACACGTGGCTAAGTGGGCCCATGGATAAGACCGGCATGACTTTTCAGAGCCAGCCAGTAAGACTTTCAAGACACCGCCTAGGAACTTGTCTCGCCGAGCAACGGGCAGCGCGGGAAATCTTTCAGGCGTATAGTACGATTCTCTTTACAACATTTCCAAGGCCGAGGTGGTTCACGTCACCTTGGGACCACCTCGCTAGATGGAGGTCAATTGCATGAAGACACTGTTTGGAAGATGTTTCATTGAACCTGTTCAAGACGGATGACCGAAGACGACGTGCAACTCGGAAGAACAGAGGTGCAGCCAAACTTGAAGACCGGCTCAGGGGCTACTGACGGTGTCCTAGCTAACGTGCCTCTCATGATGACGGTTCCTGGCCCGCTGAGCCGGGCCGAGCACCCCTTTGTCGGTTTCGTCCCGGGCCACTTTGGGCGACCAATGGCGGTATACATGATGTGATGTACAAGAGTTGTGGAGGATTCTACCTCCATCGACGTAGCTGACCTAGTTGTATAAACCCTAGGACCCCCGGTAGGTTTTTGTGAAGAAACATATAACAATCCCTTAGTACTTTGTACTATATATTTGCTGCAACGCCATAAAGGAAAGAGCAGGACATACGGTATTATCTCCTCCGTGAGAGTCTGAAGTTGGGTAAAGTCTTGTCACCGTTATCATCATGCCAAGTGCCTAGCTAGGATACCCTACCGAGGGATCTATCGGATTTAGCTACATCAAACAAGTTTGCTCTGCTCAGACGAGGGTCCAAGGGCCACAACGAGTTTTGCTCATGGTCGGCAGCCGGTGGATGCAGGAGGAAGAAGACTTCAAAACCCTCAAGAATTTGGATGTAATTTTCTAATTTTGCTGGGTGTTTTTGTAAGTGTTTGTGCTTCTTAATATATGGCCTTTGACCTTTTCACAAAAAAAGACATTCTAATTTGTAGCTATGTTCACCTTAGCATTTTCTCTTTCACTGACTCATGCCATTGGCAAAACTAACTGCTGAGACCGCTTATATCAGGCGAGGGGGATATTTGTCTGGGTTTTTAAACACCACAAGGTTAATTATTCAATTTTACAATTCAGGGGGTTAAGTGGTCGATTCATGAAACCTCGGGGGTTATATGAACTTCTTTCTCAGAAAGCTGATATTACACGCTAACAAAATGCTGACTAATATGGAGTAGTTACAAATGGATTCTGGGGAGCGAGTTTATTCTACACCAAACCTAAGGCCAACTTTAGTCGATCCCCTATCCGGCTATAGAGGAGTAAAAATCTTCTCTAAACTGGACCTAGCCGAAGACTAAAACCTATAGAGGAGTAATTTTTTTTACTCCAAGCCGCATCCGAGGAGTATAAATATACTCACCGCAAACTCCTTTTTACTGGTGGCAGGACGTACTGGCGCCCACCCATCCAATAAGATGCATCCAACTCATCTAGTACCACATCCGTATGTCTCTGTATTCATCAAATCCCCTCTTGTATAGTAATTTTAAGAAGTCACATCAACTGCCATGCGGGTCCCATGAATTTTTCTCCCATAATAAACTACTACCTTTCGTCAGAGAAGTATCACCTCCGTCCTAGTTTATTAGTCCCATTAGTATTCAGTGTCAAATTTTGACCACAGTTTTAACTAACAAAATGTCAATGCATGTCATAAAAAATTATACCATTGAAAACTATGTTTAAATACGATCCAACGATATGTTTTTTATGACATGTATTAATATTTTATTAGTTTAATTTATGGTCAAAATTTGACACAAAATACGAACGGGACTAATAAACCAGGATGGAGGTAGTACACGCCACATGCATGCTTGGGTCCCCAATTTTTTGTCCTCTCTCCCCACCCAAAACCCATTCGTTTTATTTGGCTTTGTAAATTTTTATATCTTTTTAACCGAAACTCCATTTTTCAAATTTTATGTATATTTGAAATTCTGGCAACTAGACCTTTTAAACAAGACCAATATTGGATGGGTTTTGAACTTGTTTAAATTGTACTATTTCATAAATTTATTTGAAATACATGAAATAAATTATCACATTATTTTCACTGGTTTTTAATATATCACTATTTCGCTAAATTTCAACATGTCAATTTTCTGAAATATTGAAGTCTGCTTATTCAAGTGTGTGAAATGATGTGAAACTGGTTATTACAAAATGTGAAACTTATATTTGTCAACAACTGAAACGTATTTCACTCAACTTTTTTGAATTTCAAGAAAACCAGTTTTTGGAACTAAATGAAATTGGATTTTGAATTAAATTGAAACGTAAATGAGTGAAATCCATCTTTTGTAATAAGTGTAATGTATTTTCTAAAACTAGTGAAATTAGTGGAATCTATCTTTTGTAATGAGTGAAATCATTTTTTTGAAACGTGTGAAAACATAGTTTTTGAATTGAGTGAAATTAGTTCTTATACTTACTAGTGTGTGAAAATATATGAAATGCCGCATTTTTTATACTTATGAAGCATACTTCAAACTTCTTAAATTTCAAGGAAATAATTTTCTGGAAGAGAGTGAAATTGGATTTTTTTTAATGTAATTGTAACGTAACTTTTCATTGAAATGAGCGAAATATGTTTTTTGGAATGAGTGAAATCATTCGAAATAAGCAAAATTGGTTCTTTCAAATGAGTGAAATCCGTTTTCTAAAATGAGTGGAATTATGTTTTTTTATGAAATGTATTCCAATGTGTATGTCAAGTTTGCTTATTTCAGTGTGTGAAAAGATGTGAAATTGGTTATTTACAAAATGTGAAACTTACATTTGTTGACACGTGAAAGTTATTTCACTTAACTTACTATAATTTCAGAGAAATCATTTTTTGGAACTGAGTGAAATTGGATTTTGAATGTAACTGAAAGATAAGTAATCATTGAAATGTCAAATGACTGATAACTATTTTTGAAATGAGTGAAATCATATGAAATTAGTGAAATTCATTATCTAAAATGAATGAAATCATTTGAAATTAGTGTTTTTTTGGATATAAGTGAAATTTATGTGTTGAATTGAGTGAAATCTATTTTTTGAAATCAGTGAAATTTAAACTAGTTCAAATATATCCAAAATTGATCTTGTTCTGAAGATCTTCTCGCTATGAATTCAAATATATAAAAAAATATCAAAATTTAAGTTTTGATTCAAAAAACATCAATCATCCAAATTTTCACAATGAAATTAAATGGAAGTCTTTTGATGGGGGAGAGAGATTATTTTAGCATATGCATGCAGCCGATCTTGTCTCCAACCTTTCTCTCCTGACATAAAGCTGGCAAGAGCATGAAGAAGGCCCACATGTATTCCTATTCATCTCTCTTATACACAAAACTAGGGTCCAAATCCCTAAAAGCACTCCAACGGTGGATGCTCCACCGGTAGCTGCCGGCTCCGGTGAAAAAACTTTTTCGATATACTCACCCGTTATGGACTGGAGGAAAATTTCTGCCTCCCACTCGCCGTGGCGGCACCAGCCGTGCTGCTCGCAAAGGGCGCCCTCCTCCGCGGCCTCGGCCGCTACGCGCTCGCTGCCGGCTGCTTCCGCGAGGCGCTCCCCGCAGGTGCCTGCGACGCCGACGAGGCGCGAGAGATGCTCGAGCAGTGCAGGTGGCCTCGAGGCGCAGGCCAGGAGCGGGGCAGTGGACCTGTCGGACTGGGTCCTCGCCGGGTTCTCCGGGAAGTGCCTGGACCTCGCGGAGTACGTCGGTCCGGTGAGATGCGCCGGTCCACGCACGGCGGCCGAGGGCTCTTTGCAGTGAAGAGCCTTGAGGCAGGGGTCACTTTGATGACTGCCAAGGCGGGCCACCGGGAGGAGGGTGATCCCGAATGCGGCAGACAACGACGAGTCGAGGAGGTGGTGGAGGAAGAAGGTCACCGACGCGGCGATGGCCGTGGTGGACCAGAGCTCCAGGGCCAGCTCTAGCAGCTGTTCCACCTCCAAGACGCCTGCGTCGACCAGGTCTTCATCGACGCGCTCCCCATCTTCGTCTAGCGCGCAATCCTCGCGCCGGCGCCGGCCACCGCAAGGGCCGCGGTGACCCCTTCAACTATGTCGTGTGCATGTGCGAGACCGCCATGGACGACGCGCTCCGGCTGCTGCCCACCAGCGGCCACACCTTCCACGTGCCCTGCATCGACGCCTGGCCGATGGCTGCGCCGGCATGGCCACAGAAGTGCCTGGTACAAGGGATAGAATGAGGCGTCTCTGAAGGCAGAGGAGGTCGTCAAGGTGAAGCTTGGCAAGCTCCGGTGCATAGACAACAAATGGCGGTTCAGGCCATCTCGCCGCATGACAAGTGTTCAACGAATGCAGAAACCAAAAGTAAGTTTTACTCTGTTGTTATATACAGGGGATCAGCTAGGTCCGGCCAAAACTTAATGAAGTAAATATACTTCATTAAGGTTTACTCCGCTGTTTACTCTAATTTTTAGGGATCGGCTAGAGATGCTCTAATAGACTAAAAAACTATACCAGGTGTGCGATGGAGGAAACGTCTTGCCCTATCTTGGGCGACGAGTTGCATGTTATATAGCAGGGGCGCAATAACCCTGATAGCGCATACATGGTTCGGTTGGAGAGAATCAAAAATACATCTTGGGGAAAAAGAAAGAAGAGGAGATAGACTTGGTTACAACAGAAGATAAGATGCGCCTAAACTACCTCCTAAACTACCTCCTGAATATCTCTCTTGTCACGTTTACATGTGCGCATATGTATGCATATGTATGTGTTTAACACCCTCCCTTAATCACAACTTGGTCAAGTTGAGATTATGTTTGAAGTCTTCAAAGCTTCGTACGGGCAAGGTCTTTGTGAATCCGTCTGCAATTTGATCTCTGGAATGCACAAAGCGAATGTCAAGTTGCTTCTGAGCAACTCTTTCTATGACAAAATGAAAATCAATTTCTATATGCTTTGTTCTAGCATGAAAGACTGGATTTGCAGAAAGGTAAGTAGCACCAAGGTTGTCACACCATAGGCATGGAGCTTGTGTATTTTTCACACCAAGCTCCTTCAACATGGACTGAACCCATATTATCTCTGATGTAGCATTTGCTAATGCTTTGTATTCTGCCTCTGTACTTGACCTGGAGACAGTAACCTGTTTTCGTGCACACCATGATATCAAATTAGGTCCAAAAAATACTGCAAATCCACCAGTTGATCGCCTGTCATCCAAGCATCCTGCCCAATTAGAGTCAGAGAAGACACTGATAAGAGTAGAGGGTGATTTGCTGAAATTTAGACCAATGCTCAAAGTGTTTTTGATGTATCTAACTATACGTTTGGCAGCAGTCAAATGAACAGTAGTGGGTGCATGAAGGAACTGACATACTTTGTTAACAACAAAGGAAATGTCAGGTCTAGTAAGGGTGAGATACTGTAATGCTCCTACTAGACTTCTGTATCTTGTGCTGTCCTCTTGATTCAAGAGTGTCCCTTCTGTGAGAGATAATTTTTCTGAACTGGATAATGGAGTAGGTGAGGGTTTACAACCTTGCAAGCCAGCCTGTTTTACCAGATTAGTTGCATACTTTTCTTGAGAGAGATGAAGTCCATCCTTGTGTCTCTTCACCTCAATTCCAAGGAAGAAGTGCAAGTCTCCAAGATCCTTCAAGGAAAAATCTGCACCCAAGTCCTTTAAAAGTCCTATGATTGCTTCAATAGATGAGCTTGTCACAATGATGTCATCAACATATATGAGGACAAATATGCATGTGTTGGACTTGTTGTAAATAAACAACGAGGTGTCAGACTTAGAGAGAACAAAACCAAGTGCCTGCATTTTATGACAGAGATGAGAATACCATGCTCTTGGAGCTTGCTTTAACCCATACAACGCTTTATCAAGTTTGCGCACATGAGAGGGAGCATTTTTACTTTCAAACCCAGGAGGTTGCTTCATGTACACTTCCTCTTCCAGAACACCATAAAGAAACGCGTTCTGCACATCTAGTTGTCTGAGACTCCAGCCCCTGGAAACAACAATGGACAAGACAAGATGGATGGTGGCAGCTTTTACAACCGGACTAAACGTGTCCTCATAATCTATACCATACCGCTGTTTAAAACATTTGTCAACAAGCCTAGCCTTATAACGATCAATGGTTCCATCAGATTTTCTTTTAATACTGAATACCCACTTGCAGTCAATCAAGTTTTTACCTTGCTGTGGAGGGACCAAATGCCATGTTTTATTTTTCTTCAGTGCCATGTACTCTTCATTCATAGCTTTCTTCCATTTCTCATCACCAAGTGCTTCTTCAACTGTACTTGGTTCACCTGGTTCACCTATAGAACAAACCATACCATATTTGATTACATGTTTGTAATTAACAGGTTGTGTTACCCCTTTTTGTAGCCATGTGCGCCGAGGCGATAGTGTAGCCAAATCTGTGACCACAGAAGATCCAGCAGGTTGCACAGGAGTTTCAGCCGCAGCAGATCACGAGGAGGAACCCGCAGCCACAGCAGCACGAGCTGTGTCGGGCGGATCTTCTGTGGCAAACAACGACACCGCAACACCTGATGAGCCCGCAGAGAATCCCGGCCTCTGGACCGGCCCATCATTCTCCAATGATAGTGTATCAGCACGGGGGGCCCGCGCCTGTCGGTTGAGCGCCAGATCCCGCACCCGTGCCGGGGCCCACACCGATGGAGTGACCCGAAGCCCACCGCTTGTAGCAGGTTGGCCGCGGAATCGCGTGTCGCCCAGGCCAGCCGCGGGTCGCCAAGTGGCAGACGACGATTGGCGCGGAGCTGGGGTCGTGACGCAGCCAGCGGGAGGCGCCCGCAGAAACAGAAGCCGCGGCGCGTGCGCGTGCGCCTGGTGCGCCTGCAGCAACGGATCCCGAGGAGGATCCGATTTGCTGCCGCTGAACTGATACCGAGGAGGATCTGTCTCCTGTTTCGGGGCACATGAAATAGGCCCGATATTTGCACTGTTTTCTGCATTTTCTTCGCTGTTTGTTCCTGTTTCATCAGCACAAGTCTCATGCATGCTATTAGTGGGATTAGTCAACAATTGATCATCAATATTGTTTCCCCCTTGATCGATACCGGTGAGATGAGAGGGCAAAAGAAGAATTTCTTTGCAAAGGAGTGCACCGGCGTTAGGATGAAGATCAGCAAAAGGGAATTTAGTTTCATCAAAAACAACATCCTGAGAAATGTAGACACGACCCGTGGAGACATCTAGACATTTTACACCCTTGTGTTGAGCACTATATCCAAGGAACACACATTGTGTCGAGCGAAACATGAGCTTGCGATTATTGTATGGACGGAGATTGGGCCAGCATGCACATCCAAAAACACGAAGAGATTTATAGTCTGTTTTTTCGTGTAGAAAGCCTTTCTAATGGAGTTTCATTGTTAATAACACGACTAGGAAGCATATTTATGATATGGACGATAGTGAGAAAAGCTTCATCCCAGAATTTGAGGGGCATGGAAGCTCCTGCTAGGAGAGCAAGCCCAACCTCAACGATATGACGATGCTTACGTTCAGCAGAGCCGTTTTGTTGGTGAGCATGAGGGCACGCCACATGATGTGAGATGCCAAGAGTTTGGAAGGAGTTTAATTTCTCGTACTCCCCTCCCCAATCAGATTGGACAACAATGATTTTGCTGTCAAACTTGCGTTCAACAAGAGCTTGAAAGTTTTGAAAAACTTGAAAAACATCGGATCTTTTCTTAAGGATATAGATCCAGGGAAATTTACTGTAGTCATCAATGAAACTGACGTAATAGGTATGTCTACCAACGGAGCTAGGGGCCGGACCCCAAACATCAGAGAAGATAAGTTGCAACGGTTTGGTAGAGACACTAGTAGATATAGGATATGGTAATTGATGACTTTTAGCTCTTTGGCACGAATCACAAATAGTTTCATCATGACGCTCACCAACAAACGAGAGCTTATTTTTCCTAAGCAATTTTTCAACTAAAGAAAAAGAAGCATGTCCTAATCTATCATGCCACCGCGTTGACGAAAGCTTGACAACACCATAGACTTGTTTATTGAATCTTCTATGCTCCGGAATCAACAGGTAAAGCCCTCGAACACATCTACCTCGATAGAGGATTTTCGTCGTTACCTGATCCTTGATAAAAAAGAATATGGATGAAATTCGAGGAAGACATGATTATCAATGGAAATACGATGAACGGAAAGAAGATTCTTAGCGGCACTAGGAACATGCAAAATTTTCTTGAGATGAATTTTACGACGAGGGGTACTAAAAATTGAATGACCAATGTGATTTATCCTCATACCTTCTCCACTGGCCGTGTGGATTTGATCTTTTCCACGATACCTTTCCTTCATGGTCACCTTCTCTAGTTCGTTGGTGATGTGGTTGGTGGCACCGCTATCAACATACCAATTTGTGTCGATGTCATAGGAGCCATCAACCGCCACAGTGACCTTCTCATCATCTTGGGAGTCGTCCTCGTCTTCATCATAGCGGTACCAGCAATCCTTTGCAGTGTGGTTGCCGTAGATTTGACAACGCGGGGTGTCCGGGCGAGTCCTGCCAGAGCCATCGCCACGGCGACCCTTGTTGCCAGAACGCCCACCACCGCTGCTGTTCCCATTGCCACCTGACCTCCCCTTGCCACGGGAAGGACCACGCGAGTGAGAGCCGCCGCCGCGACCGCGAGATGCGACATCCGCGGAGGACTTGAAGCCGCCGCCGCCCGAGCCGTGGAACTGCGCCAAGCGTTGGTCGAAGTTGCTGAGCATGGAGAAGATCTCATCGAGGGAGGCAGGGCTGACACGGGCGTCGAGGGCCGAGACCAGGGGCTGGTAGTCCAGATCCAGCCCGTGAAGGATGTACGAGATGAGCTCGTCATCTTGGATCGGTTTGCCGGCCGTGGCCAGCTCGTCGACAAGGCCACGCATGGAGGCGAAGTAGGCGGCGGCGGACTGGTTGCCCTTCTGCGCGTTGATGAGCAAGGTACGGATGCTGTTGACGCGGCTCAGCGACTGCGACGAGTACATGCCCGCCAGCGTAGTCCAGAGCGCCTGCGCCGTGGTGACCGTGGTCATCGTGACGAGCACCTCTTTAGAGAGGTTGCTCAGCAGGTAGCCGAGCACCTGCTGATCCTCCCGGACCCAGATGGGGTGGAGAGGGTTGGGCTCGAAGGTCTCCTTGCCGTCCTTGTCCTTGGCGGCGAGGAGCTTGTCCGGCTCCGGCGAGGTGCCGTCGACATAGCCGAAGACACTGGCGCCACGTAGTTGCAGCGTGATCTGTGTGCGCCATAGCACATAGTTCGTGCGGGAGAGTTTCTCGATGACCTGCCCACTAAGGCTAGGCTGAGAGGCGCCGGAGGAGGAAGACATGGCTTAGGCACAGTTGGAATCGCGAGAAGCTAGATGGGAAGTAGGAAGGCTCTGATACCATGTGCGATGGCGAAAATGTCTTACCCTATCTTGGGCGACGTGTTGCATGTTATATAGCAAGGACGCAATAACCCTGATAGCGCATACATAGTTCGGTTGGAGAGAATCAGAGATACATCTTGGTAAAAAGAAAGAAGAGGAGATAGACTTGGTTACAACAGAAGATAAGATGCGCCTGAACTACCTCCTAAACTACCTCCTGAATATCTCTCCTGTCACGTTTACATGTGCGCATATGTATGTGTTTAACACCAGGCAATGCTCTTCTCTTACAAGGTTAAGGAACTTCGGTAGAAGACCACAGTCCATTAACACAATAGACTTGACTGCTTTGGTCTGTGGACTGTGGACATGTACTGAACGTGGCAACTTACTTCTGTTAATTTGTACGCTGGGGCTGATGTGGATATGGATAATTGTTCAGACTAGTTATGCAGAACTATCCATGGACAGTGCGACAGTATGAGCTTTCATTATCTTCTCTCTTTCTATAGGAAAACAACTCGTGTACTGGAAAAAGAAACGCCTATCAAAATATTGATGAATAAGCTCTTATCTGAACGTGCAGCATCTTAACCTACATATGTTTCTCTTTTCAAAACAAAGATTATATGTATGTTTCAATTACTGAAGTTTGCAGCATAATGCTACTTGTTTCTCCTGCTACTGCTGGCTCCTTTTGTGCCTTTAGAAACGCAGACCTCCACAGAAGCAATTAGACTCGTCTCCAGATCATGCCCTCTCACCGCCGATCTCACTTTCCTCAAAATATGCTGCTTCATCACTGCTCTCTCAGCAGACTGGATATTCTCGCACATGTTCAATCCGTGGATATATCTTGACACTGACCCGCTGAAAGACCCACCTGCTTTCTCAAGGGAAACAGGTTTCTCGATGACTTGGTAAGAGAGCATTCTTTGTATGCAGGGTTTGGTTCCGACCGCCGCAATGTCCACCAGAAGTTGCACCGTGAGATCCTTTGTCTTGACGCACTTACGGTCGAGCAGATTGACCAATTTTTCTATAGTCCCTAGTTGTAAAAACCTCTGCAAGACTAATGATCCTCCCTTTGCATACACGATCTGATGGAGAGCATGGTATGCTGAATCCTGGAGCTCATTGGTAGAGGACTGCATCATGGCAATGAGCTCGTGCACAATATTAAGCTCCAAGAACCTACGGATGTATGGCTCTGCTCCGGTGCAGGCCAATTTCATTACCAGAAAGGCAGTCTGAGACCTCACTTGGTTGTTTTCAGGTTCTCTGCGCTGCAGCAGAAATGCCAACCTATCACACAGATTGCTTCCCAAAAGAAGATCTTGCACCCTAGGATCGTTAGCCCTCTCAGCAAGAGGTAATAAACCTTGGATAGCTTCAATGATATCTTTGCTGTCTGTCTGTAGAATCCTGTGAAGAAGCACCTCAAAATATTGAGGCTTCGGTGATGGGGCTACATTTTGGTCAGATAAAACAAACCTCTCCAAAGCAAGCCGAGCATGCCATGGCAAATGAATCAACAATCCAGGCCCCATGCACTCTTTAAGTGGCGCACCAAGCTCACAGAAAGTTTTTAGCGTGATAATTGCATGATCCTGTGAGATCTCAGAACCGCAACCTAAAAGTACAAGGAGCTTCTTGTCAACTCCTGCTTCGATCATTATCTCCACAGCCTTTAAATTTCCCACTTTTATCAGTGATGCTAGAGTTGTGAACACAATTTCATGCCACTCCTCATTTTCTGGAGACAGTAGTTCTGCAATTTTGTCCATGGGAATGCTTGACAAAATTTCGTCGGCAGTTTTGGCACTGACATGCTCAGATACCTTGGCAAGAACAGCAGAAACGTTGGCTAGAGATGAAGAATCCTCATAGCCACGAAGAACACAAATTAATTTATCAACAGAACCTGCTGTTTCAATAGATTGGGCGAGATTTGCATAGTCTCCTTGGAAAAAGACGACTGTAATAGCTTTGGTGACAGCAACGATAAGAGCTTGTGACCCAACAGAAATTAGCTCCGCTATTCGAGGTCCAAGCAGTTTGCTAAAGCCAAGTCTGCTAGCCTCAAATTCAGATATTGATTTGCATGCCATGAGAGCTTGGGTGGTGCTTCCCAGTAAGATTTCAATCTCCATGAACTCTAGCAAAGAAAAGAATGATCTCATCTTCTGCTCAGCTGGCCCTTTCACGGTCTCTTTGCCAAAAATAAAAAGCCAAGGAGCCACCAATGCAGCATACTCAGGAAATGAATCAGTCAGAAGAGTATGAGCAGCATCATTTGCTTTGTTCTCAAGGTAGAGAGAAACCATGTCATGCATATGATACATCGACTGGTATTCCAGTTTGATGATGAGTGAGCCTTCTACTAGTTTTGAAACTACATAGGGAATAAACTGTCCTGCACAAGTGCTGACCAGACGGATTCAAGGCATGCCTCTGGAACAGGTTCTTCCCATGAAATAGCTGCGAGAACCATGAAAAACCTTCGTGAATTTTCAGGCATTGCTTCCAAGCTGAACTCAAAAGATCCAAATATGGTCAACGTGGTCTCGACTTCTTTCTCGTTCACATATGAAACTGGACCTGGTGCACAAGTTGCATATGTGGAAAGGTTGGATATTGCTTTCTCCCATTTCTCCATTCTGGTCTCCTTCCTTAGGGCCTTACCCAAGACAGCAACTGTAAGGGGATGGTGCCCACAACTGTCCAGCAAGTCGTCTGCAACAGGCTACAAAGTACCAAAAGGTAAACCATCTAGGAACACATAAAAGTAGTCTGTAGCAATAATTTCTAGATTGAGTATATCTTGCATGGCAAAATAAGCACAATTAATAGCTCTAAGTAGATTTGCATGGATATAAATATTTTTTGTTTGACATGCTGTTAATACAATGAAGCCAATCTTGAAACTCAGAAGATGAACATATGAAAGAAAGGATGAGACCTAGACTGCAGGATACCTAATGAAGGGAAGTGATGAACATTGTGTAAATTAGATTTAACATTAGAAAACTAAGAGGCATGGCAATATCGATAAATTCACTAAATAATTATAAGGAAAATTACAAAGCATACCGGAAGCTCTTCAGCACTAAGCAGACTATGATAGAGAAGAATGCCCTTGCTGATTTTCTTGATGTCATCTTTGGATATTTCTACCTTTTCAGCTTCTGCTATCTCATAAACTGCTTCATCCCTTGCTGTCACAAGATACCGGCAATCATTATCATATAGCTTGGTGAAGCGATCAACTATGTCTTGCTCCCAGACGTCATCGAGTAGTATTAACATACTCTTTCCAACCAACACGGTCTGAAGCAAGCAACACACATCTTCAAGATCTTTGCTCGTGTCCTCGTTGACAGTCATGGAACCAATCTGCACTAGCAATTTGCTTATCTTCCTAACAAGACGTTTATGGTACTCACTTCTGCTTCCATTACAAGCTGCTCTACTGCACCACCGGCCAAAACTAAGCTCAATTGCGCCATCCACAAAATTACCAGGCGGCTGAGAAGCTATTTGTCGAGCGAGGCACGACTTCCCAATACCAGATAATCCAACAATCAGGACAACTCGATGACCATCATCTCTCTCCAAAATGTCCCTAACATAGTCACACTTCTCTGACACTGGATAGCCCTGCTCAGACTTGATTCTGACCAACGATGGTGTACCCTTAGCAGTAGACGCTATAGCTTTGCCGACGTTCTCTGTTAACTTCTGCAATTCCAGCCACCAGTTGAGGTCATCTCTGATCAGCTGAATGTACTTCATGAGGGGGTCTCCCACCACCGAGCTCCAAACCACCCTAGCCAAGCCCTTCCCTTTCCCTTTCTTCAAGGCTCGCCTCGCCTTGATGATATTGGAACGGAGCTGATCCATGAGCCTGCTCAAGCTCTGAAACTGACGCTCCAGCTGCGGGCCGTGCATCTTGTGCGCGTGCTTCTGCTTAGCCTGCTCCATCAGCACCTCAAGGTCCGACACGAAATCCTCGAGCACCTGGAGCCTCCTCGGAGCCTCAGCGGCGTCCGCGGCCGCCTGCTCCAGCGCTCCCACCGCGGACACCATTGCAGACACCAGCTGCGCGGCCGAGGCGATTGTTTGCACGACGTCCATGGCTTCGCTTCAGGACACTAAAACAACTCCTGATAGAGTCGAATCACCACACCGACGAAGCCTTTTCTTGCAAGAATTCAAGAATCAGTTCTCTGCTGTCGCAATTCCACAAACAAATGGCATGCATGCTCCCGGTCGCAGGCACGGCAGCAAAATCCCCCTTTCTATCAATCTGGGTTTCAGACCTACCGATCACCCGCTTCAACCCAGAAATCATCCGTCCAAAGCCAAACCCCAATCGTCAGCCCGAATTTCCAAAACCGCAGCACGAATCGTGACAAAACATGTGTGAAGTGCAGCAACCAAGAGCACAAGGTCGGAACGAACTTACTTATCAGTGATAAGTGGGGAGCGGTCCGAGAAATCCGAGAGCGTCGACAGAACTATGAGGCAAAGGGTTTCAGACTTGGCAACAATGATGGAGTTGGTGAGCTCGGCAGCTTCCGAAGGAGGCGTTCTTCTTCCAGTGCACCTTTGCCGAAATAAGTCAACAATGGCAGGTATGGGTGGGTTCTTGTGAGGAAGATGCCAACGCAACGCAACAAAAACTGCTGTGGGGACGGGTGAAAGCCAACCTGCTGTGTGTTTTCCGCTTTTTTTTTTTGAAGGGAGCAGATAAATAACAAGAATGTAGGTGGGATTTGTTGCATTTTTTGGACAACCATATGCGCGTCAAGATATATCACGTAGCACCAAGCCCGAACTGAGTCTAGCTCAGCTGATTAGAGCGACTCCAACGCGCCGACGTAAACATATGCACGTTTTGTCTTTTTTTTTTTTCCGTTTGGGTCGGTGTTTTAGACGGCGTCGATCCTATTCATGTTTGGCTGGTCTGTGCCGCCAACGCGTTGCATTTTCGTTCGCGCGGTCGGCATGTGGCCAGATGTTTGCACAATTATTTACATAGATATCTATAGTGCCCAAAGTTTAAATCACATAATTCACAGCCAAATAAAAATCCCAGTCTTATAAACAAATAAAAACGTATAGTTCATAACCAAATGAAATATAAATTGTCACAAATACATCTAAAAGAAAAGGAGCCGATACATCTAATGATTGCCAAGGTGAGTCCACATATACTCAACCAAATCATCTTGGAGTTGAGTGTGAGTTGCGCAATCAGGCATTTCATGATGAAATTGGGTGAACTGTGCAAGCGCTGCCGCTCCTCCATGCTCAGGCACAACATTGAAACCCCTGGTCGAAGATTTCATCCTCACGCTCATCCTCTACGACCATGTTGTGCATGATCACACAAGCAGTCACCACCTCTCATAACTTCTTGGTGCTCCAAATTCTAGCAGGATATCGAATGATGCCCCATCGAGATTGAAGCACACCAAAGCCACGCTCCATATCCTTCCTAGCACTCTCTTGTGCTTGGGCAAATCTCTGCCTCTTCTCTCCTACCGGGTTGGGGATTGTCTTCACGAATGTTTTCCACTGAGGATAGATACCATCAGCAAGGTAGTATCACTTGTTGTAGTGGTAGCCATTGATCTCAACATTGACCTCTGGGCAATTTCCTTCCGCAAGCCTTCAGAACACCAGAGAACATTGAAGCACGTTGATGTCATTGTGAGAGTCAGCCATGCCGAAAAAGAATGTCAAATCCAAAGATCTTGTGAAGCCACGGCCTCAGGTATGACAGTGCAAGCTTTGACATGCCCCCCTATACTGCCCCTGCCAAGCAGACGGACAGTTCTTACACTTCCGGTGCATACAATCTATACTACCAACAACCAGGTTGTTTCTGCAGCATTTGACTCTCTCAGGTACTCCGGGCCAAACACTGCTACCACAGCCTTGCAAAACTTGTACATTGATGCAAGGCATGTGGACTCACTCATGCGGACATACTCATCAACAAGATCACCGGGTATTCCGTATGCAAGCATTCGAATAGCTGCAATGCATTTCTCATAAGAGGAGAGCCAACCTTCCCAAGGGCGTCCTCCTTCATAAGTAATAATCATCATATGCCATTAGCCCTCCCGAATACAATTGGACACATGTTTAGCCATCCGGAAGCGGTGCCGGGATAGCTTGGGTTTGTAGAGTCGGGACGTGCACTGAAAGTAGCCGGACGAGTGTAGGCAATGGCCGCTCTCTCTGTTGCGATTTAATGCCGAAGCATGGCCCGGGATTGAGCCCCTAAACAATGGCCGCTGCCTAGCAATGTGGTCATTAACGACCAAAGTAGCAACCACAAACTCCTCATCGTCCGACGATGAATCATCTGAATCACAAATAAAGTTGTTGAAAAAGAACTCATCTTAACTATCCATTTGTACATTGTAGGTGAAACGTTGGATACCTTGCGGGCATGGTGGAAGAAGCCAGCCGGTGAAGAGCCCTGCGCCTCTCCTAGGCCTGGCAGCAGACCTATCAATGTGGAGGCAACCGTGGAGCGAGGCCACCGGGCATGGGGGGATGTCGGCGGCAACAGAGGCCATGGGGTGGCGTGGCCATGGAGGTGCTACAACGGTGGCGAAAACTGCCCACCAACCCCGACAAGAGTGGCCATCGGGTGTGGCGTGCAGCTGGGAGAGGTGTGTGGGTGCGGGTGACGGCGACGGTGTCCTGAACTAGGGGGGGTGCAAACCACGTCGGGCCCTTAATAGTGAGTTGGGCCGAGGACCCCCTGGATTAACAACAATTGGGACAAGACTACCAGGCCCCTCGGTGTGTTCAAGATGGAATCCTCCGAAGACTGGGCGCATAGTCCAAGACACATTTGAATTATCAACATGTTTATCCCTAGATGTAACCGACCTCATGTAAAACCTAGGTACCCCCGATCCCTATATAAGCTGTGGGGTAAAATCATATATTCACATACGACCTCGACGTAGATCATCCAGTACTTTGCACTCCAAGTCAATCAATACAATAGAAGCAGGACGTAGGGTTTTACCTCTTCTAAAACCCCCCCAACCTGAGTAAACATCGTTTCCCTTGTTCATCATGTTACCATCAAGCTAAGATCACCTGCTCGGGACCACCCTACCCGAGATCTGTCGGATTTAACCCAGACATTGGTGGCCCATATAGGTCCCGCAGTGTGGTAAACAAAATGCTCGATGGCTCTTTGGATCGACGACAGCATTGGCTATGGGAAGACCTTCTTCCCCAACCAGCTCTTTGTATTCGCCAGTGTCATGCTCTACGCTGATGCAACTGGCCAACTTGGCCAGATCAAATTTTTTGCTCCAGGGCAGAGCATCAGGTTTGGAAACATGGAGTATGTTGCGGATGTCTGCAGCGAACTTGTGTTCTCAAGCTGGGTGTCAGACCAGTCCGAGGACTCCGCGGACGCTGATGCGCCAATCTGAGATTCAATCTGGATTAGGACCATGGCAAAAAGCGCTCATCGGATCCAGCTTTACGTTCGGAGCCGAACATTATCTTGCCGGGCCAGACGTCAAGTTCAGGCAGCGAAACTGTCAAGGTCATGTCAGATGGAACCTTGGCAAAACTTCGGCTAAACCCTACCTCATGTCAAGATATGGGTTAGGCCGACAAGGCACTTCTGAACGAGATGTTAGATCGGATTCAGAGCCTCGCTGTCTCAGATGATCAGACCTCGGTCTACGATCAGATCTGGGGGAATCTGGAAAGGGTGGAGTTTTCAAACCACCCTCCACTCATCTAGTCGCTACTATCGAGGACTTAACCAACGTTCTAGCATATGCATCCGACGAGGATGCCGATATGGACGTAAGTCGATGAGTCAACGGACACTGAAGCACCTCCTGCCACTACTAATACCGGCAAGTGGGCAACTGATGTAGGGCAAAACCCTAGGTGGCCCCATGTTCATGAATTAGAGGTGGATTCAAGGAGGAACACGAAGAACACGAGGGGAAACCATGGAGAAATCAAAGGGGAAAACACTCTATTGGACAAGATCCACACCAAGTACTCCTCAAATCACAAGCAATACATGGGATGCATCAAGATCCAAGAACAATAAGGGAAATAAAGATACAAGGGTAGTTCATCCAAATCTCTAGGAGAGATGGGTCTTGATGATTCACTTGGGGAATCCTTCTCCACAAGTGGAGGTCTTGTACTACAATGGAGTCTTCTCTCTCAAGAGGAATCCCACAAGGGGAGATACATGAGCTAAGCTCTAACATCTAGATCTAATCTTAGGGTATATATAGGTCCAAGGCATGAAGGGGTAAGTGGGGGCAAAATGGTAATACATGGGCAAAGCCCAACAGCTGCACGCTGGCAGCCCCGTGTGCACGGGGTAATTGGAGCCCATGCGCACGGCGTATCCAGAGAGCTGGCGACTTAGCTCGTGCGTACGGGGGTCTACCATTGGCACGGGGTCCTGTGTGCACAGGGTCCAGGGGCCCGTGCGCATGGGGTATCCAAAGGCCTCGCAGTATGTAGCCTTCTTGTGGAAACTGATACGTCCATTTTGCATCATGTTTTCCTACTGTTATTTATAATGTTTTTATGCATTTTAACATTTTGTGGAGTAATTCTAATGCCTTTTCTCTCATAATATGTAAGGTTTACACAAAGAAGGAGAATGCCGACAGCTGGAATTCTGGACCTGAAAAAGCTATGTCAGAGATACCTATTCTGCACATCTCCAAATGAGCTAAAATTTTACGGAGAATTATTTTGGAATATATAATAAATAGTGGAGAAAAGAAATACTAGAGGGGGCCACCCAGGTGCCCACTAGGCACCAGGGTGCGCCACCCCCTCCAAGTGCGCCCTGGTGGGTAGTGGGCTCCCTGGCCCACCTCCAGTGCCCATCTTCTGGTACATAAGGCCATTTTCCCTAGAAAAAATAAAGAGAGGACTTTCGGGACGGAGCGCCACCGTCTCGTGGCGGAACTTGGGCAGGAGCACATTTGCCCTCCGGTGGAGCGATTCCGCCGGGGGAACTTCCCTCCGGGAGGGGGAAATCTAAGCCATCGTCATCACGAACAACCCTCTCATCTTTGGGAGGCCAATCTTCATCAACATCTTCAATAACACCATCTCATCTCAAACCCTAGTTCATCTCTTGTGTTCAATCTTTGTATCAAAACCTCAGATTGGTACCTGTGGGTGACTAGTAGTGTTGATTACATCTTGTAGTTGATGCTAGTCGGTTTATTTGGTGGAAGATTATATGTTCAGATCCATTATGATATTTATTACTGCTCTGATCTTGTGCATGAATATTATTTGTGAGTAGTTGCCTTTGTTCTTGAGGCCACGGGAGAAGTCATGTTGCAAGTAATCATGTGAATTTGATATTCGTTCGATATTTTGATGATGTGTATGTTGTGATTCCCTTAGTGGTGTTATGTGAACGTCGACTACATGAAACTTCACCATCTTTGGGCCTAAGGGAATGCATTGTGGAGTAGTTATTAGATGATGGGTTGCTAGAGTGACAGAAGGTTAAACCCTAGTTTATGCACTATTTCGTAAGGGGCTGATTTGGATCCATATGTTTAATGCTATGGTTAGATTTTATCTTAATTCTTCTTTCGTAGTTGCGGATGATTGCGAGGGGGGTTAATCATAAGTGGGAGGATTTTTTCAAGTAAGAACATCACCCAAGCACCGGTCCACCCACATATCAAATTATCAAAGTAGCGAATGCAAATCAAACCAACATGATGAAAGTGACTAGATGAAATTCCCGTGTGCCCTCAAGAACGCTTTGCTTATTATAAGAGACCGTTCCATCCTGTCCTTTGCTATAAAAAGGATTGGGCTACCTTGCTGCACTTTTGTTACCATTACTTGCTCGTTACAAATTATCTTACTATCAAACTACTTGTTACCGACAATTTCAGTGCTTGTAGGTATTACCTTGCTGAAAACCACTTGTCATTTCCTTCTGCTCCTCGTTGGGTTTGACAATCTTACTTATCGAAAGGACTACGATTGATCCCCTATACTTGTGGGTCATCAGAAACCCGTCGGTACTTGCGGAACCTCGCCTTCTTCTTGACGGATCCTTCTCCGCTTCCAAGCTCCCCTCTTGGATGGTGTAGTCGTTCTCTTCCACATGAACTCCTCCTCACCATGTGTGAAGCTCCGATAACACCTATGCATGCACACGAGAGGAGTGTTAAGTAGTATACCATCCTCAAAGGGGTCAGGTGAACACGTGTAAATGAGATGATTCACCTTTATGTATGTGAAGTATATGTGGCATGTGTCACTTGTCAAATGGACTCTTGGCATGGTGATGTCCATAGGATGCTCCGAATCATCCCCTCCCCCTTGGGAAAGATCCGACCTCGGATCGAAAACCAAATCATAATGGGAAAGAGATGGTGTCACCATGTAGAAGTGGACAATCACCAAGCATTCGACATCTTGAAGCTCGAAATGGGCCCTCTCCAATGTCGCACCATCTTGTGATTCCTTCAATAGGAACAAGGACATCAAACACTTGTAAAAACAAACATGGTTAGCGTTAGTGGAAAACCAAGCATTCAAGTGGTGATTCACCCGACCAGTGTCGTCATCATGCATAGCCTAAGGTGTGACAAAGAAGTGTGGCGTGTCTTGTAAGCATATCAATTGAGCACAATCAAAGGCATCATGCACAAAGGCAAGAAGCAATAGCAATCTATAGGGACAACATGCAAATGTGAGGTAGTGTATCTAATGTGCATGACAAGTGAACAAGCATCTACCTCAAGGTCATAGCAAGCATGCACAAAGTGCTCAACAAAAGGTGTATGGTACACATAGGAATCATTCACAACACCAAATATAATGAGATATCTAAAGTTCTAAACACATGTGGCAATCCAAAGTGCAAGACAATCCAAGCATAATGTGCATAGGGTGTTGTGAAAGCATTGTTACACTCAACACAAATGAAATAGCAATTGTGTAACCACTGTTCAAGAATTCATCTGATTAATCAGTTAATGGGCCAGTTAATCGCTAATCGTAGGATGGCCGAATCGAATAGCACCTATTCGTCGCGTTAAATTGTCAGGCCGATTAACTTGCATGTGAGACCGATTAATAGGTTCTCAGGCCGATTTATCGTTGTTGGCCCATTAACTTACACTACAAAAAAAGACACATCCGTGACATTTTGGGCCGAACGAATTTTTTTTCTGTCATGCTTATGACACTTCTATGACGATAATTGTGACAAAACCCGGTATCATCATAGATGTGGTGGGCTCCTACTTCTATGACAAAAAATCATGACAGAAAATGGGCTTTTTGTCTTGGGCGGGCCGGAGACGGACCTGCATGACATTCTTTGGGCCGTCCGTGACGGAAAAAATCATGGTAGAAGCGAGGGCGAGAAAAATATCGGGGAGTTCCCGGTTACAGTGGGTGGTCGGGGCCGAGAGATGCATGGAGGTTTGCACATTTTCTCTCATATACGTACGCGCGTGTGTGCGAGGCGTTGGGATCTAACTGAACCTGAGAGAGGTGTTCGCTTACTAAACCCGCGCGATCGATCCCTTGGCTGTTAATTGAACCCGAGCGATTCATTCGCTACCGACTGAACCCGAGCGATTCCTTCGCTGCTGCTGTTAACTGAACCCGAGCGAACGATCACTGCTGCTGCTTACTGAAGCCGATCGAGCCCCCGTGCGAGATGTAGCCAGCCGGTGTTGGGTAGCGTCTCAATGAACAGTGACCGTTGCTACCGTGCGTGCGGTACGTAGAACGAGTCGAGACGTGGTGAGTCGAGCCGGTTGGTTGGCTGTGGATGAACAGTTCCCGGTGGGGGTTGGATGAACAGGACCCCGTGGTAGTAGGCCGTTGCCGCTGGATGAACAGGACCCCGAGGAAGCCGCCGCACCCCAGCCGGTTGGGGGTGGATGAACAGGACCCCGTGGAGGCTGTATGAACAGAAGCTGGTGGAGGCTGGATGAACAGTAGCCGTGGATGAACAGTAGCCTCGTGGAGGCTGGAGGAGGTCGACGGTGGATGAATAGTATCCCGTGGAGGCTAGAGCAAGGCAGTAGACGTTGGATGAACAGGACCCCGTTTCGACTGTAGGTGCTCCAACACAAGTCCGTTTCCTCCGTTTTGCGGTACGCCACACCCCTCCCGATCAACAGGACCCCGTTTCGACCGTAGGCACTCCAACACAAGTCCGTTTCCTCCGTTTTGCGGTACGCCAGACCCTTCTCGATGAACAGGACCCCGTTTCGACCGTACACGGTCAAACAGAAGGCCCGTTTCCTTCGTTCTGCGGTACGCCCGACCTCGTTTTGGCTGTTCCGTCCAAGCCGGTTGGCTCCAAATGAACACGACGTATTCGGCTGCCATCCGCTGCCTCTCCATGTACACGAGCCCTGGCCGTACGTATGCGCGAGTAGGCGTTCGAGACCCCTCCCTTATGTACGTACGTGGCCGTATTTTTTGCCATCTGGCTGTATGTACGTGTACACAGTTTAGAAGGGACTGCCTGAACTGCTACATCGGGGGCTCTACTACTACACGTGCCGCTGCTTGCTCGGCCACGGTTCATCGTTGCAGAGGGACCGATCGACCAGTATGTGTAGGATCGAAAGTATGTCTAGAGGGGGGGTGATTAGACTACTTGACCAAATAAAAATCTAGCCTTTTCCAAATTTTAAGTCTTGGCAGATTTTAGCAACTTAGCACAAGTCAAGCAATCAACCTACACATGCAATTCTAAGAGTATAGCAACGGAATGTAAATCATTGCATATGAAGGTAAAGGGGAGGAGTTTGGAGGGAGCAAACGCAATGTAGACACGGAGATTTTTGGCGTGGTTCCGATAGGTGGTGCTATCGTACGTCCACGTTGATGGAGACTTCAACCCACGAAGGGTAACGGTTGCGCGAGTCCACGGAGGGCTCCACCCACGAAGGGTCCACGAAGAAGCAACCTTATCTATCCCACCATGGCCATCGCCCACGAAGGACTTGCCTCACTAGGGTAGATCTTCATGAAGTAGGCGATCTCCTTGCCCGTAAAAACTCCTTGGTTCAACTCCACAATCTTGACGGAGGCTCCCAAGTGACACCTAACCAATCTAGGAGACACCACTCTCCAAAAGGTAATAGATGGTGTGTTGATGATGAACTCCTTGCTCTTGTGATTCAAATGATATTCTCCCCAACACTCAACTCTCTCTCACAGATTTGGATATGGTGGAAAGATGATTTGAGTGGAAAGCAACTTGGGGAAGGCTAGAGATCAAGATTCTTGTGGTTGGATTGGAATATCTTGGTCTCAACACATGAGTAGGTGGTTCTCTCTCAGAAAATGAATGCTGGAAGTGTAGGCATGTTCTGATGGCTCTCCTCATGAATGGAGGAAGGGTGGAGGGGTATATATAGCCTCCACACAAAATCTAACCGTTACACACAATTTACCAAACTCGGTGGGACCGAATAGTGAAACTCGGTCAGACCGATTTAGTTCAAAATGTAAACATTAGGATTTTCGGTGGGACCGACATGTCAACTCAGTGAGACCGATTTCGTTAGGGTTCGGGCATAACGTAATCTCGGTGAGACCGATCACATGAACTCGGTGAGACCGATTTCTGTAATAGGCAAATAGAGAGTTGGTCAGGCAAACTCGGTGGGACCGATCGCTCATTTCGGTGAGACCGAAACATTACGAAGAGGAAACAGAGAGTTTGCATTGCGAACTCGGTGGGACCGATCGCTCATCTCGGTTAGACCGAAACATTACGAAGGGAAACAGAGAGTTAGCAATCCCATCTCGGTGAGACCGAGATCCCTATCGGTGAGACCGAACTGATTAGGGTTTCTGGCAGTGGCTATGTCAAATGAACTCGATGGCGCCGGATAGATCAAATCGGTGGGGCCGAGTTTGACTTTTGGTTTGGGACATATGTGGATATGAGAAAGTGGTTGAGGGTTTTGGAGAATATCACTAAGCATTTTGAGCAAGCAAGCCATTAAGCAACACCTCATCCCCTTTTAATAGTATTGGCTTTCCTATGGACTCAATGTGATCTTGGATCACTAAAATGAAAAGAGTAGAGTCTTGAGCTTGAGCCAATATATGTCCTTAGCATTTTGAGGGGTCCACATCTCTAGTCCATGCCATGCCAATCATTGAACTTTCTGAAATGATCATCTTGAAAGAGTATTAGTTCAATGAGCTATATGTTTTTAAGAATTACCAAAACCACCTAGGGATTAGTTGCACTTTCAGTATGTACGTACATGTTCACGACAACGCTACGTATGCTTCGACCGGGTGGGTCCCAGCTGTCTGAGAGGATAAGGACGCACTTCCTTGCGTGCGAAGATATAGCTGGTGGGTCCCGGCTGTCAGGGGGAGGAATCATTTTTATTTTGTGAGTAATAAGGAGGCACTTTCTTGGTTTCAAAGATGTAGCTGGTGGGTCCAGCTGTCAACCTCATAGCCTAAAGTCCACTTCCGATGGCTGTCGTTCGTTGACCTCATTGACCACGAGGCGCCGAGAGCATCAAGGCGGTGGATGACGGCGAGGCCTAGGAAGGGAACGACGAGGAGCCAGAGAAGACGAGGTGGGTGGATGCCCACGCGGAGGGGAGTACGAGGGTTCACTGGTTCGGCTGCGGCGTAAGGCCGCCGTCGCCGGAGAATAACAGGCGGTGTGGGTGAGTAGAGGGAAGGTCTGGCCAGTCCTAGTATGGTCGGTCTGTGAGGCCTGTGCGGCAGCACAGCCGGCCACGGGAGGCTGGAGCAGGCGGTACGATGGGCCTGGTTTGGGCGGCTGGAGCAAGAAGACCAGAGGTTGAAGATGCAGCACGGCCGTTGATTTAACATCCAACGGTCAGTGCAGCTAGAATCGTTTTGACTAAGTTGACAAAGCCCGTATGCGTCAACTTAGTTGGCCTACAAGTCAGCCTTCAAATCTGGTGGGTCCCAGCTAGTAGGGGGGAATCATTTTTTTGCTCGTAATAAGGTGGCACTTCCTTGCGTGCGAAGATGTTTTTTGGGTTTTTTAGTTTCTTCTTTTTCAAGTTAGAATAAAAAGAAAACAATTTAGCATCTTTGGTACAATCTATATTTTCACAAAACGGATCATAATAAAGCTGGTGGGTCCCAGCTGTCAGGGAGAGGTAACTTTTTTCCACGTATAAAGGAAACACTTCCCTGCGTGCGAAGATGTAGCTAGTGGATCAAACCTGTCAGGTGGAGAAATCATTTGTTTTCGCATAATAAGGAGGGACTTGCTCGCGTGCGGCCATGGGCCATGCGGGTCCCTACTATCAGCCACTCCACGTTCATGCCTCTTCTGATGGCTGTCGTTTGTTGACAAAGTTGACCACGCCGTGCCGAGAGAACCAACGCGATGGACGATGGCGAGGCCTAGGAAGGGAACGACCCAGAGCCGGTGAAGACACAACAGTGGATGCCCACGCGGAGGGGAGTACGAGGGTTCACTGGTTCAGCTGCGGTGTGAGGCAGTCATCGTCGGAGAATAAGAGGAGGTGTTGGTGAGTAGAGGAATGGCTTGGATGGCGATGGGAGTAGGGTGGGCCGGTGAGGCCTGCGTGGCAGCACAGCCGGCCACGGGAGGCGGTACCGCTGGCAGTGGTTTGGGCAGCTGAAGCATGAATCACTACAAGAAATGTGTTAATACATGACGGATTCAGACTGTCACAATTGTGCGCATAACCGTGAAGTTAGGGCATTCATGACGGATTCTAAATCCGTCATGTATATCGCGTCATAATTTGGCCACCATGTACTCCTTGACGGATTGCCAAATCCGTCATGGATCCATGACGGTTCTTAACCGTCACAGGTTACTATTAGATAACGGCGTTAACCATGCATTCCACATCACCATATTACGTGGCGGCCAACAAGGATCTGACATGGCAGCCCAATTGTTTAGAATTTTGGCCTAATAATTTTGTTATGGCCTTTGTGGTAAATGGGCCAAATAGAATTCCAGCCCATGTTGTAATTAGCCCAAATAGGGTTTCAAACTAAGTTTTTGTAGCTCAATATTCTTTCGACCGAATCAGCTGCCAATTAGTTTGGGTCCAATTCGTATTTAGAGACCATTAGCTTTTCTTAATAGGTTGTCTAAAAAAAGCTTTTCTTCATATTTCTGCACATATCATTGTCAAATAAAAGCAAATTACATAAGGAGCAAAGGCAAAACGGACCGCTAAAAACTAAAATATTACAAAAGGTCATTTGCATCGAAGACCACAGCCCCCCACTCCATCTCCGCCCATCGCTCGCCGAAGATTCTCCACATCCCGTCTCTTCATGATGGATGGCAAGACTCCGATGTCCTTGATGGTGGCGCTCCTCGCCGTTTTAGCTCGATTCGGTGCCGCTTCAGTACATCAGATGCGCGGAGCTGGACGGGATTACAAGGAGTGGCCGCACCAGTATCCATTTAACTGGGACCTCGAGCACCAGTACCCATTACCCTGGGATCCCGTCGTCCAAGACACAGTTCGGCGCGCCCACCAACGAGCCCGCTCGCTTGATACAGTGACACGGGCACAACCTGCATCAAGGGCACCGACGCCTGGATCGGGCCGGTGGGAAGAGAAAGGGGTAGGGGAGGCTAGAGGTGAGGGAAGGGTATGGCCGCGCTGTGATCCGCCCACAGTTTTCGTGGGCTCGTAGATCTCGACGGGATCCGGCTGGGGGTGAGGACACTGCGGCGATGCGGTGTGTGTGCAGGGGCGCGGCCGGTTGTGGTGTAGCTGGGCACGGCGGGAGGTGGGGGATGTGTGCAGGACGGCGAGGAGCCAGGAGGGGAGGAGGTGAGTACGGCGGTATGGCGGCAGGTGGTGCGGCTGGAGAGGGTGCTGGTGCAGCGGTGATATTTGGGGGAACCAGTGGAGTCAGGGAGGATTTCTCTGGAAGAGAAGACAACGCGTGGGTGGGCTGCAGAACAGACTAGAAAGAGGGGGAGGTTTGCTAGTCGTCGGATCTCAGAGTATCAAACGGTTTGAAATAGCGATCCGTGGGACGGTATGTTCAACCAATCACAGCGCGAGTTTTCCCTCACACTAGATTGCCACATCAGCAGGAGTTGTTCTTTCTTCTAACAAAAACAGCAGCATGCCGTGACGGTTTGAACGACATTAAAAAATGAAGCTAAGCCCGACCACTTGTTCTATCAGCTTCTCCTCACCAACGGACGGACCAACCATGGCGATTTTATTAGATAGAAAAAAAGTAAGACTGTTGATTCCCATCTAGATGAAGCTAACAAATTATATTCATATTTTTATGAGTAAACATCACATAGTATATATGTAGTTGTTGTATACTAGTGCAATTATTTATGTCCGTCTGTCACACCATAATTTCTGGACCAACTTGTATTGAATTATTCAAGTAGGTGAGAGGTGCAAGATCTCTTTTTTTTTACGAAAACTTATACTTAGGTGTATTATCAAAAGGAAAATGTCTGAATGCTCTTTGAGTCAGGATGGTAGCGTAGTTATCACACGCTAGTCTCTTAACCTAAGAGATTTTGGGATCGAGTGCCAATTGCATTTCTTTTTATTAAAAAATAAAACTACATTCTTCATGGAAAAAAAGTCATGTGGGCTTCACGGAGTTTCTGGGCACATTCACATCTTGCTGATCGATGACGGTTTCTGTGACGGACGAGAAAAAACCGTCATCGACTGTGACGGATTCTCAGAACGTCATCAAAAATCCGTCGTGGATTAACAGGTTTCTTGTAGTGAATATCCGAGATTGAAGAAGTACCACAGCCGTTAGATGGACATCCAACGACCACTGCAACTAGAATCGTGCGTTGACTATAAGTTGACAAATCCTTGCGTACACGTCAATTAGTAGGCCCACAAGTGACCATCACATCTGTGGCAGAGAACATATAGCCCATTTATGATTTGTTATAATGTACAACCTATTTTTTAATTCTAATGGAATTTACTCAGCCCATTTACTGTTTGTGAAAATTACAGCCCATTTTCTAGCCATGACAACGGTTAATAATTTCAGCCAACCGCTAAAAAAAAATTCAACAAAATTTCCCACATTTTGATGGGATCCGAAATATTTTTTAACCCAAAATTTGGAGTCAGATTAAATATAATTTCAAAATAAATTTGTATTAGATAAAAATCCAACGAAATTTTGCGCGCGCAACAAGTAATGAAATTAAAAAATGTACCTGTTCGGTGCGTTTTTTATATTTACAGCCCATTTATTATTTCTTAAAGCACATTTTCTTGGCAAGTCTAATGCGGGGTGGAGAACAACAAGTTGACCTGGGTTGGGTATTCCGTAAAAAAAGTATAGCTGGGCTAGCCATTTTCACATTGAAAAATTAATATCTGGGCTGGATATTTGGTCGACATAAAATAATAGCCTGGGCCAGACGGGCCACAGCCCGCCCAGTTGATACCCTCCTCCTTTGAACAACAACAAAAACATCGCTGAAGAAAAATCCTGCTCACACCTCAAAAACACAAATATTGCTCGAGAAGCTGGGTCCCAGCTGTCGGCCGCTCCTTGTGCAATTCTCTCGTTTATTGACTATATAGGTTGACAATGGTGTGGGACCGTGAAGTCAGGAAACCAGGAGGAAGCAAACAAAATTATAGTTGTATATAATAAGGAGGCATTTGCGTACGTGCGGCTATGGCCCTGGTGGGATCCACTGTCATCCTCTCCAATTAAAGTCATCTCCTGATTCTTCATGTTCGTTGACCATGTTGACAACGCGAGACGGCGGCGCCACGGCGGGCGTAACAAATCGAAGGAAGATGGAGAGGGCATCGCGGGCCCTACGGATGGTCTGATACAGCACCCGCTGCTCATTCAGGAAGCCAGGATCATAGGGCCACATGTCCGTGACGACATTGTCGTTCGCTTGTTCGCCAGCGATTCGTCCTTCCACGAGCCGGTGCTCGTTGAGGAGACGGAGGTTGCAGCACAGGTCCTCCTACGCTGGTAGCTCTTCCGCCATTAGGGCGTCGAAGTGCGGCCGCACCTACTCTATGGTGAACACGGCATGAACTGGCTTGGGCGGTGGCGCCGGCACCTGGTCGGAAGCCACGTCCATTGTCTGATTGTCGTCGTTGAGCTCGGCGAGCTCGCTGGCGAGCCAGCATGTCCGGCTGCTGGACCGAACCGTTGCCAAGCACGAGTCTGACTGCCCTGGCCCACCCAGACCCCCTCCCTCGCCCGCACGCGCTTTCTGCCCGAAACGGTCAGCGCCGCCCGCGCTGCTTCCCAGTGCAGGCGATTGCTCCGCGTTCAAACGACACAAGTGCCGTCCATCCGTCTGTCTCCCGCCGACATTAATGATACGCGATTACCGAGGCGGCTACTCCGGCGCCACCCGTCCGTCCCTCTGCCGCCCACCAATGCTATATAAACTGCTGCGTCGGCCATAGCCGCAGTCATCCGCCTCTGTTCCCTTTCTCCTGTCCACACCACTCCCACCATGGCTTCCTCGCGCTCCAGTGCTCTTTGGGACGGGCGTACGACAGACCAGAAGGAGATGGCAGCCATTGCTGCCGACTGGCTGGCCGGCAGGCAGCCGAAGGACGACGACATTCCAATGGAGAACGTGGTAGTCGACGATCCGGCTCCAACCCCCTCCTCCGCGCCATCCTCGCGCGGTGCATTGCACCATGACCATCGGTGAGGCCCGTGCCCAATACATGGACATGGTGAGGCAGAAGCATGAGGAGCAGTTCCAGGAGGCGTAGGCTGACGCCGCCTACAACCACCATGTCCTCCAGGAGCACCTGCAGGCAGAGGAGCAGATCGCCGTGGAGTGGGCGGAGCAGGAGGCGTTGCTCGAGTCGTACAGCTTCGCCCGCGAGAGCCGCCTCGCGCGCTGGCGGTACCACATGCGGGTGGCGGAGGTTGCGGCCGCCTACAAAGAGGTCGATGAAGCGGGCGAGGCGCTATTTGGCGAGACCGACGACGAGGCGGAGGAAAATGCTGGCTCCGCCGAGGCCCCGCCCTGCCGGCACCGAGGCAGAGGACTTCGCCGGCTTCGGCGAGGCCCTGCTCCGCCGAGGCCCTGCCTCGCCAACAACGAGGCAGAGGACATCGCCGGCTCTGCCGAGGCCCCACCCTGCCGGCACCGAGGCGGAGGACTTTGCTGGCTTTGGCGAGGCCCTGCTTCGCCGAGGCCCCGCCCCGCCAACAACGAGGCAGAGGACATCGCCGGCTCCGCCGAGGCCGCGCCCTGCCGGCAACGAGGGGGAGGATTTCCCCTGCTCCGCCCAGGTGCCGCCCCATCGGCAACGAGACAGAGGACATCACCGGCTCCGTCGAGGCCCCGCCCCGCTGCCAATGAGGCCGCGCCACACAGAAAACAAGGAAGAGTAGAACACGGTAGATCGCCGCCGCTCGGGTCCAAGTAAGGCCACCGCTGCTACCCTCCGGTTGAAGCCAAGCTTGGCGGGTTGAGCATTGACGGCCAATTAGCTTCTTGGCGGCGACGTGGAGTCGGAGAGGTGTGCTGGAAAATAAGCTTCTGTTCGGCCCAGCCGGACACAGGAAATGGCCGCTTGATGTCTACTATGCAACCTTCTTCTTGTAGACTCGTGTTGGGCCTCCAAGCGCAGAGTTTTGTAGGACAGTAGCAAATTTCCCTCAAGTAGATGACCTAAGGTTTATCAATCCGTGGGAGGCATAGGATGAAGATGGTCTCTCTCAAACAACCCTGCAACCAAATAACAAAGAGTCTCTTGTGTCCCCAACACACCCAATACAATGGTAAATTGTATAGGTGCACTAGTTCGGCGAAGAGATGCTGATACAAGTGTAATATGGATGGTAGATATAGGTTTTTGTAATCTGAAAATATAAAAACAGCAAGGTAACTAGTAACAAAAGTGAGCAAAAATGGTATTGCAATGCTTAGAAACAAGGCCTAGGGTTCATACTTTCACTAGTGCAAGTTCTGTCAACAATGATAACATAATTAGATCATATAACAATCCCTCAACGTGCAACAAAGAGTCACTCCAAAGTCACTAATAGCGGAGAATAAACGAAGAGATTATTGTAGGGTACGAAACCACCTCAAAGTTATTCTTTCTGATCGATCTATTGGGCTATTCCTATAAGTGTCACAAACAGCCCTAGAGTTCATACTAAAATAACACCTTAAGACACACATCAACCAAAACCCTAATGTCACCTAGATACTCCAATGTCACCACAAGTATCCGCGGGTTTGATTATACGATATGCATCACACAATCTCAGATTCATCTATTCAAACCAACACAAAGAACTTCAAAGAGTGCCCCAAGGTTTCTACCGGAGAGTCAAGACGAAAATGTGTGCCAACCCCTATGCATAAGTTCACAAGGTCACAGAACCCGCAAGTTGATCACCAAAACATACATCAAGTAGATCATGTGAATATCCCATTGACACCACAGATAAGCACATGCAAGACGTACATCAAGTGTTCTCAAATCCTTAAAGACTCAATCCGATAAGATAACTTCAAAGGGAAAACTCAATTCATCACAAGAAGGTAGAGGGGAAAACACCATATGATTCAACTATAGTAGCAAAGCTCGCGGTACATCAAGATCGTGCCAAATCAAGAACACGAGAGAGAGAGATCAAACACATAGCTACTGGTACATACCCTCAGCCCCGAGGGTGAATTACTCCCTCCTCGTCATGGAGAGCGCCAGGATGATGAAGATGGCCACCGGTGATGGTTTCCCCTTCCGGCAAGGTGCCGGAACGGGCTCCCGATTGGTTTTTCGTGGCTAAAGAGGCTTGCGGCGGCGGAACTCCCGATCTAGGTTCTGTTCGGGGTTTTTTGGTATTTATAAGAGGCATTGGCATCGGGAACAAGTCAGGGGGGCCCACGAGGCAGCCATAAGGTAGGGGGGCGCGCCCTCCACCCTTGTGGTGGCCTCGGGACTCTTCGCCGGTATCTTTTCGTTCCAGTATTTTTTATATTTTTCAAAAATAATCTCCGTAAATTTTCAGGTCAATTGGACTCCGTTTGATATTCCTTTTCTGCAAAACTCAAAAACAAGAAAAAAAAACAGAAACTGGCACTAGGCTCTAGGTTAATAGGTTAGTCCCAAAAATCATATAAAATAGCATATAAATGCATATAAAACATCCAAGATTGATAATATAATAGCATGGAACAATAAAAAATTATAGATACGTTGGAGACGTATCAGCACCAGAGATCATTGATTAGGTTAGTTAATTATACCTCCAGCGCACCCCTTTTTAGTTGAAGAATGTATGAAAAGTAATGAAATCCGGCCGTGTATGAACGCATTTAGTTCGATTAGTTCGAATTCTTGTATCACTGGCATTGGATGAACATGCAAAACAATATGTACTAGCATTATTCCCAGGACGCACAATGATCACCTCGTTTGCAGCAGTTTCACACGTACAAAAGTTTGAGCAGCTTTTTAGCGTGCCTGTATCAAGCATCCCCAAGCTTAATTCCTGCTCGTCCTCGAGTAGGTAAATGATAAAAACAGAATTTTGATGTGGAATGCTACCTAACATATTTATCCTTGTAATTCTCTTTATTGTGGCATGAATGTTCAGATCCATAAGATTCAAAACAAAAGTTTAATATTGACATACAAACAATAATACTTCAAGCATACTAACAAGGCAATTATGTCTTCTCAAAATAACATGGCCAAAGAAAGCTTATCCCTACAAAATCATATAGTCTGGCTATGCTCCATCTTCATCACACAAAATATTCAAATCATGCACAACCCCGATGACAAGCCAAGCAATTGTTTCATACTTTTGATGTTCTCAAACTTTTTCAACTTTCACGCAATACATGAGCGTGCGCCATGGACATAGCACTATAGGTGGAATAGAATATGGTGGTTGTGGAGAAGACAAAAAGAAGGAGATAGTCTCACATCAACTAGGCGTATCAATGGGCTATGGAGATGCCCATCAATAGATATCAATGTGAGTGAGTAGGGATTGCCATGCAACGGATGCACTAGAGCTATAAGTTTATGAAAGCTCAAAAATAAACTAAGTGGGTGTGCATCCAACTTGCTTGCTCACGAAGACCTAGGGTAAATTGAGGAAGCCCATCATTGGAATATACAAGCCAAGTTCTATAATGAAAATTTCCCACTAGTATATGAAAGTGACAACATAGGAGACTCTCTATCATGAAGATCATGGTGCTACTTTGAAGCACAAGTGTGGTAAAAGGATAGTAGCATTGCCCCTTATCTCTTTTTCTCTCATTTTTTTTGTTTGGGCCTTCTCCCTTTTTTTTGGCCTCTTTTTTTTATTTTTATTTTTCGTCCGGAGTCTCATCCCGACTTGTGGGGGAATCATAGTCTCCATCATCCTTTCCTCACATGGGACAATGCTCTAATAATGAAGATCATCACACTTTTATTTACTTACAACTCAAGAATTACAACTCGATACTTAGAACAAAATATGACTCTATATGAATGCCTCCGGCGGTGTATCGGGATGTGCAATGAATCAAGAGTGACATGTATGAAAGAATTATGAATGGTGGCTTTGCCACAAATACGATGTCAACTACATGATCATGCAAAGCAATATGACAATGATGAAGCGTGTCATAACAAACGGAACGGTGGAAAGTTGCATGGCAATATATCTCGGAATGGCTATGGAAATGCCATAATAGGTAGGTATGGTGGCTGTTTTGAGGAAGGTATATGGTGGGTGTATGGTATCGACGAAATTTGCGCGGCACTAGAGAGGCTAGCAATGGTGGAAGGGTGAGAGTGCGTATAATCCATGGACTCAATATTAGTCATAAAGAATTCACATACTTATTGCAAAAATCTATTAGTTATCGAAATGAAGTACTACGCACATGATCCTAGGGGGATAGATTGGTAGGAAAAAACCATCGCTCGTCCCCGACCGCCACTCATAAGGAAGGCAATCAATAAATACCTCATGCTCCAACTTCATCACATAACGGTTCACCATACGTGCATGCTGCGGGAATCACAAACTTTAACACAAGTATTTCTCAAATTCACAATTACTCGCTAGCATGACTCTAATATCACCATATTTATATCTCAAAACAATCATAAGGAATCAAACTTCTCATAGTATTCAATGCACTTTATATGAAAGTTTTTATTATATCCCTCTTGGAGGCCCATCATATTAGGACTAAATTCATAACCAAAGCAAATTACCATGTTGTTTCAATACTCTCAAAATAATATAAGTGAAGCATGGGATTTCAACAATTTCTTCAAAATAAAACTACCGTCGTGCTCTAAAAAGATATAAGTGAAGCACTAGAGCAACTGACAAACTACTCCAAAAAGATATAAGTGAAGATCAATGAGTAGTCAAATAATTATGTTGCTATGTGAGGACTCTCTCTCATAAAATAATTTCAGATCTTAAGTACTTTATTCAAACAGCAAGCAAAACAAAATAAAATTACATTCTAAAGATAGCACATATCATGTGAAGAAGCAAAAACTTAGGTTCAACCGAGGCTAACCGATGATTGTTGAAGAAGAAAGGTGGGATGCCAACCGGGGCATCCCCAAGCTTAGATGCTTGAGACTTATTGAAATATTAACTAGGGATTCCTTGGGCATCGCCAAGCTTGAGCTTTTGTGTCTCCTTAATTCCTTTTATATGATGGTTTCCCTAAATCTTAAAAACTTCATCCACACAAAACTCAACAAGAACTCGTGAGAAAAGTTAGTATAAATCAAATGCAAAACCTTATCATTATCTACTGTAGAAAATCACTAAAATTATTATTTAATATTGCATACTAAATGCCTCTGCATATTTAATACTCCTATCCTCAAATAGAATCATTAAACAAGCAAACATATGCAAACAATGCAAACATAACAGCAATCTGTCTAAACAGGACAGTCTGTAAAGAGTGCCATCGTACTCATACTTCCCTAACTCCAAAAATTCTTAAAAATTACCAAACTGTAGAAAATTTGTTGTTACTCATTTTTTAAAAATTTCAAGATTTTACCACGTTCTGAATTTCCAGAAGAATTCAGACAATAATAGAAAACTTTCTGTTTTCAAAACAGCAACATATAGACATGCAAAATAAGCATGGTAAAGGCTATACTTGACTTTTTATTGAAATAAAAGCTACAAAACATTAATCTAAATAACTGCAAGCTAATCCTAATAAAATAAAATGACGCTCCAAGCAAAACTCATATCATGTGACGAATAAAAATATAGCTCCAAGTGAGGTTACCGATAATGTTGAAGACGAAAGAGGGGATGCCTTCCGGGGCATCCCCAAGCTTAGTTGCTTGGGTCTTCCTTGAATATTACCTTGGGGTGCCTTGGGCATCCCCAAGCTTAGGGTATTGTCACTCCTTATTCTCCTCATATCGATATCTCACCCAAAACATGAAAACTTCAATCACACAAAACTTAACAAAACCTTCGTGAGATCCGTTAGTATAATAAAACAAATCATTCACTTTGGTACTGTCAAGACAAGATTCATAATTTTTCTCACATGATGCCTACTGTACCCTATCATTTCTACAATTTATATTAAGCAATATAAGACATAGAAACTAGAAAACAAGCAAACTATGCATCGAAAACAGAATCTGTCAAAAACAGAACAGTCTGTGAAGATCTGAATTGAAATCATACTTATGTAAATCCAAATATTATTAAAAATTAGGATAACGTAGAAAATTTGTATATCAATCAGATTTAAAAATTTTAGAATTTTTCCACGTTCTAGTTAAAGATAGGAATTTCTGCACTGGACGCAAAAGTTTCTGTTTTTTCCCAGAATCAAATCAAGCATCAACCACACTATCCCAAAGGCTTTACTTGGCATTTTATTGAAACAAAAGCTATAAAACATGATTACTACAGTAGATTAATCATGTTAACACACAAAAACAGTAGGGAAAAATATTGGGTTGTCTCCCAACAAGCACTTTTCTTTTATGCCTTTCTAGCTAGGCATGATGATTTCCATGATGCTCACATAAAGGATAAGAATTGAAACATAACGGGAGCATCATGAAGCATATGAATAGCACATTTAAGTCTAACCCACTTTCTATGCATAGGGATTTTGTGAGCAAACAAATTATGGGAACAACAATCAACTAGCATAGGAAGGAAAAGCAAGCATAACTTCAAAACTTTAAGCACATAGAGAGGAAACTTGATATTATTGCAATATGTAGAAGCATAAGTTCCTCTCTCATAATAATTTTCAGTAGCATCATGACTGAATTCAACAATATAACCATCACATAAAGCATTATTTTCATGATGCACAAGCATAGAAATTTTATTACTCTCCACATAAGCAAATTTATTCTCATGAATAGTAGTGGGAGCAAACTCAACAAAATAACTATCATGTGAGGCATAATCCAATTGAAAATTAAAATCATGATGAAAAGTTTCATGGTTATAACTATTCTTTATAGCATACATGTCATCACAATAATCATCATAGATAGCAACTTTGTTCTCATAATCAATTGGAACCTCTTCCGAAATAGTGGAGTCATCATTAAATAAAGTCATAACCTCTCCAAATCCACTTTCATAAAGATTATAAGATTCAACACCCTCCAAAATAGTGGGATCATTACTTCCTAGAGTTGACACTCTTCCAAACCCACTTTCATCAATATAATCATCATAAATAGGAGGCATGCTTTCATCATAGTAAATTTGCTCATCAAAACTTGGGGGACTAAAAATATCATCTTCATCAAACATAGCATCCCCAAGCTAGTGGCTTTGCATATCATTAGCATCATGGATATTCAAGGAATTCATACTAACAACATTGCGGTCATGCTCATCATTCAAAAATTTAGTGCCAAACATTCTATTACATTCTTCTTCTAATACTTTGGCACAATCTTCCTTTCCATCATTTTCACGAAAGACATTAAAAAGATGAAGCATATGAGGCAACCTCAATTCCATTTTTTTGTAGTTTTCTTTTATAAACTAAACTAGTGATAAAACAAGAAACTAAAAGATTCAATTGCAAGATCTAAAGATATACCTTCAAGCACTAACCCCCCCCGGCAACGGCGCCAGAAAAGAGCTTGATGTCTACTACGCAACCTTCTTCTTGTAGACTCGTGTTAGGCCTCCAAGCGCAGAGTTTTGTAGGACAGTAGCAAATTTCCCTCAAGTGGACGACCTAGGGTTTATCAATTCATGGGAGGCGTAGGATGAAGATGGTCTCTCCCAAACAACCCTGCAACCAAATAACAAAGAGTCTCTTGTGTCCCCAACACACCCAATACAATGGTAAATTGTATAGGTGCACTAGTTCGGCGAAGAGATGCTGATACAAGTGTAATATGGATGGTAGATATAGGTTTTTGTAATCTGAAAATATAAAAACAGCAAGGTAACTAGTAACAAAAGTGAGCAAAAACGGTATTGCAATGCTTAGAAACAAGGCCTAGGGTTCATGCTTTCACTAGTGCAAGTTCTGTCAACAATGATAACATAATTAGATCATATAACAATCCCTCAACGTGCAACAAAGAGTCACTCCAAAGTCACTAATAGCGGAGAATAAACGAAGAGATTATTGTAGGGTACGAAACCACCTCAAAGTTATTCTTTCTGATCGATCTATTGGGCTATTCCTATAAGTGTCACAAACAGCCCTAGAGTTCGTACTAAAATAACACCTTAAGACACACATCAACCAAAACCCTAATGTCACCTAGATACTCCAATGTCACCACAAGTATTAGCGGGTTTGATTATACGATATGCATCACACAATCTCAGATTCATCTATTCAAACCAACACAAAGAACTTCAAAGAGTGCCCCAAAGTTTCTACCGGAGAGTCAAGACGAAAATGTGTGCCAACCCCTATGCATAAGTTCACAAGGTCACAGAACCCGCAAGTTGATCACCAAAACATACATCAAGTAGATCACGTGAATATCCCATTGACACCACAGATAAGCACATGCAAGACGTACATCTAGTGTTCTCAAATCCTTAAAGACTCAATCCGATAAGATAACTTCAAAGGGAAAACTCAATTCATCACAAGAAGGTAGAGGGGAAAACACCATATGATTCAACTATAGTAGCAAAGCTCGCGGTACATCAAGATCGTGCCAAATCAAGAACACGAGAGAGAGAGATCAAACACATAGCTACTGGTACATACCCTCAGCCCCGAGGGTGAATTACTCCCTCCTCGTCATGGAGAGCGCCAGGATGATGAAGATGGCCATCGGTGATGGTTTCCCCCTTCGGCAGGGTGCCAGAACGGGCTCCCGATTGGTTTTTCGTGGCTAAAGAGGCTTGCGGTGGCGGAACTCCCGATCTAGGTTCTGTTCGGGGTTTTTTGGGATTTATAAGAGGCGTTGGCATCGGGAACAAGTCAGGGGGGCCCACGAGGCAGCCATAAGGTAGGGGGGCGCGCCCTCCACCCTTGTGGTGGCCTCGGGACTCTTCTCCGGTATCTTTTCATTCCAGTATTTTTTATATTTTCAAAAATAATCTCCGTAAATTTTTAGGTCAATTGGACTCCGTTTGATATTCCTTTTCTGCGAAACTCAAAAACAAGAAAAAAAAACAGAAACTGGCACTGGGCTCTACGTTAATAGGTTAGTCCCAAATATCATATAAAATAGCATATAAATGCATATAAAACATCCAAGATTGATAATATAATAGCATGGAACAATAAAAAATTATAGATATGTTGGAGACATATCAGCGCCGGAGATCATTGATTAGGTTAGTTAATTATACCTCCAGCGCACCCCTTTTTAGTTGAAGAATGTATGAAATGTAATGAAATCCGGCATGTTTATATGAAATCCGGCTGTGTATGAACGAATTTAGTTCGATTAGTTTGAATTCTTGTATCACTGGCATTGGATGAACATGCAATACAATATGTACTAGCATTATTCCCAGGACGCACAATGATCACCTCGTTTGCAGTAGTTTCACACGTACAAAAGTTTGAGCAGCTTTTTAGCGTGCCTGTACATTGCAATCAAACTCACAGGCCTGGCAATTCATAGAGAACATTCAAAACAATCGATGATTATGCATCTCAGTGATTCACATATCAGAGCCAATATTTACTTCACAACTAAAGAATGAAGAAAAATCGATCGAGATGCTGCTGACAGCAAAGGGCGTCCCATTCTTAAATATCAACCGCATGTCTTCTTGCTAACATCAATAGCAAAATTTGACAAGGTTGTCCCATTCCAAAATATCAAATGCGTGTCTTTGCGTACATCAATAAGCAAACTTTGGCAAGGTTTTCCCATTCCAAAATATCAAATGCTTATGATTGTGGAATGGGCGGGGTTTGCCATCAGTTCGTACATTGACATGTCACCTCGTGCTAAATAAACCAGCTGTTCTTTTTGTGAAGTTCCACTAAAATCAACCAACTTCGCGCGTAGCTTGTATGATTTCACCTTTATATGTTGCAACGCCTTGAACATATCCGCACCTCCTTTCTTGTAGCTAATTTTGTGGCTGGAGGTGGAAATGAATGATTCGAGAACATTCGATGTATTGTGCATGATGAAGTATAATGGAGGGCATGAAAGCTGAGCATCCCTGTTTGCATAAATACAAAAAAAGTGATTAGTATAAAGCAAACTGTACTATGAATTGACAGTTTAAACAGGCAACCTACATGATCCATGCAGAGCACACATTTAAAAAAATGGAACTCACCGAAAAGAATTCTAAAACAGCATTGTATTGGCCATCACAACAACAAAGATGGAGATCCGTGAGTCCTTCTGAGCTGAAGTTAGTTTGTTCTTGTGGGCAATAATGTAACCATCCTTCAACTGCTTCCTTCTGTTATGAAGAAGATGATCCTGTTGTGCAAATACAAGAGAACAACTAAATGCTAGCATCCCTGTTTGCTCGAAAAAAAGGAAAGGAAATATTTAAAACAGCACAGATGAAGCACTTCTCCGAGACAATACCACTTTCTCATGACAGTAGCTAAACAGTAGCACAACACCAATAGAGATGACAAAGCTCAATCATATGGATGAAATCCATGGGCCGATACCAACCTTTGTTAGGAGGCTTATTGTGTAGAGCATACAGATGAAGCACTTCTCGGGAACCATCTGTTGTTATCTACTGTGGTTGCCATGCTTACTATATACTCCCTGATTAGTTTAATGTTTCCAACATCTTCTTGTGCAGTTCCACTAAAATATATGTTATCTTCAAAGAAGATCCCTGTTTGCACAAGTAGAGATAATTACATATTACATTAAGAGTGGCATCAAATCAGTGGCAAAACAATTGCTCGTTTCAGCCATAGCAATAAATTAAGATGCAAAACTATATCATTACTTGTGTCATCACAGTCCCAGTGCTTCATTACAGCACCGGGAGTTGATTTTTGTTTTTCTTCCGCTTGTTCTTCCCCTTCATCACTTGGTTCAATAACAGACAAGCTTCTCCTTCAATGTGTGATTTGGCATGTCAATTAGGGAGCACAAGTATAGCACTAAACAACGACATTAATTTTCTGATGACAGTAGCAAAATACAGGCCAACAGTTGTGAAATATCATTATCTTACCTCAACGGGATATTATGGTGCACATACAGATTGGAAGTCTGGTCTCCATTTGTGCAGTTCACTAAAATCAAGCAACATTACCGTATAAGTAGCACAACATATGAAAGCACACTGCACAATCATGTGAAAGAAGGCTAGTACTGAGCTCTCATGATGCGCAATTCAAACAACTCACAAGAAGAAGATCTGAAACAAATTTGCCAACACGAATAGGAAGTCAGATATCTTCTTGTGCAGTTCCACTAAGATCAAGCAATCAAGCAACGTTGTCGGTGTGACATTTTGGTTGAATTGCACAAAACACTCTTAAAACAAAAGTGTTTTGTGCAGTGCAACAAAAGGTCGCAATAGCAATGAGGTGAAGTTAGATAACCCTGTTTACATAGAGGTGCAAAGGAAACAACTACTGGTCAATAATGGTGGATGACACAGAAGCCCACAAAAAGAAGCATCTAACTTATCTAAATGGGAAAGAAAGCAAGACTGTAGCATTTCTCAAACAGTGGCATTGATTCATATTAACAGAGAGATTATATTAACAATAAAATTTGTTAAACATGTAATTTGCTTTTAACTGTGGCATTGCTTCAATTTTCCAGCGGCATTATTAGATTAACAACAGCTAAAGAGTTGTATGGGACAGTGGACGCACAAGCACCATGTGCATCTACCGATGTATAAAGGGGTGATGCACAGTCTGTTGCAACAAACAACCAAGGAGAATATTTGTGTTGGTCCCATTTTTGTTATCTTTAGACACCTTTCCCTATGTGAGGGCAGCAAATCTAGTCCTGCTCAAACTATAATGCCTTGTCCCCCACCCACAGAAAGATCTGTTCCTTACAGATGTGTGTACTGCGTTTGTCATTGTTTTCCTTTTCGACCAACATAGGTGTTGGATAGCCAGTCTGTACTACTTTCCCCCCTTCCTTTCCTCTTTGAACCAAGTCCTAGATTCATGCTATACAACTTTCCCCACTACTTTCCTGTTTGATCCAACACCTAGATTCGAGTGCAGAAGCGAAAAAATTCCACATGCAGCTAGAGCAATGCCTGTGGATTAAAAAAATTATACCTTAAGGTTCTCGGGGTGTGGCTCGGTGGGCGGGAGGAGGCCGATCTGCCCACACTATGTACGGTGGCAAGGAAGAAGGGGTCAGAGGCCCTCCCGCGCCGCCGCTGGGTGAAAGAGAACAGCGGCGCCGGCAGTGGATTCCCTCCCTCACCGACGGCGACAGCGTTAAGCCTCCTTGCCTTCCCCGACGGACAGGATCCTGCCGGCTCTTTGACCAGCAGTGAGGGGACAGAGAGAGAGGAGAGGCCAACGCAGTCTTGTTTTAGTTGTTTAGATCTGGATAGGGTGAGAGAGTGTGTTGAGAGCAACTACAAGCACCGAGGCTCCAGTGTGTATATATATAGTGGAGAGAGGGTGTGAAGAGAGCAAACCCTAGAAAACAAGCGCTGAGGCTGCAGCGTATATAGTTGGAGTGGTTTTCTTTTTCTCTCCATAAAAATCATTTTAAATTGTGCACGAAACGGAACTCTTTATTTAACGTACTACTAGTGAAGAAAAATACTAGGGCAAAGCTAACATGTGAAGAAAATTTAACGCTCGAAGGAGTCAACTCGAAATTAACGCTCCACGCCTCCCGGTCGCACTTACTATCGTTCACGTGTGGTACACGACCCTCCGAAGCAACAACTAAACCACACACGGTCAAAATATCGAAAAGGTGGGTTGCACCATCCTCCACTTTTAAATATTTTGGGCAGTTATATTCGGCCTAAGTCAGCGTGCCACCGTATGTACTAAGGGTTACAGCGGGTGCTAAGAAACTAGGGCGTATTGAGAGTAATTACCATGCCGTTTATTTGTAGGGTCACTTGCAAACTATGAAACTCTAATCTCCTCTTATTTAGTGGATGAGGCAAATCTTTTGCCTCCGATTAAAAAAATTAAGAAATTCAATTTTAATTATTTAGTATGTACACTTTGCTCTCTTCTAATAATTTTGGGCACTTGTATTCGACCTAAGACTAGCCACAGTGGGAGTAACTTCAGCAGTAACATCGAGTCCAACTCAACAAATTTGCTTATGTGGCAATGAGTTAATGAGGAGAGAGGAAGTTTGAGTAACTTAGCTAGTTACTGTAACATCACATGTCCCAATGCAATATGAGTCTATAACCTAATAAATAAAGCTTTGCATGACACCACACTTATGTTACTACCCACTATGAAGGTAGTAACATAGTCTAGGGATATGTGTATGTTACTAGTGTATGTTACTCTCCATTGTGGCTAGTCTAAGTCAGTGTGCCACCGTATCTCGTACTACTCCCTCCGTCTAGGTGTATAAGTCACGTTAGAAGGTGCAGCGGGACCAAGGTGCAAGCAGATTGGAGGAGAAGGAGAAACTTGACCGGTCCTTCCTCCAATCAAAGCCTTGATTTCTCTCTCTAAACGCAACAATTAAGAGATGCCGTTTTAGCTACCATTCAGGGCCACGTATTAACTCGCATGCAAGCCGACTTTGATTCCTTGACTAATCAACACGTAGTTGCGCTCCATGCATTGGGTTTCTGGGGGAGATAACAAGGCAGAGTAAGTAACGCTCGCTAGCAACAAGGCTAGGAGGGATTGAGATGCAAAGTTAATGGACGACGCCTAAACATTTTGGGAATATCTGATTTTCGTAAGATGACTTAACACCTAGACGGAGGGAGTACTACCTTAGTCCAGGTTTGATGGAATATTCGTCACCTCTTCTCTTCTTGTACGTACTCCATTTATCTCACTTCCTGTGGATTCCCACTCCCACGATATTCCTATACTATGAACCTGTGTGTGTGTGTGTGTGTGTGTTTTAACAGCGTGTGTTTGTTAGAGAGAGCGACACATCGACCTACTCCTACAGAGAGATGGTGTGTAGTGTACGATTTAGCCGCGAGAGTCGGTGCATCCTCTCATTTCCGGGCGTCCGATCGGGACAGCTGCCATGCCCGCTCCTGACTAGCCTGGCCCACCCAAAGCCCTTCCATCGCCCGCGCGCACTTCCTGCCCGAAACGGTCAGCGCCGCTCCAGAGAATCGGTGCCGCATTCATTCCCGGGCAGAGCAGACACGACCTCTCACTGGCGCCTGCATTGAAGGGAGAAGCGGGTTCAAGAGTGATGGTTGCTTCGTCCGTCCAACTTACTGCTGGGTCTATGTGATTTGACGACTCATTGGTCATTATTACTGAGGTGGTACGACCGTGCTGAGTCTCAGTTGCACTGTACACTTTACTTTGGTGCATGACACGTGCACCGGATGCTGGATGTCCCACGTTTCTGTGAAAGGAGGTAGATTACAATTTTCTCCATTCTTACAGCGGAGGAGTGCGAAAGCAGTGAAAACACGCAAGCTCAGTGATTACATGGCCCACCTCACACTATCACCATATTTTCTGGACACCGTGCGACACCTAATTCTTTAGTACTCCCTCCGTCCCAAAGTAAGTGACTCAAGTTTGCACTAACTTTGTACTAAAGTTAGTACAAAGTTGAGTCACTTATTTTGGGACGGAGGGAGTACTACATGATAGTACGTACTGTAATTTCTCAGCTAGATAAATTTGTACAATGCTATGAAGGTTCCAGCTTCTGTTTCATGTGTCTTGCGTCCAAGGTTGCCCCGTTGCAACATTCCATCAAATACAAAGGAGACTAACATGCATGCTATTGCATCTCAATGATTGACACTTATTTTGGAACAGAGACAACTAAAGAAAAAAAACGATCCATGCAGTCCCTAGGCCTTGAACCCTAAACCCTAACCAGGCTTTAATTTGCTGGTGACGTTGAACCTTCTGAAGAAATGAGGTTTGCAACCCTTTGACCGTCGGATCATTTTGTGTAGTTTCAGTAAAATCGAGCTGAGCACCCCTGTGGCAAAGAAATTGAAGAAGCGTGATTAGAATAAGACTAGTGGGACTAGTTGGTGAGATATAAACTCATCACAAATACAGTAGAAGCCAGTAGAGGTACGCGCGTTGCAAAGAAGTAGAGAAATATCCACATGGAGCGATGTGGGCAGCTGGGGCAGTGGTGCAAGCCGGCTATAAAGGAAGTTGTACCTGAGGGATGTCAGGATGTAGCTAGCTTAGAGGAGGGTGGCGGGAGGCAGCAACTGCCCACGTCGCGGCAGTGAGCAAAGGACGAAGGCGACCGCACCGACTTTGTGAGAGAGAACGGCGGGGACCCCTGATCGGGACGCGTCGACAGTGGGTTTTCGCCGTCGGTGACGGCAACCGCATCTACACAAAGCATCCACCCCTTCCCCCGATGGACGTGATCCGCCCGGATGTTAGAGATGTGGCCAAAGTCGTTTTGTGCGAGAGAGTATGAAGAGAGCAACCCCAGCAAGCAACCGTGTAGGCTCGTCCTGGCTATGTATATAGTGGAGCGGTTTCTTTTTCTCTCCATATGAACCTATTTATATTACGTGCATGCCACTGAAAAAAAATTATTTATAAATGACACGGCACCGTTCATGCGTGGTTCCCGACCCTCCATTAAGTGAGTAACTACTACTAGACGCGTCAAATTATCACGTGGGCTGCATCATGCATCGTATAGAAATGAGCTCCACCGTGTCACGTGTGTGGTTGGGGAAGACGCAAAAGACGCAAAGAGTGTTACTAGTACTACGTGCGTGGGTGCGTGCACCTCTTCTCTTCGAGCATGGTTATAAAAAGTATAGCCCACTACTCTACCACGCGGTTATTATATGGGCAAAGAGTATAGGCAGTAATAATGACTAATAAGCTGTCAAATCATGATGCCCACCTTTCTCTATGTTTGACCGAGGAAGCGGCCATCATTTCACTCCTCATTGAATATCCATCCACTTCTATCTCCGCAAATAAATAAAAATCCGCTTCTACCTCCGCAGCATGGTTAATAATATAGCCATGTCAATCACGACGTACAAATATCATTCACTGATATAATAGGGCTGGCTCTAAGGCTGGTGATTTTTTTTACTTTGTCTCTTTCTCTTTTTGTCTCATTTACTCATTTTACATAGGAGCACGTGTAGAGGATGGCTATTCCTTTCGATGGGACTTCTTCATGGGGTTTAAGACTAAGCAGCTCAAAATTATTCCCGCTGCCCACCACTCTGAATCGTGCCATCTATGATAGTACTCCTGTCGTGGTTTTAACACGGCAGATGCCCTAGTGAAAGGACTTAGGTGTGGAGCCATCGCAACTAGGTTAGCTTGAAGGGGTTGAACGGGACAAAAGACACAAGGAGTTACCCAGGTTCGGCCCCTCACAATGAGGTAAAAGCCTACGTCCTGCTTCTAGTTGTATTGCTTGAGTTTCGATTACAAGGGAGCGAATACACTTGACCTAGTTCTCGATTGCTTGTTTCTTGAGTTAACCTGCCGCAGGGTCTCACCTTTATATACACAGGCAGAGACCCGGAGGCTTACAGAGTCCTGGCCGGCTCACACCTTGTGACCGGCTCGGTTTCTAACTAATCCTGCCTTACAGAGAAAGTCTTCATACGGCGATTCACAGGCCCTGGTCTTGGGCCTTCACCAGGCCTGCCTCCAGAGCCGCCGTCTTCATACTTCTCCTTGGGCCTCCTTGGAACTTCTTCTTATTAAACTGCCAACGGTGTAACCCGGCCCCTCCTGGGCGGGTCACACCTCAGAGTTATATCCCCAACATTAGGCCCCAGGTTGATTTGAACTTGTTCATATCAATCTTCACTGTTTAACTTAGCAGAAATGCATCAGTACCGAATCTTCACCAGGTCGCTATAACCCGCCGTGACATCATATAAGTAGAAACATTGTAACCCGCCATGACGTCATATGCATTAATTCCGCACAAGACCTAGGATATTTCAACGGATCTTTATCTTAATGGGCTTCCCGAGAATCGAGGCGCCCACATCGTTATCATAATCATTTTGCCTCCTCGATTTTCACGCATGCCATCCTTTCACTTCCTTTTAAATAGGGACAGGGGGCCCTCTCTTTCACTTTTTACCCCTGCCTCTGCCTCTTCTTCTTCCTCGCGACGACCGACGCCTCCGGAGCTCCGCCGCCGCCGTCGACTGCATCAACCTTGGCCGCTGCATTAACCTGACTTCGACCAGAAAACGGCGGCGCCCCTCCGCTGTTCATCAGCATCTCTAGGTACCCATCTCCTTTTTCCTCACATCCGCATTAGGGTTTCTGCAGTTCTTCGGTGTTCATCGGTGTTCATCACCCTTGCCTATAGTTCATCGGCCATGCCATCTTAGCGGAACCAAAACATGATGCCAAAGTCACGCCTTACTCCTTTTTAATATCTGCTATCAAATATGGATCCACTTCCTGCTGTTGAGATTCACTCCCCATGCTGTAGTTCTTCCACTATTTTTAGGGCTAGTAATTTTCTCCTGTTTCTCTAACAGGTGTAGATCCGAAATCATAGGTAGAATCTATGAAACTTGTTTGTCCAGCACTTAGCGAAATTTTATCCAAGTTCCAGATCTTGTAACCATCTGCTCGACCACTGTTGTATGGGCGGTTCAAATGATACTTTGTAATCCGCCAAATGCCAGCCGGCTTACCTTATAAGTTTGTTTAAACCGCCAGTACTTATCCAAGCTCGACACTATCCGGCTCGTATCTCACCGGTTTAATCATGCTATTTTATTTTCTGCAACCATTAATCGGCTTACCAATCCTTGCACATAACCAATTTTGCATAATAACTTTGCTTTGCTCAACCATCGGGCGGCTCATCATCCCAAATTTGACCTGCCATAATTTCCTTTCTAGGTTTTCATCTGATCAAAATGACTAAGACTGTCACCTCATGAGATTGGGTCGCCTCCACTTTTACAGAGCAAACTCTCGCAGAATATGTTCAAGTGGGCTTCCTATTAGCCAAAGATGTTATCCATTGGCGAGCCCCAGGAACAGAAGTTAGACCTCATCCGAAGGAAGACGAAGTCGTTGTTTTTGCTGATCATATGAATCGTGGTTTTTCACCACCCGGCTCAAAATTCTTTTGTGATGTACTGCACTTTTTCAAACTTCATCCCCAAGACATTGGACCGAACTCCATTTCCAACATCTGCAATTTCCAAGTTTTTTGTGAAGTATATCTTCAAGAAGAACCTAGCGTTAACCTTGTCAGAGAGTATTTTTATTTGAACCGCCTGACCAAATTTACGGATGGACCCTGCTTAGAACTTGGTGGTATTTCAATTCAAAGGCGAAGAGATGTTATCTTCCCTACAGCCTCACTTCCCATTCATCCTAAGGACTAGAACCAGACCTGGTTTTATTGTCTGGACACTTCTCCATCTGACGAAAATCCTCTGCCGGGTTTTCGCGACTGCCGGCTTAGCCCGAAACATCCTCTTCCAGACCGGCTCAGCACTGCTGAACGTGCTAAGTATATGCCTACCTTGTCAAAGGTAAGAGCCCTGCTGGCAAATGGATTAACCGGAGTCAATTTGGTCCGATGCTGGGTCGCTTGGAGGATCATACCTTTAAGCCGCTGGACCGGCTTGATGTGCACATATACTTGTGATGTAAAAGACCCACAGCGTTACTGTCAAGTGCGTCTGGAGGACAAAGAAATCAATGATATGACCAAGACGCTACTCGAGGAAATCTTAGAGAGCTGCAACAAGACTGGGTTGAATCCCTTCTGCACTCTTAACCTAGCTCCAGATGTAAGCACTTCAAACCAATTTTACTTTAACCATTACTTATACTGAACCGCACATTCCTCATCTTTATTTGCCTCTTTTGCAGGCTGACTCTTCTTTCTAGAGCAAGAAGTTGCAAGATAAGCCGGCCAAAAAGGCCAGAGGAAAGACCAAAGCTTCCAAGAAACCCACCAAGAAGAAAACCGACACAACAGAGCTATTTGCACTGAACAATGATGAGTCGGAGGTAGAATTTGATTCTCTTGGCTCCTTTTTTATACATCTTATTGACACTGACCCCTCTCAAGATGACGCGGAGACCAGCCAAGCAGACATTGAAGAGGTAACTATTATTTCCTCTGACTCAGAGCCTTTGCCAAGACAGAAAGTTCGGCAAGTGACCCGAAAAGTAAGGTTTTCCCATCCTTTAGCTTACTTGGATCCAAACTTTATTTTGAAGAAACAACAACATGAAGCCTGGCGTACAACCCGGAACAGCGGAGGCGGAGAGCTTTCCGCCGGCTTACCCAACACGGCCCCTCGCAAACGCCGAAAAGAGGTGCCACAAAATTTAACCCTCTCCTTTCCAAAGGCAGGTCTTATCCGTCAACCACTTAATCCTTCCGACTCAAATTATCAGGGAACCTCTCACTCCTCTTCCGGCGACTCTACTGGGACTCAGATTCCTCTCTTCAAAGTTGCCCCTGGGTGAGGATATTTGACTTCTTTGTTTTTAACACTTTACAAGCTGATATATTAACATCCTCATGTGTCTTACTTTCAGCGGTATAGCCAAACCAAGCAAGAAATTGAAGATGAACAAGCCGGCCGAAGACCCCAAGGTCACTGAGCCAGAGAAGCAGACACCAACATCAGAAGCTTCCCATCAGGCTTATGAAGCCGCTGCCGATGACCCGCCACCAGAGACTCACGATGTCACAGTGGATCCAATGGGTGTTGACCCGTCTAGTGCTAAGCCGCCCAGTCCCATAAGACCTGCTGAAGAGGCTCCTTCACAACAAACTGCTGAGGATGTCATCATTACTGGCACTGGTTATGCTGAACCCGGGAACCCCACCATTCTGGCCAAGCATTCTGCCAAAGAAGAGTTAATTGAAAAGAGCAAGGCCAGATTTGACATTGCAAATTACTCCCACTTGGGCGTCAGTGAACTATACTCTGGTTATCTGAACCTGCTGCATACTGGTCGTGATCTAGAGGCGGATTTAGTCAAGAAATTGTGACAGAAATATGAGGTATGAACATCTGTTTCCCTTGCATATATAATCATCCAGCCCCCAAGTTTTATCCGTAGGAAAAGATATAGTTGAGTAGGGTTAAGACTTGTCCATATGTCACTACAATCTCTGAAGTCATTGCCCTCATGGGTCGGCTTATCTTGATAAAGATGAGCCGGATCATTTTCATTACTTTGAGAGAAAAACTTCAGACCATAGCCCTTATGGGCCGGCTTATCTTGATAAAGATGAGCCGGATCCAAAATAATATACTGCAAAAAAGAGCTTCCGCACACATTAGCCCCAAGTGTCAAGCGCTTTGCTTGCAACATGCTTGAGACTTGTATGTATATTGTGTCCTGACAAACATATTTATAATTGTTTAACTCTTACTTGCAGGATGCCTTAACCCAGCCTGAATCCCAATTGGTCGATTTAAAGACCAGGCTTGAGCATCAAGAAGCTGAAACACGCAAAGCTGACTCCAAGATTAAGTTCAGTCTGGAAGAAAGCAAGAAGCTCAGAGCTGGGTTTTCCACAGAAAGAACCGCCTGGGATAAGGAAAAGGCCGCCTTAGTGCAAAGAGCAGAGACTGCTGAATCTTCTTTGAAAGAGACCACTGTAGAACCGACCGACTTAAAACGCCATATCTCATAGATGACAGCTGCTATCTTTGGTAAGTAATTCGGGATGCTTTAACCATTTCCAATATTTAACTTTTAACCCGCCTGGCGACTTATCTGCGCGCTTATTTAACAGGCCCCAGGAGTGCCAACCTTGGCTAGAATATGTTGGTGAAACTGAAGGCGGTTTATACTCTGGTGGAACAGCTGTACACAGGTGCTCAGCGAACCATAGCGGCCATCTTGCACAGTAAACAACCACCTTCACTCATCAGGGAGGTACTAGACAAACTATCTGTCATGCCCCAAAGAATTGAAGAGATAAAGCGATCATCCGCCAGAGCTGGTGCTATTACTGCTTTAAGCCAGGCTAAAGCATGGCAAGCAGAGCTAGACCCGGAGGAGATGGCCACCGGTTGTCCTAGTTTTAAAGAAGATGGACCGCCTTTTGATGCAGCAGATTTTACCAAGTGCGTGAGAGAGATGCGTCCCTTGGCGAGCAAATTGGCTGAAGAGACGGATTTGTCTAAGTATCAGACGGCTTACACGATGGAAAATTCAAAAGTAAAGGCGCCGGCTTATGATATTGTGGATCTCATTCCTCCAATACGTAAGCATACTTTTGCTCCTGATGTTGATCCGTCCACACTTATAGATGATGAAGCTATGTTCCAAGCCTTAAATGGCATCGACTGGACATCACCTGACTTCCAGACGATGGACGAAGAAGAAGAACCGGCGTAGGATAACCCAGAGGCTTCAAGTCGCCAGGACCAAAACAACTGATCCAAGGGGCGGCTTTCAGACCGCGGCATAGAGCTTCTTTTGAAAAACTCTTAATCCTTTGGGCTTGGGAAAACCTTGTAATAGGCTAGTTGAAACAATGATCTGTCATGCCATCGTGCATATCTTATCCTTTGCATGTTTAAACCGCCGAGCTTGATATTTATCACCCACCACTTGTGCATATAATATTATCAATAATTTAGATCAGATCAAGCATCATCATACTTCCTGCACACAAGGAAACAGTATATGCCTTGGCGGTTTACGCCAGGGCGGGTCACAAGTATCTTTGAAAAAACCCTGAAATAATAGTCTTTGATAACGAAGACTAAAGGCTATTTAAGCCGGAAATATGCCAGCGACTCAAAGTCGAAAGCAGGGCGGGTTAGAAAGAACCCTAAACATTCATTCAAATATGACAAGTCATACCTGTATACTGATATCATAATGACGCTGTAATAATTGTAATCCAGTATGGGTATTAACCCGTAAACATGAAAGATCATGACTTGAATTTATTCAAGGAAAATCATCCTGGCGACTTAAAGTCTGCTTATCAGGGCGGGTCATTAACCCAATACGCTCAAGTATGAGTCATAGAATCAAGGCTACATGGCCTGAATTGTGAAAACCATATGTTAATATGGAAGAAGGATATGAATCAAAAAATTTCAGAAAAAACAGAAAACCAGAAAAACCAAGGCTTTCATAGGCCGCCAAGCCTAAAACTCAAGTGCTTTCATGGGCCGCACAGCCACTGAGTTAATCCTTGCACACCTGTAAGCTGGCCCTCACATGACAAACCGCCGTTTTAACCTTAACGAGTTCAGGGTCTTATTTAAAAGATTGACTGTCAAGAGCACGGCGGGTCATTCCAGGATTACCTGGGAGGAGTAACAATGACATACAGGCAGGATAACCCGGAATTTGGTGTTTACACCTGGCATGTAAGCCGGATCAAGAGGGTAAGCATAGCTATGCTCATTGAGCAGGAAGCCCCCAAGTGACCTGCAATAAGGCATGTAAGCCTGATCAAGAGGGTAAGCATAGCTATGCTCATTGAGCAGGAAGCCCCCAAGTGACCTGCGAGAAGGCATGTAAGCCTGATCAAGAGGGTAAGCATAGCTATGCTCATTGAGCAGGAAGCCCCCAAGTGACCTGCGAGAAGGCATGTAAGCCTGATCAAGAGGGTAAGCATAGCTATGCTCATTGAGCAGGAAGCCCCCAAGTGACCCGTGAGAAGGCATGTAAGCCTGATCAAGAGGGTAAGCACAGCTATGCTCATTGAGCAGGAAGCCCCCAAGTGACCCGCAAGAAGGCATGTAAGCCTGATCAAGAGGGTAAGCACAACTATGCTCATTGAGCAGGAAGCCGCCAAGTGACCTGCGAGAAGGCATGTAAGCCTGATCCAGATGGTAAGCATAGCTATGCTCATTGAACAGGAAGCCCCCAAGTGACCTGCGAGAAGGCATGTAAGCCTGATCAAGAGGGTAAGCATAGCTATGCTCATTGAGCAGGAAGCCCCCAAGTGACCCGCGAGAAGGCATGTAAGCCTGATCAAGAGGGTAAGCATAGCTGTGCTCATTGAGCAGGAAGCCCCCAAGTGACCTTATGAACAAATAATAAAGACTCAGATACTTAGAATTGAAATGATAGAGGCCCTGAATTATCAGGGATGCCGGCTTTATTATAGTGATCATAATATGTACACTGAAGAAAGTATGTATAGCACAAGAGCCGGTGGCTCAGGTGTAATAGGGCTGAAGATGAGCGATGTTCCACGGCCGATGGGTCTCCTCCTCCGACGTGCGTGAATCCTTGTTTTCTCGAATATCAATGAGGTAGTATGACCCGTTGTTCAGGTTTTTGCTGACCACAAAAGGTCCTTCCCAAGACGTGGATAACTTATGCATATCTGTCTGATCTTGGATTAGCCGGAGCACCAAGTCGCCTTCTTGAAAGGTCTGGGTCTTAACCCGGCGGCTATGATAGCGACACAGATCTTGTTGGTATATCGCCAAACGAGCCGCCGCAAGGTCACGTTCTTCATCCAACATATCAAGAGCATTCTGACGCGCTTGTTCATTAACAGCTTCAACGTAAGCCGCCACCTGGGGCGAGTCATGACGGATATCGCTTGGAAGAACTGCCTCTGCCCCGTAGACCATGAAGAAGGGCGTGTAACCTATTGATCTGTTGGGGGTGGTGTTGATACTCCAAAGTACTGAGGGTAACTCCTCAACCCAACAACCTGGCATCCTTTGCAAAGGGACCATAAGCCGGGGTTTTATCCCTCTCAAGATTTCTTGATTGGCCCTTTCAGCTTGACCATTGGACTGGGGGTGGGCTACGGATGAGACGTCAAGATGAATATGCTCTCGTTGACAGAACTCTTTCATAGCACCTTTAGACAGATTAGTGCCATTATCAGTTATGATACTATGAGGGTAACCAAAGTGGAAGATCACCTTCTTAATGAATTGAACCGCCGTTGCCGCATCACACTTACTGACCGGCTCTGCCTCAACCCACTTGGTAAATTTGTTAACCGCCACCAAGAGGTGGGTCTTTTTATCCTTAGACCTCTTAAAAGGCCCAACCATATCCAACCCCCAGACTGCAAACGGCCAAGTAATTGGAATCATCCTCAATTCTTGAGCCGGCACATGAGCTCGTCTAGAAAATTTCTGACAGCCATCACACTTGCTAACCAGATCTTCTGCATCAGCATGAGCCGTCAACCAATAAAACCCATGACGAAAAGATTTAGCCACAAGGGATTTAGAGCCGGCGTGATGGCCACAATCTCCTTCATGAATCTCCCTTAGAATCTCACGGCCCTCTTCAGGAGAAACACAGCGCTGGAACACACCCGTGACACTGCATCGGTGTAACTCGCCATTGACAATAGTCATAGACTTAGACCGCCGGGTTATTTGCCTGGCCAAAGTTTCATCCTCAGGTAACTCGCCCCGGGTCATATAAGCCAAGTACTGCACCGTCCAATCAGGAATAGCATGAAGAGCCGTCACCAACTGTGCCTCCGGGTCAGGAATTGCAAGGTCCTCCTCTGTCGGTAACTTAACTGAAGGGTTATTCAATATATCAAGAAAAACATTGGGTGGCACCGGCTTACGCTGAGACCCCAGCCGGGTTAAAGCATCAGCCGCCTCATTCTTTCTACGATCAACATGTTCCACCTGATAACCTTTGAAGTGACCAGCAACATTATCAACCGCCCGGCGATAAGCCGCCATGAGTGGGTCTTTGGAATCCCAAGTGGCATAGACCTGCTGAGCCACCAAATCTGAGTCGCCAACGCACCTGACCCGGCTTAGATTCATCTCTTTGGCCACCTTCAGGCCATGAAGCAAGGCCTCATACTCAGCTGCATTATTAGTGCAAGGAAACATAAGCCTTAAAACATATCAAAATTTGTCACCTCGTGGGGAGGTCAAAATAACTCCAGCCCCCGAGCCTTCCAATTGCCTAGACCTGTCAAAATGAATAGTCCAATACGTATTATCAGGCTTCTCCTTAGGCATCTGCAACTCTGTCCAGTCATTGACGAAATCCACAAGAGCTTGAGACTTGATAGCTGTCCTTGGAATATATTTCAAACCATGAGGTCCCAGCTCAATGGCCCACTTGGCCACTCGGCCCGTAGCTTCTCTATTTTGAATAATATCGCCTAAGGGAGCAGAGCTGACCACAGTAATAGGATGACCAAGAAAATAATGCTTCAACTTGCGACTGGCCATGAACACCCCATATACTAGCTTCTGCCAATGCGGATATCTGATGTCTACTACGCAACCTTTCCCCTTGTAGACGTTGTTGGGCCTCCAAGTGCAGAGTTTTGTAGGACAGTAGCAAATTTCCCTCAACTGGATAACCTAAGGTTTATCAATCCATGGGAGGCGTAGGATGAAGATGGTCTCTCTCAAACAACCCTGCAACCAAATAACAAAGAGTCTCTTGTGTCCACAACACACCCAATACAATGGTATATTGTATAGGTGCACTAGTTCGACGAAGAGATGGTGATACAAGTGTAATACGGATGGTAGATATAGGTTTTTGTAATCTGAAAATATAAAAACAGCAAGGTAACTAGTACTAAAAGTGAGCAAAAACGGTATTGCAATGCTTGAAAACAAGGCCTAGGGTTCATACTTTCACTAGTGCAAGTTCTCTCAACAATGATAAGATAATTGGATCACATAACAATCCCTTAACATGCAACAAAGAATCACTCCAAAGTTTCTAACGGAGAACGTAGGACGAAACATGCATCAACCCCTATGCATAGATTACCCCAATGTCACCACGGGAATCCGCAAGTTGAGTGCCAAAACATACATCAAGTAAATCAATAGAACATCCCATTGTCACCACAGATATTCCATCGCAAGACATACATCAAGTGTTCTCAAATCCAATACTCAATCCAACATAACGAAACCTCAGAGAGCAAGACTCAATTCATCACAAGAAGGTAGAGGGGGAGAAACACCATATGATTCAACTATAGTAACAAAGCTCGCGGTACATCAAGATCGTGCCAAATCAAGAACACGAGAGAGAGAGAGAGATCAAAAAGATAGCTACTGGTACATACCCTCAGCCCCGAGGGTGAACTACTCCCTCCTCGTCATGGAGAGTGCCGGGATGATGAAGATGGCCACCGGTGATGGTTTCCCCCTCCGACAGGGTGTCAGAACAGGCTCCCGATTGGTTTTTCGTGGCTACAGAGGCTTGCGGCGGCGGAACTCCCGATCTAGGTTTATTTCTGGGGGGTTTCTATATTTATAAGAATTTTTGGCGTCGAGAACAAGTCAGGGGGTCCACGAGGAGCCCACAAGACCGAAGGGCGTGCCCTGGGGGGTATGGCAAGCCCTCCACCCTTGTGGAGGCCTCGTAGGTCTTTTGGCCCAACTCTTTTGTTTCGGGGGCTTCTTCTGGTCCATAAAAAATCACCGTAAATTTTCAACTCATTTGGACTTCGTTTGATATTCCTTTTCTGCGAAACTCAAAAACAAGGAAAAAACAGAAACTGGTACTGGGCTCTAGGTTAATAGGTTAGTCCGAAAAATCATATAAAATAGCATATAAATGCATATAAAACACCCAAGACAGATAATATAATAGCATGGAACAATAAAAAATTATAGATACATTGGAGACGTATCAAGCATCCCCAAGCTTAATTCCTGCTCGTCCTCGAGTAGGTAAATGATAAAAACAGAATTTTTGATGTGGAATGCTACCTAACATATTTATCCATGTAATTTTCTTTATTGTGGCATGAATGTTCAGATCCATAAGATTCAAAACAAAAGTTTAATATTGACATAAAAACAATAATACTTGAAGCATACTAACAAAGCAATTATGTCTTCTCAAAATAACATGGCCAAAGTAAGCTATCCCTACAAAATCATATAGTCTGGCTATGCTCCATCTTCATCACACAAAATATTCAAATCATGCACAACCCTGATGACAAGCCAAGCAATTGTTTCATACTTTTGATGTTCTCTAACTTTTTCAACTTTCACGCAATACATGAGCGTGAGCCATGGACATAACACTATAGGTGGAATATAATATGGTGTTTGTGGAGAAGACAAGAAGAGGGAGATAGTCTCACATCAACTAGGTGTATCAACGGGCTATGGAGATGCCCATCAATAGATATCAATGTGAGTGAGTAGGGATTGCCATGCAACGGATGCACTAGCGCTATAAGTTTTTGAAAGCTCAAAAAGAAACTAAGTGGGTGTGCATCCAACTCGCTTGCTCACGAAGACCTACGGCAATTTGAGGAAGCCCATGATTGGAATATACAAGCCAAGTTCTATAATGAAAAATTCCCACTAGTATATGAAAGTGACAACATAGGAGACTCTCTTTCATGAAGATCATGGTGCTACTTTGAAGCACAAGTGTAGTAAAAGGATAGTAGCACTGCCCCTTCTCTATTTTTTTCTCATTTTTTTTGGGCCTTCTCTCTTTTTTTTGGCCTCTTTTTTTATTTTTATTTTTCGTCCGGAGTCTCATCCCGACTTGTGGGGGAATCATAGTCTCCATCATCATTTTCTCACATGGGACAATGCTCTAATAATGAAGATCATCACACTTTTATTTACTTACAACTCAAGAATTACAACTCGATACTTAGAACAAAATATGACTCTATATGAATGCCTCTGGCGGTGTACCGGGATGTGCAATGAATCAAGAGTGACATGTATGGAAGAGTTATTTACAGTGGCTTTGCCACAAATATGATGTCATGCAAAGCAATATGACAATGATGATGCGTGTCATAATAAACGGAACAGTGGAAAGTTGCATGGCAATGTATCTCAGAATGGCTATGGAAATGCCATAATAGGAAGGTATGGTGGCTGTTTTGAGGAAGGTCTATAGTGGGTGTACGGTACCGACGGAAGTTGTGCGGCACTAGAGAGGCTAGCAATGGTGGAAGGGTGAGAGTGCGTATAATCCATGGACTCACCATTAGTCATAAAGAACTCACATACTTATTGCAAAAATCTATTAGTCATCGAAACAAGGTACTACGTGCCTGCTCCTAGGGGGATAGATTGGTAGGAAAAGACCATTGCTCGTCCCCGACCGCCACTCATAAGGAAGACAATCAATAAATAAATCATGCTCTGACTTCGTTACATAACGGTTCACCATACGTGCATGCTACGGGAATCACAAACTTCAACACAAGTATTTCTACAATTCACAATTACTCACTAGCATGACTCTAATATCACCATCTTTATATCTCAAAACAATCATAAGGAATCAAACTTCACATAGTATTCAATGAACTTTATATGAAAGTTTTTATTATATCCCTCTTGGATGCCCATCATATTAGGACTAAATTCATAACCTAAACAAATTACCATGCTGTTTAGAGACTCTCAAAATAATATAAGTGAAGCATGAGAGTTCATCAATTTCTTCAAAAATAAAACCACCTTCATGCTCTAAAAAGATATAAGTGAAGCACTAGAGCAAATGACAAACTACTCCAAAAGATATAAGTGAAGATCAATGAGTAGTAAAATAATTATGTTGCTATGTGAGGATTCTCTCTCATAAAAGAATTTCAGATCTTAAGAACTTTATTCAAACAGCAAACATAACAAAATAAAATGACATTCCAAGCAAAAGACATATCATGTGGTGAATAAAAATATAGCTCCAAGTAAGGTTACCGATGAACGAAGACGAAAGAGGGGATGCCATCCGGGGCATCCCCAAGCTTAGATGCTTGGTTGTACTTGAATATTACCTTGGGGTGCCTTGGGCATCCCCAAGATTAGGCTCTTTCCAGTCCTTATTCCATAGCCCATCTAATCTTTACCCAAAACATGAAAACTTCACAACACAAAACTCAACAGAAAACTCATAAGCTCCGTTAGTATAATAAAACAAATCATTCACTTTGGTACTGTCAAGACCATATTCATACTTTTTATCACATGATGTCTACTGTACCCTATCATTTCTACAATTTATATTAAGCAATATAAGCCATAGAAACTAGAAAACAAGCAAACTATGCATCGAAAACAGAATCTGTCAAAAACAGAACAGTCTGTAAAGATCTGAATTTAAATCATAGTTCTGTAACTCTAAAACTTCTGAAAACTTAGGACAACCTGGTAAATTTGTACATAAATATACTTAAAACAATTCAGAATTTTTTGACACTCCAGTGATTTTCAACAATTCTGTGACTGGGCACAAAAGTTTCTGTTTTTGGACAGAATTGAATCAACTATCAACCACACTATCCCAAAGGCTTTACTTTGCACTTTATTGAAACAAAAGCTATAAAACATGATTACTACAGTATCTTAATCATGTTAACACACAAAAACAGTAGGTAAAAGTGTTGGGTTGTCTCCCAACAAGCGCTTTTCTTTAATGCCTTTTTAGCTAGGCATGATGATATCAATGATGCTCACATAAAAGATAAGAATTGAAACATAATGGGAGCATCATGAAGCATATAAATAGCACATTTAAGTCTAACCCACTTCCTATGCATAGGGATTTTGTGAGCAAACAACTTATGGGAACAAGAATCAGCTAGCATAGGAAGGCAAAACAAGCATGACTTCAAGATTTTCAACACATAGAGAGGAAACTTGATATCATTGCAACTCCTACAAGCATATATTCCTCCCTCATAATAATTTTCAGTAGCATCATGAATGAATTCAACAATATAGCTATCACATAAAGCATTCTTTTCATGATCCACAAGCATAGAAAATTTACTACTCTCCACATAAGCAAAATTCTTCTCATTCGGAATAGTGGGAGCAAACTCAACAAAATAACTATCATGTGAGGCATAATCCAATTGAAAATTAAAATCATGATGACAAGTTTCATGGTTATCATTATTCTTTATAGCATACATGTCATCACAATAATGATCATAAATAGCAACTTTGTTCTCATAATCAATTGGAACCTCTTCTGAAATAGTGGATTCATTAGTAAATAAAGTCATGACCTCTCCAAATCCACTTTCATAAATATTATAAGATTCAACACCCTCCAAAATAGTGGGATCATTACCTAGAGTTGACACTCTTCCAAACCCACTTTCATCAATATAATCATCATAAATAGGTGGCATGCTATCATCATAATAAATTTGCTCATCAAAACTTGTGGGACAAAAAATATCATCTTCAACAAACATAACATCCCCAAGATTATGGCTTTGCATATCATTAGCATCATGGATATTCAAAGAATTCATACTAACAACATTGTAATCATGCTCATCATACAAATATTTAGTGCCAAACATTTTATAGACTTCTTCTTCTAACACTTGAGCACAATTTTCCTTTCCATCATTTTCACGAAAGATATTAAAAAGATGAAGCATATGAGGCAACCTCACTTCCATTTTTTTGTAGTTTTATTTTATAGACTAAACTAGTGATAAAACAAGAAACTAAAAGATTTAGTTGCAAGATCTAAAGATATACCTTCAAGCACTCACCTCCCCGGCAACGGCGCCAGAAAAGAGCTTAGTAGAGGTGATGTGAGTGCCGCTTACCTAGCCTCCCCGACAACGGCGCCAGAAAAGAGCTTGATGTCTACTACGCAACCTTTCCCCTTGTAGACGTTGTTGGGCCTCCAAGTGCAGAGTTTGTAGGACAGTAGCAAATTTCCCTCAAGTGGATGACCTAAGGTTTATCAATCCGTGGGAGGCGTAGTATGAAGATGGTCTCTCTCAAACAACCCTGCAACCAAATAACAAAGAGTCTCTTGTGTCTCCAACACACCCAATACAATGGTATATTGTATAGGTGCACTAGTTCGGCGAAGAGATGGTGATACAAGTGTAATATGGATGGTAGATATAGGTTTTTGTAATCTGAAAATATAAAAACAGCTACCTAGTAGTAAAAGTGAGCAAAAACGGTATTGCAATGCTTGAAAACAAGGCCTAGGGTTCATACTTTCACTAGTGCAAGTTCTCTCAACAATGATAACATAAATGGATCACACAACAATCCCTCAACATGCAACAAAGAATCACTCCAAAGTTTCTATCGGAGAATGTAGGACAAAAACGTGCATCAACCCCTATGCATAGATTACCCCAATGTCACCACGGGAATCTACAAGTTGAGTGCCAAAACATACATCAAGTAAATCAATAGAACATACCATTGTCACCACAGATATTCCATCGCAAGACATACATCAAGTGTTCTCAAATCCAATACTCAATCCAACATAATGAAACCTCAAAGAGCAAGACCCAATTCATCACAAAAAGGTAGAGGGGGAGAAACACCATATGATTCAACTATAGTAACAAAGTTCGTGGTACATCAAGATCGTGCCAAATCAAGAACACGAGAGAGAGAGAGAGATCAAACACATAGCTACTGGTACATACCCTCAGCCCCGAGGGTGAACTACTCCCTCCTCGTCATGGAGAGAGCCGGGATGATGAAGATGGCCACCGATGATGGTTTCCCCCTCTGGCAGGGTGCCGGAACGGGCTCTCGATTGGTTTTTCATGGCTACAAAGGCTTGCGGCAGCGGAACTCCCGATCTAGATTTTTTTCTGGGGTTTCTATATTTATAGGAATTTTTGGTGTCGAGAACAAGTCAGGGGCGTCCACGAGGAGCCCACAAGACCGGAGGGCGCGCCCTGGGGGGTAGGGCTCACCCTCCACCCTTGTGGAGGCCTCGTGGCTCTTCTGGCCAAACTCTTTTGCTTCGGGGGATTCTTTTGGTCCATAAAAAATCACCGTAAATTTTCAACTCATTTGGACTCCGTTTGATATTCCTTTTCTGCGAAACTCAAAAACAAGGAAAAAACAGAAACTGGCACTGGGCTCTAGGTTAATAGGTTAGTCCCAAAAATCATATAAAATAGCATATAAATGCATATAAAACATCCAAGATAGATAATATAATAGCATGGAACAATCAAAAATTATAGATACGTTGGAGACGTATCAGTATCTCTGTTTAGACTTAATTAAGACCTCACTGACATAATAAGCCGGCCTTTGAACCAGATATTCTTTACCCGTTTCTTTCCTTTCCACTACAACCGCCACGCTGAGGGCTCTGCTGTTAGCAGCGACATATAAGAGCGAGGGCTCCTTCTCAACAGGAGCTGAAAGAACCGGCGGCTCAGCTAAGTGTTTTTTAAGCGCCTCAAACGCCTCATTAGCAGCATCACTCCAGACAAAACGATCTGTTTTCTTCATCATCTGTTACAGAGGGATAGCCTTCTCTCCCAGGCGGCTTATAAACTGGCTTAAAGCTGCAATACAACCCGCCAGACGCTGGACATCATTAACGCATGCCGACTTAGCCAATGAAGTGATAGCCTTGATTTTCTCAGGGTTAGCTTCAATACCTCTCTTAGAGACCAGAAAACCCAAAAGCTTGCCTGCAGGCACACCAAAACACATTTGGTCAGGTTAAGCATCATCTTGTAGACCCGGAGGTTATCGAAGGTCTCTGTCAAGTCATCTAACAGAGTCTCCTTCTTTCTGGACTTCACAACAATATCATCCACATAAGCATGAACATTGCATCCTATCTGGTTATGAAGACAATTCTGAACACAATGCTGTTAAGTCGCCTGGGCACTCTTGAGTCCAAAAGGCATAGACACATAGCAGAAAGCTCCAAAAGGCATGATGAAAGCCGTCTTCTCTGGGTCTTTAGCTGCCATCTTGATCTGATGATAACCAGAATAAGCATCCAAGAAGCTCAAACGCTCACAACCCGCCGTAGCATCAATGATCTGATCGATGCGGGGAAGAGCAAAAGGATCAGCTGGACAAGCCTTATTAAGGTCTGTGTAATCCACACACATACGCCAAGTGCCATTTTTCTTGAGTACTAGCACCGGGTTAGCCAACCACTTAGGGTGAAAAACTTCAACAATAAACCCGGCCGCTAAGAGCCGGGCCACCTCTTCTCCAATGTCCTTCCATCTCTCCTCATTAAAACGAGGAAGGGATTGCTTGACCGGTTTAAACTTGGGATCAATATTGAGAGTGTGCTCAGCGAGTTCTCTCGGTACACCTGGCATGTCTGAAGGCTTCCATGCAAAGATGTCCCAGTTCTCACGGATGAACTCGATGAGCGCGCCTTCCTATTTTGGATCCATATTAGCACTGATAGTGAACTGTTGAGATGAGTCGCCAGGGACAAAGTCAACCTGCTTGGTATCATCCGCCGATTTAAACTTCAACAAAGGGTCATGCTCTATGGTAGGCTTCTTCAACGGAGTCATATCAGCCGGGTCAACATTGTCTTCATAAAACTTGAGCTCCTCCGTAGCACAGGTAGACTCGGCATAAGCAGCATCACCTTCTTCACATTCTAAGGCTATCTTCCGGTCACCATGTAGTATGATGGTATCCTTACGACCCGGCATCTTAAGCTGCAGATACACATAACAAGGCCGTGCTATAAACTTGGCGTAAGCCGGCCGTCCAAACAAAACGTGATAGGGACTCTTGATTTTAACCACTTCAAAGTTCAATGTCTCAGCCCTGTAATCATGTTCATTGCCAAACGACACTTCCAAAGCTATCCTGCCTATTGGGTATGCCGACTTACCAGGCACCAACCCATGAAAAATTGTAGAGGATGGCTTAAGATCTTTGTCAGTCAAATTCATACGGCGAAAAGTATCATAATAAAGGATATTGATACTACTGCCTCCGTCCATAAGCACCTTAGTGAATTTATAGCCTCCAACCTGAGGGACTACCACTAAAGCCAGCTGACCTAGATTATCAACCATGGGCAGGTGATCCTCACGAATCCATACAATTGGCTGCTCTGACCATCATAAGTATCGAGGTATGGCCGGCTCAACTGCACTCACTGCTCGCTTATGAACCTTCTGATCTCGCTTGCACAAGCTTGTGGTGAAAACATGATATTTGCCACTATTTAGCTGCTTTGGATTACTCTGATACCCTGACTATTGTTGCTGATTGCCTTGGCTGGGCTGCTGGTTATAACCGCCCTGATTGCCCTGACCTTGAAATCCTGAATTTGAGCCGCCACCTCCAAAGCCGGGCCCGTGTGAGCCGGATCCTGACCCGCCGTGCAGGCCATTATTGTTATTGTAATCCTGATAAGAGCCAGAATTCTTATACTCCTTCATGATGAAACAATCTTTCCACATGTGAGTTGACGGCCTATCTGGATGACTATGCTTTGGGCAAGGCTGGTTCAACATCGCCTCAAGGTTGAACTTTGGTCCTCCAAGCCGAGGTTGTGGTTTTCCCTTATGACGTTGACCGTCATTCTGTGTATTGGTATTGGCCAAAAAATCTGACCCACCGTCAGATTGCTTGCGCTTGCCATTGCTTCCCTGGTTATGCCCTGTCATATTTGGCTGCTGCCCCTTACCATTGCCGTTCTTCTTCCCCTTATTGGACTTTTCCTCGTCTGAATCAGGGTCCTTAGTGTTATCTGAGTCGGGTATTTGATGAGAGCCGCCATGAGCTCTCCCATGTCATTGCAGTGACGTTTAAGCCGCCCTAGCTTCTGTTTGAGGGGGATGAACCGGCAATTTTTCTCCAAGATTAGGACAGCAGAACCGGCGTTGATGCTATCCGATGAGTGGATAATAGCTGAAACCCGGCGGACCCAGCGGTTGGTTGACTCATCCTCGCGCTAGACACAAGCGTCTAGGTCGATAATCGACAGAGGCTGCTTGCACGTGTCTTTGAAATTCTGAATAAAATGTGCCTTCAATTCAGCCCATGAGTTGATTGAGTTGACAGGTAACCCTTTCAGCCAAGTTCGAGCTGGCCCATCCAGCATCATGGTGAAGTACTTGGCGCACACATCGTCGTTAACATCCAACATCTCCATAGCCAGCTCATAGCTTTCAATCCACCCCTCAGGCGGAAGATCCGCTGTGTAATTAGGCACCTTGCGAGGCCTTAAAGTCTTTGGGCAGACGCTCATTACGCAGAGCCGCCACTAACACTACAAAAAAAGACACATCCGTGACATTTTGGGCCGAACGAAATTTTTTTCTATCATGCTTATGACACTTCTATGACGATAATTGTGACAAAACCCAGTATCATCATAGATGTGGTGGGCTCCTACTTCTATGACAAAAAATCATGACAGAAAATGGGCTTTCGTCCTGGGCGGGCCGGAGACGTAGCTGCATGACAGTCTTTGGGCTGTCCATGACGGAAAAAATCGTGGTAGAAGCGAGGGCGAGGAAAATATCGCGGAGTTCCCGGTTACGGTGGGTGGTCGGGGCCGAGCGATGCACGGAGGGATTGCGCGTTTCTCTCGTGTACACACGTGTGTGCGAGGCGTTGGCGAACTGAACCCGAGCGATCGATCCCTTGGCTGTTAACTGAACCAAGCGATTCATTCGCTGCTGACTAAACCCGAGCAATTCCATCGCTGCTACTGCTAACTGAACCCGAGCGATCGATCACTACTGCTGCTTACTGAAGCCGATCGAGCCCCCGTGTGAGACGTAGCCAGCCGGTGTATTGCCTCTCGATGAACAGTGACTGTTGCTACCATGCGCACGGTACATAGAACGAGTCGAGACGTGGTGAGTCGGGCCGGTTGGTTGGCTTTGGATGAACAGTTCCCGGTGGGGGTTGGATGAACAGGATCCCGTGGTAGTAGGCCGTTGTCGCAGGATGAACAGGACCCCGAGGAGGCCGCCGCACCCCAGCCAGTTGGGGGTGGATGAACAGGACCCCATGGACGCTGGATGAACAGTAGCCAGTGGAGGCTGGATGAACAATAGCTGGTGGAGGCTGGAGGAGGTCGACGGTGGATGAACAGTTGCCCGTGGAGGCTGGAGCGAGGCAGTAGACGGTGGATGAACAGGACCCCCGTTTCGACCGTAGGCACTCCAACACAAGTCCGTTTCCTCCATTTTGTGGTACGCCACACCCCTCCCGATCAACAGGACCCCGTTTCGACCGTAGGCACTCGAACACAAGTCCGTTTCCTCCGTTTTGCGGTACGCCAGACCCCTCCCGATGAACAGGATCCCGTTTCGACCGTGGCCAGTCGAACAGAAGGCCGTTTCCTCCGTTCTGCGGTACGCCGGACCCCATTTCGGCTGTTCCGCCCAAGCCGGTTGGCTCCCGTTGAACAGGACACATTCCGACCCAGTCGGTTCCCTCCCGATGAACAGGATGCTGTTTCTCCGTTCCGACCCAGCCGGTTCGCTGCCCGATGAACAGGACGCCGTTGCTGCCGTCCGTTGCCTCTCCATGTACACAAGCCCTGGCTGTCCGTATATATGCGCGAGTACGCGCTCGAGACCCTGCCCGTATGTATGTACGTGGCCGTATTTTTTGCCCTGTGGCTGTACGTACATGTACAGGACTTAGACGGGACTGCGTGAACTGCTATGTCGGGTGCTCTACAACGACACGTGCCGCTACTTACTCGGCCATGGTTCATACTTGCAGAGAGACCGATTGACCAGTATGTACGTACACGTTCACGACCAGACAGACAACGCTACGTATGCTTTGACCGGGTGAGTCCCAGCGGTCAGGGAGGATAAGGACACACTTCCTTGCGTGCGAAGATATAGCTGGTCGGCCCCAGCTGTCAGGGGGAGGAATCGTTTTTATTTTGTGAGTAATAAGGAGGCACTTCCTTGTGTTCAAAGATGTAGCTGGTGGGTCCAGCTATCAGCCTCACCGCCTAAAGTCCTCTTCCGATGGCTGTCCTTCGTTGACCACATTGACCACGCCGCGCCGAGAGCACCAAGGCGGTGGACGACGGCGAGGCCTAGGAAGGGAACGACGCGGAGCTGGGGAAGACGCGGCAGTGGATGCCCACGCGGAGGGGAGTATGTGGGTTGACTGCTTCGGCTGCAGTGTGAGGCTGCCGTCGCCGGAGAATAACAGGAGGTGTGGGTGAGTATAGAGGGATGTCATGGCCAGCGGTGGCAGCACAGCCGGACACGGGAGGCAGGAGCAGGAGGCACGACCGGCGCTGGTTTGGGCGGCTGGAGCAAGAAGAAACTTTACATGGCTACTCAGCCCACATTCAGCGACGCCGGAAAGGCCCAAACAATGCTTCTGTACAAATTTTTGAAGTCACTGAGCTCAATTAATAACTTAAGAAAAGAGTTAGAGTACAGTGGAACCTAATTAAAAGCTGTCATGAGCGAAGAAATAATTCAACGGGTCCCACTTGTGCGTGTGTGTGTGTGTGAGAGAGAGAGAGAGATAGAGACCCATCGGTCGATGCTCGTAAATACATCTTTCAGCCATATGCATTGCTGATGCTCAGTAAAAACTTATATAGTTGACACAATCATATAGAACATCATAGCACACTGAACTTGCATACAAAAGTTTCACGCAGGCGGGACAAACAGGTGGAAGCAGTGGATCGCTACGGGTAGGGCTATGTTGAAACCAACAAGCTCGTACATAACGGTTCATCGTCTTTATCAATGACGGGGAAATATCTTGAATGCTGTGCAAAGAAAACAGACAGACAACACAATAAGTTATACTAGCACATTAAGTTGACGTACAACCCTTTCTAAAAAAAGTTCAGGTACAAAAATAGAACAGGTCACAATCAAATGTACTGGCACATCAGTGCTTCACACCGATAGCTCGGATTTAACTAGTATCTGACAAGATTCAGTTGTTACCTCAAATTAGAGCACATCCAGGCAGCCAGCCCTGCCTCTTCTCCCAAAGAAGCAGTGGCCTCTGCCGCGCGATGGTTTAGGCCCTGTGCCATCCATCGTTCCGAGCAACACGGGGAAAGTCTGACGTTGACTCCTGTAATGGACGTCGTTGACGGACCCTGGCACCAGCGGCGGCAGTAGGACTTCGATTGATGGATTGACCACTTCTTTGACATGCACGAACACTCGATACAGGTACATCCCTAACATGGTCCGCGGCAGCCTTGGTGGTGACGAATAGTATAACCCCGGTTCCTGCAGCGGTATCTCAACACCAATCACCTCCGGTATGGTGGACGGCTTCTTCATCCATGCCATAACCGTCAGAGCCCAGCTGTCTGGAGGAACAAACATACTTACGAGCTCACCTCCAAGGTCATTGATAAGCTCATTCATGGACTCGCTATTCCAGGCACGTCGAGGCATGCCATGGAAGGTAAGCTTTGTTAAAAACTCAAGCTCAGAGGGCACCAAGCCCCATCCTGGGTGCCACCGATCAAAGCTCACCAGCGCGCCATCGTAGAACAAACCCCGGGAAGATTCGAACATACGACTGCAGTCGAAAGTTGTCCGGAACCTGACGAAGAAATCAGCCAGTGGCGGACAGACTTCGACGAGCAAGTCACTTATTTGGATGCCATGCGCAATGACGAGACGGGAGGCCGGTCGCCGTTGATGGTTACCATCAACACTTTGCCGGCAAACTAGTCGTCAAGCGCCGCCATGCCACTGTTGAGCGACAGCACGCAGCGCCCGAAGGCAGGACGGACCTTAGGATCTCCGGCTCGGAGATCCGCGTTGACCGGCGACATGATAGTGTGCTTGAGTACACGGAGTACAGGAGGGGGATTTGGGGGAACTGGAATAGGAATCGAGATTCCAGAGGTGGGGGAGGGGCGGGAGATTGGGGATGAAAAGCTAGCATGAATTTCGAACACGCGCCAATATGCTCTCGGCGCGCAAGCGCACGAAAACACCGGTGGCGCCCACATGTCAGCCTAAGAGTCCTTATTCTTTCTTGTTTTGAGAGCCCGGCCTTTTTTTGAGGATCTTTTGAGAGCCTAGCCTAAGAGTCATAATTGACCTGTTTGGCATTGCATTACTACTCGGCCCATATTCAACGACACCTCACTGGCCCAAACAAGTGTACATCATCGAAAAGACACTGAGCTCAAATTATAACTTGAGAAAAGGAGATATACTCTGAACACTGGAGAATGGTGATGCCCTCATTTAGCCCACCATCAGTTCAAGACAATAAACAGTTCGAAACAACGATATATACAACATTTAAACACTGACTAGTGACTACTACTGACATAAACAACAAGATATGATAGTTCATAAGAAGTCTTGCTACACCACCAAAATGCAGCCATCTGCAGCGCTCGGACTCTCATGATACAGACGAGAATGACATTCTAAAAAGAGGCAACTATTACATAGTAAGAGTGACATAGACAAGGATGACCAAATGACAAGGAATATGCATAACAAAAGAGAGAACTACCCATCTAGAACAAGCAGCAAAGACAAAAAGTCATTCAAAGAGGGATGATCCAACACCATCATAATTTGCAGCCCCGCTTTAGCGACCAGTGATCCGGAGACACCAGTACTCCACCCTTTCGACGCAACAGCCCAATTACCTATCAACCTGAAGGCTTGAACCACATCACTGCCTGTCGGACTTGAGACATCCAAGGATCAAAGTTAATCCAGATGCCTTTGTCATTCTCACCTTCTTTTGGCAACAGGCTGTATCATTGACAATCAGGGGAGTTTGCTCCCGAAGTCCTAGGGCTCGCCGTGTAGACACAGTTTTCCATAGCAAACAGAGCCTCTCTACCATCAAGGTCCTTGCCAATGGTGATCTCCTGGTTAATCGGATAATTGAGTCCGAGAAACAGAGAGTGTGAACCAAGGCTGTTTACCCGCCTCCAACTCAAAAATCCTGAAGGCCCCAACAAGCTAGTATCCCGCTCATAGACGTAACAGCCACTGTCCGGATACTCACGTATTTCACGGTGCTTGTACACAGTGGGGTTTTTGCAATATAACTTTTCCGACTCATGTGTGCGAATGATCATCAGTCTTTTGCCGTCGTCTGATCGAGCGAGGAACCAGTTGTGCTTCCTTGTTTTTGGCAAAGGTGGTGTGATTACAAAGGGCAGTAACTGTAGGGACACTACATCATAGCAAAAAGGACATGCATTGTTAATGTAAGATCAGCATTGTTCAGAGTATGAGTAGGATAATGCAAGAAACAACATTGATATGTCCCTGTTGGAACTGAGAGGAAAATACAGGGAAATGTATACTGGGTTCAAAAATATAGAAGTGCCATGCATGGTTATACTCACGTTATCTCGCAATCGATTCTTCACAGGAAACTAACATGTCATGCATGTTATGTAATCATGTTCTGTCCTCACAAACAAATTCTTCAAGGAAACTAACAGACCATGCATTGTTATATACTCATGTTCTGTGGGCAAATTTTTTGTGAGGATATTATTCTAGCCATTGATTGCTAAAGGGCGAATATAGGTATGTACACATGGTAAGCATTACAGGATTTCACTACTTCCAAATATAGAGTTCTCCATATGTACATTTACTTCCCTAATGTACGGTTAGATGAAACCAACAGTGTGATGCATGTTTCTACAACATGAAAATGAGGAAACTAACATGGCCATTGATACACACTCATATTTAGTAGTATATAGATTACTATAAAATAAGGAGAATATCCATACCTTCCTAACGGTTTGATTATTCAGGGGTACAAATTGGATGTAATTACATGGTCACAATTGCATGAATTAACTCATTCCAAATATAGCCGATTTACGGCGTCTCTAATACATTGCCATAGTTCTACTCAAATTCTGCTCAAACAGGATATGCCAATCATCACAAAAAGTTCAAACAATGTCATGGCGTTATCATTAACATCAGACGGAAACAACTTACACGCGCCATCCCAGCAATACGTGGTGCCATCTGCTTTGTCGATCGCGTAGATGATGCCATTGTGTTCAATAGCATCACAGAAGTGTGTATCAGCTTTGACGATCCACTGCGAGGTGAGCTGTCTCCAGCTAAAGAAGGCACCAGCGGAAAGATAGGTGAGTCCGCGGTCGAACAAGGCAATTAGCTTGAAGTCTGCGTAATTCACATCTCGTGTGGGCACTTGGCAGATTACAATCTTCTGCAAAACAAGGTGCGTCCAACTGACTTCGTAATCTAGATGACTTGGACCGCGACGGTAAAACCCTATATAATCCAACGTAGGAAGGATAATCTCATGGGAGGTGTGGAAGTTCACGAGCACCAACTTTTTCCGGTCTTCTCTGACGGCAGCCATCCAGTGGGAGTTCATGCCGACCCAGTACATACCTGCCAAGAAGTTTCGGGCGATGGTGATCGGATCGAAGTCAAGGGAAATGATGTATGGCGACCCACTACATACCTGCAAAGAAGTTTCGGCTAATGGAGGTCGGATTGAAGTCGAGGGGCATCATGTACGCCTCTGTATCATGGTGAGCAAATCTCACAAGACCAGATAGCAGCAAGCAGGGTGTCTTGAAAAGCTTAGGCCTCACTTCGACGATGGCCGTGTGCATGTCCCTCGAGCATGCAGCCAGCCGCAGAGCGCTCAACATATCCATACACGAACAACAGATGTCGAGGATGTCACTGGGGAGATTGCTCCAATCGTGGCTCAAATGGATGTTGCGCGGTTCGCGTTCGGCCATGGTGGAGTTTGGAAGGTGGGGTTTTTGGGGGCTTGATTTACGGGGGAGAAGGCTCTCGGTGCTGGAGCGGCTAGCGAGGGAATAGTGGTACTGGGGAGGCGAGCGAGGCGAGGGTACGCGGGGGCACATTGATATGATGAAGAGTGACCTCAGGATCTCCGGCGAGACGGAGATGGAGATAGAGTGGTGCTAGGGGAGAGGGAGACAAGGCGAGGCATGCTATACAGCGGCGGTGACAGTGACTGCACAGTGCACAAGGTGAGGCTGACTTTGGTAACACGAACACAATGCCTGGACTAGTGTCACCTCGAGCGCAGGGTCTTGTCACTTCACTGTGAGGACCGGATGAATAATATTTTGACCATCAAGTATACCACAGTTGTACTACTACTAGTAGGAACATACGGAGTAGTACTGTATAGCGGAAATAGGTCTCCCGTGCTAGCATGCCTCTGGTTCACTTCATCCTCCAGGTATCATCCATATTGCAAGCAGAACCAAATTCTCGTGCATGCGGAAGCGCGAAGAAGGGTTTTTTCTTTTTTGAGGATAACAACATATTCCATAACCAGAGAATGTTGTGTCTCCCACGCACGCGCCAATATCCATCCGAACCAGCTACGACACATTTTTTTATATCTGTTTGCATAGGTCCCACCAATCAGGAGGGGTGCAGAAATAAAAAGGAATCATAAAATGTCTCGCCACGGTGATTCGAAATAGTGACCTCAACTAGCCAGTGGCACATGTAGCGCTAGAAGGATGGGCACGTACACGGACAGGTACCACTCCTCAGTCTACCCGCATAGCCTTTTCTTTTAGTCTACCTAGCCATGTAATCAACTGCCTGCAGGCCACTTCTCCCATTTACTTCTCCATCGGGAACCGATTTTCCTCGGCTTCTTCACCTCTCCTTCATCTTCATTTGCATCCAAACCCCACTGCATTCACATTGTTTTAACCTCTTCACATACTCCTGGAGTAATTCCGAAGCCCCTTTAAATAATCATCTTCTTCAGTTAGACTAGCCATCTAATCCTAATTCTCCAAACCATAGCCCTCCGGTACATCGGTTCCAAATGGCGAAAGAGATCTAGATGCAGGTTTTTAGCGTCCAACATGTCCTCGTCGAAGGCTCGTTGAGCATAGTTGCCACCGTCACCGACCACCCAAGGGTTGTTTGGAAGTGGATCAACAATGTATCCAACTCCCTCCAAAAGGTAGAGATGAAGGTCATCGGTCTCGACGCAGAGTACACGGAGCGTGCCACTGGGAAGATCCAACGCGCCACCGTCCTTCAGCTGTGCCCCAAAGATGATGTTTTGGTGTACCACATCATACACGCGCCCTTCATACTAGGTGAGCTCCACGATTTCTTGTCTCGGGAGGATATATACTTCTGTGGGGCAGCCATCGAAGGGGACAAACAGAAGCTGGCACCGTACAACCTTGATTTGAAAAGCATCGCTGACCTACAAACCAGAATCAAAATTCCTGTAGAAGATTGTGATAAACAGACACCATCCCTATTCGACGTAGAAAATTTTGTGCTCGGTACAAATCTTCAGAAGGGTGATGACACGCTGGCATTAAGGTCGTCTGGATGGGAGAATTATTCCTTGACGTACGAGCGGATAAAATATGCTGCCCTCGATGCCCGTGTGAGTTTCGAAATAGCCGCAAGGTCCAAAGAGCTTGTTGCGAAGCCGTCTCCCACAGAAAATGAGAAGAAGAAGAAGAAGAAGAAGAAGAAGAAGAATAAGAAGAAGCTGCACCAGCAGCAGGGCATTAGGGATGGATGAACTATTTCCTCTCTTGTAAAAATAATATTTCCTCTTTGTGTATATTGATATAGATGAACTATTTCGATGGTGTGCATGTCTTTGGAACAAGTAGCAGCGTAGGTCCGCTTGACTATAAGGAACTATTTATGCACCTAGCTTTCTCTACTACTCCTTCCAGTGATCGGTATGCAATGCATGTGTCAGTAGACATGACAGCTTGTCCATGGAAGTTGAACTACGGCGACCATCACATTTCATACACTGCCACACGGGATTCCCACGACGCCGCTCCAACCCACGGCACCACGTCCCCCGATGTGCGCCTCACCCCTCTCGGCTGCACCGCCCTTCTGCCTTTGTGTGCATGACATGTGGGCCAGCTAAAATGTGGCGAGCATCAAGTTTCTACCACAGCCACACGCGATTCCCACGACGCCGCTTGAACCCATGACACCACACGTCCCCCGACCTGCGGCTCACCCCTCTCGGCCCCACCACCCCTCTGCCTTCAGGAGCATGACATGTGGACCAGCCACCTATTGGGTCCACTGAAGCTCACTACCGTGGGCCCCGAGAGGGAAATGTAACTCCTGCGCCAGGCCTTGTGGTGCTACCACTGCACAAACTCGTGCCAAACTCGAGATTTGTTTCTTACTAGCAAGATGCCCGTGCGTTGCATTTGTATGAGTAGTTTATCTTGTGGGAGAAAAGGATGAATGAGGGAAGGCCTTATTTGCAAATGTGGAGAGGGATGTGTGTATCTTTTTGCAAAATTGCCATAGTTTCCTTCCATGGACATCTACGCCTCATAACGCCCCGACGTCCAGCTGTGGCACCCTCGCCACGGCCAGGCCACCACCGGCCGGTTCAACTCGAACAAGTGAGTCACGAACGCCGCTGCAACAATGGCCAGCTGGGCATCTTGAACCACACCGGTGACGCTTCCCTGTAGCCGACCTATGCTGGCACGTGGCCGCACGTCGTTGAGTCGCGTGTCAACGTACGACGGCAGGAATGCCTCCAGGCTCACTGGCTCAACTACGTCGAGTACATCACGTTCGCAAACCGGTATCCGTTGAGCAGGTTGCTCCCGCCCACGAGCACACGCCTATACATATCCAGCATTCCAGCCTCATCGCTAAGTGGTACATCCTCGAGACGGTGCATGCGGTCGGAATCTCGAGCCCAAGTCGAGCTATGTGCCCCGGGTAGATCACTGGCTCCCGCCCGAGCTCCCACCCGACCGTCGTTGCCGTCACACCACTGACGATCGGGAGCAGCACCCTGCCGCTCATCCGGAGCGCGAGCTAGTAAATGTCGTGCGGCACGTCACAACAGTCAAGCACCTCAACATGTGTCGGCCGGGTAGAGACTTTTCTTGGCCACAAGCCCCATGGTCTCATCCAAGATCGGTGTGGTACTGCAGTCGAACATGCGGGTAAAATACTACTGGAGCAACTGCATGTGCATGGCCCAGACGCCGATGTTGGCGTGGAGGAGGTGGTACTCACTGGCGCCATAGCGTGCTACATGGCTTAGGCAGGCTCCTGTTGCGACGCTCTGGCGTTGGCACCGGCATTGTCAACGCAGCTGATGATCCGGAGGAGGACGAGTAGGAAAGGAAAGGGTCTTGCATGCGTGTATAGATTCATGCAGGAAATTATTTCCTGGAAATACGACCTTTGTTTACCTTTCTTTGAGGCTATAGATGACCCACACGAGGAAATCTATTATAACCGTTGGATGAAAATTAGTGGTGCGGGAGTACGGATCGGAGCATGGGAGGGGCACAGGCAAGCCTCGTCCGACGCCGCTCGAACCCATGACATGACATGTCCGCCGACCTGCGCCTCACCCCTCTCGGTCCCACCGCCGCTCTGCTTTCATGAGAATGACATGTGGGCCATCCGCATTTAGGGTCCACATGTCATTGACTCAAAGGCCGATGCACTAAGCCGCTGAAGCTCGGTCCCGTGGGCCCCGAGAGGGAAATGTAACTCCTGCGCTAGGCCTTGTGGTGCTCCCGCAGTACGAACTTGTGCCAAACCCGGAATTTGTTTCTTACTACTACCAATGTGCCGGCCCGTGCGTTGCAATGGATCCAAAGTATCTATTTAGTGGAGTGCACTCTAAACACATTATCTATTTATTTTTCTCTAGCCTTTCCTAGCCATGCAACCAAGCCACATAAGCTTCATGGGTGCCCCCCACATCATATTATTCATACTACGTTGACTGGAAAAAAGATAAATCAGCCAAAACAAGATCTTCCCATTTTTTGTTCCTACGATGCTGTGCCGTGCATGTACCTAGTTGTATAGTGGTAGTACTAGTTGTAGTACAAACTTTGTACTAGTAGGAGTAGTAGTACGGAGTGCTCCTACTCTATCAACGAGCCCCATCTGACACCAAATTTCTTGGCTTTCGTGCTACAGCTAGATCTTCCCTCCTTGTTTCTGTCTTCCAACACGGTGGGAGGGGTGCTGTTTGCCGATAGTCGGTTTGCTCAAGTGCGGTCCCACATGAAAGTGAAAATGCTAGGCAACACGCCTTCCCTAGCTATGTGGCGTGCCGGACGGGCCGTGGAGTACTCCCGATTCCCGGGCGTGTGGGGGTGCGACGCGAACGCGGCAGGCCTTTTTCTTTTACTAGCAATGTGCCCGTGTGTTGCGACGGATCCAAAGTAGAATAGTACTCCCTCCGTCCCAAAATTCTTATCTTAGATTTGTCTAGATACGGATGTATCTAACACTAAAACGTAACTAGATACATCCGTATTTAGAAAAATCTAAGACAAGAATTTTGGGACGGAGGGAGTACTTGTTCACAAACTTGAAAGAAAACACTCTTGTTTTGATATACATATATACCACTAAAAATATATTACTTTTCACTCAAAATATATTTCTCAGGCTGTTTTGATGAGGTGAAGGAGGGATGTGGTTGCTTTCAAGATAATAAGGGGTTTTCTGCAAATTGGAGCAGAGAAGTGGGCTATTGTTGCAAAAATGCCACAACTTACCTCACAGCCGTTAGATGCAGATCTAATGGTCAGAAATGACGGATGGCAGACACGCCACCATCACCAACTGAGTCTTTTATAGGAGACTAGTAAGATGCCCATGCATTGCACGGAACATCAAGATGCATTTGTATGAGTAGTTTATCTTGTGGGAGAAAAGGACGAACGAGGGAAGGCCTTATTTGCAAATGTGGAGAGGGGTGTGGGTATCTTTTTGCAAAATTGCCATAGTTTCCTTCCAATCCGTCAGATATAAATCGAACGGCCTATATTGCAGGATGGCAGGCACACCATCATCACCAACTCTGTTTTTCATAAGAGTATAGATAGAGAAACATATATAAATTTTAACATTTGGTTCTGCTCCTTGGCACGGTCGATAGATAGAAATAACAATTGGAAACTCTAGGGCGGGGCTTTTTCTGCCAGATAAGCAGGGTAGTAGCTAGGTTGGCACATCGTCGGTTTGGTCACATGCGGTTCGACATGTTGTAGTGTTTCTAGCAAGATGCCCGTGCGTTGCACGAAGTTGATGGAAAAGGTAAGCACAACTTATAAATTGACGGATGTAGTACTAGTTACAGTGACGCATATAATTGCCTCCAAAGGTGAGAAAAGGGATCGCACATGTCTATATTGACTGGAACAAGAATGCAATAGCGCAATAAGAATTAAGGCCACGATGATGCGATCGCAGTGGTGGTTACAGGAGGCAAGAAGAAAGATGCATCCATTAACGTACGACCTCCTCCTCCTCGACTCAGTGCGCCGGGCCACCGACCGGCGGCTTAGGAGCGGCGGCTTTTGTGGCGAGGTCAAGGTGCTTCTCAACAAAGGCGTCCAATGCTTCCAGCCGGTTGACGAAGGCCAACGTCGCAGCATCCTCACCGGCCTTGTAGATACCTATGTACACGACTTGCTCATACACGTGGATGTGTAGGTCAACGAATTCTTGCAGGGCGAGGCGCCTCGCGGCGAGCGCGACCTTCAGGTGGACATTCTTCGTTGCGTCGGCGGGCAGTCGCAGGGCCACCAGTGCTTGAAAGAGCCAAAGAGGTTCTCGCCATGGAGGCCGATTAGGGTGGCAGGTAATGAGGAGCCCGGGCGCATGGGCTGGAGGAGTACGGCGATGTCGTCTACGAGCTTCTTGACGACGGTGAACTTGTTGATGGTGGCAACGATCATCTGGTCCAACCGAGAGTCGTAGCAGGCATCGACGATGGCCATGAACCAGTCGGTCACCAACACCATCTGGAGACGATCCTCGGTGCCATGCCGCAGGCCAGCATCATGGACCATCTGGCACAGCCGCTGGCCGCTCGCGCGCATCGCCGCCATGGGTCTGGAGTGAGCACTTTTGTGCTTAGTGTAGGTGCTTAGGTGCGTACGATGTGGTAGATGCATTGGAATGGAGGGGCGCCTTTATATGAGTGCAAACTGCGTTGCATTCACATCGTGCTGCCTCTTTTCCCCGTCCTCCTCCCATTACTTCCCTCATGCATTCAGGATGCTAATTGAAGGAGGATGCATCATTGGCCGTTCAACATTTTGGGAACCGCTACCCTCTCCCTCGTCTGCATTAAAGCCGTATCGAGAACTGTCCTGGTTTATTAGTAGCTGTCTAATCGAATAGTACTGCGCCGCCCGCTGCACACCCGGCTGAACACGTCTCCTCGCCTCCATCAAACGCCTCCGATAAACCCGCATGCAAATCGAGAAACCTACTCCGGCCACACGTCTGTTCATGAGCAGGCCGGAATTAAATGCAATGCCGGCCGAGCTCCTCCCGGCTGCCCTCAGTTTAAACGAGGCCAGACGCCGGCCAAGCTCCTACCGTCCGCCCTCTATTTAAACGAGGCCAAACAGACAGCGGGAAAGAATCGCACCCCTCCGCCGCTCCCCCATCTCCTCCTTCACCATTTTCTGCACTCTTCCGACGGCTTCCAAGGAGCTGTTCTCCGACATACTACCCGGCTGGGTGGCCAGCCGAGGCCTCCGAATACTAGCGAGGCCGCTCGGTGCTTCACCAACCTCGCATGGCTCGACGGAGCCAGTTGCTGCACCAAGCCGGCGCGTGGTTCAGCAACTCGCCGCTCCAGTTCAGCTCGATGAGGAGTGGCGAGTTGCTCCACGCTGGCACGGCGGCACGGGCGTCGTCGCTGCCGCGTCGTACTGCGCCACCAGTGTCTGCGGTGGCCGTGCCTCCCGTGTCTGTGGGCGCGCCTCCCGTGCCCGCGGCAGTGCCATGCAGGCAGAGACAGAAGCCGGGTGCGTGGAGAGCGACGAGTCGGTGGCCAGCTTCTCCGTGTCCGCCGCCATCATCGAGGAGAAGTAGAGCACGGGAGGCCGCCACCACTTGGGTCCCATGAAGGCCACCACCGAGGTGACGACTGCGTATTCAGGTGGTTTCTTTGCTTCTTCGTCTCTTCCGAGGACCTTCATCAACCCCGCAAGTGTCTGACGAACATGAGGAAGACAAAGGGATCCACGGGCGGCCATTTAGATTATGTATTAATTATACCACGAGAGCCGGATTAGCACCGCTTAGTTCATGTAAATGTAATGAAATCCATCATGTTTATATGAAGATCCGGCTTTTTTATATGAAATCCTTGATGCTTATATGAAATCAGTCTGTGTTTGCATGAATTTCCTCTGGTTGGTTAGAGTTATGAAAATGTATGCCGCTGGCGTTGGATGTCATCCTCCGCGGAAGGAAGCGGGAGGAAATTTGCCGGCTGCCGTTGGAGATGCTCTTATGTTGGAAATAATAGAGTCACATCCAATCCATTTGAGTTAATTGCGTGTATGATTCTCCCTCTATAAAAAGTTAATTGCATGTACAGTGTACACATGACTTGCAGGGTGGCTACAGCTTTGTACAAAAAGTTAAAAAGAAACAAATCCATCCATAATCTTTTATTCTAAGTACTCTGTGGGTTCAACTGTCAGTACAGTAGTGAAAGAAGTATATATTAAATAATATATAATATAAAAATCTAAAGTTAAAGACAGAATTCGAACTCAGGTCATCGCGTTGCGAGCATCCGACGCTAACCAGTCCAGCACATTTTCGTTGTGGACGATGCTGGAGATATATCTCTATGTCTACTCTTATACTCCCTCCGTTCCTAAATATTTGTCTTTTTCAGATTTCAAATGGACTACCACATACGGATGTGTATATAGACATATTTTAGAGTGTAGATTCACTCATTTTGCTCCATATGTAGTCACTTGTTGAAATCTCTAAAAAGACAAATATTTAGGAATGGAGGGAGTAGAAAATAGAGTTGGTGATGATGGTGTGCCTGCCATCCTGCAATATAGGCCGTCGGATTTATATCTAACGGATAGGAAGGAAACTATGGCAATTTTGCAAAAAGATACCCACACCCCTCTCCACAGTTGCAAATAAGGCCTTCCCTCGTTCATCCTTTTCTCTCACAAGATAAACTACTCATACAAATGCATCTTGATGTTCCGTGCAACGCACGGTCATCTAGCTAGTTTGTTTTAAAATAGTTACTGCGATAATTGGGTTGAAGTGATATATTTTATGTCTGCCCCGAATGATTTCAGATTCACTAGTAGTAACAAAGAAAAGGTTGCCTTGTTAATTAACAGAAAACAGGGTGAAAACTATCACATGAGGCCGTTGAAAACAAGGCACACTGGGTTCAGCGTCATCATCACTATAGCTGTGCGCACACGAGAAGTCTACATATTGAGGGAGCTACGGAGAGAAAGACGTATCGAGTGTGTGTGAGCGAGGCACAGAGACACAACTAGTGTGTGTGTGTGTGTGTGTTTGAGAGAGAAACCAATTGATAGATTAAGATCAAGATTGAGTTGCACCCTTCTGCTGTCATTGTTGGGGGGGGGGGGGGAGGGGGGCGGAGAGAAAGACATATCGAGAGTGTGCGTGCGGTAGGCACAGAGGCACAACTAGCGATGTGTGTGTGTGTGTTTGAGAGAGAGCCAATAGATAGATTACTATCAAGATCGAGGTGCCCCCTACTCCTTCGGTGTCGGGTAGTGTGTGTGTGTGTGTGTTTTGAGAGAGAAGCCAGTAGATAGATTAGTATCAGATCGAGGTGTCACCCTACTCCTTCGGTGTCGGGAAGTGTGTGTGTGTGGGTGTGGGGGGGGGGCAGTGACACTTAGATATAGGGAGAAGGATTTTGTGTGACACATATCTATATTATGGGAATGGTAGATAGCATGTGTGCGAGGCATACTTAAAGCATCACGGAGATAAACAAGCGGTGTGCATGCAAGTGCCAGAAAAAAATGAAGAGAGAAACAATGTCTACGCGAGCGCGCGCGCGCGTGTGTGTGTGTGTGTGAGAGAGAGAGAGAGAGAGAGAGAGAGAGCGAAATCTCAAAACAAGAGGTGCTCTGCTGGAATCCCATTGTATGTATTCATATGGTTCCGGGACCGAGTTAACCTTAGGCATATGTGTGAGAGACATAATTATACTTTGAGACATTAGTGGCGGTGGGTGGGCGGAATTAAAGGGGTGGGCGTGTTCGACAGAGAGAGCGTGTGTGTTTCTGTGTGAGAGACTTGTAGGACACGGTAGAAAGACGAATTCTAACCTTGACAGAGGGAGAGAATACACGAAGTGCGCTTGTGTGATTCCAATGCCCATGGAGAAATAGATATGTATGCGTGGGAGAGAGATTGCACAATTCATTCACGTATCACTATCTAGCGATCGTGGACGTGCATCACTTGAACATAAGTCAATATCTACTTCGTATCATGGCCAAAGATACAATCGATTCAACGCTATAAAGATTGGACACTCACTATCACATTTTTTTCTTCTAAATAATCCTTTTCAATTGTGCATGCCAAGTTACAGTGATGTTTCTTCAAACAACCAATGTAGCTATCATGTACATGCACCATGTTAGTCTTGCATTCAAATTCATTAGTCTTGGATGATTTAAGGTTCTATTATGAAGTAATATATGTATATTCATATGAATTCAACGGGTACGCAATTTATGAAATGGAGGCTATGTAATCATATGAGGTAACACTTTTAAGTAGCGGACTACAATATCCATTTCTTTTTGTGCGCCTCTACAATAACACGTCAATGCATTATGTTTAAAGTAAATACCAATGGCACAATTACTATTTACAACGAGAATATATAGGCTGAGCGTTTGATCCCTTTTTTTGTGAACGCGCCTCTACACCCGTACAATTGGCCGCGCCCGTGTGAACGTCCAAGTTATCGGTGCATCACCCGATTTATTGTCTTTTTTTCTGGGTGGACTTCACACCAGTTATTAACTGCTGACGTGTGCCCGTGTACACAGTCTCGCATGACCTTCTCGCTAGCACTGTCCAAAATTAGTTGAAACTGGATACGAACGATCCCCGGGCGGCAAAATCTCCCCCCTCCTTCTAAAATTTCTCCGCACCTAGTCTTTAGCATGCGAAATTCCATTCTGTCCTTGGTGCACAGAATAACAGTTACAATATAGCCCTCATTTGCATAATAGGTCGGGGCTGCTTTGGTAACTTCCGGTTGCCCCCCCACACGGCACCCCCATTTCCTCTCCCCCTCCCACAAAATGACTAACTCCACAGCTCCAGAGCAGCTTACATCACGCCGTCCGTACTTCATCGGCCTTTCTACCCGTCCCTCCGAAACCCTAGACTACTCATCCACCGGCGTACCAGCCCATTCACTGCCACGGCATCCACCTGACCGGATCTGCTTCTGCGGCCGCATCTACCCCTCCCAGCTCCCCTAGAAACAAGTAGACTGCTCATCCACCACTGTACCACATCCCATTCAGTGCCGGCCTTGTCCACGATGCCGGATCTGCTTCGCCGGTACTCTCGTCAACCGTAGCGCATCTGCAGCGGCTCCTTTGTACTCCCCACAGGAGACGCTTCGTCCACACCCCCGGAGCCGCCCCACCAACGCCCCCGTCGACGTCCTTTGATCCTCTTCACCGACACCTTCCTCAACCCTACGGAGCTGCTTCGCAGACACCATCGTCAACCCTACCGGAGTAGCTTCGCCTATACCATTCTCAACCCTGCCGGGCCGCTTTGCCAACTCACAAGTCCACGGCCTTAGATCCGCTTCATCGCACCCTCGTCCAACCTACCGGAGCAGCTTCTGACGCCCCGTCCATGGCTGCAGATCCGCATCGTCGACACCATCCTGAACCCAACCATCGAAGTAGCTTCACCGATGCCCTAGTCCACGGCCTCAGATACGCTTCGCCCACACCGTAGTCCACCCTACCGAGCCGCTCCACAAACACCCTACTCCTGGTTCTAGATCTCCTTACCGGACCCTGACAGCTAGGCAGCGTCATCACCCTTGATGTTTCTAACCTGATTCCCATCGTCTGGCAAATGCCAAGCACCCGCCACGGCCTAGGTACTTGTCACCTTTAAACCCGTCCAGCATCACCTGCCCAATGTACTTCAAATATACTAACAGGTCGCTGTTACATGTTATGCAACTGGCAAAAAACAAGGACGATGTTTCTTCTGGATCTAACAGCTTGGCCGACCAAGATCCTGGACTGAGGCATTGCTATGATCTTGTAAGTGCGTCTCTCTCTCTCTTGTATTGTTGTGTGCCTGCTAGCGTGCTTTGCTAGGATTTTCGACCAGTAATCCCTTTGTGCAGACAATGATTTCTACTACTGGCTGCTAAATTAGATATGTAGATGTCATACATGATACTCCCTCCATTCCTAATATAAGTCTTTCTAGAGATTCCACTATAGGCTCATACAGAGCAAATGAGTGAATCTACACTCGAAAATGCATCCATATACATCTGTATGTGGTCCATACTGAATCTTTACAAGACATATATTTAGGAACAGAGGTAGTACATTACACAAAATAGTAGGTGGCATGTAGGAATTCCAGTGCACTACATTAGGCTCCCTAAGAGTGCCTGCTAGTCCCACACAAGTCATGGCTAGTTTATGCTACGCACACAATCGTTAATTGTGGTTTAAATATGCGCAAGGGATATGCAATGTATTATCATGTAGAGATGTCTGAAATTAGCTGTGTCAACTTGCAGATAGGGTTACGCAATGAAAAAGTACAAGATGTATGTGGCAATTTCATGGAACGGTGAGCCTATACCGTTTGCTATGGTAGGTCACTCCGGCCCAGTTCTTTTGCAGGATTCTCCAGAATCTGCCCCTCTCTAGCTTCTCCTAGAATCTTTGACCCCCTTTTTTTTAACAATGCTACCTAATTAGACCCTAACAAATAGGATTGTAACAAATGGGGCTCAAATATTCTGGGAGAATCTGGGTAGGGTCAGATTCTGGGAGAATCTGGCAAAAGAACTAGGCCTCCATTGCAATCATCGTGACATGTTATTTGTATGTCAGTTCTATTGGCCAAGTTTCTTAGGGACAGTATTATTCGAGTTATCCTAAGAAAATAAGCACCTTTGAATATAAGCTCCAGGTAATAAGCCAACCAGTTCTTTTTGCCTGCCTTTTTAGCTTATCTTTGGTATGATCAGTGAAAAGTCTATATTCATTATATTTTGTCTTTTGCTGCCCATATGAAAATTAATAACTTGCAAACATCACAAATGAACCCAGTGCAGTAATTAATATGATAGGAAAATGACCATCAATATTTGTTCAAATGCAAATACAAAGATACCATCTACTTGGCACAATCTACTTTGGTCAATGTCTACCATAGAGATCCCATTGCCTAATTTAAACGAAGAACGCATGACCCAAATTTAAATGAAGAACAATTATTTAACGAAATTCGATGGTCCAAGTGGCTGGTTATTATCATATAGCAGCACCACCTGAAAGCATCATATAGCAGCAGCAACAGCTCATAGCAACTCATCATACAGCAGCAGCAGCAGTGTCAATTCATCATATAGCAAGCACAGCCGCTCATAGCAATTCATTATATAGCAGCAGCAGGAGCAGCTCATAGCAATACATCATATAGCAGCAGCAGGAGCAGCTTATAGCAACTCATCATATAGCAGCAGCGCTCATAGCAATTCATCATATGCAACAGTAGCTCATAGCAGTTCACCATATAGCAGCAGCAGGAGCAGCTCATAGCAATGCATCATATAGCAGCAGCAAAAGCAGCTCATAGAAATTCATCGTATAGCGGATCAAGAATGAAAATTTGACAAAAATCAGAGGAGATCCTCACCTTGTGGATGAGCTCATCCTTCAACAGCACCTCAAGGCCATGGCCTAGGAGGAGGGGAGGGGGAACGAGGTGCCTTCTGCCGCAGTGTGGCATCGGCCGTAGTTGTGCGGCGCTCGCCGGAAGTAGTGCGTTGGACGGACCACGCGGAGCAATAGCTGGAGACCATGAGAATGAGGGGCGCGCCAGAGGAGGAGTAGCCGGGGAGATTCGGCCCTACCCGCCGGCCATGTAGCCTAGCTAGACAGAGCATCGTTGAGGACCAGGCCAGATAGGACAAGTTGCGACGGCTCGCTGGAGGAAACCCTACGCTGCAGGCAAGGGATCGAGGTAGAGGGAAAGGGAAGAGGAGATGCAAGCGGGCAGGGCAATGACCGCTTGCGTGTTTGTTTTTACTTGAGGGTCGGTGTGACGCGGGCATGAAGTGGCATTTTGAGTGTAATATAGGCAGACAACAGAGTCATTTTACTATTCCCCTTCCCTTCAATTTTAGTGGCTTCTACCCGAAACACCCCCCTCCAAAGCGAAATAAGTTAAGCCCAAGCCCATAACTCAAAAATGACTTCTTTACACTCTTATGGCTTATTTGACAATAACTCTGAAAAGGCGGAATAGAACTGGCCCTTAACCTGCAATTCAATTGTGTGCAATGATGAATCACTCCTGCCTGCTATAGTGTACATTTAGGCATCATCATACATGGCATAACCTAATACATGTGCATTTCATTATAGAATCTGAAATATGCAATGTTTTGTTAGTTCATAAATTGCACATGATGTTTAAATGCCCCTTAATTCTGGTCAGTCAAGTGATGGTCTTTAAGCCTCTCTTGCTTTGCTTTTTCTTGATATGTAAGATTTGCTCACACTCTATTCAATTGCTTGTTTGTATCAGCCAGCCATACTAGGACTGTTTGTTTTGATTACTTGCTGTTCTTGACCTAACACTCTAACAAATCTTGTCAACGATTTAAACACTAAGGGCTGCTGTAGTGGGGGCTTGTCTAACTCATAGGTGACATAAAGGTTTGGCTGTACACTAAAGTAGGCTCTCCAAGAGTACCTGGAGATCCAGTTCGAAGGTATGCCTAGTTTTTACATAGTGCACACATAGTAAATGCTCATTTCATTGTGTGCAAGAGATGTGGCATGTTTCATTATGTGTGTTGTTTTGTTATAATCTCATCCTTTTTGTTGTTCACAGACTGGAAAGTATGCATATTTATCTTCCAAGGAGACCAGTAACTAGTTTGGTCACCTTGTAGAGGGGGTGCAATGAAGATAAATTGAGGATTTCCAAGTACAAGATGTTAGGAAGGAGCCTTGCAAGAGAAGGAGGAGCAGCATTGAGCCTGTTCAACCAGTTAAGGTAAGTCACTGTATTACAATTACCAGGACATCCTATTGTCTGACATTGTGCTTGCGTAGGGTTCTTCACCTGTAACCCAGTCATGGGCCATTGATTAAAACCCCCTCCACTCACTACTATATGATGTTCTAACTTTTTGTAAATCAGATGTATGTAAACACATTTAATGCGTCTATAAACTCATTACGGATGTGTCTACTTTTAAATATCTAAAACATCTTATAGTAGTGAACAATGTGAAACTACTTCCTATTGCCATGGTAGAGTTGTCGATGTCATAATGTCATAACCAAACACATATTCACATCATTAGCCTCCCTACCATTACTAGGATATTGATTACATACAGTCGAGATCTTCATAGGGGGCTAACAATATTACATGTTCCTTTATATAGTAAATGTAGCTAGGCCATGGATGTTATTGAGGCGTGCATGTATGCATGCTGCCAACTCAACAGTTCATTGCTTGTTTGTTTCAGGCATAGTTAAATTGCTCTTTTCAATTCTTTATTTGTCCTCAGTTAATGAGATGCCCAACAATGATGCCTGATGTTGGGTACTTGTATAACTATTAGTTAACATAATTAAAGGCCTTACCATTTAATTACTCTGGCGAAGTGTGCCTGAAGCTTTGAAGTCTATTAACCACTATTACTGCATGAGGCTCACAATCTAATTTATACTAGGCTAATGATTGCATAGTTTTGCTTGCTGTAGTAGGTTTGTATGAATCCCTCTGTTGTTCATTAGCTCCCTAAGACTTTAATTGAGCTACAGAATGGCCAACTGCTTACTTATACGCAACATGCTGTCTAAATTTGTAACCTGTCTATGTTTTGAATTTGCCCCAACATCATGCTCCTCTGGTGAGCTAACAGAGATTTCTGAATCGGGCTACACAGACTACCATTTTTATAATTTTAAAATATCACCTACTTATGCTTCATGACGTGTAACATTATTGTAGTCCTATTTTGCCATGTACAAAATAGTCTGTCTTGCTCGCTTCACTGTTGTACATATTTTTGCCCTAGTCATGTGTCTTACGGAAACACATTTCAGGATGAAGTGAAATCAACACAAAGATCTGCGAGCAGTGTGGCATGGCCGTTACCAAAGATTATGGATTGCAATTGTAATGTGCTGATGTTCTCGAGCATCAACTTGAGGTGGCAAACAACGTGTTACATGATTCTCAATGTGCAATCACAAGTTGAGGCTGGACTTGCAGGTATTAGATGCAGGAGTCAAAAATGAAACGAGACACTGAGGTAACCCCGAAGGAATTGGAGATTTTGCAGACTGAAATTTGTGCTATCTGAATCCGGCCAATCCTATTTTCTGAAGAGATTATAGTTCAAATGGTAAGTTTCTGTTGATGCGGTCCATGATGTATGAGCTTTATTGGCCCTGTATGTAATTTTCTGTTTGTGTATGCTTTATATCACTGGTACCAAACTATAATGCCCAGTGGGTATAATCGGCTGTAATTTCTTTATTGTATAGTGTAGGATTATTCTACATTTCTATACCTTAGTCTTTTTATTGTATAGTGTATGTTTTTATAGCGTGTTTGGGCTGGATTTCGACCAGTAATCCTTTGTGCAGACAATGATTTCTCACTACTGGCTGCTAAATTAGATATGTAGATGTCATACATGATACTCCCTCCATTCCTAATATAAGTCTTTCTAGAGATTCCACTATAGGCTCATACAGAGCAAATGAGTGAATCTACACTCGAAAATGCATCCATATACATCTGTATGTGGTCCATACTGAATCTTTCACAAGACATATATTTAGGAACCAGAGGTAGTACATTACACAAAATAGTAGGTGGCATGTAGGAATTCCAGTGCACTACATTAGGCTCCCTAGAGTGCCTGCTAGTCCCACACACGTCATGGCTAGTTATGCTACGCACACAATCGTTAATTGTGGTTTAAATATGCGCAAGGGATATGCAATGTATTATCATGTAGAGATGTCTGAAATTAGCTGTGTCAACTTGCAGATAGGGTTACGCAATGAAAAAGTACAAGATGTATGTGGCAATTTCATGGAACGGTGAGCCTATACCGGTTTTGCTATGGTAGGTCACTCCGGCCCAGTTCTTTTGCAGGATTCTCCAAATCTGCCCCTCTCTAGCTTCTCCTAGAATCTTTGACCCCCTTTTGTTTTACAATGCTACCTAATTAGACCCTAACAAATAGGATTGTAACAAATGGGGCTCAAATATTCTGGGAGAATCTGGGTAGGGTTCAGATTCTGGGAGAATCTGCAAAGAACTAGGCCTCCATTGCAATCATCGTGACATGTTATTTGTATGTCAGTTCTATTGGCCAAGTTTCTTAGGGACAGTTATTACGAGTTATCCTAAGAAAATAAGCACCTTTGAATATAAGCTCCAGGTAATAGCCAACCAGTTCTTTTATGCCTGCCTTTTTAGCTTATCTTTGGTATGATCAGTGAAAAGTCTATATTCATTATATTTTTGTCTTTTGCTGCCCATATGAAAATTAATAACTTGCAAACATCACAAATGGAACCCAGTGCAGTAATTAATATGATAGGAAAATGACCATCAATATTGTTCAAATGCAAATACAAAGATACCATCTACTTGGCACAATCTACTTTGGTCAATGTCTACCATAGAGATCCCATTGCCTAATTTAAACGAAGAACGCATGACCCAAATTTAAATGAAGAACAATTATTTAACGAAATTCGATGGTCCAAGTGGCTGTTAATTATCATATAGCAGCACCACCTGAAGCATCATATAGCAGCAGCAACAGCTCATAGCAACTCATCATACAGCAGCAGCAGCAGTGTTCAATTCATCATATAGTCAAGCACAGCCGCTCATAGCAATTCATTATATAGCAGCAGCAGGAGCAGCTCATAGCAATACATCATATAGCAGCAGCAGGAGCAGCTTATAGCAACTCATCATATAGCAGCAGCGCTCATAGCAATTCATCATATGCAACAGTAGCTCATAGCAGTTCACCATATAGCAGCAGCAGGAGCAGCTCATAGCAATGCATCATATACAGCAGCAAAAGCAGCTCATAGAAATTCATCGTATAGCGGATCAAGAATGAAAATTTGACAAAAATCAGAGGAGATCCTCACCTTGTTGGATGAGCTCATCCTTCAACAGCACCTCAAGGCCTGGCCTAGGAGGAGGGGAGGGGGAACGAGGTGCCTTCTGCCGCAGTGTGGCATCGGCCGTAGTTGTGCGGCGCTCGCCGGAAGTAGTGCGTTGGACGGACCACGCGGAGCAATAGCTGGAAGACCATGAGAATGAGGGGCGCGCCAGAGGGAGGAGTAGCCGGGGAGATTCGGCCCTACCCGCCGGCCATGTAGCCTAGCTAGACAGAGCATCGTTGAGGACCAGGCCAATAGGACAAGTTGCGACGGCTCGCTGGAGGAAACCCTATCGCTGCGGCAAGGGATCGAGGTAGAGGGAAAGGGAAGAGGAGATGCAAGCGGGCAGGGCAATGACCGCTTGCGTGTTTGTTTTTACTTGAGGTCGGTGTGACGGGGCTGATAGTGGCATTTTGAGTGTAATATAGTGCCGACGGGAGAAGGAGTTTGTGTGACACATATCTATATTATGGGATAGGTAGATAGCATGTGTGCGAGGCATACTTAAAGCATCACGGAGATAAACAAGCGGTGTGCATGCAAGTGCCAGAAAAAAATGAAGAGAGAAACAATGTCTACGCGAGCGCGCGCGCGCGTGTGTGTGTGTGTGTGAGAGAGAGAGAGAGAGAGAGAGAGAGAGAGCGAAATCTCAAAACAAGAGGTGCTCTGCTGGAATCCCATTGTATGTATTCATATGGTTCCGGGACTCGAGTTAACCTTAGGCATATGTGTGAGAGACATAATTATACTTTGAGACATTAGTGGCGGTGGGTGGGCGGAATTAAAGGGGTGGGCGTGTTCGACAGAGAGAGCGTGTGTGTTTCTGTGTGAGAGACTTGTAGGACACGGTAGAAAGACGAATTCTAACCTTGACAGAGGGAGAGAAATACACGAAGTGCGCTTGTGTGATTCCAATGCCCATGGAGAAATGAGATATGTATGCGTGTGAGAGAGATTGCACAATTCATTCACGTATCACTATCTAGCGATCGTGGACGTGCATCACTTGAACATAAGTCAATATCTACTTCGTATCATGGCCAAAGATACAATATCGATTCAACGCTATAAAGATTGGACACTCACATATCACATTTTTTTCTTCTAAATAATCCTTTTCAATTGTGCATGCCAAAGTTACAGTGATGTTTCTTCAAACAACCAATGTAGCTATCATGTACATGCACCATTGTTAGTCTTGCATTCAAATTCATTAGTCTTGGATGATTTAAGGTTCTATTATGAAGTAATATATGTAATATTCATATATGAATTCAACGGGTACGCAATTTATGAAATGGAGGCTATGTAATCATATGAGGTAACACTTTTAAGTAGCGGACTACAATATCCATTTCTTTTTGTGCGCCTCTACAATAACACGTCAATGCATTATGTTTAAAGTAAATAACCAATGGCACTAAATTATCTATTTACACGAGAAATATATAGGCTGAGCGTTTGATCCCTTTTTTTGTGAACGCGCCTCTACACCCGTACAATTGGCCGCGCCCGTGTGAACGTCCAAGTTATCGGTGCATCATCCCGAGTTATTGTCTTTTTTTCTGGGGTGGACTTCACACCAGTTATTAACTGCTGACGTGTGCCCCGTGTACACAGTCTCGCATGACCTTCTCGCTAGCACTGTCCAAAATTAGTTGAAACTGGATACGAACGATCCCGCGGGCGGCAAAATCTCCCGCCTCCTTCTAAAATTTCTGCCACCTAGTCTTTAGCATGCGAAATTCCCATTCTGTCCTTGGTGCACGGAGAATAACAGTTACAATATAGCCCTCATTTGCATAATAGGTCGGGGCTGCTTTGGTAACTTCCGGTTGCCCCCACCACACGGCACCCCCATTTCCTCTCCCCCTCCCACAAAAATGACTAACTCCACAGCTCCAGAGCAGCTTACATCACGCCGTCCGTACTTCATCGGCCTTTCTACCCGTCCCCTCTCGAAACCCTAGACTACTCATCCACCGGCGTACCAGAGCCCATTCACTGCCAGCGGCATCCACCTGACCGGATCTGCTTCTGCGGCCGCATCTACCCCTCCCAGCTCCCCTAGAAACAAGTAGACTGCTCATCCACCACTGTACCACATCCCATTCAGTGCCGGCCTTGTCCACGATGCCGGATCTGCTTCGCCGGTACTCTCGTCAACCGTAGCGCATCTGCAGCGGCTCCTTTGTACTCCCCACAGGAGACGCTTCGTCCACACCCCCCGGAGCCGCCCCACCAACGCCCCCGTCGACGTCCTTTGATCCTCTTCACCGACACCTTCCTCAACCCTACCGGAGCTGCTTCGCAGACACCATCGTCAACCCTACCGGAGTAGCTTCGCCTATACCATTCTCAACCCTGCCGGGGCCGCTTTGCCAACTCACAAGTCCACGGCCTTAGATCCGCTTCATCGCACCCTCGTCCAACCTACCGGAGCAGCTTCTGACGCCCCGTCCATGGCTGCAGATCCGCATCGTCGACACCATCCTGAACCCAACCATCGAAGTAGCTTCACCGATGCCCTAGTCCACGGCCTCAGATACGCTTCGCCCACACCGTAGTCCACCCTACCGGAGCCGCTCCACAAACACCCTACTCCATGGTTCTAGATCTCCTTACCGGACCCTGACAGCTAGCGCAGCGTCATCACCCTTGATGTTTCTAACCTGATTCCCATCGTCTGGCAAGATGCCAAGCACCCGCCACGGCCTAGGTACTTGTCACCTTTAAACCCGTCCAGCATCACCTGCCCAATGTACTTCAAATATACTAACAGGTCGCTGTTACATGTTATGCAACTGGCAAAAAATACAAGGACGATGTTTCTTCTGGATCTAACAGCTTGGCCGACCAAGATCCTGGACTGAGGCATTGCTATGATCTTGTAAGTGCGTCTCTCTCTCTCTTGTATTTGTTGTGTGCCTGCTAGCGTGCTTTGCTAGGATTTTCGACCAGTAATCCCTTTGTGCAGACAATGATTTCTACTACTGGCTGCTAAATTAGATATGTAGATGTCATACATGATACTCCCTCCATTCCTAAATATAAGTCTTTCTAGAGATTCCACTATAGGCTACATACAGAGCAAAATGAGTGAATCTACACTCGAAAATGCATCCATATACATCTGTATGTGGTCCATACTGGAATCTTTACAAAGACATATATTTAGGAACAGAGGTAGTACATTACACAAAATAGTAGGTGGCATGTAGGAATTCCAGTGCACTACATTAGGCTCCCTTAGAGTGCCTGCTAGTCCAGCACACAGAGTCATGGCTAGTTTATGCTACGCACACAATCGTTAATTGGTGGTTTAAATATGCGCAAGGGATATGCAATGTATTATCATGTAGAGATGTCTGAAATTAGCTGTGTCAACTTGCAGATAGGGTTACGCAATGAAAAAGTACAAGATGTATGTGGCAATTTCATGGAACGGTGAGCCTATACCGTGTGCTATGGTAGGTCACTCCGGCCCAGTTCTTTTGCAGGATTCTCCCAGAATCTGCCCCTCTCTAGCTTCTCCTAGAATCTTTGACCCCCTTTTGTTTTACAATGCTACCTAATTAGACCCTAACAAATAGGATTGTAAAACAAATGGGGCTCAAATATTCTGGGAGAATCTGGGTAGGGGTCAGATTCTGGGAGAATCTGGCAAAAGAACTAGGCCTCCATTGCAATCATCGTGACATGTTATTTGTATGTCAGTTCTATTGGCCAAGTTTCTTAGGGACAGTTATTACGAGTTATCCTAAGAAAATAAGCACCTTTGAATATAAGCTCCAGGTAATAAGCCAACCAGTTCTTTTCATTGCCTGCCTTTTTAGCTTATCTTTGGTATGATCAGTGAAAAGTCTATATTGCATTATATTTTGTCATTTTGCTGCCCATATGAAAATTAATTTAACTTGCAAACATCACAAATTGAACCCAGTGCAGTAATTAATATGATAGGAAAATAGACCATCAATATTTGTTCAAAATGCAAATACAAAGATACCATCTACTTGGCACAATCTACTTTGGTCAATGTCTACCATAGAGATCCCATTGCCTAATTTAAACGAAGAACGCATGACCCAAATTTAAATGAAGAACAATTATTTAACGAAATTCGATGGTCCAAGTGGCTGGTTATTATCATATAGCAGCACCACCTGAAAGCATCATATAGCAGCAGCAACAGCTCATAGCAACTCATCATACAGCAGCAGCAGCAGTGTGCAATTCATCATATAGCAGCAGCAGCTCATAGCAATTCATTATATAGCAGCAGCAGGAGCAGCTCATAGCAATACATCATATAGCAGCAGCAGGAGCAGCTTATAGCAACTCATCATATAGCAGCAGCAGCTCATAGCAATTCATCATATAGCAACAGTAGCTCATAGCAGTTCACCATATAGCAGCAGCAGGAGCAGCTCATAGCAATGCATCATATAGCAGCAGCAAAAGCAGCTCATAGAAATTCATCGTATAGCGGATCAGAATGAAAATTTGACAAAAATCAGAGGAGATCCTCACCTTGTTGGATGAGCTCATCCTTCAACAGCACCTCAAGGCCATGGCCTAGGAGGAGGGGAGGGGGAACGAGGTGCCTTCTGCCGCAGTGTGGCATCGGCCGTAGTTGTGCGGCGCTCGCCGGAGTAGTGCGTTGGACGGACCACAGCGGAGCAATAGCTGGAGACCATGAGAATGAGGGGCGGCGCCAGAGGGAGGAGTAGCCGGGGAGATTCGGCCCTACCCGCCGGCCATGTAGCCTAGCTAGACAGAGCATCGTTGAGGACCAGGCCAGATAGGACAAGTTGCGACGGCTCGCTGGAGGAACCCTAGCGCTGCAGGCAAGGGATCGAGGTAGAGGGAAAGGGAAGAGGAGATGCAAGCGGGCAGGGCAATGAACGCTTGCGTGTTTGTTTTTACTTGAGGGTCAGGTGTGACGCGGGCATGAGCAGTGGCATTTTGAGTGTAATATAGGCAGACAACAGAGTCATTTTACTATTCCCCTTCCCTTCAATTTTTAGTGAGCTTCTACCCGAAACACCCCCCTCCAAAGCGAAATAAGTTAAGCCCAAGCCCATAACTCAAAAATGACTTCTTTACATCTTTTATGGCTTATTTTGACAATAAGCTCTGAAAAGGCGGAATAGAACTGGCCCTTAACCTGCAATTCAATTGTGTGTGCAATGATGAATCACTCCTGCCTGCTATAGTGTACATTTAGGCATCATCATACATGGCATAACCTAATACATGTGCATTTCATTATAGAATCTGAAATATGCAATGTTTATGTTAGTTCATACATTGCACATGATGTTTAAATGCCCCTTAAATCTGGTCAGTCAAGTGATGGTCTTTAAGCCTCCTTCTTTGCTTCTTTTCTTGATATGTAAGATTTGCTCACACATCTATTCAATTGCTTGTTTGTATCAGCCAGCCATACTAGGACTGTTTGTTTTGATTACTTGCTGTTCTTGACCTAACACTCTAACAAATCTTGTCAACGATTTAAACACTAAGGGCTGCTGTAGTGGGGGCTTGTCTAACTCATAGGTGACATAAAGGTTTGGCTGTACACTAAAGTAGGCTCTCCAAGAGTACCTGGAGATCCAGTTCGAAGGTATGCCTAGTTTTTACATAGTGCACACATAGTAAATGCTCATTTCATTGTGTGCAAGAGATGTGGCATGTTTCATTATGTGGTGTTGTTTTGTTATAATCTCATCCTTTTGTGTTGTTCACAGACTGGAAAGTATGCATATTTATCTTCCAAGGAGACCAGTAACTAGTTTGTGTCACCTTGTAGAGGGGGTGCAATGAAGATAAGATTGAGGATTTCCAAGTACAAGATGTTAGGAAGGAGCCTTGCAAGAGAAGGAGGAGCAGCATTGAGCCTGTTCAACCAGTTAAGGTAAGTCACTGTATTACAATTACCAGGACATCCTATTTGTCTGACATTGTGCTTGCGTAGGGTTCTTCACCTGTAACCCAGTCATTGGGCCATTGATTAAAACCCCCTCCACTCACTACTATATGATGTTCTAACTTTTTTGTAAATCAGATGTATGTAAACACATTTTAATGCGTCTATAAACTCATTACGGATGTAGTCTACTTTTAAATATCTAAAACATCTTATAGTAGTGAACAATGTGAAACTACTTCCTGCCATGGTAGAGTTGTCGATGTCATAAATGTCATAACCAAACACATATTCACATCATTAGCCTCCCTACCATTACTAGGATATTGATTACATACTAGTCGAGATACTTCATAGGGGGCTAACAATATTACATGTTCCTTTATATAGTAAATGTAGCTAGGCCATGGATGTTATTGAGGCGTGCATGTATGCATGCTGCCAACTCAACAGTTCAATTGCTTGTTTGTTTCAGGCATAGTTAAATTGCTCTTTTCAATTGCTTTATTTGTCCTCAGTTAATGAGATGCCCAAACAATGATGCCTGATGTTGGGTACTTGTATAACTATTAGTTGACATAATTAAAGGCCTTACCATTTAATTACTCTGGCGAAGTGTGCCTGAAGCTTTGAAGTCTATTAACCAACTATTACTGCATGAGGCTCACAATCTAATTTATACTAGGCTAATGATTGCATAGTTTTGCTTGCTGTAGTAGGTTTGTATGAATCCCTCTGTTGTTCATTATGCTCCCTAAGACTTTAATTGAGCTACAGAATGGCCAACTGCTTACTTATACGCAACATGCTGTCTAAATTTGTAACCTGTCTATGTTTTGAATTTGGCCCCAACATCATGCTCCTCTGGTGAGCTAACAGAGATTTCTGAATGCGGGCTACACAGACTACCATTTTTATAATTTTTAAAATATCACCTACTTATGCTTCATGACGTGTAACATTATTGTTAGTCCTATTTTGCCATGTACAAAATAGTCTGTCTTGCTCGCTTCACTGTTGTAACTATATTTTTGCCCTAGTCATGTGTACTTACGGAAACATTTCAGGATGAAGTGAAATCAACACAAAGATCTGCGAGCAGTGTGGCATGGCCGTTACCAAATGATTATGGATTGCAATTGTAATGTGCTGATGTTCTCGAGCATCAACTTGAGGTGGCAAGACAACGTGTACATGATTCTCAATGTGCAATCAACAAGTTGAGGCTGGACTTGCAGGTATTAGATGCAGGAGTCAAAAAAATGAAACGAGACACTGAGGTAACCACGAAGGAATTGGAGATTTTGCAGACTGAAATTTGTGCTATCTGAATCCGGCCAATCCTATTTTCTGAAGAGATTATAGTTCAAATGGTAAGTTCTGTTGATGCGTGTCCATGATGTATGAGCTTTATTGGCCCAGTGTATGTAATTTTCTGTTTGTGTATGCTTTATTATCACTGGTACCAAACTATAATGCCCAGTGGGTATAATCGGCTGTAATTTCTTTATTGTATAGTGTAGGATTATTCTACATTTCTATACCTTAGTCTTTTTATTGTATAGTGTATGTTTTTTAGAGGCGATAGTATAGAGTAGGATAATTCTTTGAATATGCTATATCGTTGAAATGGGGGCCAACATGCGCAAACATTCCTGGACGCCATACAAATGAACAAACATGTGTAGTCAAAGCGGGCCTTAATTGGGCTGGTCAAAATAATATTTAGTGGATCCCAAATGATGTGGCCCACCGTAACAATGGCTCTTAGTAGGCCGTTAACAAGCCGAAAGCTCGATAGGGCCGTATAAATGGAAATGGCCCGGGCCTCTAGCAGGTCGAAATAAATGTCAATTTTGTCTCGGCCCTTTTACTCTACGGGCCAGTAAGAGGCCGAAAGTGTTATGGGCCAGAGGAGGCCCAATTTGCAAACTAGGCTTTTAATAGGACAAAAGTCGCGTCGGGCTGAAATTTTGCCATATGGAACGTGGGCCCCTAATGGACCCAAAGTCAAAGGCCCAACTGTTGTGTGGGCCGTTAATAGGCCAAAAGACAAAATGGGCTAGGAATTGGCCCATTTACCGAATGGGCCGAGGATAGGCCTAAAGTCACAACGGGCTAGAATTGGCCCAACTGCGGAATGGGCCGAGAAAAGGCCAAAAGATGTTCCGGGCCGCTAGAACTGATGATGGGCTGCTAACAGGCCGAAAGAAGCTCGGGCCGTAATTGGGCCCAAAGACGTAGCGGGCTATTAACGGGCTGAAACTGACGATGGGCTGGAAATTGTCAAATCTAGAATGGGCCTTTGATGGGCCGATTCTGTGTAAGTTGTATGGGTCGTGCTTGTGAATGGGCCTGACTCAAGTAGGCCGCTAATGGGCCCGCTCGCTTATTTTGACAGGCCCGGCCTTTTAACCTGAATGGCCCACTATTGGGCCGAGACACGTGTCGACGTATCATAGGCGCGTCCCGTCCATTCGCTGGATGACAACTGTCCGAACGCCGGGCCGACACGTGGATCTGTCGGCGAATGAGAATTTTACACATGGAAAATCCCCATTGGTTCGGGGTGTTAACGGGTTATCGGATCCAAACCGGAACCCGATAGCTTAACGGCGACCCGTTACGGTGGATGCCACGTGTCGGTTACCCTTGACGAAAGCACTTCTATGACGCGCGATTTATCGTCATGGAAGTGGACACTTCTGTGATGATAATTTTGGTAATGTCATGGAACAATTCTACGACAGCACAGGTATGACTATCTTGATTCTGTCATAAAATCGTCATGGATGTACATGCATGACAGAAAACGTGACCTACTGTGACAAACACGTATCATCACGGAAGTGTTTTTTTTGTAGTGTAAGCATGGCACACCCACCGTTCTAGAGGTCATCCCGGCCTGCACCGATGCCGAAAGGTTCCGTGGAATCTGATGGTGAGCCACCGGTTGAGCTACCAGTTCCGCCTCTTGACGTGCCCTAGCTTGATCCATCATAGTCTGAACATTGTTATCATCGCACGGCGGGTTATGCCCACGGGGCAGGTCACGGCGCCGCTCACTGCTGGAAACCACCGGCGATTCAATGCGTCGGCTATAACTTTGACTAGGGCGCGGAGTTGAATGAATCCGCTCATGGCTGTACAAGTAAGCCGCCTGTTGAGCCACAGACGTATGAAGAAGCTCCACAACCTTCCGGGCCTCGACCGCCGCGGGAGACTCGCCTTCTACTGGAAGAGCCACCAACCGCGAAGCCGCGGCAATCATGTTATCCAGAGGGTTGGAATAATGACCCGGCGGTGTTGGCGCTCGTTGATGCAGAGTCAAAATCACATGAGGCGGGTTCGGCACTCGAGGCTGAGTCACTGCCCCCGTCACAGGCGCCTCAGCGGTCCTGGTGACCCCGGGCGGGTTACTTGGTCCTACTCCGGGTGTATTAAAAAGATTCCTTTCTTCAAACTCCGGGGGTAGACGGCTCTGGTGCCTTCTTCGCATGACAATGTTGGATGCGTTCTGGTCAAGATTTAACCGGAAAGTTTCTGCTTGAATCCGTTGTGACTCGGCTTCTAACGTGGCTCGCTCTGTTGCCATCCTGGCATTCTCAACATTAAGCTCTTCTCGAGCCTGAGCTACCTCGTCCCGCAATTTCGCAACTTCCACCTTATGCTGGGCTTGAGTCGCCGGAGTCACCTCTGTAGCTAACAGAGTCACCAAAGCGACCAGGAGTTCAGATAAGACTTAAGCTGGCGGATGCGCAGAAGCGCTCGCACCAGCCGTTGCAGCAGCCGTTGAACTAGAGGTCATAGCCGGGGCAGTCAATGAGTTCAGCATCTGCTGCGTACCGGCCATGAAGATAGCAGCCCTGCTTGGCGGCTCATAGGGGTCCGGAATACTGTCACCATCGGAATAGCCCCCAAGCCCGCCATCCTGTAGCTGATAGATTGATTCAGTCTCACCGGTTGAAGACTCATTACCTGAATAGATGGCTGTCTCCTCGCCAGACATAGAACCTTCTCTGAGATCCGCCCCATGAATAAAGCCAACGAAGGCACGCTTCCTGGCGGGTTGGATCTTGGTGGGTCGTGCGCGCTGAGCCGTCTCAACGGTGTCGGTGCATATATCCGGCTCAGGCTCCGACTCTCCAATCTTGCCGATGAAAACGTGAATTCCGCCGAAGGGGACCCGGTACCCGTACTCGATTGAGTCGGCATCGGGACCCCAGCCAGCGTCGTCGATGTAGAGCTTCCCGCGGCGACTATTGGTCATCCGGCCCACGTGTAACATCCCCGGATGTTAACCCTGTCATCAAGCTAATTAATGTGCCAAGTCATGTTCATTTGCAATGCTTGATCATAGTGTTCAAACAAATCAATTCAAATTCCTCTCTGAAATCAATTCAAATTCAAAGTGCAAAATGAAGTTGCTCAAAACATGCTAGAAAAATGTTCATCATTTGACAAAAATTCCATAACCCTTATTTGTTAAGGAACACAACATCACCCTTGATCAAAGATGAGCATTAGCAATTATAACAGCACCATTTCAACATTTTTCACTGCTATTTAAATATTGGAAAGTGCAAACCAATTTAACTTGCTCCCAAAATAATTGTGGCACTGTCTAAATTTGTGTTGGAAATATCGGGCCTAGTCCCATATTTTTCCTACACTTTTTGGTTACCCAAATAATTCTCTCTCTCTTTTTATTGATAAAAGAAAAAGAAAAGAAAACAGAAAAAGGGAATTTGGAAAAGGCCTAAAGAGTTACTGTGCACTTAAGCCTGCGCCACCGTGGCTGGCCCAGCCCAACAGCCGGGTCGTCTCCCACCTCGCGCACACGTCAGCGCGCGCGCGCATTCGACAGGCGCTCGACGCCGTGTCGTCGATCCCATGGCTCCCCCGTCGCCTATATGGCCGCGCCCGAGCCCCTCGCCCTCTCCCCGAACCCTAGAGCGCCCCCTTCCCCCTCGTTCCCCTCTGTCTCGATCTGGACAAATGCCCGAGCGCCACCGTCGCCGTCGATCGCCGTAGCCGTGGCCACCGTCGCCCGTTCGTCGCCCCGACAAGTCCAACCGCTCCGCCTCGCTCCTCTGCTTCGACTACGTAGCTGGATCGACCTCGGGAACCCCTCGCGCCACCGCATTCTTCCTCGACTCCGCCTCGTCCACCGCGTCGTCCTCGCCATCGATCTACACCACCGGTCTACCCCGAGCCCATTGCCCAGTCCCCACGCTCCCCCTGTGAGCTCCTTCGCGTGACGCGCCCTCCCCCTGTCCTTCTAGTTGCTCCTAGCGCCCGATCCACGATCGCCCGCACCCTCTGCCTCGCCCTTTAGATCGTTTGATCTTGCTCCGCTTTGCCGTTTCAAGTGGCACCTTCGAAGAACCTCGCCACCGATGAGCTCAAAGCGCTCAGCTCCGGCCACCACATCCCCTCGCACCACCGCCATCCGACGCGCCGTCGTCTTGCCGTTCGAACGCGCCCAACGGCGCCCGAAATGATACCCTATCCGCGAGATCCGACCACACCGGAGGCCGCACCGCCGCGAAACATGCTCACCGGCGAGATTCCGGCGAGTTGTCGGCCACCGCTGACGTGGCCTGATGTGTGGGACCCCCTGTGTCGCTAACGGGTGGGTCCCGTTGACCTGTTGACCTAGTCAACTGCTGATTGGGCAGCTCTGGCCCACTGACGTGCGGGCCCCACCTCTTAATCCGCCAATTAAAGCAATTTAATAAATAAAACTAATTTGGAATACTAATTAGCCTATGACATGTGGGGCCTACTGCCTAATTAACCCTGTTTAGTTTAAAATTAAACTCTGTTAACTAACAGAGGGTGACATGTGGGTCCCACTGGACCCACAGGTCAGGTTTGACCTGGTCAGCCGACCTGTTGACTTGCTGACATCAGCATTGCATAATGCTGATGTCATAATTCCTTTTTCTGTTAAATCAAATAAAATCCAGAAAATGATTTAATCTTTGAAAAATCATAACTTCTAAACCGTAGCTCCGATCGAAAAAGTTTGTACATGAAAGTTGCTCAAAACGACGAGACGAATCTGATTGTGTCGTCTGTTTCCATGCCAGAACCCTCTACGTAGGAGAACTCGTAACTTTTAGCCCAATTCCGGTAGATGAATAGGGCATACATACCAGTTAATAAATCCAACTTAAATCCTAAAATAACTAACATGACTTAGACATATCTTTAGGCAACCCTCCGCTGCATCCTAGCATAGCATGCTTTGTGTTGCATAAATTTGCTGTGTTTTTATTTGTTTCCTCCCTCTCTTCTCTCCCGATAGACCCCGACGTCGACGTAGCTCCCGAGGTCGACACAGCTCCGGAGTACGACTACATCCCTGACGATCTTGCCTTTGCCGCAGAGCAACCAGGCAAGCACCCCCTTTTTGAGCATTCCGATATCGCCTACTCTCTTCTCTCTTATGCTTGCATTAGAAGTTACTGCTGTTAATATTATCCTATATCTGCTGCATAGCCTGTTTATTGTAACCTGCTTTGTTACCTCCTGCTTATCCTAAACTGCTTAGTATAGGCTGAGTAGAGACCCGACAGAGACCCCGCTTTATCCCGACTGCCCCGCTGGATTATTAGAAGACCCGAGCAACGGGATTGAAGACCAGGCCCCGGCACCGCACATCACTTTCCCCTTTGTTGCCGACACTACTGGGTTACTATCGAGTGCCGAGGGTGATACCTTGTCAGCACTTCTAATGATAACCTTGTAGGATAGTTAACCGGTCATGGTCAGTGAGGGTGATTCCTCCTACACCACCCCAGTAACGACATTGTCGAGTAACTCCTCAAGAGTGGACCTCGAGGGTTATTCCACCTTCGTTCACCTTGACGATAACATCAAATGGGATTCCATCGAGGGTGATTCCTCAGGGTTCCACCTTGGTGTTAGACACACAGTTACTATGGTTGTCATGATTTATTACTGAACCTTGATACTAAAGACGGGTTGGCCCTGATGGGTACCCGCGTGAGCTTAATTGCGAGTGATGTGGAGTCAGGTTGACCTGGAGGGTGCCCGCGAGATAATTACGAGGCGTGGCCGGGCATTCCTAGCCCTTGCCGCAAGTCCTCGAGATGGGGCGACAGGGTCACATTGATTGTGAGTCTCTGCTCGTTACCGCGCGCTTCTAATCCACTAACGGTTTGGATATTTGATCCGAGGGGCCTCTGGCCTGATAGCACTAACCATCACGTGGGCATAGTATGGGCGTTCTGCGTCATATACTTCAGCCAAAGCTTAATAGACGTCAGCGACTGAGCGGCGCGCACCGTGTTGGATTGGTTATGCAACCGCACTTGTATTAAGGGGTTGCTAGGTCTGCTCACATCCGCGTTCACAACATGCAGGAGCGTCCGGGGTGATGGCCCAAGACCCCTGGGGGCATAGGTTTAGTCCGGCGTGCTGACCTCTCTTATTAAGTATTCGGTTGGGTTGCGGCGTATCGTTTGGCCGAGGCCGGGCATGACCCAGTAAAGTGTGTCCGGCCGGAGTTAAGCGAGCATGGTGGGTAACTTGGTGCACCCCTGCAGGGAAGAAAACATCTATCGATAGCCTGTCCTACGGTAACTGACACTCGGAGTTGTATCCCGATCGGTACAACTAGAACTGGAGATGATAACTGGATAGTATGGCTCTGGAATTGCTTTCTCGCAGGGAGTCGAGGAAGGATCTCTGGGCGAGGTTGATAATGCTACTACTGCTTTACTTTATGCTAATCTGCACTCTTCTAATGCTGCAAGACTGCTGAAGCTATTGAAGATGCTAGTCTTCGATAGGACTAGGCATTCCCCTCTATTCTGGCATTTCTGCAGCCCAGTCCACATATACAACCTCCCTTTGATAATTTTTCATACGTAGTGTAGATCCTTGCTTGCTGAGTACTTCGGATGAGTACTCACGTTTGCTATGCTTTCTTTTTCTCCCCGTTCCCTTTTGATGCGTCCAGATGACGGAGCCCCTGAGACCGTTGCCCCTGCCGATGGCTACTACTACTACTCTCCTGGCGGGTACTTCTACGAGGAGCCGACTGATGACCAGGAGTAGGTTCGGAGGGTTCCAGGCAGGAGGCCTGCGCCTTTCGATCATAGTGTTTTATTTTGCCCCGCCTTTCTAAAGGCTTAATTCTGTCTCTCTTATATATCTGTACTCAGATATCTGATGCTTCCGCTGACACTTGTATGCCATCGAGCTATGTATTCGAGCCCTCGAGGCCCTGGCTTGTAATATAAAGCTTGTATGACTTTATTTATGTTTTAGAGTTGTGTTGTGATATCTTCAAGTGAGTCCTTAGTCTTGATTGTGTGCATTTGCGTGTATGGTTAGTGCACGATTAAGCCGGGGTCTTCACAGGTTGGTATCAGAGTCGACTGCCTGTAGGAACCCCCCTTTCCAACTCCTTGGTCGAAGTTGAGTCTAGTGGTCCAAAACTGTTTTACTAACTTGGCTGTGTGGCTTACGGGCCCACGTCGCCAACTGGGTGGTATTAGGATCTTTTATTCCTCGTCTATACTCTGGGACTCTGATCTCTCTTCTATTCGGGTTAAAGATTTTATTAACTCTGACAATTAGCTTCTCATAACCACTTCAACCCGGAGAGCCCCTACACTACAAATGATCGCTTGGTTCATCAAAAGACTCCGAAGGTACTTCCCGAAGTTTTCCGAGACCATTGTGCCCTTAGTCATTGCAAATCCTTACCACCGATACTCACTGTGAATATGTACACTTCCTTGCCGTTTGTATCTTCATTCTCAGTTACTCCTCTATGTACGAGATACCCCGAAATACTCCTCATTAATCCGGGAATCCTTTGAACCTACTGTCGCGCAGCTTCTTTCGCATTGCAGTTAATTTCTCACATTACCTGGGATCCGTTCATCCCCAGTTATTCAAGTGCTTTCCGGAACACATTGAATTGCTATCTAATCTCCCGATAGTCCTCTGCAGCCTATTGCTCTTGAAATTCTTGCCTGCTCGCCTTATGGTTAATTCCATATGTCTAGTAATCCCCGTCAACATCCTTTGCCAATTACCATTTTGAATCCCTTGAGTTAATATGCTGCGAATGTTCGCCATCATCAATCGATTCCTAGAATTCATCCTTCCGGCTCAGTCCTCATTCCGGACATGAGCTGGTTCTCGGCCAATCAAGTATTGCTTGATTGTCCAACTAAGCATGTACAAATCACTCGTCCCTCTGCCCAGGTGAACTAATTGTCACTCCTGGCTTTGGAAATCATGAACCCTCTGAATTTTATACTTGGGTTGTTCAAGTGCTTCCTTAATTCGATGTGCTTGCCTCCCATCCTTTCTCGGAGGACTCTCAGGTGGAACCAGTTGTTAAAACCTTACCCCGTTAGTTCTCACGGATCACTTGATTCCTCTTATGGACAATTATCCAACCGATTCTTCTCTATTCTAAGAACCTTATCGGTTCCTCCCCCGTTGACATTGCCTTTGGCACTGAAGTATTCTCTACTTCTTGCCACCTGTATACCCGCCCTGCTAGCATGGCACGGAAAAGCAGTGCATTCCTTCCCCATATTGACTTGGGACTGACTACTGACCAGGACATGTCTCGTAACCATGGGTGGAGATCTCTGCAAGACGGAAGACTAAAGTTGTCCATCTAGTCCTGTTCAACCTACTCATTTTTGGTCAGAGCTTTTGCTTCTGATCCTTCGTTTCTGAACCATAACTCCTTTGTACCTAAACGTCGGATTATTCCGATGTTTCTATAATCTGATGCCGTTACATTTTTTTTTCTTCTTCTGGTTGAGTACCGCTACTCATGTCAGATCCTTTGTCGTCTACCTGATCTTTTGGTTGGAATAATATCCGACCGTGTCCTTCTTATTCAAACATCTTGTGAGTTCTACCCTGATACTTAATGCCTTTGGTAAATTGTATCATTTGCTTTGACTTTGACACTTTGCTTTCAAACTCTTATCTCTTGCTTTGGTTGATGGTTGTATAGCTTCGTAAAAATATCTCGATGGGTTGAACCTATGCTTTCTCTAATCCGCGTGAACTTGAAAGTTATACAAGTCATACTCTTCTGGTGCTTCACCGGATAAATTTTCAGCACTACAATTTCTTCAAAAGCGAGAAGTGAATGAAAGGTTATGCATTGGAGGAGTGGGAGTCGACCTTGAACCTTTGTGTTCATGCCCATGGACCTGATGTACAACTTATCATGGAAGCTGCTCGTAAAAATAATTACTTCCTTGGTACAAGATCATCTTGTATCTATGAATTGATCCTTTGCAATCATGGTTCCGACCATATTTTTCCTTGATTCCATTTCTCGGACAAGTTAAAATACTTGTCTTCAGTAAATCATTGTGCCTGACCAACCTCTATACTAGACTACCTTGAGTATTACCCCCTACTATCTTGAGGATATCATCCTATTGTACTACGTCCTATGAATTTTCCACTGGAGTGATACCTTTCCCTGTCATAGTCACTCCACGGGTTCTGGGTTGTCGTCAACCGAGACCACCGAACAATGAATCGATTCCGCTCTGTGACTCAATACTCCTAGTACTTTGTTGCTGGGGAGTTTGATACCCCATCACATCATTCCTAGCCTGATCGGCTATATCTTTATCGTGACAACTTTTAACTGTGCTACCTGGTCCTTATGCCCGGAGCAACTTCCGACGATGAGCTAAGCTTACGTCGATCTTTCTCATCTTATCTTTTCACCTCGAACAACAAGCTTGATTTCGAGCTTGTGTCGTGTTCGTGGTTCCAATAACCTTTCGCTTCGGCATTCCTTTTGCTTGATGTCATCGCTGACCAGTTACATCTTCTTGAAACCTCTCGACAAATACATTGTGATCAAAGTCAACATTTTGGCTCCACCCGAGATGTCAATTGAATTCATGATAAGTAATATCATGCTTGTCCCTCGATGATTTGTGTGATCATCGACAACATCCTTGTTTTCCCTCCAACACAAACTTGGTCATGTTCTGGCTATATCTTATGCTCCGAGATATTCTTTGAATTGTTTCTCTGTATTATTTGAGATCTTCGAACCCAATCTTTACCTTGACACCATATCATTGCTACCTCGAAGCATGACTGTGGTACTTCGAACATCAACAAGAACATTGGAAGCACCTGGCCAAATGTTTTTTTTGATCTATTATCCAAACACCATTGTATGGGTAACATCATGAGTTTTCCTCGCCCCTTTTTCTTAGATGGTTATCAGTTTGCAATCCTGCCATGATTATCCCTCTTTGCTAGCTCTTGGGAAGGAGGTATACCCAATACTCGGGTATAGTCACATTTTTCTTTCCATTGTTTTGTTTAACCTTTCTTGTGATCTATATGACCTAAGCAGTAATATTCTCCTGCTTATGTCAACACCTCGGTTGTACAGCTCTACCAGTAAGACCCTATTACTATTGTTGATGACATTTCGGTAACCCCCGATGGATGAGAACTTTGCCTAGTGGTCCGCCTCGTTTTAAACGAGCAGGAAAATGGTTCTCTTCATCCCTTGCCCTTGGTACCGATGGTGTCACTGACATACTGACAGACTATCCGCTGACATACCTTGTTGTCGTGGCCGGTAAGATGTTACCGTCCTCCATACTTTCGATTGACAATCCCCATAGTTCCACAGGATCGGAACCTAACTCTCCAGTATATCTTTGATTCTGAAGTACCATATGCTCTTGGCTTTGAGTGTTATCACGAGCCACACTCCGAGAGGTGATCTATTCCCGATGCTATGAACCCCTCATCACGCTCTGTTCAGGTATCGATTGGATGTCCATTCGCTTGAAGCTTCTTATTGAACCTTCATACTTTGCTCTCGATGTTTTCTTAAGTTTCCACTCGAGAGATACTTCTGCCTCAATTCCTGAAAGGTTCATCAGATAGTTAACCCTATAAGGGACAGATCTCCCGAAGTTACTCTTTACTTCCCTACTTAAATCTCGGGACGAGATTTCTTGTAGTGGAGGAGATTTCTAACATCCCCAGATGTTAACCCTATCATCAAGCTAATTAATGTGCCAAGTCATGTTCATTTGCAATGCTTGATCATAGTGTTCAAACAAATCAATTCAAATTCCTCTCTGAAATCAATTCAAATTCAAAGTACAAAATGAAGTTGCTCAAAACTTGCTAGAAAAATGTTCATCATTTGACAAAATTCCATAACCCTTATTTGTTAAGGAACACAACATCACCCTTGATCAAAGATGAGCATTAGCAATTATAACAGCACCATTTCAGCATTTTTCAGTGCTATTTAAATATTGGAAAGTGCAAACCAATTTAACTTGCTCCCAAAATAATTGTGGCACTGTCCAAATTTGTGTTGGAAATATCGGGCCTAGTCCCATATTTTTCCTACACTTTTTGGTTACCCAAATAATTCTCTCTCTCTCTCTCTCTCTCTGTTTATTGATAAAAGAAAAAGAAAAGAAAACAGAAAAAGGGAATTTGGAAAAGGCCGAAAGAGTTACTGTGCACTTAAGCCTGCGCCACCGTGGCTGGCCCGGCCCAACAGCCGGGTCGTCTCCCACCTCGCACACGCGTCAGCGCACGCGCGCATCCGACCGGCGCTCGACGCCGTGTCGTCGATCCCACGGCTCCCCCGTCGCCTATATGGCCGCGCCCGAGCCCCTCGCCCTCTCCCGGAACCCTAGAGCACCCTCTTACCTCCTCGTTCCCCTTCTGTCTCGATCTGGACAGATGCCCGAGCGCCACCGTCGCCGTCGATCGCCGTAGCCGTGGCCACCGTCGCCCGTTCATCGCCCTGACAAGTCCAACTGCTCCGCCTCGCTCCTCTGCTTCGACTACGTAGCTGGATCGACCTCGGGAACCCCTCGCGCCACCGCATTCTTCCTCGACTCCGCCTCGGCCACCGCGTCGTCCTCGCCGTCGATCTACGCCACCGTTCCACCCCGAGCCCATTGCCCAGTCCCCACGCTCCCCCGGTGAGCTCCTGCGCGTGACGCGCCCTCCCCCTGTCCTTCTAGTTGCTCCTAGCGCCCGATCCACGATCGCCCGCACCCTCTGCCGCCTGGTCTCGTCACCGGCGTGGCCACGTCGACCATGTGGTCCCGTGCGTGCCTCTGTCGCACTCACCGCATCGCGTAGGCTCTACCTCGCCCTTTAGATCGTTTGATCTCGCTCTGATTTGCCGTTTCAAGTCACACGCCCGAAGAACCTAGCCGCCGATGAGCTCAAAGCGCTCAGCTCCGGCCACCACAGCCCCTCGCACCACCGCCATCCGACGCGCCATCGTCTTGCCGTTCGAACGCGCCCAAAAGCGCCCGAAATGATGCCCTGTGCGCGAGATTCCGGTGAGTCACCGGCCACCGCTGATGTGGCCTGATGTGTGGGACCCCCTGTGTCGCTGACGGGTGGGTCCCGTTGATCTGTTGACCCAGTCAACTACTGACTGGGCAGCTCTGGCCCACTGACATGTGGGCCCCACCTCTTAATCCACCAATTAAAGTGATTTAATAAATAAAACTAATTAGCCTATGACATGTGGGGCCTACTGCCTAATTAACCCTATTTAGTTTAAAATTAAACTCTATTAACTAACAGAGGCTGACATGTGGGTCCCACTGGACCCATAGGTCAGGTTTGACCTGGTCAGCCGACCTATTGACTTGCTGATGTCAGCATTGCATAATGCAGATGTCATAATTCCTTTTTCTGTTAAATCAAATAAAATCCAAAAAATGATTTAATCTTTAAAAAATCATAACTTTTAAACCGTAGCTCCGATCGAAAAACTTTGTACATGGAAGTTGCTCGAAACGACAAGACAAAGTTGATCGTGTCGTCTGTTTGCATGCCGAAACCCTCTACGTAGGAGAACTCATAACTTTTAGCCCGATTCCGGTAGATAAATAGGGCATACATACCGGTTAATAAATCCAACTTAAATCCTAAAATAACTAACATGACTTAGACATATCTTTAGGCAACCCTGCACTGCATCCTAGCATAGCATGCTCTGTGTTGCATAAATTTGTTGTGTTTTTATTTGTTTCCTCCCTCTCTTCTCTCCCGATAGACCCCGACGTCGACGTAGCTCCCGAGGTCGATGCAGCTCCAGAGTAGGACTACGTCCCCGACGATCTTGCCCTTGCCGCAGAGCAACTAGGCAAGCACCCCCTTTTTGAGCATTCCGATATCGCCTACTCTCTTCTCTCTTATGCTTGCATTAGAAGTTACTGCTGTTACTGTTATCCTATATCTACTGCATAGCCTGTTTATTGTAACCTGCTTTGTTACCTCCTGCTTATCCTAAACTGCTTAGTATAGGCTGAGTAGAGACCCGACAGAGACCCCGCTTTATCCCGACTGCCCCGCTGGATTATCAGAAGACCCGAGCAACGGGATTGAATACCAGGCCCCGGCACCGCACATCACTTTCCCCTTAGTTGCTGACTATACTGGGTTACTATCGAGTGCCGAGGGTGATACCTCGTCAGCACTTCCGATGATAACCTTGTAGGATAGTTAACCGGTCATGGTCAGTGAGGGTGATTCCTCCTACACCACCCCGGTAACGACATTGTCGAGTAACTCCTCAAGACTGGACCTCGAGGGTGATTCCTCCTTCGTTCACCTTGACGATAACATCAAATGGGATTCCATCGAGGGTGATTCCTCAGGGTCCTCCTTGGTGTTAGACACACAGTTACTATGGTTGTTATGATTTATTACTGAACCTTGATACTAAAGACGGGTCGGCCCTGAGGGGTACCCGCGTGAGCTTAATTGCGAGTGATGTGGAGTCGGGTTGACCTGGAGGGTGCCCGCGAGATAATTACGAGGCATGGCTGGGCATTCCTAGCCCTTGCCGCAAGTCCTCGAGACGGGGCGACAGGGTCACATTGATCATGAGTCTCTGCTCGTTACCGCGCGCTTCTAATCCACTAACGGTTTGGATATTTGATCCGAGGGGCCTCTGGCCTGATACCACTAACCATCACGTGGGCATAGTATGGGTGTTCTGCGTCGTATACTTCAGCCGAAGCTTAATAGACGTCAGTGACTGAGCGGCACGCGCCGTGTTGGACTGGTTATGCAACCGCGCTTGTATTAAGGGGTTGCTAGGTCTGCTCACGTCTGTGTTCGCAATGTGCAGGAGCGTCCGGGGCGATGGCCCAAGACCCCTGGGGGCATAGGTTTAGTCCGGCGTGCTGACCTCTCTGATTAAGTATTCAGTCAGGTTGCGGCATATCGTTTGGCCGAGGCCGGGCATGACCCAGTAAAGTGTGTCCGGCCAGAGTTAAGCGAGCGTGGTGGGTAACTTGGTGCACCCCTGCAGGGAAGAAAACATCTATCGATAGCCTGTCCTACGGTAACAGGCACTCGGAGATGTATCCCGATTGGTACAATTAGAACTGGAGATGATAACTGGATAGTATGGCTCTGGGATTGCTTTCTCGCAGGGAGTCGAGGAAGGATCTCTGGGCGAGATTGATAACGCTACTGCTGCTTTACTTTATGCTAATCTGCACTCTTCTAATGCTGCAAGACTGCTGAAGCTGTTGAAGATGCTAGTCTTCGATAGGACTAGGCATTCCCATCTATTCTGGCATTTCTGCAGCCCAGTCCACATATACAGCCTCCCTTTGATAATGTTGCATATGTAGTGTAGATCCTTGCTTGCTGAGTACTTCGGATGAGTACTCACGTTTGCTTTGCTTTCTTTTTCTCCCCGTTCCCTTTTGATGCGACTAGATGACGGAGCCCCTGAGACCGTTGCCCCCGCCAACGGCTACTACCACTACCCTCCTGGCGAGTACTTCTACGAGGAGCCGACTGACGACCAGGAGTAGGTTCGGAGGGTTCCAGGCAGGAGGCCTGCGCCTTTCGATCATAGTGTTTTATTTTGCCCCGCCTTTCTAAAGGCTTAATTCTGTCTCCCTTATATATCTGTACTCAGATATCTGATGCTTCTGCTGATGCTTGTATGCCATCGAGCTATGTATTCGAGCCCTCGAGGCCCTGGCTTGTAATATAAAGCTTGTATGGCTTTATTTATGTTTTAGAGTTGTGTTGTGATATCTTCAAGTGAGTCCTTAGGCTTGATCATCCGCATTTGCATGTATGGTTAGTGCACAATTAAGCCGGGGTCGTCACACCACGGCGTATCCCTTGATCCCTGAGAAGCTGCCCTTCAAGAACTCAAAACCACTGTGCTCTGGCCCCACGGTGGGCGCCAATTGTCGTGGTTTTAACACGACAGATGCCCTAGTGAAAGGACTTAGGTGTGGAGCCATCGCAACTAGGTTAGCTTGAAGGGGTTGAACGGGACAAAGGACACAAGGAGTTACCCATGTTCGGCCCCTCACAACGAGGTAAAAGCCTACATCCTGCTTCTAGTTGTATTGCTTGAGTTTCGATTACAAGGGTGCGAATACGCTTGACCTAGTTCTCGATTGCTTGTTTCTTGAGTTAACCCGCCGCCGGGTCTCACCTTTATATACACAGGCAGAGACCCGAAGGCTTACAGAGTCCCAGCCGGCTCACACCTCGTGACCGGCTTGGTTTCTAACTAATCCTGCCTTACAGAGAAAGTCTTCATACGGCGATTCCCAGGCCCTGGTCTTGGGCCTTCAGCAGGCCTGCCTCCAGAGCCGCCGTCTTCATACTTCTCCTTGGGCCTCCTTGGACCTTCTTCTTATTAAACCGCCAACGGTGTAACCTGGCCCCTCCTGGGCGGGTCACACCTCGGAGTTATATCCCCAACAACTCCCATTGCAACAATGAGGTCCACTAGGTCTAGCACGTCCTGTAAGCAGAGACTGTCACGCAAAACATACATTCTTGTTGCCTTCTTCCTCATACAGTATGTACCACTGGTATGTACTACTAGTACTAGTACTACTCATTCTCCTATAAACCTTGCACTTGGCATCTAAAAAATATTAACCTTGCACTTGGCTCTTCGCCTCTTCGGGAAGTCGAGCAATAATGGTACTACAGTATATGGTTCTGGCTATCTAAGACAGAATGAATTGCCGCACGTCCACCACGTGGGCGAGGGTCGAGGGTCGAGGGGCAAGGGGCGAGGGAGAGTGCGTACTACTGCATTTGTTTCAATATGGACTACATACGGAGCAAAATGAGTGAATCTACACTCTAAAATACGTCTATATACATCAGTGTTTGGAGTATGTACTAGTAGTTCATATTGAAATCTGGTAAAAGACATATATTTCAAACAATATGATAATCTCTCTAACCAAGGTAGGGACGAGGAGTGTATATACGTCTAACGGAGGGAGTAGTAAAATTTTCTCCTCGTCCTACGAGCCACCGTGCGTGTGGGCGAGGGAGCGGGCGTACGCATAGTAAGCAAGCTTCTCCTCGTCCTGTGACTCTGCGAGCCATCGCGCCCATGGGCGGGGGAGAGGGCGTACTAAGCAAGCTTCTCTTCGTTCTGCGAGTTGACGGGACACATCAAAAGTAATACAAAGCATCTCCAGTGTATGGAGCCTTGCCTCTAAGGTAGGCCCCACATGGTTTGCCTCTTTTTTTAAATAACGCGTCAAGTCACAATTTGTTTGTTCACCCGTGGAACACGATCCTCCATCAAGTGGACAACCAGTACATGTGTCAAATTACCACGTGGGCTGCCTTTTCATACAGAAATGAGCTCCACCGTGTACCCGCGCGGGTGTGGTTGGGAAAGAGACGGGAGTACGTGCGCCGTGCGTGCACCTCCTCTCTTCATGCACGTCCCCCACCTATGTGGGTGTGTGTGAGAGAGATACAAACCTAGAGAGATGGCGTGTGCATTCATGAGTGTTTTTTGTCAGGGGTGTGTGTGATTTCATGAATGAATTTGTGGGAATATGTGTCGATGATATCTCAAACAAAAATTTGACACATGCAATGTGTGTGAAATAGAGACCTATCTATATCATATATAGAGGGGGGTGATCCACGAGAAGAGAGGGAGGGGTCATAGATATCGATAGAGTTGAAGAGAGGATCAAGTGTGTGGGTGCGAGATCGATGAAGAGAGCCATCGAAATTGTGTGTGTGCACGTCAAAGGTATAGGGCGACTGACCTACCGGAACATCAGAGGGCACATGGCAAGTTTGTGTGTGGCCGGGAGACATGACTAGAGCGCTCGATGTATCGGTGTGTGTGTGGGGGTGGAGGAGGGAGGCAGAGACCTAACTAAAGAGGTAGATCGACTCATATATGTGTTGAGAAGGAGAGACCCAGCTATGTCTTGAGGGAGATCGGTCGACATCCATACATAAGTGAAGGACGGGAAATAGGTTGGGACAGAGAGAGAGAGAGTGAGAGAGAGAGAGAGAGATGGGGGGAGAGAGAGAGGGTAGAGTGCCGGAGGGGTGGTGGAGTTGCTTCTCGGAGATGGTGGGAGAGGCCTACTAGACAAACTAAGGGTACAACTGTAATATTATCAAGAAGAGTGGGGATGTGTTTCTGTGTGTGCGTGTGCGTGATAGATGTGTCGGGAGGCATGCATGGATGATGAAGGGGGACCATGTATTTGGTAAGCAGACCTAACTAGATCGGTAGATCAATTGTTGTGTGTCGGAGGAAGGGAGAGACATAACTAATGAGGTAGATCGATCAGCGCGTGGGAAAAACGAGTTATAAACGACCTAGCTAGCTATATGTATAGGGGGAGATCGGTCGGTGTACATCCATTTGTTAGAGGCAAATAAGGCCCAGAGAGATGGATAGAGAGAGAGAGATAGAAGGAGCTAGGAGGTGGTGCGAGAGGCCTACTAGCTAGATAGGGGGAGGAGTGTGTGATTGTGAGATCGATGAAAAGAGGGGCGAGAGTTTACACGTGTGTGGGACCGTATGAGAGACACGAGGCATGGACACAGAAAGGAGGAGATGGAAAGTGCGTGTGTATGTGGTAGGCAGACATCGCTGGAGATGTTTATCGATCGGTGTGTGTCGGAAAGGAGTTGTGGAGACCGTGGGAGAACAACCTAAAGAAAAAAAATGAATGTGCACGATGGATAGAATGCTGAGGGAGGGGGAGGGCGAGGAGGGTGTGTGCATGCACGAGAGAAAGTTAGTGCTATCTACAAAGGTTTGAGGATTGTGTGCGTGTAAGAGATTAACAAAGATCATAATTCGATATGAAAGTGGATTCATATATTTGAATAAGAGATCATAGTGTTATAAACCTATGCATGCATGAATATAGCGGTGATACGCGTGGTGTGGTTTTGGACATGTTATACCATAATGTGATAATGCGTGGCGTTTGCAACTCACAGCTAAATATCGAACAATCTAAACCATACTATATATCGAACAATCTCACATTTTATTTGAATTTGTGATAATGTGTGGCGTTTGCAGCTCATAACTAAATATCGAACAATCTAAACCATACTATATATCTAACAATCTCACATTTTATTTGAATTTGTGATAATGTGTGGCGTTTGCAACTCACATCTAAATACTTGTAGGCGTAGGGGGCGGGGCACCATACATTATGTGATAAACACATTATACATATGAGACATGGTTTAGATTATGAAGATCTAGCTAGAGCTTGAAATGTACTGTGATTTGAAACCAACATAAAGTGGATTCAAAAAATCGAGTTCGAGTTCATATAGTACACATAGTTCATATCTAACTCGACAGTAATCATGTGTTGCGCTGTGAAGATAATATACAAACGATGGTATAACTTGACAATAATGATGATTGTAGATCTTATTAAAATAGAGAAATGAATTCAAATGGTTTAACTTGACAACAATCATGATTGTAGATCTTATTCAAATAGAGAAACGAATTCAAATTTAGTTCATATTAAAGCGGTAGTATATACATTTGGAATGCACTAAAACGTTCATTTGAGTAGCAGGTTGCATGCATTATACACGCAGCGAAATATTTTAATTGAACATAACATGGATTCAAAGTTTTGAATGGCATTTGTAGTGCGAATTGATTTGGTACAGTACACGGGACTAGACTCTCTTGTGTGGTGTGAATTGATTTCTTTTTGTTTTTTCGTCGAGGGAAGTGCGAATTGATTTGGTACAGTACATGTTAGGCTTGTCCGGAAATTTCAGCCCGCGCCTTGTTATCCCGAAATTTTAAGATATATCTTTGTCTTGTTGTGCTCCTAAAATTCCCTCCACCTCAACCCGCGCCTTGCTATCCCAAAATTACAACACGCGCGAAAACTCCCACCTCCTGTGAAATCCCGACATGCGAAATTCCCGTGATATCCCTGAACCGAAAGAACCACCTAGTTCATCGGTGGGGCTACTTTCATAACTTACCCCACATTTTGGACAAGCGCGTCCCTAAGCCATGGTTCCCCCCTTCCATCCCCTCCGTCCCCCATTCGTACACCGAGGCCGCGAAAACCCGCGAAGCCCCACACCCTCCTCCGTCCGCCCACCCAGCCGGAGCCTCTTCCCCGATGACGTCGTCCACAGCAACACCTTTACGTCCCTCATCCACCGCACCGGATGAGGATCCATCGTCGATCTTGTTGTCCTGCCGGTTCAGCCACCCCATCCTCCACCTCCAAGGAGCTGCCCCGACGTTCCCCTCATCTTTCGCGCCACCTCCATGCCCACACCGCCGTCTTCACCTACACCACCGGAAGAGCAGCATCATCATCGATTCCTCGGATGAAGCTGAGGCCTAATCGGCGCCACCAAAGAGGTTCTACACTAATCACTGCATTTTCTTTTTGATTCGATCTCACGGTGCTGCCGGTGCTTGGCCCCGAGCCGACATGGCGCGGCTCCATCTACGGCGGCATCGCCGGCCACTTCCTCCATGACGTCACTCCCTCGGCGGCGACGTCCACATTAGTAGGAGCTGCTGCTGCTTTGGCTCTCGCTTGCGCTGTTGCTCTGCTCTTGCTCTCAGTCCCCTGCCTGGTCTGCTCTTGCTCTTGCTCTTGCTTGTGCTGCTGCTCTACTCTTGCTCGTGCTGCTACTGCATGAGTAGCAGATCCTACTCTCGCTCGAGACCCTGCAGCTGCTACCCGAGATCTGCTACACGACTAGCTGCCCCGGCTCTCACAAGCACTGCTGCTCCGGGTGCTGCTGCTGCTGCTACTACTTTTCTGCTACTAGTGCGTTCAGTTTCGACAGTAAAATTTAGTTTTGACAGCAAAATTCAGTTTTGACAGTAAAATTCAGTTTCGACAATTCAATTCAGTTTTGACAGTTAAGCTCAGATATGAGCGGCTGATGTATTTTACATCTAGCACTTTGTGGTTATGTATTTTACATCATCTATTGGAGATGCTATTAGAATTCCACTCAGGTTAACGTTGTCTCTCTTGTCCTGCTTCAGCCTCGCCGTCATACAACTCACCGAAGCTGCTCGAACGATGAAATCCTCCATCACAATGGAGCAATACCCTCGGCTCCATCTCCAGACGCCTAAGATCTTCTTCCTCTCCTCCAACAGCCACATTAGCCGGAGCATCCTCATCGACCAACCCAATCATGCTGAGATCGACATGGCTCCGCCAAAGAGGTTGTACACTTGTTGCATCACTTTTTTTACTCTACATGTTATATATATTGTCCACTGAGCACACGTAGTAACGTGAAATACGATTAGTTTCTCCTACTATATGACAAGTAGTGAGGTACCAGGCAACTTAGCTATCCGTGATGGACTCTCTCGAAAGCCATCATTATTTATTTCTGCGCGTTTGAGCTGTGCATGTGTAGATGGGCCTGGGAGTTGAGTTAGTAGGGCAGTGTCCTGGGTCCAAAGTAGTACAAGTAGCACAAAAACATTTTTGGAGTGTAGGCTTTTGCCTGTTCAAGCCTGCCTACTAGAATTGCCAGTGGTTGAAAGGAAAAGTGAAGGAAAAACATAGGAATTGGAAAGTTTCCTATGGTACTACTATTAATGCATTTGGTTCAAAGGAATGGAGCAAAGGAAAACTGTAGGAGTTGTTCCTTTAGTGTCTCTTTCAAAGAAAAACCGTAGGAATTTTAATATCCACTTGGCCCTCCTTTTCCAATTCCTATTCATGAAGAACAAGACTAAGTGATAGTAGCATAATAGCATTATAACTGTACATTTTCTTGTGGTTTGACTTAATTTGACCATGCTTCTTTGCATTCCTGTGACCGTCCAATTCCTGTGAACCAAACGCCCAGATTGACAGAAATCCTGTGATTTTAAATTCTTTGCACATGCATTCCTATCTTATTATTGTGTATTTCCTATCCCTGCATTGTTAGAATCCTCCAATTCAAATGAGCCCTGACAGAATTACTTCTCTTACAGATAGTTGTCAAAGAAAACCTTGTGAGGTTTGTCCCGCTCCTGATGCGCTGTCGTCCACCCCAGCTCAGCTGCTCCAACGACAGAAGGGTCCACCACAGTAGGGATCCGCCCTCCAGACTGTCTTTCACCGCCTCAGATCTTCTTCCGTGCTGCCAGCAGCCACGACAACTGCATTACCATCATCAACTGAGTAGATGACCTCGAGGACTACACGGGTCCGCAAGAGAGGTCACACTCTTTCGTGTCTGCTTACATTATGCATCGCTTAATATTACATGCTACTTTATCATCCCGTTCACCGATTGGACTCTGAGTCAGCTCCAAACTAATGCTCAAACTTGAGTTTTTAAATGGTTGTGGGGTACATATCGGGGTCGCAATCAATAGTATATGTCTACTATCTAGTTAATCTCTGGTGTCTACTATGAGTTTCATGTTGGGTGGGAAACAAACAGTAAAGAAGCCATTATCTGTATTTTTTAACTAAAGCCATTATCTGCCTACTATCATTGGTTTTGGGTCTATCCACAGGTTGCTACCATCACTCTGGATTTCTGCATGAACTCCTTACATAATCTCACTATGTTTTATTCCTATGCATGTCAGTTATTGTACACAATGGAACTGAACATGTAGAGCAAAAGAGACGAGCCTTGCGTGGCAATAAAATTTCATGCAGACGTCACTCCATGGTGGGCGCAAAGGCAGCCCCCCTCCACCCATTTTAGATTGTAATCAAGAGGAAGATAACTGTTCTGAGGGGGGTTCAGAAGGACAAGACCACTCCTATTTACCCCCTGAGGTCTTCGCTCTAACTTGGCATGCTGATGTTGGTCATATCATGCATATGGTGCCTTGCATTGCTTACTTTATACATCAAATATGTCATCTGCTTAGTTTAGACATGCTTTGCGTGAATGCCATCTGTTTAGTTTCTTTGTCATATATGTGAATTATGCAACGCCATCTTGTTTAGCTAGGCATCATATATGTGAATTTTGCAATGCCATCCTGCTTAGCCGGTCATCTTATATGTGAATTATATCATGCCATCCTTTTTTTTCATTACGTATTACATTTGTCAACAATGTTAGTACATTCAACTACTCTTCGTGTGCATCAGTGATTTGACACGGTGATGGAAAATTCTGGAGTGAAAACAAGGTCTTCAGAGCAGACTATGCTATCTGACGAAGCGCATATCTCGCTGGTTACGGATAGCTCCTTAGAGGAGGATTCAGAGACAGATGACCAGTCCTATTCCCCCCCCCCCCCGAGGTGTATGCTCTAACTTGGCAGGGTTATGTTGCTCATATCGTGCGTATGGTGTCTTCCATTGCTATGTCATTTGCTTAGTTTAGACATGCTTTGTGTGAATGCCACCTGTTTAGTGTCTAATTACCATATATGTGAATTATGCAATGCCATCTTGTTGCAAGACATTATATATGTGAATTATGCAATGCTATCTTGTTGCAAGGCATTATATATGTGAATTATGCAATGCCATGCTGTTTAGCCAATCATTATATATGTGAATTATATCATGCTATCCTTTTTTGTATTACATATTCCATTTGTCGACAATGTTTATATATTCAACTACTCTTCCTGTGCATCAGCCATTTAAAGCGGTGATGGAAGTATCTGGAGTGAAAACAAGGTATTCAGAGCAGACAATGCTACTTGCTGAAGCATACATCTTGCTAGTTACAGATAGCTCCTCAGAGGAGGATTCGGAGGCAGATGACCAGTCCTATTTCCCCCCTGAGGTCTATGCTCAAACTTGGCAGGGTTATATTACTCATATCATGCATATGTTATCTTGCATTGCTTAGTTTTTACATCATATATACGATTGCCATCTGCTTACTTGCTTAGTATATAAATTATATATTTGAATTATATCATGCCATCATGTTTACATAGATAGCATCTATCTCAATTATGGCATGCCAACCCATTTAATAAAGAAATCATATAGTTATATCATCTCATCCTGTTTAGTGTTTACAGTCATCATATTTTGAATTATGTCATTCTATCTGCAAATTATATCATGCTATCATGTTTCCATAGGCGGCATGTATGTGAATTATGGCATGCCAACCTATTTAATAAACACATTATATAGTTATATCATGTCATCCTGTTTACATAGTCATCATATTTTGAACTATGTCTTTCCATCCTGTTTAGTTAGCCATCATATATGTGAAATTGTGTCATGCTATCCTGTTTAGTTAGCCATCATATATGTGAAATTGTGTCATGCTATCCTGTTTGGTTAGACAACATAAATGTGAATTATTTCATGCCCTCTTTTATTCCCTACTATCCATTGCACCTGTCTATCATACAATGTCTGTACATTCAATTACTTTTCTTGTTTATCAGCCATTTGAATTGGAGAGGGTGATGGTAGTATCTAAGGGAATAACAACACGGTCTTCAGAAAAGATAGTGCTACTAGCCGATGCAAATAGAACCACGGTTGTACTTGCCCAAGAACCAGACTCTCGTAGACTCTCGCAGATTGTACCCCTACCCAGTTGGACAGAGAACCAGCTACACCTCTTCTAACCCCAACCCCAGTAGATAGTAACCCAGTTCCAGTTGATACAACACTGTCTCCACCACAGAGCATCCAAACACGAGCAGTTAGTAAGGCAACTGCAGTGCCCAAAACACGAGGACCACCACTCCGAACCCCAACTCAATGCTTAAAGTAGAAGAAGAATTGTTCTCAGGTCAGGTTCTGTAGCTATGGTTCATACTCCTTTGCTCTTGCATCACTGTATTTACTCATACCAACTATTTTCAAATTTGAAGGATGGAATTGAAACTCCAATGGCGCAACAGGTATGTTTTAAACCGGTTTCTTTAACTGGTTTGCAGTTGTATCTTGCTCTATGTTGATTTCAGTTTCAATTGAATAAACAGTTATGTTCTCATGTCATGCACATTACAAGTGTTGTTATTGCTTTGTAGTTTCCCACACTTATATTCTGTCTATTCTACTTTGTCTTAAACATATATTATTTGAACTGTGTCTCTATCTTGATTTGGCAACAGAAACTAGAATGATATAGACCATACAGTGACCATGGTACATAGATATATGTTTGTTTCATGCCGTTATCCTGTCCACTTTACTACGGAACTGATTTACCAAAATGAGTTTCATATACAACATGGTAAACCTGTGATGTGTCTGCTTGTTTCTCTTTTAGAATGCGGACAAAATATTGGAGAAGATTACTCCGTCATGCAATGGTAAAGGAAGTAATGCAGATAAGGTTCAAGATAGTGAGACATCCCTGTTGGTCTCCAAGAAAACTGATAAAACTATCTTGACGACAGTGAGACAACCCAAAAGTCCTGCCTTGATGTAGTGTTCGAGCTACTGGCCACTACTGCTAGCACAAGCTCTTCGAACTCGCTGCCTGAATCAGTTCATCTTCTTGAGTCTCAACTTCAAGTTGAAAGACATCGATCGGATGTGCTGCGACATGAAGCCGAAGGACTGAGGAAGTTCCTATAGAATTCAGATGCATACTTTTTGGTGCAACAGCAAGCGCTGGAGGTTTTAAGCGCCAAACAAGAGAAAGTTAATAAGCTTGCTAAGCATCTTGCTAGCATGCTAGGTACCCAGGATATTGTTTCTTGAGCTCTTCTGAAGTGGTTTCAGTTCTGGACATGTTTTGTTGCGGCGTTTATTTGCACTGGTCGCCAACTTTGACAACTAGTGTATGTGATATGCTGCTTTGTTCCCTATATTTGCACTGGTGGCGAACTTTGATGCCCAGTGGATGTAATATGTGTAATAGCCGTAATAGCCTAGCATTAGTTGCTTGCTTATTTATTTATTTATTTCCTTATTGTCTTGTTTAGTTGTTTGCTTGTAGTCACTACAGTTCTTTTTCCGTGTTTTTCTAGTGGCCATAATAACCTATTTTTTATAACTAGGCCACAATAACCATGGGCAACATACAGACCATTGTAACCATGGTCCTGCTACCTACTGTAGTGACCATGGGCCTCCTACGGGCCGTAGGATCCATGGGCCCTCGATGGGCTGTATATTCAATGGGCCTTATATGGGCCGTATTATTCGTGGACCAATAACGGTCCGCAAAATGGGCCGTAAACGGGCGAGAGTGGAAATCGTGTGTTTATGGCCCGACCATAACGAGCCGTTAATAGGCCGAAATGTATAACGGGCTTAATTCTATCGACAGGCATCACGGGTCGTTAATGGGCCGTATTTGATGACGCTATGAGAACAGCCCAACGGGTTAACGGGCCACAAACGGGATGACTGTAACCGTGGGCTGAATTTGGCCCACAAGCAGAATAGGCCAGTAACGGGCCATAAGTAACCGAATGCTGGAAATGAGCCCAAGAATAAATGGGCCCTTAGAAGGCCGAAAGGTAACACGGGCTAGAAACGGCCCAACAAAATAATGGGCCGTTAATGGGTGTAAAGCGTTACACTGTTCATTATGGGCCAGTTCCACCACGGGCCTTTAAAGGGCCAAGAGTTGCAAAGGGCCTCGTACGGGCCGAAAGGCGTAATGGGCCATACATGGGCTGAAAGTTACAACGGGCTGGAATCATATTGGACGGCCCAGATAATGCTACTGGGCCCAATTCGGATAGGCCATAATGGGCCGTGAGTTAGCGGGCTGTAAATGGGCTATATGCAAACAGACCGTTAACAGGCTTTCCGTGGGCCGGCCCGCTACCTTTTGACCAAGTCAAACGGGCCGGCCTTTTCACCTGAAAGGGCCTCTGTTGGGCCGTGCCATGTGTCGACGTATCATAGGTGCCTCCCGTCCAATGAGTGGATGACATCTGTCCCAACGCTGAGCCGACACGTGGTTCCTCTGGCCATTGAGAATTTTACACGTGGAAAATCCCCATTGGTCCGGGCTGTTAACGGGTTATCGAATCCAAACCGGAACCCGATAGCTTAACGACGACCCGTTACGGTGGATGCCACGTGTCGGTTACCCTTGACGAAAGCACTTCCATGACGTGCCATTTATCGTCATGGAAGTGGACACTTCCGTGATGATAATTTTGGTAATGTCATGGGACACTTCTACGACAGCAAATGTATGACTATCTTGATTCTGTCATAAAATCGTCATGGATGTACATGCATGACAGAAAACGTGACCTACTGTGCAAACATGTATCATCACGGAAGTGTATTTTTTTGTAGTGTTAGGGGCAAACGAAGCCCAAATTTTTGGACCGTAACCCCTCCCATCCCCCTCTCACTCCCCAAAATTTTGAATTGTAACATATTTGGTATATTACATAGTTGAGAGCATGAGATATGGTTTAATACCTAAAAAAAGTAGATATATGTTGGGATGTTCCTATTTAATCTACCGATTAATGACTGACCGATTAATTTAGTTAATTGGTTGATTCACCGATTAATCGCTCCTCCCAAGTCAATCGAGCAGCTACCAGTTACCGATTTCCTTAATAATGTGTGTAACATGTGTGAGGTGACCAAGTCAATCGTTTGAAAATCAATGTGGCATGGCATATGTGAAGGAATGACATTATTGCAATCAAACACATAGGAACAACATGTAATCATCATGTTCGATGCAACACACAAGGTATATATATCACGAGGCATGGAAAAGTGGCAATCATGAATGAAAAAAATATCTCCAAAATGGGTGCAAGCAAGTGGTCCAAGATGACCAATATATGTCACTGTGCAAGCAACACATGTGGTATGATCCACAACATCCATCCAAAATATTTGGGACTTCTCAAAAGAGAAGGATATCACCTTGAAAGCATGGCCTTGCACGTCCTTCACGTTGCCAAAGTGGTAGAAAGTGCGGTGTATAAGCGCACCGGTCCAAAGTGGCTCACTATCAAGAACTCGAATGGTCAACTCACATGAAGTGAAAGTTGACATGTAGTCGAAGTATCCTACACATACACACAACAAACCAAAGAATGCATGTGAATGGTAGACAATCACATCATCCATCATGATGGTTCTCTTCTCTTGCACATAACCATTAGAAGCAAAAGTGAATAATATGATGCAACAATGGTGAAATTCATGGCACTAGGCATATGGTGCAAAGAAGGAAGACAAGCATGCTTCACATGAAGGGTGCTACAAGCTCCAAACATATGGGAGAAAGCTATGGGGGCAATCTCATTAGCAAGACAAATAGCATTGTTGCACTCAATACATGGCAATTCATCTAGCATGAGAGAGGCAACATATGGAACAATTGGACAATATGCAATAGCAATCACGTGAAAAGCATGGAAATGGATGCCATCAACTGCTTGAAATGAGCAAGTATGAATCATCGGTGATGCAACATATGCAAGCATATCTATCATGGCATGAAAACTAGTAGCGCAAAGATGCAACATACTAGAGGAATCCACAAAAGGAACATGGCAATAGCAAGAAATATCTCCACCAAGCTTGCAAATACACATACAAATACGAAAATCAAGGACCATGTATAATGCAAAGGATGGGTCACAAATGCATGGCAAAGTCACAGAAATGAGCAAATCATGCAAAGTGAACATGACAATATGTGCAAAGGATATATAATGGACAATAACCCATAATCATGTGAGGGCCATGTAGAAAAGTGCGCGAAGTCTTTGCGCGAAGTGGGTGGGTGGAGGGTAAGCACTCCATGGTGGCGCACGTCTTCATTCCTCTCTGGAGCTCATTTCGTCAACTCGTGCTTTTGCGAGGTTGACGAGTAAGTGTGTGTACCTACACAACAAGGGGACAAACGAAACAAAGTGTGTGCGTGGCAAATGTACACATCATCCATAATAATGTGTATGTGCACGTGTGAATTAGCACAAGATAGGCAAGGCTCTAAGAAATTTGAGGCACACGGTAGAGAAATATGTCATCCATCATGAAATGATAGTTATTTTGTTCAACATGATTGGGACGCAAATTATAGCAAGTGTGTGGCACAACAAAAACATTTTTATTCATGGAATGCATATGGTCCACATAGTCATGGGAAGCATGCAAAGTATAGGATGGACCAAAATCTCCTAATAGGTATGAGTAAACTATGGGGGTTTCCTCATGTGCAATAGCGAAAGAATAATATGGAGAAAATTGACCACATGGCAAACAATGCATGTCCAAAGGTAGGAGGTCATGGCATGTCATATGATAGAAATGATGCAAAGGGAGCATATCAATATCATCACAAGAAAAGCAAATGCCTATAACCATGGGCTTGTCATTTATGCCATATGTGCAAATTGGGTCTATTTTAATGGCATATATGCATAGTTACCATGATGAGATTGCAAATATGACATATGGGTTATCTCATGCATAGCATGTTGTAAGTGAATCAAGTGCCCCCTTAATGGTTTTGGAGTATTGAAGACAAATATGGGTTGAGGGACTAATGTGTTTGTGAGTGTACATAGGATTTATAGTCCCTGAAGATTTGGTTTAACCCATGGAAGACGACCCCTAAAAATGTATTTCTTCAAGTGAAGAATTTGGTACGGCCTTTGAAGAAATTCATGTGAACACTTTGAAGCTTGAAGACTTTTGTTTTCGTAGTTTCTTTGTTCTTATTTTTGAGTCATAGGAAAAACCGTACTGTTAAAGGGGGTCTAGGTGAATCATAGTTCACATTTCCAAAGTGATGCTCAAACCTATACATACGCAAGCTGCTTCGAGTGAAGCCTTTGAAAATCTTCGGAACAGCTGACGAATTTGCTAGCGACAGTAACGAAGTTCATCTGGTCGCTGACAAATTTGGTCAGGCTAAGGAGTTAGGATTTCGCCAGTGCAATCTGCCTATCGTGAGGAAATTGAGTGCCCCCACGAAATTGAGAGTTGAATTTCCGACCATTGCTACACCGCGTGCCAGCTGTCGAGTGGATCCTTATCCTGACAACGATCATGTCTGAGAAGGGCATTTATGACATTTCATGTCGAGTTGCCCCTGGCTATAAATAGCCGCCCCCACAACCACTTGTTGGTTGTCTGCTCTAGAGAGAACTTGACACTTTTCATTTGAGAGCAACCCATCCTCTAACGAGTTTGAGAGAATCCTAAGTGAGGGAATACCGAACCAGAGCTAAAGTGCTTGAGCATCACTGAAGAGATTGATTTGTGTGATCCGATGCCTATTACCTTTGAAGACTATCATTCTTCCAAACAATTAGGCATCATGATCTGAGCACCCAAGAGTCATTGTGGTGTGCCGGTTTATATGTCTCTAATGTATCTATAATTTTTGATTGTTCCATGCTACTATAGTATCAATCTTGGATGTTTTATATGCAATTATATATCAGTTTTGGGACTAACCTATTAACTTAGTGCCAAGTGCTAGTTGTTGTTTTTATTGCCTATTTTTGGTTTTCTAGGAAATCAATAACAAACGAAGTCCAAATGCCATGAAAACTTTTTGGCGATTTTTTTGGACATAAGAGACACTAAAAGCTTCGGGATGAAGTCAGAAGCCGAAGGAGGTGGCCATGAGCCACCAGGGCGCGCCTACACCCTTGCTCTGTTTGACCTAATTTTGTCTATAAATTCTCTAAAATTAGGAAACCAACATAGAGCCACCCAAAACACTTTTTTCACCGCCGTAAGGTTCTGTTCTCGCGAGATCCCATCTGGAGGCCTTTTTTGATACTCTGTCGGAGGGGGAATCGATCACGGAGGGCTTCTACATGAACCTTGCTGCCCCTCTAATGATGTGTGAGTAGTTTACCACAGACCTACGGGTCCATAGCTAGTAGCTAGATGGCTTCTTCTCTCTCTTTGATCTTCAATACAATGTTCTCCTCGATGTTCTTGGAGATCTATTCGATGTAATCTTTTTGCGGTGTGTTTGTTGGGATCCGATGAATTGTGGGTTTATGATCAGATTATCCATGAATATTATTTGAGTCTTCTCCGAACTCTTTTATGCATGATTGTTATAGCTTTGTATTTCTCTCTGATCTATCTGTTTGGTTTGGCCAACTAGATTGATTTATCTTGCATTGGGAAAGGTGCTTTGCGATGGGTTCAATCTTGCGGTGCTCAATCCCAGTGACAGAAGGGGACATGACACATATTTGTATCATTGCCATTAAGGGTAAAATGATGGGGTTTATCCATATTGATTGGATTTACTTTGTCTACATCATGTCATCTTGCTCAAGGCGTTACTCCGTTCTTTATGAACTTAACACTCTAGATGCATGCTGGATAGCGGTAGATGTGTGCAGTAATAGTAGTAGATGCTGGCAGGAGTCAGTCTACTTGTCTCAGACGTGATGCCTATATACATGATCATTGCCTTGGATATTGTCATGATTATTCGCTTTTCTATCAAATGCCCAATAGTAATTTGTTTACCCACCGTATGCTATGATCAAGAGAGAAGCCTCTAGTGAAAACTATGGCCCCCGGGTCTATCTTTATTATATATTAAAATCCAAAAATACCTTGCTGCAATTTTATTTAATTTTATTCTGTGTTTTTGCTTATCTATCTATCACTACGAGATTTGATCCTTGCAATTAATCGCCAAGGGATTGACAACCCCTTGTTTGCGTTGGGTGCAATTATTTTTTATTTTGTGTGTAGGTACTGCTAATGAGGTGTTGCGTGGTTCTCCTACTGGATTGATAACCTTGGTTCTTAACTGAGAAAAATACTTATCTCGACTGTACTACATCATCCTCTCCTCTTCGGGGAAATCCCAACGCAGCTCACAAGTAGCACGAAGAATTTCTGGTGCCGTTGCCGGGGAGACATCGTCAGCATCTATCAAGTACCATCGCATAAACTTTCATCTCCTTGCATTTACTTTTATTTGCCATTTGCCTCTCGTTTTCATCTCCCCCACTTCTAAAATATTTTCACAAAAATGCAAAAATATTTGCCTTGTTACTTTGCTCGTTTGCTTGCTTTTAATTGCCTTCATGTGGACACTCAAAAACAGAAAAGAAAGGAAAAAGTAAAGACATATGGATCCTCATCCACTTGCTAATTTTTTCAAAAGATCTAATTATGTTGAACCAATCGCTAGTGAGTTGAGTGCACTTGATTATCTCTATGAAGTTTTGCTTGAAAATCATGAATCCGAAAGTTGTGATGAAGTGTTGAAAGAAAAGATCTATAAAGTGATTCATAATAGCTCCTTGAATGAAAAGCATGATTGCAAAGATTTTATTATAAATTCTATTAATGTCATTAGTGCTAATAATATGCAAAACTACGAGCTTGGGGATGCTAATTTCGTTATATCCACTACTTATTGTAATGATCATGATTGGGGTGATAATGCTTCTTATGATCTTGAAAATTTATTTAAGCCTCATGATGAATATGCTATTGATAATAATGTTTGCAATAATATTGAAAGTGGGTTTGGAAGAATGTCTACTTTAGGTAAAAAGAATCCCACATATTTGGAGAGTGTTCAATTGCTGCATCAAGTGCCTCAGCTAGTGGCCAACCATCGTCTCCACTGCCCAAGCTGAAGCAAAAGGACACTGCTGGCCGTGGAACAAGGCCTAGTCCCAAGAGCAAGGCCATTGTGCCTCAGGTTGATGAACATGGGCAGGCTGATGAAGATGAGCTCGTCGAGTTCCTCAGAAGGAAGCAAGAGCAAGTTGCGATTGCTAAAAATTCTTCAGTTCCATTACTACTTGACCCCAACAAGCTCCTGGACTTCATTGACATCTGGTGCACTAAGCGAGATACGCCACTTGACGACCTCAACTTGTCTCCTGGCCAGTCCACGTACTATCTACATTCATTTTGAATGAAAACCACAAGTTTGCTCAAGCCAAGCTGGTGAAGAAACAACAACTATAAAAGGAGAAGGAGTTAAGAAGAACATGCTCGCCATATCTCCTCAGCAGGTAGTCACTCTTCAATCTGAGATTCAACAACTGTCTGAAGAATATGATTGCCAAGCAAATCATTGATGTGGTGTCAAGGACAGATTCATCTCTTCCACCACCAAGGTAGTTAATGACCACAAGAAGCGCGAAGCAGCCAAGTTTGGCATGGTACCACCATCAAGTTCTTCAGCTCCTTGCTACCTCTTGAGCTTGCGTTGGTTTTTCCCTTGAAGAGGAAAGGGTGATGCAGCAAAGTAGAGTAAGTATTTCCCTCAGTTTGAGAACCAAGGTATCAATCCAGTAGGAGACAACGCACAAGTCACCGAATACCTGCACAAACAATCAACAACTTGCACTAACACGATAAAGGGGTTGTCAATCCCTTCACGGTTACTTGCAAAAGTGAGATCTGATAGAGATAGATAAATGATAAAGTAAATATTTTTGGTATTTTTGGTTTATAGATCGGAAAGTAAAAGATTGCAAAGGAAGTAAATCGGAAACTAAAATTGTAGATCGGAAACATATATGATGGAAAATAGACCCGGGGGCCATAGGTTTCACTAGAGGCTTCTCTCAAGATAGAAAATATTACGGTGGGTGAACAAATTACTGCCTAGCAATTGATAGAAAAGCGCAAAGTTATGACGATATCTAAGGCAATGATCATGAACATAGGCATCACGTCTGTGTCAAGTAGACCGACTCCTGCTTGCATCTACTACTATTACTCCACACATCGACCGCTATCCAGCATGCATCTAGAGTATTAAGTTCATAAAGAACGGAGTAACGCTTTAAGGAAGATGACATGATGTAGAGGAATTAACTCAAGCAATATGATGAAAACCCCATCTTTTTATCCTCGATGGCAACAATACAATACGTGCCTTGTTGCCCCTACTGTCACTGGGAAAGGACACCGCAAGATTGAACCCAAAGCTAAGCACTTCTACCATTGCAAGAAAAACCAATCTAGTTGGCCAAACCAAATCGATAGTTCGAAGAGACTTGCAAAGATATCAAATCATGCATATAAGAATTCAGAGAAGATTCAAAAAATATTCATAGATAAGTTGGTCATAAATCCACAATTCATCGGAACTCGGCAAACACACCGCAAAAAGGTATTACATCGAATAGATCTCCAAGAACATCGAGGAGAACATGGTATTGAGAATCAAAGAGAGAGAAGAAGCCATCTAGCTAGTAGCTATGGACCCATAGGTCTGAAGTAAAGTACTCACACTTCATCAGAAGGGCAATGGTGTTGATGTAGAAGCCCTCCATGATCAAATCCCCCTCCGGCAGGACGCCGGAAAAGGTCCCTAGATGGGATCTCACGGGTACAGAAGGTTGCGGCAGTGGAAAAGTGTTTTCGTGGCTCCCCCTGTTGGTTTTGGGATATATGAGAATATATAGGCGATGAAACTAGGTCGGTGGAGTCACGAGGGGCCCACAAGGGTGGGGGGCGCGCCCTCCATCCTTGTGGCCACCTCATGGCTTCTCTGACTTGCACTCCAAGTCCTCTGGATGTCTTCTGGTCCAAGAAAAATCATCGCAAAAGTTTTATTCCGTTTGGACTCCGTTTTGTATTCCTTTTCTGCGAAACTCTAAAACAAGGAAAAAACAGAAACTGGCACTGGGCTCTAGGTTAATAGGTTAGTCCCAAAAATAATATAAAATTGCATATTAATGCATATAAAACATCCAAAACAGATAATATAATAGCATGGAACAATCAAAAATTATAGATACGTTGGAGACGTATCAAGCATCCCCAAGCTTAATTCCTGCTCGTCCTCGAGTAGGTAAATGATAAAAACAGAATTTTTGATGTGGAATGCTACCAAACATATTTATCCATGTAATTTCTTTATTGTGGCATGAATGTTCAGATCCGTATGATTCAAAACAAAAGTTTAATATTGACATAAAAACAATAATACTTCAAGCATACTAACAAGGCAATTATGTCTTCTCAAAATAACATGGCCAAAGAAAGCTTATCCCTACAAAATCATATAGTCTAGCTATACTCCATCTTCATCACACAAAATATTTAAATCATGCACAACCCTGATGACAAGCCAAGAAATTGTTTCATACTTTTGATGTTCTCAAACTTTTTCAACTTTCCCATAATACATGAGCGTGAGCCATGGACATAGCACTATAGGTGGAATAGACGGTGGTTGTGGAGAAGACAAAAAGAAGGAGATAGTCTCACATCAACTAGGCGTATCAACGGGCTATGGAGATGCCCATCAATAGATATCAATGTGAGTGAGTAGGGATTGCCATGCAACGGATGCACTAGAGCTATAAGTTTATGAAAGCTCAAAAAGAACTAAGTGGGTGTGCATCCAACTTGCTTGCTCATGAAGACCTAGGGCAATTTGAGGAAGCCCATCATTGGAATATACAAGCCAAGTTCTATAATGAAAAATTCCCACTAGTATATGAAAGTAACAAAATAGGAGACTCTCTATCATGAAGATCATGGTGCTACTTTGAAGCACAAGTGTGGTAAAAGGATGGTAGCATTGCCCCTTCTCTCTTTTCTCTCATTTTTTTATTTGGGCCTTCTCTCATTTTTTTGGCCTCTTTTTTTCCGTCCAAAGTCTCATCCCGACTTGTGGGGGAATCATAGTCTCCATCATCCTTTCCTCACATGGGACGATGCTCTAATAATGAAGATCATCACACTTTTATTAACTTACAACTCAAGAATTACAACTCGATACTTAGAACAAAATATGACTCTATGTGAATGCCTCCGGTGGTGTACTGGGATGTGCAATGAATCAAGAGTGACATGTATGAAAGAATTATGAACGGTGGCTTTGCCACAAATACGATGTCAACTACATGATCATGCAAAGCAATATGACAATGATGGAGCGTGTCATAATAAACGGAACGGTGGAAAGTTGCATGGCAATATATCTCGGAATGGCTATGGAAATGCCATAATAGGTAGGTATGGTGGCTGTTTTGAGGAAGGCATATGGTGGGTTTATGGTACCGGCGAAAGTTGCGCGGTACTAGAGAGGCTAGCAAAGGTGGAAGGGTGAGAGTGCGTATGATCCATGGACTCAACATTAGTCATAAAGAACTTATATACTTATTGCAAAAATCTATTAGTTATCGAAACGAAGTACTACGCGCATGCTCCTAGGGGGATAGATTGGTAGGAAAAGACCATCGCTCGTCCCCGACCGCCACTCATAAGGAAGACAATCAATAACTAAATCATGCTTCGACTTCATCACATAACGGTTCACCATACGTGCATGCTACGGGAATCACAAACTTTAACACAAGTATTTCTCAAATTCACAACTACTCACTAGCATGACTCTAATATCACCATCTTCATGTCTCAAAACAATCATAAGGAATCAAACTTCTCATATTATTCAATGCACTTTATATTATATCCCTCTTGGATGCCTATCATATTGGGACTAAATTTATAACCAAAGCAAATTACCATGCTGTTTAGAGACTCTCAAAATAATATAAGTGAAGCACGAGAGTTCATCAATTTCTATAAAATAAAACCACCGCCGTGCTCTAAAAAGATATAAGTGAAGCACTAGAGCAATATTGCCTAGCTCAAAAGATATAAGTGAAGCACATAGAGTATTCTAATAAATCAGGATTCATGCGTGTCTCTCTCAAAAGGTGTGTACAGAAAGGATGATTGTGGCAAACTAAAAAGCAAAGACTCAAATCATACAAGACGCTCCAAGCAAAACACATATCATGTGGTGAATAAAAATATAGCCTCAAGTAAAGTTACCGATAGACGCAGACGAAAGAGGGGATGCCTTCCAGGGCATCCCCAAGCTTAGGCTCTTGGTTATCCTTGAATATTACCTTGGGGTGCCTTGGTAATCCCCAAGCTTAGGCTCTTGTCACTCCTTATTCCATAGTCCATCAAATCCTTACCCAAAACTTGAAAATTTCACAACACAAAACTCATCAGAAAATCTCATAAGCTCCGTTAGTACAAGCAAATAAATCACCACTTTTGGTACTGTTGTGAACTCATTCTTTATTTATATTGGTGTAATATCCACTGTATTCCAACTTTTCCATGGTTCATACCCCCCGATACTAGCCATAGATTCATCAAAATAAGCAAACAACACATAGAAAAAAGAATCTGTCAAAAAAAGAACAGTCTGCGAATATACGAATTGTTATAATACTTATGTAATTCAAACAATTCTTAAAAATTAGGAAAACAGAGAAAATTCATATATAAATCTTGTGTAAAAAATTCAGAGTTTATCCTCATTCCAGTAAAACATAAGAATTGTTTTCCTGAGCGAAAAAGTTTCTCTTTTTCAGCAGGATCAATTCAACTATCACCGTAAGCCATCCCAAAGGTCTTACTTGGTACAAACACTAAGTAAAACAAAAAACCACATCTAACCATAGGCTAGATGAATTATTTAATGCAAAACCGAACCTAAAAAGCAAAAACAAAATAAAATTGGGTTGCCTCCCAACAAGTGCTATTGTTTAACGCCCTTAGCTAGGCATAAAAACATGAATAGATCTAGGTATTGTCATCTTTGGTATGCAATCCATAGGTAGCTCTCATAATAGATTCATAAGGCAATTTAATTCACTTTCTTGGAAAGTGTTCCATGCCTTTCCTTAATGGAAATTGAAATCTAATGTTTCCTTCTTTCATATCAATAATTGCACCAATCGTTCTAAGGAAAGGTCTACCAAGAATAATAGGACATGTAGGATTGCAATCTATATCATGAACAATGAAATCTACGGGCACATAATTCCTATTTGCAACAATAAGAACATCATTAATCCTTCCCATAGGTTTCTTAATAGTGGAATCCGCAAGATGCAAATTTACAGAGCAATCATCAAATTCACGGAAACCTAGCACGTCACATAAAGTTTTCAGAATCGTGGAAACACTAGCACCCAAATCACACAAAGCATGGCACTCATAATCTTTAATCTTAATTTTAATAGTAGGTTCCCACTCATCATAAAGTTTTCTAGGGATAGAAACTTCCAATTCAAGCTTTTCTTCAAAAGATTGCAACATAGCATCAATGATATGTTTAGTAAAAGCTTTGTTTTGATTATAAGCATGAGAAGAATTCAACATGGATTGCAACAAGGAAATACAATCTATTAAAGAACAATTATCATAATTAAATTCCTTGAAATCCAAAAGAGTGGGTTCATTGCTACTTAAAGTTTTGACCTCTCCAATCCTACTTTTTATCAATTTTTGCATCAAGATCTAAAAACTCCGAATCATTGGGATGCCTTTTAACTAAAGTTGTCTCATCTCCAGTCCCATCTTTATCAAGATTTATATTGGAAAACAAAGATTCAATAGGAGTCACATCAATCACTTTAAGATCTTCATCATTATTTTCACGGAAACTAGAAGAACAAGCTTTTATAAACCAATCTTTTTTAGGACGCATCTTAGCGGTTCTTTCTTTGCACTCATCAATGGAAATTCTCATGGCTTTGAGAGACTCATTGATATAATGCTTGGGTGGAATAGATCTAAGTTTCAAAGAATCAACATCAAGAGAAATTCTATCCGCGTTCCTAGCCAAATCATCAATCTTAAGCAATTTTTCTTCAATCAAAGCATTGAAATTCTTTTGCAAACTCATAAATTCTTTAACACTATTCTCAAAATCAGAGGGCATATTATTATAATTTCCATAAGAATTGTTGTAGGACTTGCCATAATTATTATAGGAATTACTAGGGAACGGCCTACCAACAAAATTACCTCTATACGCGTTATTACCAAAATTGTTCCTACCAACAAAATTCACATCCATAGATTCATTATTATTCTCAATCAAAGTAGACAAAGGCATATCATTAGGATCAATAGGAGCACTCTTGCTAGCAAATAATTTCATAAGCTCATCCATCTTTCCACTCAAAACATTAATCTCTTCAATCGCGTGCACTTTTTTACTAGTGGAAGATCTTTCGGTATGCCATTGAGAATAATTAACCATAATATTATCTAGGAGTTTTGTAGCTTCTCCTAAAGTAATTTCCATAAAAGTACCTCCCGCGGCCGAATCTAAAAGATTTCTAGAAGAAAAATTCAATCCGGCATAATTTTTTTATATAATCATCCACAAATTCAAATCATGAGTAGGGCAATTTCGTATCATCAATTTCATCCTCTCCCAAGATTGTGCAACATGTTCATGATCAAGTTGCTTAAAATTCATAATATCGTTCCTAAGGGAGATGATCTTAGAGGGAGGAAAATACTTGGAAATAAAAGCATCTTTACACTTATTCCATGAATCAATACTATTTTTAGGCAAAGATGAAAACCAAGTTTTAGCACGATCTCGAAGCGAGAACGGAAATAGCTTCAATTTAACAATATCATTATCCACATGTTTTTTCTTTTGCATATCACACAAATCAACAAAATTGTTTAGATGGGATGCGGCATCTTCATTGGGAAGGCCAGAAAATTGATCTTTCATAACAAGATTCAGCAAAGCGGTATTAATTTCACAAGATTCCGCATTAGTAGCGGGAGCAATCGGAGAACTAATAAAATCATTATTATTGATGTTGGAAAAGTCACACAATTTGGTATTCTCTTGAGTCATCGTGACAAAGCAAGCAATCCAACACATGAGCACACAAAAAGCAAGCGAAGAAGACGAACGGAAGAGGGGCGAAGAAAAGGCAAATCTTTTTGAAAATCATTTTAGAAGTGGGGGAGAGGAAAATGAGAGGCGAATGGCAAATAATGTAATGCAAGAGATGAGAGTTTATGATGGGTACTTGGTATGTCTTGACTTGACGTAGATCTCCCCGGCAACGGCGCTAGAAATTCTTCCTGCTACCTCTTGAGCTTGTGTTGGTTTTTCCCTTGAAGAGGAAAGGGTGATGCAACAAAGTAGAGTAAGTATTTCCCTCAGTTTGAGAACCAAGGTATCAATCCAGTAGGAGACAATGCACAAGTCACCGAATACCTGCACAAACAATCAACAACTTGCACCCAACGCCATAAAGGGGTTGTCAATCCATTCACGGTTACTTGCAAAAGTGAGATCTGATAGAGATAGATAAACCGTAAAGTAAATATTTTTGGTATTTTTGGTTTATAGATCGGAAAGTAAAAGATTGCAAAGGAAGTAAATCGGAAACTAAAATTGTAGATCGGAAACTTATATGATGGAAAATAGACCCGGGGGCCATAGGTTTCACTGGAGGCTTCTCTCAAGATAGAAAATATTAGGGTGGGTGAACAAATTACTGCCGAGCAATTGATAGAAAAGCGCAAAGTTATGACGATATCTAAGGCAATGATCATGAACATAAGCATCATGTCCATGTCAAGTAGACCGACTCCTGCCTGCATCTACTACTATTACCCCACACATCGACCGCTATCCAGCATGTATCTAGAGTATTAAGTTCATAAAGAATGGAGTAACGCTTTAAGTAAGATGACATGATGTAGAGGAATTAACTCAAGCAATATGATGAAAACCCCATCTTTTTATCCTCGATGACAACAATACAATACGTGCCTTGCTGCCCCTACTGTCACTGGGAAAGGACACCGCAAGATTGAACCCAAAGCTAAGCACTTCTCCCATTGCAAGAAAAACCAATCTAGTTGGCCAAACAAAATCGATAGTTCGAAGAGACTTGCAAAGATATCAAATCATGCATATAACAATTCAGAGAAGATTCAAATAATATTCATAGATAAGCTGATCATAAATCCACAATTCATCGGATCTCGGCAAACACACCGCAAAAAGGTATTACGTCGAATAGATCTCCAAGAACATCGAGGAGAACATAGTATTGAGAATCAAAGAGAGAGAAGAAGCCATCCAGCTACTAGCTATGGACCCGTAGGTCTGAAGTAAACTACTCACGCTTCATCGGAAGGGCAATGGTGTTGATGTAGAAGCCCTCCGTGATCGAATCCCCCTCCAGCAGGACGCCGAAAAAGGTCCCTAGATGGGATCTCATGGGTACAGAAGGTTGCGGCAGTGGAAAAGTGTTTTTGTGGCTCCCCTTGTTGGTTTTGAGATATATGAGAATATATAGGTGAAGAAACTTGGTCGGCGGAGTCACGAGGGGCCCACAAGGGTGGGGGGCGCGCCCTACCCCCCTGGGAGCGCCCTCCGTCCTTGTGGCCGCCTCGTGGTTTCTCTGACTTGCACTCCAAGTCCTCTGGATGTCTTCTGGTCCAAGAAAAATCATCGCGAAAGTTTTATTCCGTTTGGACTCCGTTTGGTATTCCTTTTCTGCGAAACTCTAAAACAAGGAAAAAACAGAAACTGGCACTGGGCTCTAGTTTAATAGGTTAGTCCCAAAAATAATATAAGATAGCATATTAATGCATATAAAACATCCAAAATAGATAATATAATAGCATGGAACATTCAAAAATTATAGATACGTTGGAGACGTATCACTCCTCCAGCTACTGCACAGGCTAGTGAGACTGCGCCTCCATCTCCTCCACAAGAGACTGCCAGGGCAACTGAAGAAGTTGCACCTGAAGAATTCGCCAGGGCGACTGCATTAGTCGTGCCTGAAGAAACTAAACCATCAAGTTCCTTAGTAGCAGCTTCATCAACGACTTCATCTTTGAAGATCATCACCCTTCCTTCTGCATCAGAAGTGAAGAAGACCAAGGCTGCTGAGAAGGAGAAAAGCTTTAGCTCCTCCCACTACTCCTGTCTTTGTGAAAAAAATTGAAGACAACAACATTGTCTTCAACTGTTATTCCGATTGACACTATTCCTATTTCATCAGCGCCCCCTGCTCCTTCAAATGATGGCAGACAAATGGTTCCATACGGGGTGGAATATGAAATTACTCAGGCTGATGATGAAGAAGAAAATGACAACCACTCTGCTGCTACCACAGATCAAGTGGATGAGGAAATTGAAGTTGAAGAAGATGCTTCACTTCAGCAAGTATTGTCACGGAAGCCCTCACAAGCTCCGTTGACTGAAGACCATGCTGCTACTTCATTTGGAAGTAGTGAAGCAACTGAAGAAGACGTGGATATTGACGGTGCTACAACACCCGTTCTACATGATGAATTTTGGGAAGCAGCTCACCCTAATTCACCCGTCAGCACTCCCCTCACAATAGTGCCTCAGTCGCCTACGTGCACTGAAGAAATTCATACTGGCTCTGAGGAAAGGCAACCTTGTCTTCAGACCATAAATGAAGAAATTCCTGTTGCAGCAGTTGATGAAATTGCTCAAGATGACCAGATGGTCGATGCCATAAATACATCTCCTCTACGTGCAGATTCAATTGCTTCAGCAGACACAGATACTGTTCCAACTGCCACTGCTGAGGAAGTTGCAAAATCTATTGCTATGACTAATCCTAATGATTCCACTGGGTCTGCAAGACCAATGTTTGATGTTCCTCCCAAGAAGCACAATCTTAAACCTATTCCTGTCATGCCCAAGATTGGCAGAGTCCTCAGGCGACCTCAATTCGACAATGCCAAATTCTTCTAAGAGAAGAACTTCTTTGTTAGTGAGTCCCCATATGACTCAGCCAAGATTAGATGCCTGCATTTTTGGACAACGACATAGATGAACTATTATGCCTCTCTTTTGTTTGATAAGAACAAAGTATTCCCGCATCGCCATATTCCTCATGTGGATATGGAGTCTATCCCTGCTTCCGGCTTGTACTGGTTGTTCTTCACGATGCTGGATTTCTCAACTTCTGCTTTGACGTCTGTGATTCGAATGAAGAACTTATTATTCAATTCTACACCTCACTACATTTCTCAGGAAACGCTGACGACATTGCAACATGGGCTCTGGACTGGATGAGTGAAGACAATCATTACAAAGCACCAGTTGATGAACTTCTACGTGCTCTTCCATTTGATCCATCCCATGAAGAAGCCAAGAAAATATATGAAGAACCTGAGCTGCCAAACCACCTGATGCAAGTGCTTATGAAGCCATTGGATGGAGGAGAAGCTCCAAGGACCACCTTCCTTGTGAAGGATTTGCTGTATGTACCAAGAACAGTCTATCGCATTCTTTCCAAAACCCTCAGCCCCATCGAAGGTCATAACTTCAATACTGAAGAAGTTGTGGGGGTTATGGATAATCTGCTATTCCACATCATTCATGGTACTCCCATCAACATTCACGATTTCTTCATGAGGACTTTGGTCACAATGGCCCAGTGACCTTTTGATTTGAAGCCGTATGCTCCATGGATCATGAGATTCATCAGATCCCGATCTTTGATTCACTACAAGGCTGATTGTCAGAAAAACTTAAGCTATCTGCCTGAAGTTGAAGTTCTTCAGAGCATTCTCTCTACAGTTCCTGGCAAGGGAAAGACTGTTCTTGATGAAGGAATTCATCCCCTTGATGGATAATTCCATCATCCTATCTCTAATTCAACTGCTGATGAAACTGCCAGCCAGGATACTGCTGCAAAAGCTTCAAGACCATCTTCTTCACTCGAAGCACCACGTGTCATGACAGACCATGAGTTTCTCATAAGCTTGCACCAGAAAGTTGACAAGAATCACCGATGGGTTAAGCGTCAGTTTGCTGCTATTCAATCCAACATGACAGTGATACATAACATCATCTACAAGAACCGCTATTATGTCCATGAAATATTTGATCGCACTTGGGCCATACTCTCGCACCTCAATACAAATGAAGAACTTGCTACTATAACTTTCAAATGAACTTTGATTGGGCTGATCCGCCTAGGAAGAAGTTCAAGAAAACTCAAGTTCCTCCTCTTATGGCGAACTCAGAGTCTTCATCATGCACCACTGATGAAAATGAAGCTATTGAAGACACTGCTGCTGGCCCATCTGCATCTCGCGACCCTGATGATGCTGGCGCTCCCTCGTCTTCACCTTAATGATTTTCTTTAGGGGCGTTAGTCCTCAGCTTTGTCTCCTTTTGGTCATATGATGACAAAGGGGGAGAAGTCTGAGTTAGTCTTCAAGCGGGTCGATATATGGGCTGTTTTTGCTTAAGTTGCAACTCTTGAACTTTATTGGATTTGCTCTTTGATGAGTTGTAACTTAATAACTATTGGTCGTCTGACTCTTTTGATACACTTGATAGGCATGTTCTGACATTAAATATATCTGCTCATGCATGCACAATTTTGTCAGACACCAATTTTCATCATGCATTCATATTCTACAAAAAGCTCCTACTAGTAAAAAAGTGAATTCTGTTGAAGAAATTAGTACTTTGAGTGATAAAGTTGATGCGCTTATGAAATTGGTTGCTAGTAAAAATGCTCCTATTGATCCTAATGATGTGCCTTTGTCCACTTTGATTGAGCAAAGTAATGATCCTGTAGATTTGAATTTTGTCTTGCGAAACAATTTTAATAGTAATGCTTATAGAGGTAATTTTAATGCTAGGCCGTTTCCTGGAAATTCCTCTAATAATTATGGCAATTCCTATGGTAATTCCTATAATAATAATAGGATGCCCTCTGATCTTGAGAGTAATATTAAAAAAATTATGAATGCTCAAAAAGGTTTCGACACTACGATAGAAGAAAAATTGAGTAAACTTGATGATATGTCTAGTAGTATTGATAGAATTATTCATGATGTGGAAAATCTTAAAGCTATGGGTCCATAGATATTAGCTAGATGGCTTCTTCTCATTATTTGATCTTCAATACAATGTTCTCCTTGGTATTCTTGGAGATCTATTTGATGTAATGACTTTTTGCGGTGTGTTTGTTGGGATCCGATGAATTGTGAGTTTATGATCAGATCTATCCATGAATATTATTTGAGTTTTATTTGAAATCTTTTATGCATGCTTGTTATAGCTTCGTATTTCTTCTCCGATCTATAGATTTGGTTTGGCCAACTAGATTGATTTATCTTGCCATGGGAAGAGGTGCTTTGTAATGGGTTCGATCTTACGGTGCTCAGTCCTAGTGACAGAAAGGGGCATGACACGTATGTATCATTGCTAGTAAGGGTAAAAAGATGGGATTTATTTCATACATGAGTTTATGTTGTCTACATCATGTCATCTTGCTTAAGGCATTAATCTATTTTTCCATGAACTTAATACACTAGATGCATGCTGGATAGCGGTCGATGTGTGGAGTAATAGTAGTAGATGCAGAATCATTTCGGTCTACTTGTCTCAGACGTGATGCCTATATACATTATAATTGCCTTGGATACCGTCAAAATTATTTGCTTTTCTATCAATTGCCCAACAGTAATTTGTTTTCCCACCGTACGCTATTTTCAAAAGGTAAGCCTCTAGTGAAAGCTATGGCCCCCGGGTCTATCTTTTATCATATATTAAAACTAAAAATACCTTACTGGAATTTCCTTTTATTTATTTCCTTTTGTATTTTTGTCCGATCTATCTATCAAAAACTATACAATTTAATCTTGCTCGTGACCGTCAAGGGAATGACAACCCCTTGTTCGCGTTGGGTTGCAAGTATTTGTTGTTTGTGTAGGTGTTATTAACGAGTCGTTGCTTGGTTCTCCTACTGGATTGATAACCTTGGTTTCATAATCGAGGGAAATACTTATCTCTAATATACTACGTCATCCTCTCCTCTTCGGGGAAATCCCAACGCAGCTCACAAGTAGCACTCACTCTCTCAAGGTAGGTGCACTCAGTGTCACATATTGTGGAGTCACTCAAATCACTCAAGTGGTGGTGGTGACTCTCCTCACAATGGAACTGGGGCATCTCATCATATATGGGGCTAGTGGTGAATTCACTCTCACTCTCAATATGGATGCACAAGTCGCTCAACTCATCACCATACGCTTCCTTGGTCGAAGGGGAAATCCCATGCTCAACCATCTCGTCGCCGTCGCCATGGATGAAGGCCAAAGATAGCACATCATCACTCGCCTCCATGACCTAAGGGAAAATCCCATGCTCGATCGTCTCATTCTTACGTCCAAATATGGAAGCATCATCCATGCTCGCCACCATGTCACTGACCTCCAAATCTTGGTCCTTGAGTTGCTCAGTAGTCGTAGTCGTCGATGCGCCATCTTCAAAAATAGTCATCGTGGACTTGGCATCATCAATGCCATGAAGAGGGAGGGCAGTTAAGTCGAACTTTGGAGCTTTGTCATGGAGCTCGTCTGGCTTGGACATCTTGGTGGTACTATCCTCATTTCTGTCATCTTGGAGCATGGTTGTCGCGAAGTGTGCTCGCGGTATAGTAGACTTGGCCTTTTGAGTTCTTGTTCCACCTTGAGAGCACCAATGTAGAGGTCAACAAGGGACTCGTAGTTGTTGGAGAAGGTAGTCTTGGCGATGCCCTTGTTCAATCCCATCGTGAAGTGGAACTTCATTCGAATGGTGTCGTCCACACCGGCTCGTCGCAAGGCTTTCTTCATCTCCATGAAGTACTCGTCGAGGGACTTGGATCCTTGAATGGTGTTCTCCAATTGGCAAAGAAGATGTTCCGTGTAGGTCGAAGGCACAAATTCTCACCGCATAGCTTTCTTCATCTTGGGCCAACTCATGTCGAAGTTCTTAGAAGGTGTGTGAAGCCACCATGTCAAGGCATAGTCATGGAAGTTACTTGTGGCACACTTCACTTGATCTTCAGAGGGGACTTGATGTAGCTTGAGGTAGTCGTCCATCTTGCACTCTTACTCAAGGTACTCTTTTGGGTCATGAGTCCCAAAGAATGGAACCTCATCGGTGTTGGCAAAGTCTAAGTAGCTTGTGGAAGTAGTGGATTTGAGCTCGTGAAGTAGGCGAAGATGTCATACATCCAAAGGCGAAGATGACTTGAAGTCACTTGGCGAAGATGCCAACGTAGTTGATGAAGTCGCAGCCTTGGGGTCGATGTCGAGGTACGAGATGGTCCGAGTGCACGGGGTTGTAGAAGGCCATGTGTACGGGGTCCTGTGTGCACGGGGGTCACTGTCCCGTGTGCACTGGGGTGGCAGAGAAGCCAACTCGCCCGTGTAAGGCTGCTCTTTATTTCTTGTGGTGCGCCCGTGATGATCTTGAGTATCATGGTCTTGTCGGTGTCAATGCCCATGTGTCCTTGTAGAACATGGTAGCTTAGGAGCCTTTGCACTTGAGCGTCTTCTCGAAGATGATGAAGACCTCTTACGGTTGTTGATGAGGACCTTGAGCTCCTCCAATTGAGCATTCATCTTGGCATCGATGAGTTTCTTCGTGGCATTGAACTCGTCGTTGTGGGCATAGACCGAAGGAGATGTGCCATCCCTATCCATAGAAGCACTCAAGAAGGTGTGAGAACAAGATGGATTGAACATACCAAACTTACGTCTTTCCGGAGTTGTGGATGGATCTCAAAGACCACAATGTATGCAAGGAAAAGAGTGCACTTGGTGAAAAACATTGTCCAAACCTCACAACCTACACAAATGGCTTATAGTGGAGCTTGGTGGGGTTAGTGGCACTAATTAATGCAAATTGAAGTCCAAGATATTTTAAATGTTGAAATAAATCCAACGGACTCAAAATTCAAAGCAAGTGATCCCAAACAGAAACACACGGGGTGGGATAATGCGGCTTGTGCAACCTAGGGTTGAGCAATACAAAATTTCCTAACGAAGACTAAGCTCGTGTTGCACAAACACTAGGAGGGCACTAGCTTGATTGCACATTTGGGCATGATTCACCACTTGGCACCAACCTATATGCATGCAGCAAAATGTTTCCTATTCCATGCATCCTCATGCAAAAGTATCTCTTTTCATGCTCAACTTTCTACTTATAAGCTTATGATATGTTGCTCTTGCTTAAAAGCTTCTTTTTTTTTGTCTTTTTTGCTCTTTTTCTTCCTTTCCACTATTCTTATTGAGCCTCAACCCCATACCCGAGACAAGCATCACAAGATATGCACGGGATCAAGTAATTGCACTATATGATATATCAATGATCTAACAATATGTTATCGTATCACTATGGTGCTCAAGTTTTCGCGAAGCCCGGCAATACTCAGAATGCTAGTCTCAATAGGTATGAAGGTATGCACAAAGAAGGTGGGGCTAACAAAGTGTAATGTCAAGGAATGAAAAGTTTGTGATGGAATGGATACCTTCATCACCTTAACCTTTCACGAAATCAGGGGTCACTGACCTTGCTTCCGGTTGGAAGTGGTCTCAAAGGATGGATGGTCGTCCCCGGTTGCAAACTTCGGTGGTGGATGTAGATATAACGATACAAGTCGCTGGTGGTTGATGAAGAAGTAACCATCCCTATGTAGCCAAGACACCTCTGGAGATGCAAATCACAACTCAAACAACCACAAATGCAATGGGAACCAAAATGGGTTAGGTTGCGAAAGTCTATTGTGGTTGTGTGAAGGTTATGGTGGAGGGCCTAGGCAAAGATGCCAAAATGTGAAAAATTTATGGAGTCAAATGATGTAAAACCAAGATGAGCAGGTCGGGCACATCGATATCTTCAAAACAAGCTAAAGAACACTCAAATCAGAGTTCAGGATTGGAAGATATGGCCGAAACGGTCAAGCGGTGATGGCTGATCTGGGGGGGAGGGGGTCGTGCGCACGGGGTCTAAGGGCCATGGTCACAGAGTCCCGTGCGCATGGTACAAGGCCTTGGGCGCGGGGATTCAAGGAACTTATCGGGGGCCCGTGTGCACGCGGTCGGGAGCCCGTGGGCACGGGCCTAGCGGAAATTTCACAATTTGAAGCTCAGATTTGAAGGGGATAAAGAAAAATTAGGCCATCGAGATGCAATAGGAAGTGGATCTACTTGCTAAACACTAGATCCATGTATTAAAATTACCAAAAATGCACTAGTAACAACAAATCAAAAAAAATTGGTATGCTACTTTTTGTGGGGAATTTTTGAAATAGGCAAGAAATATTCGAACTAAAGCAATAAAATTGAGGGGTACGACTCCAAATTCGTGAGAACCTATGCTCTGACCCAAGATGATGCACGGTAAAACCCTAAGTGGCCCAATGTTCACGAATTGAGGTGGATACGAGGAGGAATACAAAGAACACGAGGGGAAAATATGGAGAAATCAAAGGGTAAAACACTCTATTGGACAAGATCCACAATGACTATTGATCTAAAAAAGAAGTAACTTCTTCATGTCAGGATGTAGTTCCCGCGAGGAGGGAAGTAGGGTGTTAGGACCGAGAGTATATCGACCAGAGGGGGGGTGAACGGGAGATTCAAATTTTCTTTCGAAAGCTTTGAAATTTAATCCAAACACCACAGCGGAATACAGTATGGAGAGAAATGCATTAATCAGATTTCTTCGTCAAAAGCATATTCATCAAGAAATGCATTTACAACAGATCGAGCTTGATTTATATTAGGTTTAACTACGATAAGAGTTATGCAACATGCAAACAAGTGTAACAGAATGAAGCAAACATTTCGAATACTGAAAGAAAAACAATCTTAGGGTTACACCATTTAACAAGGATACAAACAGAGGATGTAGGAATCAGGACGAAGATAATGAAAAGATATGGTACTTGTAACACCCCAAAATTATCCCTTTGGATTTTCAAAATTTTAAAATGGTTTATATTCGGATGAATTTTTGTTTTGGTTATTTTATCTAAAATATCAAAAGCATTTGTCATGTTAGAGGAATTTCTGTGGCATTTAAAAATACTCCAAGGATTTGGTCACTTCACTCTTTTCAAATACTTTTAACTCTTCCCAAAAATTTATTTTGTCACTCTAAATTCCTCTCCTAGTCTTCTTCACTTTCTAGGATAGTGTCCAACACCTCTCTTCTCCACAAAAATATTCTTCTCATATTTAATAAATTCCAAAGTTGGAATTTACATTATTCCTAGTTCGTTTGGTTTACAAAGGAACCATATTCTTTTCAACTCTTGTCCACCCACAAAAATTTTCCCAGCAACTAGACAATACCCACAACCCATTTCACCAAAAACATGGGGTTCCATAGTTCAAAATTTTCAAACTTCAGGCAATTCAAATTTGGACCAGATTCACATTTCATGGTCAAAACCAAATTTTCCTTACTCCAATAATTCTGAGAATTTGCCAAACTCACTTTTATGCATCAACAGATCACCACAAAAATTCTCACAAGTTTCTAAAATGCCTAGAGCTCTCTGGCATTTTGTCAAACACCTGGTGTGCACTGTTCATCGCTGTCAAATTTTTCAGTAACTTTAGAAATGGACAGAAGTTCAGAGAGAGAGGGAGATCGATGCCATGCACTTCTCCTCTTCCTTTTCCCCGCGTGGTGTCGTCTACTTGGGGCTTAAATGAGCTACCCCGAGCCCCCTGGTCGGCCACTCACCGATGACGGCACAGTGGCTAGCTGGTGCACCTGCCACCGCCCTCAGCCGCGGCGACCGAACAGGATCAGCACGGCCGACCCGCGCCTTCACTCCCCTACTGCTCCCCTGCCTACCTCCTCTCCATGCGGCACCTCCTCTACGGCGTTGACCCACCGCCCGAACCGCCCTGCGCCTATCAGGCATTCGCCGAAGACGGACACCGCCGCCACACCCGTGCGGACACCTTGCCATTGATAAGGCCGTAGGGATCAACTCCGTCCATGTTAATGCTTCTAGAGTATTCCCTCGACCTCATCCACTCCTCACCGCCCCTGACCACCACCCTAACCTACCTCGTCGGCCGGAGTAACTCCGACATGATCCACTCCGCCACTGACCACCTCGGATCACCTATAAAAGGCTACCCTGAGCCCCGTTCTTCACTCACACCACTCCACCACCATCTCAATCGACCTCCCGCACACTACCTTGACCTCGATAGGGTCATCTTCCCCACCTCCGACCACCCGATCCGCCGCGGCATCCGACAGCCTCGCATCGCCATTAGGCCATCTCCTCCACCAAAACTTCCTCAGTAGCCCACTGATCCACCATGTGATCATTTCCATGCTCCAATTCGTCAAATGGAGCCCTCCCCGACGAAGCCCACAACCACCCGACACCACCGTCAGCCGGCATCGACCTCGCCGTTGTTCGAGTGCTCGTCGGCGACCACCACCACCACCCACCGATGTGGGGTGCCACCCCGAAAACTTCCCGACCATCGCCACCTCCTGAAACGCCGACGATCGCCGCCGGTGACCACCGCATCCCCTCTGTACACGTGCGCGTAGAGCGCGTTTGAATTTCAAACCTGACGGGTGGGGCCCACCCGTCAGTATTCTGTTCTTTTCTGTTGTTCCCGAAAGCGTCTTTTGTCTCTTTACGCTTTCTGCTCCAGGAAGTGTATTTCCATCCGAGGTGCTTTCAGTTATTACCACAGGGATCCGCTGGCAGTTATTTTATTTACAGAGAGGTCCCTGGTGTTAAATCCTTAATAACTTTTAAACCACAGATCACTTTCAATTAATTCTTTTTCTAAAATTCTAGTTTTACACTCTAGTTTATTTTAGTATTTAATTAAAAATATTTTCAGACAACTTTTTTGTACTGTTGCAAAAAAGTTGAATTTGGATTTTCATTTTCAGAAAACGAAGAGGGGGACTATACCGGGAATTTTGAAGAACCTCTTGCTGATTACTTTGGTCAAGGCAAGCATTATTGAACTTGGGTTATGATGAGTTGCATGCAAGGTTGCATCGGAAGGTTTTGCATCGTATAGTAGTAATAGTATAGGTATGCATTGGTCACGTCAATTTGAGCACTATTGCATGAACCCTGTTGCATGTCATGTGAGCACTATTGCATTCATTAGGATATTTTGCTAACATGTGGACATGGTAAGAATCCAGGAGTGTATCTCCTGCCGTGGACGTGCCGATGGGCACGGGCTGTGGTATGACACGACGGTGTCATTGTGGCATGTGAGACATGCCAATCTTAATAACAACACCCCCTGAGTCGACCTAGATCGAGTCTTGTTCCATTTAGCCTAACTAAACATCATGCTGCCACTTGTCTTCCCGCAAGGGGAGTGCGATTTAGTAAGTTGTTAACCCCTTTCCGTGTACACACCACATAGAGAGGCCACGATGAGGGTTCCATGGCCATGGACTAATGCCAGTCATCGGGTCAAAGGGCATGGGTGTATCCGGCTGGGCCGAGAGGGGGGCACCCCTTGTAATCCACGTGTGTTAATAGTGATCCCATGCTATTCGAGACGATGGTCTCCCCGACTTATAGTTTTTCTTGAAAGATGCTTTGGGTGATTCCTGGCATCCGGAAAGTTATTCTGGTGTGTGCTGGTCAGGTGTGTTTCCAACCCAAAATCTGTAATGGAAATTAATCAATGTCTAAATATTGGCTACGGAAATTCCATACACATGGGTAAAGAGCGCAATTTCTGCAGAGTTAGATCTATTCGAATAGCCGTGTCCATAGTCAAGGGCACAGCTGGGAAGGGTCAAGTATCGGTCCCAGTGTCGGTCTTTGGAGGAAAATAATTAAATTGAGCTTGATTCATCTTGCAGGATAATTATAGTCACCACCGAGGCTGTTATGAATATTATTGTTATGCATATTATTGTTGTGGTGGACTAACCCATTTCTCTTATTCAACTGTACTGAGTGTCACTTGGGATGGCTAGACTTCCCGTGCACTCAGCTTTATTTTCTTTTCTGCGTATCACTTGGGATGGCTAGACTACACGGATACTCAGTTTTATTTTCAAGAGCTCTCATGGCGTCGCTTGAGTTCTCGGGCGGTCCTGTATCACCCGATTCTCTTTTAGACACCCGTTTGGCATTTCTTTTCAAGACCTTATGAGGCACCGCTTTTAGACACCCGTTTGGCGTTTCCTTTCAAGACCTTACGAGGCGTCGCTTTCAGACACCCATTTGGCATTTTTCTTGGAATTTCTCAGGCGGTCTAACGCCCGATGTTCCACTTTAAGTTCTTGGTCCTCACTACTATTGTATGATTATTTTATCCACACCAGGTTAACATTATCATGCCATGATTTAATTCCGGTCAGCATGTGCATTTAACATAGCCTATCATGAGCATTTGCATTCGTTATATCTTTTGTTCATAATGTTTGCGAGTACATTCCAACGTACTCAGAGGCTTGTCCCTGGCTATTGTCTTGGCTAGACCTGGAGGAGGACGAGCTTGCGGAGGAGGATTGCACTAGCGAGCCCGACGCATAGAGGTGTTCCCAGTCAGCCACCCGTGGACTTGGAGTCTACCACGTGTATCATCCACTAGTACTTCCGCCACAAAAATAAAATAATCAAGCCTCACCCTGACGCTTAGCTTACTTTATTGTATCGGTGCTATATCACTGTCACCCACTGTCATATTCCACCGCCACCTGTTATACAAGTCTGTAACAGATTGTAGAGCACTCTGGCTCAACCCGATGTAATATTATGTGTGTACTGGTTATCTATATCAAGGAAGTCCACCAACAGTCCCGATCTTGGGGCTGGTGTGACTTTGGGCTATTCTGTGAGTTATTACGGAATTGGGCCTGACAAACCTTGGTATCAGATCCAGGCTGACTGTAGGAATCCCTAGATGCGTTCGCTAGTAATACGATCAGTCCTAACATTTTTACCATGCATTTTGTGCATTGTAACAAATTTTCCTTAGTCATCATATACCTATGATATGACTATTTGGATTTTTGTCTACTGTTGTAGATGTCTGGCGGCAGCTGTCCGACCCAGATTTTCGCCAACGAGCCTGCGGGATTTTCCCGTCTCCTCGTCATCATCGCTAGTCGCGGTGAGATCACCGAGCCGTCCGGAGGACACCATCTTCCCTGACAGGATCACAGACACCCTGACCATGTACCAGGCTTCGGTATATATTCGGGGTGAATCCGCTGAGCCCCCCAAAAACTATCGCTTTGTTGGGAGAGCCATGCCTATTGAGAGGCATGCTATCCAGATGGCTGCTCGCGAAGCCATCGCTCGTTTTAGGGACATCCTTCCAGTCATGCAGACACGTCCCTATTACTACCTTCCATGCCATGTTCCATACACAAGTCACTATGCTTTCTCGTGCACCGCAGAAGAAAGGGACGAGGCAATTGAGCCCCTTGTTCAATATATCATGGCTCTAGAGTCAGTCTTCACCTCACTGGTGGTTGACTATCTTATTGTACGAATGGACTTAGCTCATGCGAGAGTTCCTCGCAGGAGGGAGCTCCGTTCTCCGTCACCACGCCCTCCACGCATTTCGACTCCACCATATATCCCTTCTACTTATTCCGCGTTTCAACGCTCATCCCCGAGCAACGAAGCTAGTCGCTTGGTTGCACCCATTCCCGTTAGAGCATCACCACCGACAAGCACAGTGCCACCACGAGCAGGCGTGGCATCGACGACTGCGTGACTGGAGACCATACACGAGGAGGATGAGGAGGTCGAATCTCCAGCACCCCGTCTAGGACTCACACTCAGTAGGGCCTATGACATTTCAGATACTCCATGATGGCAGCCAAGGCAGCTACACCGCAATCACCCTTTAAGGGGATGTAGTTGTAAAATAGTTATCTTTTGTGTTTTTCCTCCCTTGTAAGATAGCGAGTAATAGACTCGGACCGCAGCACGCTAGAAGTTGGGGCAGTGCGCTAGTTTTAATAAGCGGTCATGTAGTATACGGCTGCGGCAAGCATATTGTATAATTAGATCATGCATGTATGATTAAGTCCTCCATGTATAATTAGAACCTACATGTATAATATGTCTTGGTGTACTTGCGTCTTGGGGGGAGTTTATTTTCAGTTTCTTAAAGATTTGTTTTTCTTCTTTGAAATTCTTTTCTCATCATGTTACACCAATACCCCAGAAAGAAAATGCATCGTCCCTGGACCCGTTCTATGCCCAGTCCGCCAAAGGACAACTTTGCGCAGATAGGAAACAATTTCACACCTGGACAGACAAGTCAACAAATAAATGATTCTGTGTTTTCACAAGTGTTCCGTCTATACGAGCAAAGTCAGCAACAGCACGAAGAAATGATGCAACACTTAATAAATATGGGGAATCACCAAGGACAGCACCAACACAGGTCAAAATTATCTGAACTCCAGAAGATAAACCCAACGGTCTTTTCTCACGCAGAAAACCTTTGGAGGCAGACGACTGGCTGCGTGACATTGAAAGGAAATTGGTCATAGCCCAGTGTACGGACCAGGAAAAAGTATTATATTCTCCGCATTATTTTTCTGGTACAACAGCATCATGGTGGGAAAATCTATGCCACACGCATCCCAATGGAGGGGACATGACTTGGGAGCAACTCATGGAAAACTTCCGGGGATCCCATATTCCCAATAGCATCATGAAGTTAAAGAAAAGAGAGTTTGAGGATCACAAGCAACGGGGCACAACGGTAACCCAGTACCTCGACCAATTTACTCAGCTAGCCCGGTACGCCAACGATGAATACATGATAGAGAACAAAAAGATGGAAAAAATTCTGGATGGACTTGTTCCATCTCTAAAGTGCCAAATGGTGGTCCACACCTTTTTCAGATTTCAAGACACTGGTAGACAAGGCTATTATTCTGGAAAATGAGCACCACAACCTGAATGAGATTCGCAAGCGCCGCATGAACCAGTCAGCACCGGTCCGCAACAATAGGCCTTGAAATGAATGGCCTCGAAATGGATTTCAGAAGCTTGTGGTACCCCGACCAGCAGTACCAACACCACGACCGCAATAGAATTGCAGCACTTTCAACAATCGGGCCAAGGAAATAGTATACCGTCCTGGCATCACTTGTTACGCCTGTGGTGCGGAAGGGCATTATGCTAGGCAATGCCAAAAACAAGGGAATAATGCTCCAAGACCCAACAACAACGGTCGCGGGACAAACGCAACCCCACGACACAGCAAGCCCAATAACAACCAAAGAAAGGGATAGGTTAATCATGTGACATTTGAAGAAGCCCAGAATGCACCGGACATCGTGTTTGGTATGTTCCATGTCAACACAATTAATGCTATAATTTTATTTGATTCCGAAGCTTCCCATTCGTGCATCTCTAAAAGATTTGCCTTGAAGAATCAATTTTCTTTTTCGCCTTTGGAAAATTCAGTGGTTATTCAGTCCCCAGGATCAAAGCAGAGCACACAATGGTACTGCAAGGATGTGAGCATTGAAATCAAAGGGATGAAGTTTCTAGCCAACCTTATTGTACTAGAAGCAGTCGATCTGGACGTCATTCTGGGAATGGACTGGTTGACTACAAATAAAGGTTTTATAGACTGCTACAGCCGTACAGTGACTCTCACAGATTGCCAAGGGAAAACAGTAAAGGTTGGTACAAGGAGAATGTCCACCTCGCAGGGAATATTAAATCAAGTGGACATGACAGACTTAAGAAAAGTTCCTGTGGTATGTGAATATCCAGATGTGTTCCCTGAGGAGCTACCAGGCATGCCACCGGATCGGGAGATTGAATTTGTTATTGAACTGGCACCCGGAACGGCACCCATCTATAAGAAGCCGTATCGCATGGCACCAACAGAGTTGGTTGAGTTGAAAAAGCAAATCAAGGAATTATTGGAGAAGGGTTATGTCCGACCCAGCTCGTCACCATGGGGATCACCGTTTTTATCTGCCAAGAAAATGGATGGTACCTTAAGGTTATGTATTGATTACAAGGCACTCAACCTGGTTACCATCAAGAATAAATATCCACCACCACGGATCAACGACTTGTTCTACCAACTGGCTGAAGCCAAGGTGTTCTCAAAAATAGATTTGAGATCAGGCTACCACCAATTAAGAATCCGACTGTCAGATGTAGCAAAGACTGCCTTTACCACCAGATATGGATTGTATGAGTTCACTGTGATGCCTTTTGGATTAACCAACACTCCTGCTTATTTTGTGCATCTCATGAACAAGGTCTTTATGAAAAACTTGGACAAGTTCGTGGTTGTATTTATCAATGACATACTTATTTATTCCAAGACACCAAAAGAACATGAGCAAAATCTTCGGATAGTCCTCGAAGAATTACATAAAAATTGACTTTATGCCAAATTCAGTAAGTGTGAATTTTGGTTACGAGAAGTTGGCTTTCTAGGACATGTTCTGACACAAGATGGAATAGCAGTGGACCCAAGTAAGGTAAAGGATGTCTTGGGATGGAAGCAACCCACCAGCTTGACTGAAGTCAGAAGTTTTCTTGGTTTGGCTGGCTACTACCGACGATTTATTGAAGGGTTCTCCACCATAGCCAAACCCATGAATCAGTTGCTCAAGAAAGATAAAAAGTTTGAATGGACTGAAGCATGCGAGAAAAGTTTCCAGGAATTAAAGAAGAGATTAAAAACTACACCCGTTCTGACCGTGCCAGATGTACACAAAATTTTTGATATATACTATGACGCATCCGGAGAGGGCATTGGGTGTGTCTTGATGCAAGAGAGAAAAGTTGTAGCGTATGCTCCAAGGCAACTACAACGGCACGAAGAGAATTATCCTACCCATGACTTGGAGCTGGCAGCCGTAATACATGCACTCAAGGAATGGCGAAATTACCTTCTTGGTAACCGATGTGAGATATACACGGATCATAAAAGCCTTAAGTATATCTTCACCCAGCCAGAGCTGAACCTACGGTAACGCCGCTGGCTCGAATTAATTAAGGACTATGATGTGGGAATTCATTACCACCCGGGCAAAGCAAATGTTGTGGCAGACGCCTTCAGCCGAAATCCATGCACCGACAACGATAGTGAGCGATTTCCACAACATGAGTTCAACAAGGAGTTTTCCAAACTCAACATGTTTCTAGTTATGGAAGGAACTATTGCTCAGCTAGAGGTAAAGCCAACGTTGGAAGCTCAGATCAAAGAAGCTCAGAAAGGACACCCCAGCATTGAAGGAATTTAAAGGAAGGTAAATTTAGGCAAGGCATCTGAGTTTACCATTGATGAGCAGGGAATCCTATGGTACGGAAGAAGGCTCTGCGTGCCCGATAAAGAAGAACTAAAGCAACAAATTTTGGCAGAAGCCCATACGACTCCATACTCCATTCACCCAGGAGGAACCAAAATGTACAAGGACTTACAAGAGAACTTTTGGTGGCACGGGATGAAAAGAGATATAGCTGTGTATGTTACACAGTGTGACTCTTGTCAGCGTATAAAGGCAGAACATCAGAGGCCAGGAGGATTATTGCAGCCACTCAGGGTACCTGAATGGAAGTGGGACGAAATAGGAATGGACTTTATTGTTGGATTACCGAGATCACGACACGGGAATGATGCTATCTGGGTTATTGCGGATTTATTAGCCAAGGTGGCACACTTCATTCCGGTAAAAACAACATACTCAACTTAGAGGCTTGCTAGGTTATACCTCTCTCGAATTGTTTGCCTACACGGAGTACCCAAGACCATAGTCTCTGACAGAGGCACTCAGTTTGTCTCAAGGTTTTGGGATCACCTGCAGCAGGCCCTAGGAACACAATTGGCATTCAGTACGGCATATCACCCATAGACAGGGGGACAGACTGAACGGGTAAACCAGATATTGGAAGACATGCTAAGAGCTTGTGTTCTTACTTATGGAGTCAGTTGGGAGGATAGTTTACCATACGCGGAATTTTCATACAACAACAACTATCAGGCCAGTCTAGAGATGTCACCCTTTGAAGCACTGTACGGCTGAAGATGCCGTACCCCACTCAATTGGTCTGAAACTAGAGATAGATGAATCTTTGGCCTGCAAGTTCTCTAAGAGGCAGAAACAAAAGTGAAACTTATTCGGGACAGACTGAAAACAGCTCAGTGCTGTCAGAAAAGCTATTATGACCAGAAACACTGCCATATCAGTTTTGAACCTATGAATATGTGTACCTCAGGGTCCCAATGAGAGGACTACAGAGATTTAAGGTCAAAGAAAAGCTAGCACCACGGTTTGTTGGACCATTTAGAATAATTGCAAGGAGAGGCAAGGTTGCCTACCAACTGGATCTACCAGCAGAATTGTCAGATGTTCATGACATGTTCCATGTATCACAACTAAGGAGATGTGTTAGCAATCCGGACAAACAAGTCCAACACCAGGACCTGGATCTTCAACCAGACTTTACATATAAGGAGCACCCAATAAAAATCTTGGAGGAGTCTGAACAGAGGAACCGGCAGAGTGTGATAAAGTTTTATAAGGTTCAGTGGAGTAATCATACCAACGAAGAAGCAAATTGGGAAAAAGATGATCACCTCAGGACTGAATATCCGTACCTGTTTGAGGGACAACTAAAATCTCGGGGACGAGATTTTTCTGAAGAGGGGTAGGTGTTGTAACACCCCGAAATTATCCCTTTGGATTTTCAAAATTTTAAAATGGTTTTTATTTGGATGAGTTTTTGGTTTGGTTATTTTGTCTAAAATATCAAAAGCATTTCTCAAGTTAGAGGAATTTCTATGGCATTTAAAAATACTCCAAGGATTTGGTCACTTCACTCTTTTCAAATACTTCTAACTCTTCCCAAAAAATTATTCTATCACTCTAAATTCCTCTCCTAGTCTTCCTCACTTTCTAGGATAGTGTCCAACACCTCTCTTCTCCACAAAAATATTCTTCTCATATTTAATAAATTCCAAAGTTGGAATTTACACTATTCCTAGTTCTAGTGGTTTACAAAGGAACCATATTATTTTCAACTCTTGTCCACCCACAAAAATTACCCCAACAACTAGACAGTACCCACAACCCATTTCACCAAAAACATGGGGTTACGCAGTTCAAAATTTTCAAACTTTAGGCAATTCAAATTTGGACCAGATTCACATTTCATGGGCAAAACCCAATTTTCCTTACTCCAACAATTCTGAGAATTTGCAAAACTCACTTTTATGCATCAACACATCACCACAAAAATTCTCACAAATTTCTAAAATGCCTAGAGCTCTCTGGCATTTTGTCAAACACCTGGTGTGCACTGTTCATCGCTGTCAAAATTTTCAGTAACTTCAGAAACGGACAGAAGTTCAGAGAGAGAGGGAGATCGATGCCGTGCACTTCTCCTCTTCCTTTTCCTCGCTCAGTGTCGTCTATCTGGGGCTTAAATGAGCTACCCCGGCCCCCCTGGTCAGCCACTCGCCGATGATGGCACAGTGGTGGGCCGGTGCACCTGCCACCGCCCTCAGCCACGGCGGCCAAACAGGATCAGCATGGCTGACCCACGCCTTCACTCCCCTAGTGCTCCCCTGCCTACCTCCTCTCCACGCGGCACCTCCTCTACGACGTTGACCCACCGCCCGAACCGCCCCGCGCCCGTCTGGCAGTCACCGAAGATGGATATCGCCGCCATACCCGTGCGGACACCTCATCGTGGATAAGGCCATAGGGCTCAACTCCATCCACATTAATGCTTCTGGACTATTCCCTCGACCTCATCCACTCCTCACCACCCCTGACCACCGCCCTAACCTACCTCGTCGGCCGGAGTAACTCCGACGTGATCCACTCCGCCACTGACCACCTCGGATCACCTATAAAAGGCTACCCCGAGCCCCGTTCTTCACTCAAACCACTCCACCACCATCTCAATCGACCTCCCGCACACTACCTTGACCTCGATAGGGTCATCTTCCCCACCTCCGACCACCCGATCCGCTGCGGCATCCGAGAGCCTCTCATCGCCATTAGGCCATCTCCTCCACCCAAACTTCATCAGTAGCCCACTGATCCACCATGTGATCATTTTCGCGCTCTAATTTGTCAACCGGAGCCCTCCTCGGCAAAGCCCACAACCACCCGATGCCACCGTCCGTCGGCATCGACCTCGCCATCGTTTGGGTGCTCGTCGGGGACCAGCACCACGACCCACCGACGCGGGGTGCCACCCCAAACACGTCCCGACCATCGCCGCCTCCTGAAACACCGACGATCGCCGCCGGTGACCACCGCATCCCCTCTGTACACGCGCGCGTAGAGCGCGTTTGGATATCAAACTTGACGGGTGGGGCCCACCCGTCAGTATTCTAATCTTTTCTGTTGTTCCCGAAAGCGTCTTTTGTCTCTTTACGCTTTCTGCTCTGGGAAGCGTATTTCCATCCGAGGCGCTTTCAGTTATTACCACAGGGACCCGCTGGCAGTAATTTTATTTACAAAGAGGTCCCTGGTGTTATATCCTTAATAACTTTTAAACCACACATCACTTTCAATTGTTTCTTTTTCTGAAATTTTTGTTTTTCGCTCTAGTTTATTTTAGTATTTAATTAAAAATATTTTGAGACAACTTTTTTGTACTGTTGCAAAAAAGTTGAATTTGGATTTTCATTTTTAGGAAACGAAGAGGGGGACTATACCAGGAATTTCGAAGAACCTCTTGCTGATTACTTTGGTCAAGGCAAGCATTATTGAACTTGGGTTATGATGAGTTGCATGCATGGTTGCATTAGAAGGTTTTGCACCGTATAGTAGTAATAGTAGAGGCATGCATTGGTCACATCAATTTGAGCACTATTGCATGAACCCTGTTGCATGTCATGTGAGCACTATTGCATTCATCAGGATATTTTTCTAACATGTGGATATGGTAAGAATCCAGGAGTGTATCTCCTGTTGTGGACGTGCTGATGGGCACGGGCTGTGGTATGACACGACGGTGTCATTGTGGCATGTGAGACATGCCAGTCTTAATAACAACACCTCCTGAGTCGACCTAGATCGAGTCTTGTTCCATTTAGCCTAACTAAACACCGTGCTGCCACTTGTCTTCCCGCAAGGGGAGTGCAATTTAGTAAGTTGTTAACTGATGACCCACAAGTATAGGGGATCTATCGTAGTCCTTTCGATAAGTAAGAGTGTCAAAACCAACGAGGAGCAGAAGGAAAAGACAAGCGGTTTTCAGCAAGGTATTCTCTGCAAGCACTGAAATTATCGATAACAGATAGTTGTGTGATAAGATAAATCGTAATGGGTAGCAACTAACAAAAGTAACTAAGGTGCAGCAAGGTGGCCCAATCCTTTTTGTAGCAAAGGACAAGCCTGGACAAACTCTTATATAAAGAAAAGCGCTCCCGAGGACAGATGGGAATTGTTGTCAAGTTAGTTTTCACCATGCTCATATGATTCACGTTCGTTACTTTGATAATTTGATATGTGGGTGGACTAGTGCTTGGGTGCTGCCCTTCCTTGGGCAAGCCTCCCACTTATGATTAACCCCTCTTGCAAGCATCCGCAACTATGAAACAAGAATTAAGATAAATCTAACCATAGCATGAAACATGTGGATCCAAATCAGCCTCTTACGACAACGTATAAACTAGGGTTTAAGCTTCTATCACTCTAGCAACCCATCATCTACTTATTACTTCCCAATGCCTTCCCCTAGGCCCAAACAATGGTGAAGTGTCATGTAGTCGACGTTCACATGACACCACTAGAGGAAAGACAACATACATCTCATCAAAATATCGAACGAATACCAAATTCACATGATTACTTATAACAAGACTTCTCCCATGTCCTCAAGAACAAACGTAACTACTCACAAAGCATATTCATGTTCATAATCAGAGGAGTATTGAATAGCATTAAGGATCTGAACATATGATCTTCCACCGAATAAACCAACTAGTATCAACTACAAGGAGTAATCAACACTACTAGCAACCCACAGGTACCAATCTGAGGTTTTGAGACAAAGATCGGATACAAGAGATGAACTAGGGTTTGAGAGGAGATGGTGCTAGTGAAGATGTTGATGGAGATTGACCCCCTCTCGAGGAGAGGATCGTTGGTGATGACGATGGCTTCGATTTCCCCCTCCCGGAGGGAAGTTTCCCCAGCAGAACAGCTCCGCCGGAGCCCAAGATTGGTTCTGCCCAGGTTCCGCCTCGTGACGGCGGCGCTTCGTCTTGAAAGCTTCCTCTTGATTTTTTCCAGGTAAAAACCCTTCATATAGCAGAAGATGGGCACCGGGGGCCTGCCAGGTGGACAGCAAGGTAGGAGGGCGCGCCCCCCACCCTTGTGGTTGCCTGGTGGGTCCCCTCTGGTGCTTTCTTCGCCCAATATTTTTTATATATTCCAAAATAATTCTCTGTGAAGTTTTAGGACTTTTGGAGTAGTGCAGAATAGGTCTCTCAGATTTGCTCCTTCTCCAGTCCAGAATTCCAGCTGCCGGCATTCTCCCTCTTTGTGTATACCTTGTGAAATAAGAGAGAAAAGGCATAAGTATTGTGCCATAATGTGTAACAACAGCCCATAATGCAATAAATATCAACGTAAAAGCATGATGCAAAATGTACATATCAACTCCCCCAAGCTTAGACCTCACTTGTCCTGAAGTGAAAGCCGATATCGAAAAATATGTCCACATGTTTAGAGATAGAGTTGTCGATAAAATAAAATACAGACATGAGGGCATCATGATCATCTTTAGAACATCAACATATATCGTCATATAATTTCTTATGCCAAAGTAACAATTCATTCAGAAGGTAAAGTATGAATTAGAAACTTCATTGAAAACTAACAAACTATGATCTCAATCATTGAAGCAATTGCAATTTATCATAACATCGGAAAGAGTCAATATACGAGCTTTTCAGCAAGTCCACATACTCAACTATCATTAAATCTTTCACAATTGCTGACACTCACGTGATACTTATGGGTTTAAAGCCTCAGTCGGACACAGAGAAAGATAGGGGCTTATAGTTTCGCCTCCCAACCTCTTACCAGAAATGTAATGTCAACAATAATACTTTATGATAAACTACATCCAAGTGGATATATATATATCTAGATCTTTCTCCAACACATAGTGCTTGCCAAAAAAGAAAAATTGTAAAAAGGAAAGGTGAAGATCACCATGACTCTTGTATAAGGGTAGAAGATAAAAGTAAATGATAGGCCCTTCGCAGAGGGAAGCAGAGGTTTTCATGCGCTTTTATGGTTGGATATACAAAATCTAAATGCAAAAGAACATCACTTTATATTGCCGCTTGTGATAAAGAACTTTATTATGCAGTCTGTCACTTTTATTTCTTCCATATCACAAGTTCGAATAAAGCTTATTTTCTCCACAGTAATAGATCGTACATATTTAGAGAGCAATTTTTATTGCTTGCACCGATGACAACTTACTTGAAGGATCTTACTCAATCCATAGGTATGTAAGGTGGACTCTCATGGCAAAATTGGTTTAAGGGATGTTTGGAAGCACAAGTAGTATCTCTACTTGGTGCAAAGGATTTGGCTAGCATAAGAGAGAAAGGCAAGCTCAACATGTTGGAGGATCCATGACAATATAACTTCTATTCGGATATAAGAAAACATAACCCATTATGTTGTCTTCCTTGTCCAACATCAACTTTTTAGCATGTCATATTTTAATGAGTGCTCACAATCACAAAAGATGTCCAGGATAGTATATTTATATGTGAAGCCTCTCTTTCTTTATTACTTCCAATTAATTGCAACAATGACCAAAACTATGTTTGTCAACTCTCAACAACTTTTATTCATCATACTCTTTATATGTGAAGTCATCACTCTCCATAAGATCAATATATGATCTTTTTTATTTCTTTTTATATTCTTTCTCTTATTTTATTCCCTCAAGATTATAGCAAGAAAGCAAAGCCTTCAACTCAAAACTACTCTTTATTATATAACTCTCGGACTCGATTACATAGATAGATATCGAAACAAAACTCAAAGATAGATCATACTAAAACTTTATTCTAGTAGATCAAGATATAACCAAAAGGATCGAACTAAGAAAAATGATAAAAGTAAAGGTGTGATGGTGATACGATACCAGGGCACCTCCCCCAAGCTTGGCGGTAGCCAAGGGGAGTTCCCATACCCATGTATTTATGTCTCTTTCTTCGGGGGTGATGATGATGGAGTTGTTGATGTAGTGTCCTTCTTCCTCAGCTTGCGCTTGAGGATAGAATTCCCCCCCTTAAGTCATCGATCTCCTGCTCAAGCCTTAATATCTTTTTACATAGTTCCTGTTTGTTTTCCTGCAAGAGACGAAAAGGGATAAACTCGATCTTAGGTTTGTTTAATTTATTAGGGAGACTTGACATTTTGAACTCCACGTGCATGTCCCCAGGTTGGGGTAGTGGGACTTCATCTTCATCTGAGCTTGTCTCCTCCTTTCCCCTTGGATCATAGTCTTCTTCTTCCTCTCTGGTCCAACCATAATGCTCCACATCCCCGTAGGCCTTTGGGTTTGTGATATAATCAGCAATATAACTCTCTCCCTCCGAATCTTGGGACGACATATTTTCAGATCTGCCAAGCAAAACAGAAAGAAACAAGAAACAGGAGGTATTGCCGTGGTACAGTGGTCAAAACCTTCGGGAGATTATATAATGAATTTTTACCGACCAAAAGAAATATTGTGCAAGAAAACGGAGTCCAGAGGGCGCACGAGGTGGCGGCAAGGTACAGGGGTGCGCCTAGGGGGTAGGGCGCGCCCTCCTGCCTTGCCGATTCCTTGTGCACTTTCCGGACAACCTTTAATTTTCCTAATTTTTTAAATATTCCAAAACAGAGAAAAATTGCCATTAAAACATTTTGGAGTCGGTTTACTTACCGTACCACATACCTATTCCTTTTCGGAGTCTGAAATGTTCTGGAAGGTGTCCCTTATATACTCCTTCGGTGTTATGGTATTAATTATATTGGTCTCTACATTTATGGGAGTACCTGAGATATAATGTTTGATTCTTTGACCGTTTACCACCTTCGGATTTGTACCTTCGGCGTTGTTGATTTTGATGGCACCGGAATGATAGACCTCCTCGATAATCTAAGGACCTTCCCATTTAGAGAGAAGCTTTCCTGCAAAAAATCTTAAACGAGAGTTGTATAGCAAAACATGATCACCTACATTAAACTCACACTTTTGTATCCTTTTATCATGCCATCTTTTAACTTTTTCTTTAAACAACTTGGCAATCTCATAGGCTTGGGTTCTCCATTGATCAAGCGAGCTTATGTCAAATAACCTCTTTTCACCGGCAAGTTTGAAATCATAGTTGAGTTCTTTAATAGCCCAATAAGCTCTATGTTCTAATTCAAGAGGTAAGTGACATGCTTTTCCATAAACCATTTTATATGGAGACATACCCATAGGGTTTTTATAAGAAGTTCTATAAGCCCATAATGCATCATCAAGTTTCTTAGACCAATTCTTTCTAGATTTATTAACAGTCTTTTGTAAAATCAATTTAATCTCTCTATTGCTCAATTCTACTTGACCACTAGACTGAGGATGATATGGAGATGCAATTCTATGGTTGACATCATATTTAGCAAGCATTTTACGGAAAGCACCATGAATAAAATGTGAACCACCATCAGTCATCAAATATCTAGGGACTCCAAACCTCGGGAAAATGACTTCTTTAAGGATCTTAATTGAAGTGTTATGACCAGCACTACTAGTTGGAATAGCTTCTACCCACTTAGTAACGTAATCAACAGCAACTAAAATATGTGTATACCCATTAGAGGAAGGAAAAGGTCCCATATAATCTAAACCCCAAACATCAAATGGTTCAATAACAAGTGAATAATTCATAGGCATTTCCTGACGTCTACTAATATTGCCAATTCTCTGGCATTCATCACAAGACAAGACAAACTTACGAGCATCCCTGAAGAGAGTAGGCCAATAAAAACCAGATTGTAAAACCTTGTGCGCAGTTCTATCTCCAGCATGGTGTCCTCCGTAGGCCTCGGAGTGACACTTGCGTAAGATCTGTTCCTATTTATGCTCAGGTACACAACGTCTAATAACACCATCTACTCCTTCTTTATATAGGTGTGGGTCATCCCAAAAGTAATGTCTTAAATCATAGAAAAACTTTTTCTTTTGCTGGTATGTGAAACTAGGTTGTATAAATTTAGCAACAATGTAATTAGCATAATCACTATACCATGGAGTATTACGAGAAGCATTTATGACACCTAATTGCTCATCAGGAAAGCTATCATCAATAGGCAGTGGGTCATCAAGAACATTTTCTAACCTAGACAAGTTGTCTGCAATGGGGTTCTCAGCTCCCTTTCTATCAATAATATGCAAATCAAATTCTTGCAACAAGAGAACCCATCTAATTAGTCTAGGTTTAGCATCTTTGTTTTTCATAAGATATTTAATAGCAGCATGATCAGTGTGAACAGTTACTTTGGAATCAACAATAAAAGATCTGAACTTACCACAAGCAAAAACAACTGCTAAAAATTCTTTTTCAGTAGTAGCATAATTTCTCTGGGCACTGTCTAGAGTTTTACTAGCATAGGGAATAACATTCAATTTCTTATCAACTCTTTGCCCTAGAACAACACCAACAGCATAATCACTAGCATCACACATAATTTCAAAGGGTAAATTCCAATCAGGTGGCTGAACAATAGGTGCAGAAATCAAGGCTTTCTTAAGTATTTCAAATGCTTATACACAATCATCATCAAAAACAAAAGGAACATCTTTTTGCAAGAGATTAGTGAGAGGCCTAGAAATTTTAGAGAAGTCTTTAATAAACCTCCTATAGAAACCAGCATGGCCAAGGAAACTTCTTATACCTTTGATATCTTTAGGACACGGCATCTTTTCAATAGCATCTACTTTAGCTTTATCAACTTCAATACCTCTTTCAGAAATTTTATGCCCCAAGACAATACCTTCATTAACCATAAAGTGGCACTTCTCCCACTTCAAGACAAGATTAGTTTCTTCACATCTCTGCAAAACTCGATCAAGGTTGCTTAAGCAATCATCAAAAGAAGTTCCGTAAACGAAGAAATCATCCATGAAAACCTCAACAATTTTTTCACAAAAGTCAGAGAATACAGTAGTCATACATCTTTGAAAGGTAGCAGGTGCATTGCATAAACCAAAAGGCATACATCTATAACCAAAAGTACCGAAAGGGCAAGTAAAAGTGGTCTTTTCTTGGTCCTCTTTTGACACAGGTATTTGAGAAAAACCAGAATAACCATCTAGAAAGCAAAAATGTGTATGTTTGGACAATATTTCTAGCATTTGATCAATAAAAGGTAGGGGGTAATGATATTTTCTAGTAGCTTTGTTTAATTTGCGAAAATCAATTACCATTCTATAACCTGTAACAATTCTTTGTGGAATCAATTCATTCTTATCATTAGGAACAACAGTAATACCTCCCTTCTTAGGGACACAATGAGTGGGACTTACCCATCTACTATCATCAATAGGATAAATTATACCTGCCTCCAGAAGTTTTAGTATTTCATTTCTTACCACTTCCTTCATCTTAGGATTTAACCATCGTTGATGATCAACAACTGGTTTAGCATCAGGCTCCATATTAATTTTGTGCTGACAAAGAGTGGGACTAATGCCCTTAAGATCATCAAGAGTATATCCAATAGCGGCATGGTGCTTCTTCAGAGTTTTCAATAATTTCTTTTCTTCATGCTCTGAAAGGTTAGCACTAATAATAACAGGATATATCTTCTTTTCATCAAGATAAGCATATTTCAAAGTATCAGGTAATTGTTTAAGCTCAAACACGGGATCACCCTTGGGTGGAGGAGGATCTCCAAGGATTTCAACAGGCAAATTGTGTTTCAAAACAGACATTTGGTTAAAGAATATTTCATCTAATTCCTTTCTTTCATTCATAAACATATCATTTTCATGGTCTAGCAAATATTGTTCTAAAGGATCAGTAGGAGGCACGGCAATAGAAGCAAGACCAATAATTTCATCCTTACTAGGAAATTCTTTATCATGGGGTTGTCTATGAAATTTAGATAAATTAAAATCATGAGACATATCCCCAAAACTTACAGTAACAATTTCTTTCTCGCAGTCAATCCTAGCATTAACAGTGTTCAAGAAAGGTCTACCAAATATAATTGGACAAAAATCATCTTGTGGGGAACCAAGAACAAGAAAATCAGTAGGGTATTTTATTTTCCCACACAAGACTTCAACATCTCTAACAATCCCAATTGGTGATATAGTATCTCTATTGGCAAGCTTAATAGTAACATCAATATCTTCTATCTCAGCAGGTGCAATATCATTCATAATTTCTTGATATAAAGTAAAAGGAATTGCACTCACACTAGCACCCACATCACATAAGCCATGATAACAGTGATCTCCTATTTTAATAGAAACAATAGGCATGCCAACAATAGGTCTATGTTTATCTTTAATATCGGGTTTAGCAATCCTAGCAGCTTCATCACAGAAATAAATAACATGCCCATCAATATTATCAACCAAGAGATCTTTAACCATAGCAATACTAGGTTCAACTTTAATTTGTTCAGGGGTGTAGGTGTCCTAGTATTACTCTTACGAACCACAGCTGAAGCTTTAGCATGATCCTTTATCCTAACAGGAAAAGGTGGTTTCTCAATATAATCAGTAGGAACAACAGGATTAACATTATAAGTAATGGTTTCTTCTTCAACTTTAATAGGTTCTACTACTTTCACTTCAATGGGAGGATGATATTTAAACCACTTCTCCTTAGGGAGATCAACATGAGTAGCAAATGATTCACAGAAAGAAGCTACTATCTCAGAGTCAAGTCCATATTTAGTGCTAAATTAGCAAAAAGCATCGGTATCCATAAAGATTTAATACAATCAAACTTAAGGTTTATACCTGACTCATTACCTTCGTCGAGTTCCCAATCTACAGAGTTTCATTTAATTCTCTCCAATAAATCCCATTTGAATTCAATAGTCTTCTTCAAAAAGGAACCAGTGCAAGAAGTATCGAGCATGGATTGATCATTACGAGAAAGCCGAGCATAAAAATTCTGAATAATAATTTCTCTTGAGAGATCATGATTGGGGCATGAATATAACATTGACTTAAGCCTCACCCAAGCTTGAGCGATACTTTCTCCTTCACGAGGCCAAAAATTATATATATAATTCCGATCACGATGAACCAGATGCATAGGATAAAACTTCTGATGAAATTCCAATTTCAATCGGTTGTAGTTCCAAGACCCAATATCTTCACATAGCCTATACCATGTCAATGCCTTTCCCATCAAAGATAAAGGGAAGACCTTCTTCTTGACATCATCCTCGGGCAAACCTGCAAGCTTAAATAATCCACAAACTTCATCCACATAGATTAGATGCATATCAGGATGTAATGTTCCATCTCCTTCATAAGGATTTGCTAGCAGATTCTCTATCATAACCAAAGGAATTTCATAATAAATATTTTCAGTAGGTGCAGTATGTTGAGGAGCAACTCTTTGCTCTACCGGTCGAGGTGAAGATACCCCGAACAAGCCCCTCAAAGGATTATTTTCCATAGTGACAAGTGACACTAAATTTCAGCACACTATATAAATGTTTTCTTACCAAACTCCACTTACCAAAGGCGCTTCACTCCCCGGCAACGGCGCCAAAAAAGAGTCTTGATGACCCACAAGTATAGGGGATCTATCATAGTCCTTTCGATAAGTAAGAGTGTCGAACCCAACGAGGAGCAGAAGGAAATGACAAGCGGTTTTCAGCAAGGTATTCTCTGCAAGCACTGAAATTATCGGTAACAGATAGTTGTGTGATAAGATAAATCATAAAGGTTAACAAGTCACAAAAGTAACTAAGGTGAAGCAAGGTGGCCCAATCCTTTTTGTAGCAAAGGACAAGCCTGGATGAACTCTTATATAAAGCAAAGCGCTCCCGAGGACACATGGGAATTGTTGTCAAGTTAGTTTTCATCATGCTCATATGATTCGCGTTCGTTACTTTGATAATTTGATATGTGGGTGGACTGGTGCTTGGGTGCTGCCATTCCTTGGATAAGCCTCCCACTTATGATTAACCCCTCTCGCAAGCATCCGCAACTACGAAAGAAGAATTAAGATAAATCTAACCATAGCATGAAACATGTGGATCCAAATCAGCCCCTTACGAAGCAACGTATAAACTAGGGTTTAAGCTTCTGTCACTCTAGCAACCCATTATCTACTTATTACTTCCAAATGCCTTCCCCTAAGACCAAACAATGGTGAAGTGTCATGTAGTCTACGTTCACATAACACCACTAGAGGAAAGACAACATACATCTCATCAAAATATCGAACGAATACCAAATTCACATGATTACTTATAACAAGACTTCTCCCATGTCCTCAGGAACAAACGTAACTACCCACAAAGCATATTCATGTTCATAATCAGAGGAGTATTGAATAGCATTAAGGATCTGAATATATTATCTTCCACCGAATAAACCAACTAGCATCAACTACAAGGAGTAATCAACACTACTAGCAACTCACAAGTACCAATCTGTGGTTTTGAGACAAAGATCGGATACAAGAGATGAACTAGGGTTTGAGAGGAGATGGTGGTGGTGAAGATGTTGATGGAGATTGACCCCCTCTCGATGAGAGGATCCTTGGTGATGACGAGGGCTTCGATTTCCCCCTCTCGGAGGGAAGTTTCCCCGGCAGAACAGCTCCGCCGGAGCCCTAGATTGGTTCTGCCCAGGTTCCGCCTCGAGACGGCGGCGCTTCGTCCCGAAAGCTTCCTCTTCATTTTTTCCAGGTAAAAACCCTTTATAGCAGAAGATGGGCACCGGGGGCCTGCCAGGTGGATGACAAGGTAGGGGGGGGGGGCGCGCCCCCCACCCTTGTGGTTGCCTGGTGGGTCCCCTCTGGTGCTTTCTTCACCCAATATTTTTTATATATTCCAAAATAATTCTCCGTGAAGTTTCAGGACTTTTGGAGTTGTGCAGAATAGGTCTCTCAGATTTGCTACTTTTCTAGTCCAGAATTCCAGCTGCCGGCATTCTCCCTCTTTGTGTAAACCTTGTGAAATAAGAGAGAAAAGGCATAAGTATTATGCCATAATGTGTAACAACAGCCCATAATGCAATAAATATCAACATAAAAGCATGATGCAAAATGGGCGTATCATTAACCCCTTTCCGTGTACACACCACATAGAGAGGCGACGATGAGGGTTCCACGGCCATGGACTAATGCCAGTCATCGGGTCAGGGAGCATGGGTGTATCCGGCTGGGCCGAGAGGGGGGCAGCCCTTGTAATCCGCACGTGTTAATAGAGATCCCATGCTATTCGAGATGATGGTCTCCCTAACTTAGAGATTTTCTAGAAAGATGCTTTGGTGATTCCTGGCATCCTGAAAGTTATTCTGGTGTGTGCTGGTCAGGTGTGTTTCGAACCAAAAAACCGTAATGGAAATTAGTCAATGTCTAAATATTGGCTACGGAAATTCCATACACGTGGGTAAAGAGCGCAATCTCTGCAGAGTTACATCTATTCGAATAGCCGTGTCCACGGTCAAGGGCACAGTTGGGAAGGGTCAAGTATCGGTCCCAGTGTCAGTCTTTGGAGGAAAATAATTAAATTGAGCTTGATTCATCTTGCAGGATAATTATGGTCACCACCGAGGCTGTCATGAATATTATTGTTATGCATATTATTGTTGTGGTGGACTTACCCGTTTCTCTTATTCAACTATACTGAGTGTCACTTGGGATGGCTAGACTACCCATGCACTCAGCTTTATTTTCTTTTCTAAGTATCACTTGGGATGGCTATACTACCCGGATACTCAGTTTTATTTTCAAGAGCTCTCGTGGCGTCGCTTGAGTTCTCGGGCGGTCCTGTCTCGCCCGATTCTCTTTTAGACACATGTTTGGCATTTTGTTTCAAGACCTTATGAGGCATCACTTTTAGACACCCGTTTGGCGTTTCCTTTCAAGACCTTATGAGGTGTCGCTTTCAGACACTCGTTTGGCATTTTTGTTGGAATTTCTCGGGCGGTCTAACGCCCGATGTTCTACTTTAAGTTCTTGGTCGTCACTACAGTTGTATGATTATTTTATCCACACCCTGTTAACATTATCATGCCATGATTTAATTCCAGTCAGCATGTGCATTTAACATAGCCCATCATGAGCATTTGCATTCGTTATATCTTTTGTTCATAATGTTTGCGAGTACATTTCAATGTACTCACAGGCTTGTCCTTGGCTATTGTCTTGGCCAGACCTGGAGGAGGACAAGCTTGTGGAGGAGGATTGCACTAGCAAGCCCAACGTGTAGAGGTGTTCCCAGTCAGTCACCCATGGACTTGGAGTCTACCATGTGTATCATCCACTAGTGCTTCCGCTACACAAATAAAATAGTCAAGCCTCACCCTGACGCTTGGCTTACTTTATTATATCGATGCTATATCACCGTCACCCACTGTCATATTCCACTGCCACCTGTTTTACAAGTTTGTAACAGATTGTAGATCACTCTGGCTCAACCCGATGTAATATTATGTTTGTACTGGTTATCTATATCAAGCAAGTCTACCAGCAGTCCCGATCTTGGCGCTGGTGTGACTTTGGGCTATTCTGTGAGTTATTACGGAATTGGGCCTAACAGTACTACAACACACGATTGAAAAATACAGAAGAACAATGATCAGAGAATCTAGTGGCACTGAGCACGAATGAAAACTACTGAATGAATTGCAGTAGAGTAGATATAACCAGTGGAGCTCGATGGCGACAAGAGATTCGGTAGACCAGTTCACCCTTCTGCCAAAGGGCTACGTCTGGTTGGAGGGACTGTGACTTAACACGGAAGATAAACTCTCTTCACCCTATTCTCCTTCAACACAGATCTGATCAGACTCCGGTTGATTTCACTTTTGGTAGATCCTTGTCGGCGATCTCCAGACCTTTGGTCGATCTTCGCGAACCACAATCACTCTTGGTTGCTGAAGATCAGGCTCGGTGAAGACAACGACTCTTCATCACTCGAAGCCAAACCTATCTGTCTAGAGAGTGCGCAGCTCTCAAGAGTAATAGGTACAAGAACTCTCACTCAGAACTGCTGTGATGCTAAACCACTGTCCAAATATAGGCTCTTGGTTTTCTCTCGGTGGATCTTAAACTCAAATCACTCAGAGAGGGGTTGCTCAAATCAATCTTCTCAGAAATCTCAAGCGGAGCAGCCAACGGATAATGTTGGAGCGGGGTAGCTATTTATAGCCGTAGCCTTCCCAGATGGGAAATGACCAAATTGGACATCGGCCTCAGCCAATAGCCGAATGACATGATTCCAATGATCGGATTTGAGCTCAGCAGTAACATTCCTTGCTGAGCAGGATATGCTAACTCCTCGGTCTGAGGCAAATCTCTCGCAGCGAAGAAGAACACAGTCTCTTACTGGCAAGTATTTACTCGGAGCACAAAGAGATTTCTCTCGCATCTTTCATAAGTTGTAGCTAAGCATCATAGCTGATCTAAGCAATGAGAACCTATACCCCTCTTAATAGTACGGAGGTCCTATGACTCAAAAAGACTGAAAGAAGAAAAACTCAATGAATACTGTGTCTTCATTTTGTCTTCGACTTCAATCGCTGCAGTCAATTTCTTCGGACGATATTATTGAAACAGAAAGCTTCGCTATCTTAGCAAATCTATCGAGGGGTTGATTTATTCACATTAATCCTCTCGATTCTATCTCTTTATCAGATGTAGCACGTTCTTCTCTGCAACGCAGATATGCTTCGGTGAAGTTCCTCGAACTCAGCACCGGAGACAACATTCTCTTCGGTTGTGTATGGACTTTTCTCTCTGTGTGCACTAGCAAACACATTAGTCCATACCTGTTTCTGTCAACAATCTCCAAAACTCAAGGCAGGCAGATATTGCACCAATAATATCCCCCTTTTTGGATGATTGTTGACAAAACAAATCACCTCGAATGATAGATAATGAATGGAATGAAATGCAAAGAATAATGAATTGCAAGAGAGGTTTATGAAGATAAGATATTCTCCCCCTTAAGTTATGCTTCGGTTTGGGAAAATATACTTCTCTTCATATGAGTGTCATTGATAAAGATTTCATACTGGAGTTCTTTCAATGCACTCGACGGTGTGTGAGGTAGTTCCTATCACAAAAACTTCGACAAGGGTTAGAAGAGAAACATGGTGAGTTTTTGTGACATGGATAAATCATGAATGTTTTCTCCGAGCACAATTTTGAATCCACATGAGACATAATTTTCCTGCATGTTAGATGTATAATAAGATCAAAGCAGGATTGAATGATAGCTCATTGCTCAGAGTGGATAAGGTTCGAAGATGCTTTTCCTTGTAATTTGGTGAAGCATATGATATCCAAGAGAAACACTTTGTCAGCCACAGATAGCCTTAACAAGGTATTTGTGCATCGACTGACTATATTTTCATCATTTGATTATTCTCTGTTTGTCGAGGAGAATTAATGTGTCCCTGTAAGAAGAATAATCGTGTGTGATATCATTCACAGGATAAACATATTTCATGGTACCTGCAGACAAATAATGCGAAGCAAGTAGTATTCCAGGCGGGGGTTATTAACATTACATGACGACTGAAGTTTTAACACCACATGCGGTGCGAAAAGATTCTGAAGCAAATTGTTCGAAGAGAAACCAAATGAGAGTTCAAAGCAAAAACACCCTACAAACCCCGATAGTCTATCACTCGATGTTATCCTCCCCCTTTTTGTCAACAAGTGTCAAAAAGGATAGAGAGTGCATGCGAGGAATTACTGGTATGGAGTATCTTCTGAGTCAGAGTTGAAACCACTTGAAGAACCAGAATCAGAAGACTGTGGAATGGTCGAGGCAGAAGCAGGTGTAGCAGTCTTGACTTTGAGGGGCTTCGAGGGATTTGCATCTGGCTTGAAGATACGTGTGCTTGCTGTGTCTTTGATTTCATCATCGTGGTTGACAAACAGCAGATCCGTTGAAGCAGAGTGTTGTGGGAGCTCTGGAGTTTGTCTTCGGACATGCGGGAATGCAAGCAGATCCAGGTAATCATAATCCTTGAAGAGGCCCTTTTTGGCTAGATCCTTGCGAGAGAAACGCCTCCTTAGCAAGGTCCAAGATCTCTTTCTTGCATCTTTCTCATGTAAAAGGATTTGCCTGGTGTGATTATGAAGCAGATTCAGTTCAGCAAGCAATTCCATCTTTTCCTTCCTATCCATCCTGATACGCCTTTCCAAGGTCTGCTGTGTGCGAATGCAAATTTCATACAGTGATGGATTTTCCTCTCGAGGAACTTCAACTTTGGCTTCTTTGACCTTCTGTGCATTTTCAGATGCTGAAGCATTTGTATCCATGTAAACAGGTTCTTTCCCCTTTTTGCATTCCTTCACTATACGCAGAGTGTCACGGACAGGTGGCATGAATACTTTCGGTGCATAGGCCTAGAATAATTTTTCATTTGTAAGCTGCTCAATGGCATACATGATCCAAGGAGCATAGGGCTTGAGTGACTGAGGGCTGTCTGTAGCACATTCCAGATTCCGAATGAATAGGTCAGGAATGTCGAATTTTATTCCCTGAGAAATTGACACCAAAGCATTTCCTATGATGCCTTTGATTGAGTTTGGCCGATTGGTTGGCGTAATGGTATTGCACAGGATGTGGAATATCACTTTGTTATCATAGGCCAACTTCTTCGGGTCAACATCGATGCATTCATCACCCACCAAGGTGGGATACATCAGGAAATGGAGTTGAGCATCTGACACATTCCAGAAATGCAGCCTGTGTTCTCTGTCATTTTCAAATTCGCATTGAGGCAAATTGATTAGGGCAAAAAATGATCTGCTGAGCATTTGATTCTTTCCCTGCCTGTCATCCATTCGAGCATCCATGTTGAAGTGTTTTCCATCTGCCCTGTGATGTACAGCGTGGCATAGAACTGAAGAATAATTTCTTTGTTCCATCCATGGTTGAAATGCATGAAACCCTTCAGAAGAGCATGTTCAATGTGATCAAGGGTGTTGTGGAAGCAAGGGATTCCTTCGAGCTTGTCAAAGTTTAACATCTTGTGATTGAAAATCCTATGCTTGCCAAACAAGATCTGAGCATAGTATATTGCCTGCTCCTCTGTCCAGAACCTCGGTGACAGAGACGTTCTTTCTCCTTCATAGGTGCTCACCCCAAAGAATGCAAGCTTCGCTGAGTGAAGCTGCTCATTGAAAGCTGGGCCATAGGGGCCATACTCAGACGAAAATAGCGGGAAAGATTCCTGAGGATTTTTTTGATAAACTTCTGCGCTAATTTCCATCGGCTGAACATCATCAGCAGCAGATGCATTCTCATCAGAAGGCTGTATGGGCAGATGAGGTACGATATCCTTCTCTGAAGTAGACGACATGGGATCATCAGACTGTTGATCATTTTTCTTCACTGGAACTCCTTCAGCGGCTTTCTCAGACTCAAGCACAAGGACCTTTTCTTTCGGTGATTCTTCGATAGGAGGTGGTGGAACAAAAACTTCTCCAGCCTTCTGCAGCAGCACTGGTGGTAAGACTTGGTGGGACTGAACAGATGGTGCAACTTCTTCATCCTTCTTCTCGTGAGCCATGGGATCTTCAATCTTCTTTCCTTCCTCTTCCGGCTGCGAAGCCAAGGAACCAGGAGTAGGGTCAACCTCCATCGGGGCAGGAGCACCAGATGAGGAGACCATTGGGGCAGTACTTTGGGCAGCAGCTTGCTCCCCCTCAACCTTTTCTTCTTCCTCAGTGGGTCCGGAGGGTCCATCTTGAATATCCTTCACGGGTGAAGTGACTAACTTTTCAATATCAATTTCTTCGTCAATCTTCTCCTCAGGAGCATTTTGCTCGGGAACAGTCATAACTTCATCAGGATTGACAAGATAGATATCCACAACATCCGCTTCTTGTTCGACTGAGGTAGGAACTACCACAGCCTCAACTTGTTGTTCAGCAACTTCCTTGGGACGAGGGGATGGTGGAATCTGTTGAAGTGGTGCACTTGAGTCAATAGGAGCATCAGCTGAAACATATTTGACATGACAGTCCTTGACTTCTTTTGGCTTATTTGCTCTGGCCTGAGCTCTCAGGCATTTCTCTTCTTTCTCCCTGCGTCGAGCAAGATTTTCCTGATGCTAAATCTCTTCGATTCTTCGATCACAGAGCTGGGAGACATCTATTTTTATCCTGGAGTGCCACTCTATCTTGTTGTTCCTCATGGTAGTGAGGGCTTTGGTCGTTTCAAGAATGGCTTTGTTCACATCCTTTCTTTCAGCTTTAGACTTGGTTTCCCTTCTCATTTTCTCTAGAAGCTTCTTATCTTCGACAACTTGGTTGAGTTCTTTGGTTATTTCCTTCAGATCAGTGAAGTGTTTTGCTACCATCTTGTTAACATCTTCAAGCAGAACCAAATCACCCAACTCAGCTGGATTTGCATCATAGGAGGCACCTTCAATGATGTCGAATATCAAATCAAAATCATATTCCTCTATGGAAGCAGGAATAATTTTCTTCGCCTTGTTGGCGGAAACTGCAGCTTTTTCATCAATGACCAGCTTCCTCTTGGCAGCTAGGACAGCAGAACCTGAAGGTTTATTGGAGGGAACTAGTGCCAGTCTCGGTGAACATCTCACAAGCGGTGACTTCTTGGCAGGTGATGGAGTGTGATATGGCTTGTCGAGCAATGCTCGTTGATCATACATGGGGATTTCATCGCCAGCATTATTATCAGAAGATTCCTCATCAGACAAGGCAGAAGCAACCTTTCTGGACTTACTCACAGTAGACTTCTTCTTCAGAGCTCGAGGAGAAACTGACTTCCTGTTCTTCTTCTCTTTTCGGGCAGATGCCCTTTCCTTTTTCTCAATTACATCTCATTGAGTCAGCTCAACATTCCGCTGCTCAACTTGGTTCTTCTTCGCAAGCCTAGCCTCATGCTTGGCCTTTGCCTTTTCCCTCTTAGAAACTTCTTCGGGAAAATCAGCTGTGGTTTTCAAAGAATCGGCATGAGCGTTGGGAGGTGGTGCTGGCCTTACTTTCTCATCTTCCTGGCCTAGACAGCCTTCTGCAATGCAATCATTCTAGGGTGGAGTGAAAGCAAACAATATCTGATATTTCCGTCGAACGGTCTCGTAGTTGAACCATAGCTTCGCCCAGTGCCGGCGAATCTTTTGCAACCTAGTGTTCCTGTCTTGAGCTGTTTCCACACTTGGTGGAGCCCTGTATGTTTCCTGATCAGACATCTCAGCTGCTGTATTTCTTTCTCTTCCTCTGCCACCCTTCTTGGGATTTCCATCTGAGAACATGGTTTTGGAATCAGTAACTAGCTCGTCTTCTGGCTGACTGTGAGCAGAAGGAATATCATCATCAACGTCATCAGCAGATTCTGATTCGGCCTTCTTCTTCGGCGCTCTTGGTGGCTTGGCAGATTTTCGTTCGACCACCTTAGCTTTGGCAGCCACCCTTGGCTACTGAGGGATTTCATCCTCTGAACTAGAATGCTCATCAGAACTGTTTGCCATGACCACTCCTGAAGAAAAACACAAGAGCGAACAAAAACACGGTCGAGGTCACAAGCAGCATAGAGGATTTTTTTAACACAAAACAGAAGGTTTTACAGGAGGAACCGATGGATCCATGTCATGCACTGGCAAGATATCATCGAGTGAATTCTAGTATGCTTAAGGTCGACATAACGGATTCTCTAATATTTCGAAGGGTATGCACAGTGAACCCTAGATCCAAAGGAAGTGTACGAGGAACAACTACAAACCATACAAGAGAAAACTAACAGGGCCTAGAAGATCTACCACACAGACATAACAAGGAATAAGTCATGTCGGGAGGAATTGCTCTAGAACAGGAGTAGAGAAGAGCATGAACCGGATCTGAATGCCTTAACTTGGCAATACAGATTAACTACGGCAGAGCAGAGGGGAAGAGTTACCGCTCTGACATGATCAGCGGTGACAGAGCTTTGCCGGAGTTACACGACAATGCTTGACGTCAGCGCTGCTTCGAGCTCGGGCTCAGGTGGAGAGTGAAAGTAGGGTTTGAGGCCAAACGGAGAGGAACTATGGAAGAAGAGACCCGGAGCGGGGGGTTGATATAGCCTGAAGGAAAACCACCACTCCAAAAATCTACGGACGGCAAAACCGGGATGTTCCACATTCAACAGACACGATCACGACGAAGAGATCGTGGGCACGTGTTAGCCGTTTCCTACGAAATTCTCGGTAATTGAACTGAATGCCGAAGGGTTTGAGGAAAGGCAACCACCAAAACCGATGAAGGAATTGAGGAAGATTTTATTCGCGACCAAGGACGTCGGAAGGAAATCTTCTTCAGATCAAGTGCATGCTTATGACTCGAAGAATAGAGAGAAAAACAGAATAGGAATAGAAACAAAAACACAAAACAAAAAACGACTGAAAGAGAGAGCAAGAACACTACGACTAAAAACAAGAAAGTAGATGCACCAACAATGATTGCACTCAGGGAATAGGATGAGAGTGTGATATCCCTGAGAGTGTTTCCTGCAAGAAATGATTAGTTCTTCTTCACAACCCACACTTGTGCGGGAGGTGATGATCTCATTTGCTTCGCCTGGCTTAGAATATTTCTTCGGCATGTTCTGTGTGACACCTGAGTACTAGGAGAATAATCATATGAATAGGCGTTGAAGTTGTTTCCAGATGCATGAGTGTAATGATTAGATGATATGCGCATGTACTCCTTCTGACACAAGTGAGGGTGACAATCATTCGAAAATGACAATCGATTCGGCTATGGATGGTAGCCATTTCCTCGTCGAGGATTATCCTGCACAATCAGATTAGCAGTAACAGATAGATTTTCAATGATATTTTTCTTCACCCAAATTTGCTTCTTTGGAGAGGCTTGATGTCTACTACACAACTTGTTCTTGTAGACTCGTGTTGGGCCTCCAAGCGCAGAGTTTTGTAGGACAGTAGCAATTTTCCCTTAAGTGGATGACCTAAGGTTTATCAATCCGTGCGAGGCGTAGAATGAAGATGGTCTCTCTCAAACAACCCTGCAACCAAATAACAAAAGTCTCTTGTGTCCCCAACACACCAAATACAATGGTAATTTGTATAGGTGCACTAGTTCAGCGAAGAGATGGTAATAAAAGTGTAGTAATGATAGTAGATATTGATTTTTGTGATAGGAACAATAAAAAACAGCAAGGTAGCAATTGATAAAACGGGGCACAAACGGTACTGCAATGCTTGAAAATGAGGCCTAGGGTCCGTACTTTTGCTAGTGCAATCTGTCAACAATGCTAATATAATTGGATCATAAAACCATCCCTCAAAGTGCAATGAAGAATCACTCCAAAGTTCCTATCTAGCGGAGAACATAAGAAGAAATTTTTTGTATCTATTCTTTCCGATCGATCTATCCAAGAGTTCGTACTAAAATAACACCAAGTTATTCTTTCCGACCGATCTATCAAGAGTTCGTACTAAAATAACACCAAGTTATTCTTTCCGATCGATCTATCAAGAGTTCGTACTAAAATAACACCAAAGCAAATTCAGATTCATAATACTCAATCCAACACAAAGAACCTCAAAGAGTGCCCCAAGATTTCTACCGAAGAAACAAAAGACGAGAATGCGCATCAACCCCTATGCATAGATTACCCCAATGTCACCTCGGGAATCCGCGAGTTGAGTGCCAAAACATATCTCAAGTGAATAAATATAATACCCCATTGTCACCACGGGTATTTGTATGCAAGACATATATCAAGTGCTCTCAAATCCATAAAAGTATTCAATCCGATAAAATGAAATCTCAAAGGGAAAACTCAATTCATCACAACAAGATAGAGAGGGGAAAACACCATATGATCCAACTATATTAACAAAGCCCGCGATACATCTAGATCGTGCCATCTCAAGAACACGAGAGAGAGAGAGAGATTAAACACATAGCTACTGGTACAAACCCTCAGCCCCAAGGGTGGACTACTCCCTCCTCATCATGGAGAGCATAGGGATGATGAAGATGGCCTCCGGTGATGATCTCCCCCTCCGGCAGGGTGCCGGAACGGGCTCTCGATTGGTTTTTCATGGCTACAGAGGCTTGCGGTGGCGGAACTTCCGATCTAGGGTTCTCCCCAGGGTTTTTGGAATATTTGACAATTTATAGGGCGAAGAGGGGGTGCGGGAGGCCACTGAGGTGGGCACAACCCACCTGGGCACGCCTGGGCCCCCAGGCGCGCCCTGGTGGGTTGTGCCCCCCTCGGGGCACCCCTAGGTGCTTCTCTAGCCCACTGGATGTCTTCTGGTCCAAAAAAATATCTCCAAAAAGTTTCGCTGCATTTGGACTCCGTTTGATATTGATTTTCTGCGATGTAAAAAACAAGCAAAAGACAGCAACTGGCACTGGGCACTATGTCAATAGGTTAGTCCCAAAAAAGGATATAAAGTTGCTATAAAATGATTGTAAAACATCTAAGAATGATAATATAATAGCATGAATACTTCATAAATTATAGATACGTTGGAGACGTATCAGCATCCCCAAGCTTAATTCCTACTTGTCCTCGAGTAGGTAAATGATAAAAGAAATAATTTATGAAGTGTGAATGCTAGCAAAGTGCATAAGTTTGATCAATGATAATTTCAATCACTTTTCCTAGCATCATATCAACAATTCTTTCTTATAAAACTTCTCATGTTAAAGTAGCAACCAATTCACATGTTAAGGTCAAACAATGAATTCTCTTGAAACTCAACAACCTATATTCTTAGTCACCAAACAATTGCAATTCAACTTATTCAACAGAGTCTAAGTAAGAGCTCCACATACTCAATCATCATATAGTCTTCCATGATTTCTACTACTCAAAGCATATTCTTAGAACAAATGGCATCCATCGAACACAGAGAAAGATAGGGGCTTAATATTTCGCCTCCCAACTCATTTATCATAGAGATAATTGTCAACAATAATAAATCATGATCAAATATATTTGACTGGTCATATATGCCTAGATCTTTCCCCACCACATGATGCTTGCCAACTAGAGAATAATTGAGGTTGAAATGAGAATTTATACAATTGACTCTTTGCATAAAAGTAAATACTGAAAAGTAAAAGATAGGCCCTTTCGCAGAGGGAAGCAGAGGTTGCCATGCGCTTTTTATTTGGATGCCCAAACTCTTAATGCAAAGGAATGTCACATTATATTACCCCTTATGATATCAACCTTTATTATGCAGTCCGTCACTTTTTTTACTTTGCCATCACAAGTTCGTACAACGCTCAATTTTCCCTTACAGTAAAAGATCAAACATATTTAGGAGCAATTTTTATTGCTTTATGCACCGATGACAACTTACTTGAGGGATCTTATTCAATCCGTAGGTAGGTATGGTGGACACTCATGGCAAGAAACTGAGTTTAAGGGGTTTTTGGATGCACAAGTAGTATCTCTACTTAGTACGTATTTTTGGCTAGCAAAAGATCCTAGGCAAACACCACATGTTGGAGGATCCATAACAATATAACTTCTATGCAAATATACACAACCATAACTCATTACGTTGTCTTCCTTGTCCAACTTCAACTAATTTGCTCAAGTTTGAAAATAATTAATGGGTATTCACAATCATAGAAGATGTCCAAGATAATATATTTGCATGTGAAAGTTCTCTTCCTTATACTAATCATTCATGAATTGCTTGTATGACCAATATTGTGATTGTCAAGCTTCAAAAGATTTCACTTTCTAAACCCAATGTGAAGCCACTACTAGGCATGATATAATTTAAACTTCATGATATTCAATTCATTCAACAATTTACTCAAAGGATATAAGTTAAGCACGAGAGTAAATGACAAACTACTCCAAAAAGATATAAGTGAAGATCATGCGAGTAGTTATGTAAATGGGTCGCTATTTGAGGACTATCTCTTATTTAAAAAAATTCAGATCTAAGTATTTTATTAAACTAGCAACCAAAGCAAAATAAAATGGCATTCCAAGAATAGCACAACTCATGTGAAGAAGCAAAAACTTAAGCTCAACCGATACTAAGCGATAGTTGTTCATGAAGAAAGGTGGGATGCCTATCGGGGTATCCCCAAGCTTAGATGCTTGAGACTTCTTGGATTATTAACTTGGGATGCCTTGGGCATCCCCAAGCTTGAGCTTTTGTGTCTCCTTAATTCCTTTTATATCACGGTTTCCTAAATCTTAAAAACTTCATCCACACAAAACTCAACAAGAACTCGTGAGATAAGTTAGTATAAATCAATGCAAAAACCTTATCATTATCTACTGTAGCAATCACTAAAATTATTATTCAACATCGCATACTAAATTCCTATGCATATTTAATACTCCTATCCTCAAATAGAATCATTAAACAAGCAAACATATGCACACAATGCAAACATAACAGCAATCTGCCTAAACAGTATAGTCTGTAAAGAGTGCAATATTCTTCATACTTCCCTAACTCCAAAAATTATGAAAATTTACCAAACTGTAGAAAATTTATCATATCTTATTGTGCAAATTGTTTTAACATTTTATCACATTTATACTTTTCTCTGGAATTTTTGCAACAGCAATAAACTTTCTGTTTTGAAACAGCAACTCATATACTTGCAAAGTAAGCATGGCGAAGGCTATCCTTGAAATTTTTATTGAAAAGAAAGATGCAAAGTATTATTATAAATAACAGCAAGCAAATACTAACAAAATAAAATGATGCTCCAAGCAAGACACATATCATGTGACGAATAAAAATATAGCTCCAAGTGAGGTTACCGATAATGTCGGAGACGAAAGAGGGGATGCCTTCCGGGGCATCCCCAAGCTTAGTTGCTTGGATCTTCCTTGAATATTACCTTGGGGTGCCTTGGGAATCCCCAATCTTAGGGTCTTGTCACTCCTTATTCTGCTCATATTGATATCGCACATAAAACTTGAAAACTTCAATCACGCAAAACTTAACGGAACTTCGTGAGATGGGTTAGTATGATAAAGACAAATCATTCACTTTGGTACTGTCAAGATAAGATTCATAATTGTTATCACACAATGCCTACTGTAATCTACAATTTCCACAATTTATATTAAGCAATATACGCCATAGAATCCATAAAACAAGCAAACTATGCATTGAAAACAGAATCTGTCAAAAACAGAACAGTCTGCAAAGATCTGAATTAAGGTCATAATTCTGTAACTCCTAAAATTATAAAACATTTGGAACAGGTAGAAAATTTTTATACCCATAAACTGTAAAAAAATCAGAATTTTTCCATGTTCCAGTAAAAGATAGGAATTTCTGCACTGGACACAAAAGTTTCTGTTTTTGCACAGAATCAAGTCAACCATCATCCACACTATCCCAAAGGCTTTACTTGGCACTTTATTGAAATAAAATTTATAAAACATGATTACCACAGTAGCATAACCATGTGAACACACAAAAACAGTAGGGGTGAATGTTGGGTTGTCTCCCAACAAGCGCTTTTCTTTAATGCCTTTTAGCTAGGCATGATGATTTCAATGATGCTCACATAGAAGTAAAGAATTGAAACACAAATAGAGCATCATGAAACATATGACTAACACATTTAAGTCTAACCCTCTTCCTATGCATAGGGATTTTGTGAGCAAACAACTTATGGGAACAAGAATCAACTAGCATAGGAAGGCAAAACATGCAAAACTTCAAAACTTTCAACGCATAGAGAGAAAACTTGATATTATTGAGATACCTACAAGCATATGCTCCTCTCTCATAATAATTTTCAGTAGCATCATGAATGAATTCAACAATATAGCTATCACATAAAGCATTCTTTTCATGTTGCATAAGCATAAAAATTTTGCTACTCTCCACATAAGCAAATTTATTCTCATGAATAGTAGTGGGAGCAAACTCAACAAAATAACTATCATAAGACACTTGATTGGCATGATCAATTTGAGCATTAAAATCATGATGACAAGTTTCATGGTTATCATTATTCTCTATGTCATTATCATAATCATCATAGATAGGAGGCATGCTACCATTATAACAAATTTGCACATCAAATCTTGGGGGACTAAAAATATCATCTTCATCAAACATAGCACCCCCAAGCTTATGGCTTTGCATATCATTAGCATCATGGATATTCATAGAATTCATACTAACAACATTGCAATCATGCTCATCATTCAAAGATTTTTTTGTCAAACATTGTATAGAATTCTTCCTCTATCAATTGAGCACAATTTTCCTTTCCATCATTTTCACGAAAGACATTATAAAGATGAACAATATGTTGCAACCTCAATTCCATTTTTTTTGTAGTTTTCTTTTTATAAACCAAACTAGTGATAAAACAAGAAACTAAAAGATTCGATTGCAAGATCTAAAGATATACCTTCAAGCACTCACCTCCCCGGCAATGGCGCCAAAAAAGAGCTTCGTTGACGGGATGTGAGTGCCGCTTACGTAGCCTCCCCGGCAACGGCGCCAGAAAAGAGCTTGATGTCTACTACACAACTTACTCTTGTAGACTCGTGTTGGCCCTCCAAGCGCAGAGTTTTGTAGGACAATAGCAATTTTCCCTCAAGTGGATGACCTAAGGTTTATCAATCCGTGGGAGGCGTAGGATGAAGATGGTCTCTCTCAAACAACCCTGCAACCAAATAACAAAAAGTCTCTTGTGTCCCCAACACACCAAATACAATGGTAATTTGTATAGGTGCACTAGTTCGGCGAAGAGATCGTAGTAAAAGTGTAGTAGTGATAGTAGATATTGATTTTTGTGATAGGAACAATAAAAAACAGCAAGGTAGCAATTGATAAAACGGAGCACAAACGGTATTGTAATGCTTGAAAATGAGGCCTAGGGTCCGTACATTCGCTAGTGCAATCTCTCAACAATGCTAATATAATTGGATCATATAACCGTCCCTCAAAGTGCGATGAAGAATCACTCCAAAGTTCCTATCTAGTGGAGAACATAAGAAGAAATTGTTTGTAGCTATTATTTTCGATCGATCTATCCAAGAGTTCGTACTAAAATAACACCAAGTTATTCTTTCCGATCAATCTCTCAAGAGTTCGTACTAAAATAACACCAAGTTATTCTTTCCGATCAATCTATCAAGAGTTCGTACTAAAATAACACCAAAGCAAATTCAGATTCATAATACTCAATCCAACACAAAGAACCTCAAAGAGTGCCCCAAGATTTCTACCAGAGAAACAAAAGACGAGAACGTGCATCAACCCCTATGCATAGATTATCCCAATGTCACCTCGGCAATCCGCGAGTTGAGTGCCAAAACATATCTCAAGTGAATCAATATAATACCCCATTGTCACCACGGGTATTCGTATGCAAGACATATATCAAGTGCTCTCAAATCCATAAAAGTATTCAATCCAATAAAACAAAATCTCAAAGGGAAAACTCAATTCATCACAACAAGATAGAGAGGGGAAAACACCATATGATCCAACTATATTAACAAAGACCGCGATACATCAAGATCGTGCCATCTCAAGAACACGAGAGAGAGAGAGAGATTAAACATATAGCTACTGGTACAAACCCTCAGCCCCGAGGGTGGACTACTCCCTCCTCCTCATGGAGACCATAGGGATGATGAAGATGGCCTCTGGTGATGATCTCCCCCTCCGGCAGGGTGCTAGAACGGGCTCCTGATTGTTTTTTCGTGGCTACAGAGGCTTGCGGCGGCGGAACTTCCGATCTAGCGTTCTCCCCAGGGTTTTTGGAATATTTGACAATTTATAGGGCGAAGAGGGGGTGCGGGAGGCCACCGAGGTGGGCACAACCCACCTGGGCGCACCTGGGACCCCAGGCGTGCCCCCCTCGGGGCACCCCCCAGGTGCTTCTCTGGCCCACTGGATGTCTTCTGGTCCAAAAAATCTCCAAAAAGTTTCGCTGCATTTGGACTCCGTTTGATATTGATTTTCTGCGATGTAAAAAACAAGCAAAAAATGGCAACTGGCACTGGGCACTATGTCAATAGGTTAGTCCCAAAAAATAATATGAAGTTGCTACAAAATGATTGTAAAACATCTAAGAATGATAATATAACAGCATGAATACTTCATAAATTATAGATACGTTGGAGACGTATCAAGCCTGCCCTGCAGTTAGTTCCAACATATCGAGCGAAAACCTTACCATTCTGTTGCTTGAAGAGTTTGTAATTTGAGTCATTTGACTCGTCAGTTTCAACAGAAATGGGCGAAAGATAACCAGACAGAGTTTCCGGTTCAAGGGTTTTACTATTTGCTCGAATCCAAGTTGTACGAGGATATTGTTCGGGAGTCCAGTACGAACCATCCATATTAAGTTTCTTTTCGAAACCTAATCCTTCCTTCTGAGGATTTTTGTGGAGAATGGACTTCTTGAACACATCACACAAGGTTTGATGCCCTTTCAGGCTCCTTAGCATTCCAGTCCCAAGTAAGCCTCTTAATTAAGAGCAGCAAAATCCTCGGAAGAGGGGTTAGAGGTGCCATTAGCAGTAGCAGTGTTCTCTTTCACAGCATTGGAAGTTTCAGCATGAGAATCTGAATTGCTACATTCTAGGCAAGTTAAGCATGGGGGTACAAAATCATCAGGAAGTTGAACATATTGCTCGGCGAAGAGAGAAGCTTTTTCTAAAGCTAGTTCATTAATTATGACACTCTTTCAGTGACACAAGTTCTTGATTCCCGCTAAGGAGTTCATTTGATAAACTCTCGCAATCAACTGCAAGTGAATCATATCGAATGGTAAGATTATCAATAGTTGATGAAAAAGCATCTTGCTCTTCAATCAACTTTTGATTCTTTTCCATCTCTTCGACCAGTAATCCTTCAGTTTTTCTGAGATTTCTTTCAAGCATTTCAAGTTCATCGTTTTGAGATTTAGCAATTTTTACCAGCTTGGCATAAGATATGTATTCAAGAGAGCATTCATCCATGGACCTTAGGTGTTTGGTAGATACCTGATCCTTTGAGGATTTTGCCATGAGGCAAAAGGCGATTGGTTCATCATTGCTTGATTCATCATCACTAGTGTCTGAGTTGGTGACGTTCTTCGATGATTCAATAGCAACGTAAGAATTACTTCTCCCAATCATTTTGTAGAATTCTTCTTCATCGGAATCAGTATCCGTGGCTTCTTCTTCAGATTCTACTGTCAAGTCTGCATATGCTCTGTTCAGCTGTGAAATCCTCTTCATATTTGATTCTATGACTACTCTGGCCTTATTGTCAGTGACTGGTCTCTTCGAAGAAGATGAAGTCTTTTCCTTCCCAACCAGGGCAATCAACGATGACATGGCCATATAGTTTGTATTTGAAGCACTTCATATCTTTCGGAGGCAAGCGTCTTCTTGATGATTCTGGTGCATGGAATTCTTCATCAATGACAAGATAAAGATTGTGTCTCTTGAGATCACTCAGTCATTGTGTGAGCATTTCAAGTTCTCGAGTGATGGAGTGTTGATTTTCGACTCTTCTTCTTCTTCTTCTTCCTATTCAGAACTGATATAATGTGAGAGAATTTCTCCTTCACCTTCCGAAGAGGATTCTTGTTTTGCCGTTTCTAGCTCCATCTTTTCTTCGTGGATAGACAACAACGTCATGATCTCAACATAGTGAAGTTCTTCATAGGCAGGTCTTTGTTTGATGTTAGACACAACGAGATCAATGGATTCGTCAAGAGCACTCAGAAACTTGTTGACTACATCTCTATCAGTGATATCTGTTACCCCAAGCTGGTGTAGTCTTTCAACAATGTTTGTCAATCGATCAACGATTTCCATAACACTTTCCTTGCGCAAGCTCCTAAATCCAGTGAACATGGCCCGAAGCATTTTGATGTGAAGATCAGATCGGGCAACAAGATCTACATGAGCACTGTTAAGAGCATCCCACATTTGCTTCGCGGTGTCGAGACTGTGAAACCGATGGAAAATGTCTTTTGATAGACTGCCACATATGATATCTTTTGCTTGAGCATCCAACTGCAGATTTTCTTTGTCATCGGAGGACAGATTGTCTTGTTGCTGAATGTTGTATCCTTCTTCCATAATCTGCCACAAATCATAGTTGACAGCTTGAATTCTGATTCTCATTCGTTCTTTCCAGTACAGATAGTCATTTCCATCAAAGATGGGAAACCTTTCAGAGTGCGAGGATATACCTGCAAGCGAGATACTCAAAACTCCAAGGACGTTAGACCTTTAATAAACAGAGACAGGGAGAACCTGCTCTGATACCAATTGTTAGGACCGAGAGTATATCAACCAGAGGGGGGTGAATGGGAGATTCAAATCTTCTTTTGAAAGCTTTGAAACTTAATCCAAACACATCAGCGGAATACAGTATGGGGAGAAATGCATTAATCAGATTTCTTCGTCAGAAGCATATTCATCGAGAAATGCATTTACAACAGTGCGAGTTTGATTGATAATAGGTTTAACTACGATGAGAGTTATGCAACATGCAAACATGTGTAACAAAATGAAGCAAAACATTTCGAATACGAAAGGAAAAACAATCTCAGGGTTACACCATATAACAAGGATACAGACAGAGGATGTAGGAATCAGGATGAAGATAATGAAAAGATATGGTACTACAACACATGATTGAAAAATACAGAAGAACAATGATGAGCGAATCTAGTGGCACTGAGCACGAATGAAAACTACTGAATGAATTGCAGTAGAGTAGATATAACCAGTGGAGCTCGATGGCGACAAGAGATTTGGTAGACCAGTTCACCTTCTGCCAGAGGGCGACGTCTGGTTGGAGGGGCTGTGACTTAACACGGAAGATAAACTCTCTTCACCCTATTCTCCTTCAACACAGAGCTGATGAGACTCTGGTTGATTTCACTCATGGTAGCTCCTTGTCGGTGATCTCCAAACTTTTGGTCGACCTTCGTGAACCACAATCACTCTTGGTTGCTGAAGATCAGGCTCGGTGAAGACAATGACTCTTCATCACTCAAAGCCAAACCTATCCATCTAGAGAGTGCACAACTCTTAAGAGTAATAGGTACAAGAACTCTCACTCAGAACTACTGTGATGCAAAACCACTGTCCAAGTATAGGCTCTTGGTTTTCTCTCGGTGGATCTTAAACTCAAATCACTCAGAGAGGGGTTGCTCAAATCAATCATCTCAGAAATCTCAAGCGGAGCAGCCAACAGATAATGTTGGAGCGGGGTGGCTATTTTATAGCCGCAGCCTTCCCAGATGGGAAATGACCAAATTAGACATCGGCCTCAGCAAATAGCCGAACGAAACGATTCCAACGGTCGGATTAGAGCTCAATGGTAACATTCCTTGCTGAGCAAGAAATGCTAACTCGTCGGTCCGAGGCAAATCTCTCGCAGCAAGGAAGAACACAGTCTCTTGCTGGCAAGTATTTACTCGGAGCACAAAGAGATTTCTCTCGCATCTTTCATAGGTTGTAGCTAAGCATCACAGCTGATCTAAGCAACGAGAACCTATACCCCTCTTAATAGTACGGAAGTCCTATGACTCAAAAAGACTGAAAGAAGAAAAACTCAATGAATACTGGGTCTTCATTTTGTCTTCGACTTCAATCGCTGCAGTCAATTTCTTCAGACGACAGTATTGAAACAAAAAGCTTCGCTATCTCATCAAATCTTTTGAGGGGTTGATTTCTTCACATTAATCCTCTTGACTCTATCTCTTTATCAGATGTAGCATGTTCTTCTCTGCTGCGCAGATATGCTTCGGTGAAGTTCCTCAAACCCAGCATCGGAGACAGCATTCTCTTCAGTTGTGTATGGACTTTTCTCTCTGTGTGCACTAGCAAACACATTAGTCCATACCTGTTTCTGTCAACAATCTCCAAAACTCAAGGCAGGCAGGTATTGCACCAACATAGGGTTAACCTCGAGATCATGTTTCCAAAATGAGGCTAGATTACAGACAAGGTGCCAGTTCCCTAATGATGCGGATTAGGCACAAGGTGCAAATTCCCAGATGATGCTGGGTTACTCACAAACGTCGTCAACTGTTCGTGTCTTCGTGGCTCTAGTAAAGGCCGAAAAAAAGCATGTAGCAGCCCTTGAGAATTTGCTGACTCTTGAATAAGCGAAAAGAACAATCAGACGCTCTCTTCACACAAGCCAAAGAAGAGATGGAAGAAGCCATAAAGAAGCTAGTAGAGGCAGAGCAGGCTAGGCGTCTCCTGCTATCTAAAACTGTTGTCAATACAAATTTTCATTCATAATAGCTAGGTTCAAATGTTTATCCAGTCAGCATGCCTGTTGTGATGTCAGTGCATCTACTGAGATGTATGTAAGTCCCTGATGCCGAGATGTGCCACAAAATATATTTTTTCCGGGTCATGTAATAACATCCATTACTTTCCGAACAATAATAGATGAACCATTGGACATGGTATAGTTCACACGCAAGCCCACCATTCCAAGTTTGACTTTCACATTAAACTCATGTTCACAGTGTGACGCCCCTGGCTCAATCGTGCACTAATCATACACGCAAATGCACACGATCAAGCCTAAGGACTCACGGGAAGATATCACAACACAACTCTAAAACATAAATAAAGTCATATAAACTTTATATTACAAGCCAGGGCCTCGAGGGCTCGAATACATAGCTCGACGGCATACAAGCGACAACGGAAGCATCAGATATCTGAGTACAGATATTAAAAGAGAAACAGAAAGGCCTTTAGAAAGGCGGGAAAAAATAAAACACTATGATCGAAAGGCGCAGGCCTCCTGCCTAGGACCCTCCGAACCTAATCCTGGTCTTCAGCAAGCTCGTAGTAGTAATCAACCTCGAGGTAGCAGTAGCGAACGTCGGCGGGGCCGCTGTAACCGGGGCTCCGTCATCTGGTTGCATCAAAAGGGATATGGGGGAAAAAGAAAGCAAAGCAACCGTGAGTACTCATCTGAAGTACTCAGCAAGCAAGGATCTACACTACATATGCAACATTATCAAAGGGAGGCTGTATATGTGGACTGGGCTGCAGAAATGCCAGAATAGAGAGAAGGCCTAGTCCTATCGAAGACTAGCATCTTCAGCGGTCTTGCAGCAATAGAAGAGAGTAGATCAGCACAGTATAATTGTAGTAGTAGTGTCATCAACCTCACTCAGAGATCCTTTCTCGACTCCCTGCGAGAAAGCAATCCCAGAGCCATACAGTCATCAACCTTGTCCAGAGATCCCTTCTCGACTCCCTGCGAGAAGCAATCCCAGAGCCATAGTATCCAGTTCTAGTTGTATCGATCGGGATACAACTCCGAGTGTCCGTTAACGAGGATCCGGCTATGCATAGATTAGTTCTTCCCTGCAGGGGTGCACCAACTTACCCACCACGCTCGCTTAACTCCGGCCGGACACACTTTCTGCGTCCTGCCCAGCCTCGGCCAAACGACACACCGCAACCCTACCTACAGCTCAGCAGAGAGGTCCCCGCCGGTCTACATCCTAAGCGGAAGGGGGTCTTGTCCATCGCCCCTCACCCTCCGGGTCGTTGCGCACAGGGTGGATACCAGCGTCGCCTCGGGTGGCCGACACGATCCGACCGTGCCGCAATGCTGAACTGGACGTCTGTCAGAGCTTTCAGCTGATGCTACGATGCAGAACGCCCATACTATGCCCACGTGATGGTTAGTGCTATCAGGCTAGAGGCCCGTTCGGATCAAATATCCAAATCATTAGTACCTTGGGGTTGCGGTAACGAGCAGAGACTCACGAAAGATGTGACCCCGTCGCCCTGTCTCGAGGACTTGCGGCAAGGGTCAAGAATGCCCGGCCACGCCTCGTATTCGCCACTCGGGCACCATCCAGGCAACCCGTCTTCACATCACACGCGGGTACCCCTCAGGGTCGACCCGCCTTCCAAGTAACAGTGTAAAGCCCAAGTATCCATGTGTCCATAACATCAAGAGAATCCGAGGTATCACCCTCGATGGATACCCACTTGATGTAACTGTCAAGGTGAACGTAGGAGGAATCACCCTCGATGGGTTCACACTTGATGTGTTGTACGACAGGGTCGTATCGGAAGTGGAGAAGGAGGAATCACCCTCGATGACCACGACCAAATAGCTACTCTACAGAGTTAACATCAGAAGTGCTACAAGAGGTTTCACCCTCGGCACTCGATAGTAACGCTGCAGTGTCATTACAACTAAGGGGGGTGATGTGCGGTGCCGGGGCCTGGTCTTCAATCCCGTTGAACGGGTCTTCTAATAATCCAGCGGGGCCGTCGGGACTAGTGGGGTCACTGATAGGTCTCTACCCAGCCTATACTAGACAGTTTAGGATAAGCAGGTAAGGTTTCAATAGCAGGTTACAATAAACAGGCTATGCATCAAAATAGGTAAAGCAGTAATAGCAGCAATTCTAATGCAAGCATGAGAGAGAAAGAATAGGCGATATCGGTACGCTCAAGGGGGGGTGCTTGCCTGGTTGCTCGGCGGCAAGGGGAAGGTCGTCAACGGTGGCGTCGGGCTCTTGAGCTGCGTCGGTACCAGAAACTGCGTCGAGGTCTAACAAGAGAGAAGAGGGGGTGGAAACAGTATAAATACACAGCAAACATGAGCAACATAATGTACGACATGACAATATGCAGTGCCGGGTGTGTCCTAACGTATGGTTGCACGTCACCGAGGAAGTGGGAATCCATCCGGGAATGTTTTCCTGGTTCCGGACATAAGTCAGACAAATGACCAGAGGGGAACGGTTCCATGTTCGGATAGTTAGGGATGTGTGGCGGACGAACGGACCACGTATTCGGATTCGTCTCGTCGTTCTGAGCAACTTCCATGTACAATGTATTTTCATCTGAGCTACGGTTTATTTTATATTAATTTATAAAGATTTAAACATTTTCTTGGATTAATATTATACAAAAATATATATTGCGTCGGCATGATGTCAGCATGATGTCAGCGGTCAAAGTTGACCGTTGACCAGTCAACTGACGTGTGGGACCCGCTGTCATTGACTATTAGCCTAATTAACAGATTAATTAGCTTAATTAGATAATTAGGTTAATTAAGTTTAATTAGTTTAATTAAACATGATTAGTTAAGTTAATTAATTCACTAATTAACTAATTAATTAATTAATTATTATTATATACATTTTTCTTTTTCGTTTAAACTAAAAGGGACGTGGGGCCCGGTGTTCAGTGTCACAGGGCCAAGCGGGCGGCGGGGTAGCGGGTACCGGGCGCCAGGCGCATGCGCCGGTTGCGGGCGAGCGGGTGATGGCGCGGCGGAGGCGGGTGGGACTGCTGGCGGAGGGAGTCGTTGCGCGTCTGCGATTCTGCGGATCTAGTCGCGTTGCGCGGAGTCCTAATCCCGGCAGGCAAGCAGCAGAAGCAGCTACAGTAGCGGGAAGGCGCGGTGAGGTGGCCGCGGGGGGGGGGGGGGGGGGGGGTCACGGGGCACGGCGACGCGGCCGTAGCCGCCGACGGGGTGCGTGGGCGCGGCCTGCGCTGCGAGGCGAGCGGGAGGGCGCAGTGCGGGGTGAGCGAGGCGCGAGCGCCCCGGGGGGGGGGGAAGGAAGGCCGAGCACTGACGGTGGTGGAGGAGGGACACGACGGCGGCGGTGCGCAGCGACACCGTGGTCGGGGATGCGTGGTGCACGAGGGAAGAGGAGACCAGGAGCGGTGCGAGGCGCGGCACGGCCTGGGCGCCGGTGGAGCGCGGCGAGCGCGGTGCGTGCGGCCGGGGATGGCGCAGGCGTGGATGGACAGAGAGGGATGGGGGAGACGGCCGGTTCTCACCGACGATGGAGGGAAGATGGGGCGACGAGGGTTCATGGAGCCGGTGAGGAGGAGGTCAAGGATGGAGCGGTCCAGCGGGAAGGCAGTCCGGCGAGGTTGCAGTCAGGGAGGCGGGCGATCTCGTCCTCGGGCCGTGGCATCGCTGGGGCGCCGCGGCGAGGCGCCCAGATCGAGAGGGGGAGGAGGCGAGGAGGACGGTGGTGGCGGCTCCGACGACGTGCGACGGTGGTCCGGGGCGGCGTCGAGGATGGGGTGGCGACGGGCGTCAGGCCCTCGATCTCGATCCAGAGGGGGAGAGAGAGCAAGGCGTGGGGACGAGTGGGGGGGGGGAATGGGGGTGTCGGTGGCTAGGGTTTCGGCACCAGGGGGTTAAGGGAGTGGGGATGGGCCGGCCTGGCATGTGGCTGGGCCGAGGCCCGGGAGGAGGGGGGCCCTTTTCCTTTTGTTTGTTTTATTTTTATTTCTCTTCTGGTTTGCAGAACTGTTAGGCCACTTAATGACTTTTGTAAAAATATGTGTCTTAGCTCAATAATTCCAGTGCGATATTTACCACTGCCAGAAAATGGTTTGGAGACAAAATGATTTCATTTGAATTTTAATTAAATGAAAGTGGATTAAATATCTCTGTTTTGTTGCTGTTTGAGGCACATAATTAATTTAGTAAAAGTTGATTATAATTTTACAGTTGTCTCTGGATTATTTACAATATTATGAACATTTTAGTTCCTGGATTTGAACAACTTTTATTTGCACTTTCAGTTTGAATTTCCATTTGAAATTGAATTTTGAAATGAGATATGTTACTAATGACGATTAAGCACTGTTGATCATGATGACATGGCATAATCAAAAGGGGGATTACTGTGGCTAACCAATGGGGGTGTTACAAATCTCCTCCACTAATAAGAATTCTCGTCTCGAGAATTAAGGGGTAGAGTAAGGGGGAAAGTTCTGGTTACGAAATTCTATCGAGTCTTCTCGGTCTTGGTTGCTCTTCTCGAAGGAATCGATCCATTACCTTGACACCTTCATTTCTCTGCATCAATGCCTCATGATGAAGTTGTCGTCCTTTCTTCAGGATCGCCATCGTACTTACGAAAGAATAAGGCGTGGGTATTCCGGGAGAACGGACCTCTGCATGGTTGACTATCTGGTCGATAACATTAGGGAAGGTGGCGGAAAGTAACTCTCGAATTGAAACCTTAGAAAATATCGAGAGCAAAGTAAGGAGGTATCATGAGAAGTTTCAAGCGGGCTGGCAATCGTTCGGTGCCTGAAACAGGGCATGAAAGGGGTTCATAACAACGGGAATAAGTATTGTGTCAGTTACCAAAATAGATCACTAGGAAGGTGGCCCGTTTATTACATACGAGGCCACGTGCGGGGAATAACTTTGGAAACAGGGGGTGTACAGGAGAGTCAGGTTTCGATCCTGTGGAACTGTGGGTTATGGGCCCACCATGTGGGTTAAAAATAGGAAGGGTGGTGACGTCTCGCACGATCATGTAAGCAAGGCATGTCAGAGGATAGTCTGTCGGTTATGTCGGCAACAACATCGGTACCAAGGGCGAGGGACGAAGAGAACCATTTTCCTGCTCGTTGAACGAGGCGGAACAATAGGCAAAGTTCTCGTCCATCGGTGGTTACCGGAATGTCATCAACAATAGTAACAAGGTCTTACTAACACGGTTGTACACCAAGGCGTTTACATAAGTAGAAGAATGTTACTGCTTATGTCATAAAGATCACAAGAAGGGTTAAAGAAAACAATGGAAAAGGAAAATATGTTTATCAGATTTAAACAAAACAATGGAAAGGAAAATGTGTCTAAACACATATTCCAGGGGTATATCCTTCGCAAGGACAAGCAGCGCATGATATCCATGATAGGATAGAAAGTAGAAAACACTTTAGGTAAGGGGAGAGAAATTTCATGACATTACCCACACAATGGTGTTTGGATAATTGATAAAGAAAATTTTGCATTATGCTTCAAATGTCCTTATTGAAAATCGGAGTACCACAGACATGCTTCGAGATAGCATAGACATGGTCATCAAGTAAAGGTCAGACTTTGGATATACAAAGGATCCATCGGAACAACTTATAAAATAAGTCATACAATTTCAGCCAGGAAAAGACGAGGATAGGGCCCGCGGGCTCAGTAACAATTCATTGAGGGGGCAAGGATAATATTTCTCACCATGAATTCTATTGATATCCTGGAAGAGCTCGGAATGTTGATGATGTTCACGACACAATTGTCGAGAGATTACATGAAGATGTAATTGGTCGGTGATGACATCAAGCCAAAGGAATGATGAAGCGAAAGGTTATTGGAACCATGGTTACACCACAAACTCGAAATCAAGTTTGTTGTTCGAGGTGAAATGATAAGATAAGGAAGATCGACGTAAGCTTAGTTCATCGTCAGAAATTGCTCCGTGCATAAGAACCAGGTAGTACAGTTAAAAGTTGGCATAATAAAAATATAGCCGATCAGGCTAGGAATGATGTGATGGGGTATTAAACTTCCCAGTAACAAGTACTAGGTGTAATACCGAAAGGTAAATTGTAGTAGAGGTTGGACGGGGAAATGATTTGCAGAGGATAAGTATTTTAACTTATCCAGGAAATGGAACCAAGGAGGAATTATGGTCGGAACAACGATTGCAAAGGCTCATTTTATAGATACAAGATGAACTTGTACCAAGGAAATAATTATTTTTACGAGCAGCTTGCATGATAAGTTCTACATCGGGTCCATGGGCATGAACACAAAGGTTCAAGGTCGACTCCCACTTCTTCAATGCATAACCTTTCATTCACTTCTCGCTTTCGATGGAGTTGTAGTGTTGGAATTTATCTGGCGAAACACCAGAAGAGTATGACTCGTAGAAGTTTCTGGGTTCTCGCAGATGGCAGAAGCATAGATACAACCCATTGGGACATTTTACGAGTCTATACAACCATCATCCAAGCAAGAGATATGAGTCGAAAGCAGAGTATCGAAGTCTAAGCAGATGATACAATTTATCGAAGATATTATGTATCAGGGAAAAAGTCACAAGGTTATTGAATATGATGGACAACCGATTGCAACTTGATTAGCCAAGAACCAACTCACGTCCAAATTGACGTCTGAGCCGGAAGGACGAGTTCTAGGAATCGACTGATGATTGCGAACATTCGCAGCATATTGATTCAAGGGATTCAAATAGTAGTATCAAGGGATAACAACGAGGATTACTTGACATATGGAACTATGCATAATGCCAACAGGCACGAATTTCAAGAGCAATAGGGTGCAGAGAATTTTCGGAAGATCGATTAACAATGGGAATGATGATACAAGCGACAAGGATAGTTAGTTATCCATGGGGGTTTGTCGGTGGTCAGGAACTGCAAAGCAGTGGCACAGGGTCTCGGTTAACATCGAGGAGTATCTTTAGAATCTTCTGATGAAGCAGACGATCATCTGTAGTGAAAGGGGCTCTCCGGGAGGAAGTGGTTACGAGAACCTAATGTTGGAGTTAGTAAAGTTTTTAACCCGAATAGAAGAGAGATCAGAGTCCCAGAGTATAGACGAGGAATAAAAGATCCTAATACCACCCAGTTGGCGACGTGGGACCGTAAGCCACACAGCCAAGTTAGTAAAATAGTTTTGGTTTTCTAGAGTCAACTTCGGCCAAGGAGTTGGAAAGGGGGAGTCCTATAGGCAGTCAGCTTTGATACCAACTTGTGACGTCCCCGGCTCAATCGTGGACCAATCATACACACAAATGCACACGATCAAGCCTAAGGACTCACGGGAAGATATCACAACACAACTCCAAAACATAAATAAAGTCATACAAGCTTTATATTACAAGCCAGGGCCTCGAGGGCTCGAATACATAGCTCGATGGCATACAAGCGTCAGCAGAAGCATCAGATATCTGAGTACAGATATTAAAAGAGAAACAGAAAGGCCTTTAGAAAGGCGGGGCAAAATAAAACACTACGATCGAAAGGCGCAGGCCTCTTGCCTGGGACCCTCCTAACCTACTCCTGGTCTTCAGCAAGCTCGTAGTAGTATCCAACCTCGAGGTAGCAGTAGCGATCGTCGGCGGGGCCGCTGTAACCGGGGCTCCATCATCTGGTTGCATCAAAAGGGATATGGGGGAAAAAGAAAGCAAAGCAACCGTGAGTACTCATCCGAAGTACTCAGCAAGCAAGGATCCACACTACATATGCAACATTAACAAAGGGAGGCTGTATATGTGGACTGGGCTGCAGAAATGCCAGAATAGAGAGAAGGCCTAGTACTATCGAAGACTAGCATCTTCAGCGGTCTTGCAGCAATAGAAGAGAGTAGATCAGCACAGTATAATGTAGTAGTAGTGTCATCAACCTCACCGAGAGATCCTTTCTCGACTCCCTGTGAGAAAGCAATCCCAGAGCCATACAGTCATCAACCTCGTCCAGAGATCCCTTCTCGACTCCCCGTGAGAAGCAATCCTAGAGCCATAGTATGTAGTTCTAGTTGTATCGATCGGGATACAACTCTGAGTGTCCGTTACCGAGGATCCGGCTATGCATAGATTAGTTCTTCCCTACAGGGGTGCACCAACTTACCCACCACGCTCTCTTAACTCCGGCCGGACACACTTTCTAGGTCCTGCCCGGCCTCGGCCAAACGACACACCGCAACCTTACCTACAGCTCAGGAGAGAGGTCCTCGCCGGTCTACATCCTAAGCGTAAGGGGGTCTTGGCCATCGCCCCTCACCCTTCGGGTCGTTGCGCACAGGGTGGATACTAGCGTCGCCTCGGGTGGCCGACACGATCCGACCGTGCCGCAATGCTGAACTGGACGTCTGTCAGAGCTTTCGGCTGATGCTATGATGCAGAACGCCCATACTATGCCCACGTGATGGTTAGTGCTATCAGGCTAGAGGCCCGTTCGGATCAAATATCCAAATCATTAGTACCTTGGGGTTGCGGTAACGAGCAGAGACTCACGAAAGATGTGACCCCGTCGCCCTGTCTCGAGGACTTGCGGCAAGGGTCAAGAATGCCCGGCCACGCCTCGTATTCACCACTCGGGCACCATCCAGGCAACCCGTCTTCACATCACAGCCGGGTACCCCTCAGGGTCGACCCGCCTTCCAAGTAACAGTGTAAAGCCCAAGTATCCGTGTGTCCATAACATCAAGAGAATCCGAGGTATCACCCTCGATGGATACCCACTCGATGTAACTGTCAAGGTGAACGTAGGAGGAATCACCCTCGATGGGTTCACACTTGATGTGTTGTACGACAGGGTCGTATCGGAAGTGGAGAAGGAGGAATCACCCTCGATGACCACGACCAAATAGCTACTCTACAGAGTTAACATCAGAAGTGCTACAAGAGGTTTCACCCTCGGCACTCGATAGTAACGCTGCAGTGTCGTTACAACTAAGGGGGGTGATGTGTGGTGCCGGGGCCTGGTCTTCAATCCGGTTGATCTGGTCTTCTGATAATCCAGCGGGGCCGTCGGGACTAGTGGGGTCACTGATAGGTCTCTACCCAGCCTATACTAGACATTTTAGGATAAGCAGGTAAGGTTTCAATAGCAGGTTACAATAAACAGGCTATGCAGCAGAATAGGTAAAGCAGTAATAGCAGCAATTCTAATGCAAGCATGAGAGAGAAAGAATAGGCGATATTGGTATGCTCAAGGGGGGGTGCTTGCCTGGTTGCTTGGCGGCAAGGGCAAGGTTGTCAACGGTGGCGTCGGGCTCCGGAGCTGCGTCGATACCGGGAACTGCGTCGGGGTCTAACGAGATAGAAGAGGGGGAGGAAACAGTATAAATACACAGCAAACATGAGCAACACAATGTACGACATGACAATATGCAGTGCCGGGTGTGTCCTAACGTATGGTTCACGTCACCGAGGAAGGGGGAATCCATCCGGGAATGTTTGATGAAAAAGCATCTTGCTCTTCAATCAACTTTTGATTCTTCTCCATCTCTTCGACCAGTAATCCTTCAGTTTTTCTGAGATTTCTTTCAAGCATTTCAAGTTCATCGTGTTGAGATTTAGCAATTTTTACCAGCTTGGCATAAGATATGCATTCAGGAGAGCATTCATCCATGGACCTTAGGTGTTTGGCAGATACCTGATCCTTTGAGGATTTTGCCATGAGGCAAAAGGTGATTGGTTCGTCATTGGTTGATTCATCATCACTAGTGTCTGAGTTGGTGACGTTCTTCGATGATTCAATAGCAATGTAAGCATTACTTCTCCCAATCATTTTGTAGAATTCTTCTTCAACGGAATCAGTATCCGTGGCTTCTTCTTCAGATTCTACTGTCAAGTCTGCATATGCTCTATTCAGCTGTGAAATCATCTTCATATTTGATTCGATGACTACTCTGGCCTTATTGTCAGTGACTGGTCTCTTCGAAGAAGATGAAGTCTTTTCCTTCCCAACTAGGGCAATCAGCGATGACATGGCCATATAGTTTGTATTTGAAGCACTTCATATCTTTCGGAGGCAAGCGTCTTCTTGATGATTCTGGTGCATGGAATTCTTCATCAATGACAAGATAAAGATTGTGTCTCTTGAGATCACTCAGTCATTGTGCGAGCATTTCAAGTTCTCGAGTGATGGAGTGTTGATTTTCGACGTCTTCTTCTTCTTCTTCCTATTCAGAACTGATATAATGTGAGAGAATATCTCCTTCACATTCCGAAGAGGATTCTTGTTTTGCCGTTTCTAGCTCCATCTTTTCATCATGGATTGACAGCAACGTCATGATCTCAACATAGTGAAGTTCTTCATAGTCAGGTCTTTGTTTGATTTTAGACACAACGAGATCAATGGATTCGTCAAGAGCACTCAGAAACTTGTTGACTACATCTCTATCAGTGATATCCATTACCCCAAGCTGGTGTAGTCTTTCAACAATGTTTGTCAATCGATCAGCGATTTCCATAACACTTTCCTTGCGCAAGCTCCTAAATCCAATGAACATGGCCTGAAGCATTTTGATGTGAAGATCAGATCGGGCAACAAGATCTACATGAGCACTGTTAAGAGCATCCCACATTTGCTTCGCGGTGTCGAGACTGTGAAACTGAAGGAAAATGTCTTTTGATAGACTGCCACATATGATATCTTTTGCTTGAGCATCCAACTGCAGATTTTCTTTGTCATCGGAGGACAGATTGTCTTGTTGCTGAATGGTGTATCCCTCTTCCATAATCTGCCACAAATCATAGTTGACAGCTTGAATTCTGATTCTCATTCGTTCTTTCCAGTACAGATAGTCATTTCCATCAAAGATGGGAAACCTTTCAGAGTGCGAGGATCTACCTGCAAGCGAGATACTCAAAACTCCAAGGATGTTAGACCTTTAATAAACAGAGACAGGGAGAACCCGCTCTGATACCAATTGTTAGGACCGAGAGTATATCAACCAGAGGGGGGTGAATGGGAGATTCAAATCTTCTTTTGAAAGCTTTGAAACTTAATCCAAACACATCAGCGGAATACAGTATGGGGAGAAATGCATTAATCAAATTTCTTCGTCAGAAGCATATTCATCGAGAAATGCATTTACAACAGAGCGAGTTTGATTGATAATAGGTTTAACTACGATGAGAGTTATGCAACATGCAAACATGTGTAACAGAATGAAGCAAAACATTTCGAATACGAAAGGAAAAACAATCTCAGGGTTACACCATATAACAAGGATACAGACAGAGGATGTAGGAATCAGGACGAAGATAATGAAAAGATATGGTACTACAACACATGATTGAAAAATACAGAAGAACAATGATGAGCGAATCTAGTGGCACTGAGCACGAATGAAAACTACTGAATGAATTGCAGTAGAGTAGATATAACCAGTGGAGCTCGATGGCGACAAGAGATTTGGTAGACCAGTTCACCTTCTGCCAAAGGGCGACGTCTGGTTGGAGGGGCTGTGACTTAACACGGAAGATAAACTCTCTTCACCCTATTCTCCTTCAACACAGAGCTGATGAGACTCTGGTTGATTTCACTCATGGTAGCTCCTTGTCGGTGATCTCCAAACTTTTGGTCGACCTTCAAGAACCACAATCACTCTTGGTTGCTGAAGATCAGGCTCGGTGAAGACAATGACTCTTCATCACTCGAAGCCAAACCTATCCATCAAGAGAGTGCACAGCTCTTAAGAGTAATAGGTACAAGAACTCTCACTCAGAACTACTGTGATGCAAAACCACTGTCCAAGTATAGGCTCTTGGTTTTCTCTCGGTGGATCTTAAACTCAAATCACTCAGAGAGGGGTTGCTCAAATCAATCATCTCAGAAATCTCAAGCGGAGCAGCCAACGGATAATGTTGGAGCAGGGAGGCTATTTTATAGCCGCAGCCTTCCCAGATGGGAAATGACCAAATTAGACATCGGCCTCAGCAAATAGCCGAATGAAACGATTCCAACGGTCGGATTAGAGCTCAATGGTAACATTCCTTGCTGAGCAAGAAATGCTAACTCCTCGGTCCGAGGCAAATCTCTCGCAGCAAGGAAGAACACAGTCTCTTGCTGGCAAGTATTTACTCGGAGCACAAAGAGATTTCTCTCGCATCTTTCATAGGTTGTAGCTAAGCATCACAGCTGATCTAAGCAACGAGAACCTATAACCCTCTTAATAGTACGGAAGTCCTATGACTCAAAAAGACTGAAAGAAGAAAAACTCAATGAATACTGGGTCTTCATTTTGTCTTCGACTTCAATCGCTGCAGTCAATTTCTTCAGACGACAGTATTGAAACAGAAAGCTTCGCTATCTCAGCAAATCTTTTGAGGGGTTGATTTCTACACATTAATCCTCTTGACTCTATCTCTTTATCAGATGTAGCACGTTCTTCTCTGCTGCGCAGATATGCTTCGGTGAAGTTCCTCGAACTCAGCACCGGAGACAACATTCTCTTCGGTTGTGTATGGACTTTTCTCTCTGTGTGCACTAGCAAACACATTAGTCCATACCTGTTTCTGTCAACAATCTCCAAAACTCAAGGCAGGCAGATATTGCACCAACATAGGGTTAACCTCGAGATCATGTTTCCAAAATGAGGCTGGAATACAGACAAGGTGCCAGTTCCCTAATGATGCGGATTAGGCACAAGGTGCAAATTCCCAGATGATGCTGGGTTACTCACAAACGTCGTCAACTGTTCGTGTCTTCGTGGCTCTAGTAAAGGCCGAAAGAAAGCATGTAGCAGCCCTTGAGAATGTAGCTGACTCCTGAAGAAGCGAAAAGAACAATCAGACGCTCTCTTCACACAAGCTAGCGGAGGCAGAGCAGGCTTGGCATCTCCTGCTATCTAAAACTGTTGTCAATACAAATTTTCATTCATAATAGCTACGTTCAAATGTTTATCCAGTCAGCATGCCTGTTGTGATGTCAGTGCATCTACTGAGATGTATGTAAGTCCGTGATGCTGAGATGTGCCACAAAATATATTTTTTCTGGGTCATGTAATAACATCCATTACTTTCCGAACAATAATAGATGAACCATTGGACATGGTATAGTTCACACGCAAGCCCACCATTCCAAGTTCGACTTTCACATTAAACTCATGTTCATAGTGTGACGCCCCTGGCTCAATCGTGCACTAATCATACACACAAATGCACACGATCAAGCCTAAGGACTCACGGGAAGATATCACAACACAACTCTAAAACATAAATAAAGTCATACAAGCTTTATATTACAAGCCAGGGCCTCGAGGGCTCGAATACATAGCTCGATGGCATACAAGCGTCAGCGGAAGCATCAGATATCTGAGTACAGATATTAAAAGAGAAACAGAAAGGCCTTTAGAAAGGCGGGGAAAAATAAAACACTACGATCGAAAGGCGCAGGCCTCCTGCCTGGGACCCTCCGAACCTACTCCTGGTCTTCAGCAAGCTCGTAGTAGCATCCAACCTCGAGGTAGCAGTAGTGATCGTCGGCGGGGCTGCTGTAACTGGGGCTCCGTCATCTGGTTGCATCAAAAGGGATATGGGGAAAAAAGAAAGCAAAGCAACCGTGAGTACTCATCCAAAGTACTCAGCAAGCAAGGATCTACACTACATATGCAACATTATCAAAGGGAGGCTGTATATGTGGACTGGGCTGCAGAAATGCCAGAATAGAGAGAAGGCCTAGTCCTATCGAAGACTAGCATCTTCAGCAGTCTTGCAGCAATAGAAGAGAGTAGATCAGCACAGTATAATGTAGTAGTAGTGTCATCAACCTCACCCAGATATCCTTTCTCGACTCCCTGCGAGAAAGCAATCCCAGAGCCAAACAGTCATCAACCTCGTCCAGAGATTCCTTCTCGACTCCCTGCGAGAAGCAATCCCAGAGCCATAGTATCCATTTCTAGTTGTATCGATCGGGATACAACTCTGAGTGTCCGTTACCGAGGATCCGGCTATGCATAGATTAGTTCTTCCCTGCAGGGGTGCACCAACTTACCCACCATGCTCGCTTAACTCTGGCCGGACACACTTTTTGGGTCCTGCTCGGCCTCGGCCAAACGACACACCGCAACCCTACCTACAGCTCAGGAGAGAGGTCCCCGCCGGTCTACATCCTAAGCGCAAGGGGGTCTTGGCCGTCGCCCCTCACCCTCCGGGTCGTTGCGCACAGGGTGGATACCAGCGTCACCTCGGGTGGCCGACACGATCCGACCGTGCCGCAATGCTAAACTGGACATCTGTCAGAGCTTTCGGCTGATGCTACGATGCAGAATGCCCATACTATGCCCACGTGATGGTTAGTGCTATCAGGCCAGAGGCCCGCTCGGATCAAATATCCAAATCGTTAGTACCTTGGGGTTGCAGTAACGAGCAGAGACTCATGAAAGATGTGACACCGTCGCCCCGTCTCAAGGACTTGCGGCAAGGCTCAAGAATGCCCGGCCACGCCTCGTATTCACCACTCGATGGGTTCACACTTGATGTGTTGTACGACAGGGTCGTATCGGAAGTGGAGAAGGAGGAATCACCCTCGATGAGCACGACCAAATAGCTACTCTACAGAGTTAACATCAGAAGTGCTACAAGAGGTTTTACCCTCGGCACTCGATAGTAACGCTGCAGTGTCGTTACAACTAAGGGGGGTGATGTGCGGTGCCATGGCCTGGTCTTCAATCCGGTTGATCGGGTCTTCTGATAATCCAGCGAGGCCGTCGGGACTAGTGGGGTCACTGATAGGTCTCTACCCAGCCTATACTAGACAGTTTAGGATAAGCAGGTAAGGTTTCAATAGCAGGTTACAATAAACAGGCTATGCATCAGAATAGGTAAAGCAGTAATAGCAGCAATTCTAATGCAAGCATGAGAGAGAAAGAATAGGCGATATCGGTATGCTCAAGGGGGGGTGCTTGCCTGGTTGCTCGGCGGCAAGGGCAAGGTCGTCAATGGTGGCGTCGGGCTCCGAAGCTGCGTCGGTACCGGGAACTGCGTCAGGGTCTAACGAGAGAGAATAGGGGGAGGAAACAGTATAAATACACAGCAAAGATGAGCAACACAATGTACGACATGACAATATGCAGTGCCGGGTGTTTTCTAACGTATGGTTCATGTGACCGAGGAAGGGGGAATCCATCCGAGAATGTCTTCCCGGTTCCAGACAAAAGTCAGACAGATGACCGGAGGGGAACGGTTCCATGTTCGGATAGTTAGGGACGTGTGGCGGATGAACAGACCGCGTATTCGGATTCGTCTCGTCGTTCTAAGCAACTTCCATGTACAAAGTATTTTCATCTGAGCTACGGTTTATTTTATATTAATTTATAAAGATTTAAACATTTTCTTGGATATTATTCGAAAATATATATTGCGTTAGCATGATGTCAGCATGACGTCAGCGGTCAAAGTTGACCGTTGACCAATCAACTGACATGTGGGACCCGCTGTCATTGACTATTAGCCTAATTAACAGATTAATTAGCTTAATTAGATAATTAGGTTAATTAAGTTTAATTAGTTTAATTAAACATGATTAGTTAAGTTAATTAATTCACTAATTAACTAACTAACTAATTAATTATTATTATATACATTTTTCTTTTTCGTTTAAACTAAAAGGGGCGTGGGGCCCGGTGTTCAGTGGCACAGGGCCAAGCGGGCGGCGGGGTAGCGGGTACCAGGCGCCAGGCGCATGCGCCGGTTGCGGGCGAGCGGGTGATGGCGCGGCGGAGGCGGGTGGGACTGCCGACGGAGGGAGTCGGGGCGCGGGCGGCGATGCGGCGGCTGTGGTGAGCAGTGGTGAGGGGGCGAAGCCCGGCAGGGCAGCTGCAGCAGCGGGGAGGCGCGATGAGGCGAGCCTGTCCAACAATACGCAGGGAATGGTTCCGGGTCTGCGAAGGAGCTGCGATTTACACACCCCAAAGTAAGTGTACTAGCTAGTTCCGCGCATCTCTCGTTGATTCTTGTTTCATCAGTACCATTAACATAATGCTTCAATTATCATTTTGATTGAACCTATTTCTCGTAAAGTGCTTGTGGCAGGAAGGCAGAATAATTATGTGGATTACTACGTTTGCGAGTTCATCCCGCCCACTCGACCTCTGAGCGGGAACTACTCTGAAAACAATATGAAGTCGTAAACAATATTCCAATTTTGTTTATTACCATCATTGTGTGTGCAGTTTCATTCATATATCTGTATTGACCCCCTTCTTTAAATTAGAATTGTGGCAGACGCGGGATGAACTCCACCACATATCGCATACGAGCATTCAAAGAGGAATTGGTAGGATTCTTCTTGACCACCGTCATACATAAGACGAGAATACCCAATGTGGACATTGAATGGATTTTAGATGTTAGGTATTGTAGAGATGTTATATTGTTATATAGCGTCGGATAGATATACGAAACTTATTGTCGACCAATCTCGGAGAAAGAGAGGTACTTCTTCTGTATATGTTTCATAGAACGATCTTGTGTAATTAATGGTTTCTTTTTCTTCATTTGCTTACTATCTAGCTGTCGATTTCTCTCTATATGGTATGGTAGCTAGCGTCGACCAAGCACGGAGAAAGATAGGGTCACTTCTCTCTATTACCTTGGCTAACACAATATGAAACTACTAAATTAACCCTCAAAACCCCAAACAACCCCCCCCCCCTTTCAAAAAAAAACCCAAGCGCCTACGAGCTGCTGACGCGTGCTGCCATTTTGTCCCCTGTTGGTGTTCCCCACCCGGCACTAAAGGTCCTCCTGCCTGAGTGCCCCGCGCTGCCACGTGTAGCCCCTTCTGTCCCGGTTCGTAAAACTGGACTAAAGGTTTTTGGCATTTACTCCCGTTTTTTTTGTCCCGGTTCAGACCGGGACTACAGGCCCTCTGGAACCGGGACTAGTACCCTGTTTTCTACTAGTGCCTATTAATCAAATATTTTCAACATCGAAGATCGCCCGAACAATTGGTGAGCCTAAACTCTTGCAAATAGTGAGACATATACCGATAGCGAAATCCAGGAAAACAATTAGTTCAATGTCAATATATACAAGTGCTATCCAGCTTGCAGAAATTGGCATCAAGCTGAAAGCCATCAAGACAAGAAGTTTCACAAAAATCGGCATCAGGAAAGGACCCCTCTTTGGTGAGCTTTTCCTTGTGCTGAGCAGTACAATGGCATGTTGGCTTGTAAATATGTTCTTTAAGTTCACTTTTTGGGGGGGGGGGGGGGGGGGGGGGGGGGGGTTTGTTGGGGGGGGGGGCAAAGCCCCCCACCTGTAATTTCTATTGATTAAGAAGATAGGGGGGAGAGATAGTTCTTTACATCGTTTTGCCAATCCCCCACAACACCCACAAGTAACCGGGGAGGAGGATGTGCACGAGCTATGAACGAAGCAGATTGTGCAAGGAGAACTCACAAACAAAGAGATGCTTAATTTCTTCAAAAGACTTACAAAGCACATGTCCGTCGGCCGCTCCTACCACCGCATCCTGAGACGCACTGAGAGCTACAAGTCAACAGGTGGATGTGGATCCAGTGGACAAAGTCATTACCAACATTTCAGAACATTGTACACATCTTTTCCGTGGTTGGTGTTTCTAGTGCGCACTTCTCAGACCGGGGGGGGGGGGGGGGGGGGGGGGGGGGGGGTATGGGGGGGCATCACCCTCTCATCTCAAGCCAACACCAACCAATTTAAATACTCTGTTTTGTGCTTAAATTACGACGGTGTGATGTTATCTTTCTGTTTTGGGAGCAATCTTCTACTATATATGTACTGCATTTGACAGATTTGTTGGTATAATCAATTTTCTGTACCTGAAATTCCGAGTAACAACTTCACCCGAGATTTTTATTTTGCTGCAAATGAGCATGTGTACACAGAAAGAGCAATTGCAGTTGGCATTCTCCATGTTAATTAGCTTTCCTGCAATGGTAATGCTTGCATGTCAAAACAGCGGCAGTGCTTGTATCTCAGCAACGATGAATATAGAACTGAATAAGCACGTGCAGGGCTGATCCCCTGGCACGTACTTTCATTTTCAAGAATACGTACGAATATGCATATCATATATTAATAGAAGAGAAGCTAAAGAACCCCATCCACCAAGTTACAAACCGAGCATGCACGCTCAAGTTCAGCTCATAAAGTGAATTACTCGCTAACGGACCGCCTATACAACTAAGCCAAAAGATTACTATCTTCACCCT